>JASSRZ010000011.1:10658281-10707092 GCA_032164315.1 Malacoctenus gilli
GGCGAGATCAAGAATATACTGTTCAATGTTTATTTGAACTGTTTAGTAAGAAGAAATTGCTCCAATATTCTTTAGAGAGCAGCAAGAAGCGTTTTCATGCACAGTCTTCTGTCGTTTTCAGAAAAAAAAAGGCAAACTTCGGGCCGCAGTTTGAAAACATTTGCAGCATGAAACTCAGGGGAAGTTCTTCAGTGGCCGTCCATCTCGGAGACGCCCGGTGGTGCCAGAGGAGACGGGAGGTCAAACGCGCATCTTAAATCCTTTATCCAGACCTTTTCCATTTGGCAGAGTGACGCTCCAGACAGCCGGGGATCAGCAGCTGAACGGCCCTCTGCTGCATCACTTAGCACGCGGGACAGGACGCCAGCAGCGGCAGGCTGGACGCTCACGAGAAAACGGCTTTGGACATTCCGGGGAATCTGATGCTTTCGCTATAACTCACAGACGAGCGCGTGTGTTTGTCGAGCGGTAACTCTCCTTTGTCACTCAATCTCCAAGTGACCACAATTCAACGTTAAAAAGGTTCCTCTGCGGACTGAAAGCAGCAGAACAGGAAGGCGGAGATCCAGCAAATCGACTTTATTCCGGGTCAAACGGGCACGACGGCAAACGCGCTGCGGGAGAAAAAACCGACATCTTGCCATCCAATTATGCAGCTCAGTAATCTGAGGTGGTGAAAGTGCCAAAAAACTGAAGAGCGCCAACAAAAGAGTGAAGAGAATCAATTACAAGCTGGCAAAAAAATGGATTTTAACCATTTTTTTTTAAAGCACAGTGCTCCAAAACGTTAAAGTTTCATGAGACTAACTTCATTCCAATGTGCTGCTGAAATAATCATCAAAAACATAAACAATGGGCTTTTTATTCTTTAAACTAAGTCTCCACATTACAGCAGCTGCTCCGTGACACATTAACATCCTGTCGTTCCTGCACACATCCAGGAACTGTTTATGGTGTGCAATCGATGATAACACTGGATTATTTTAGCCCCTTGCCTCAGTCGTCACTGTGCATGAAGATTTAAAACCAAGCGAATGTTTTCTCCCGTACGTCACGCAGTCGGTCGAAACATGTCAGTGTTTCTATAAAACCGGAGGCCTCGCTGAGAAGGAGCTCAAACATTTAGACATCAACAGCTTTAATCTTCTCCTCGGGCCCGTCAGCGCCGCTTGATCCACGGGCAACAAGCACGGGCAGTAATTCATTGGCTTCTCCCAAACACGCGGACCTTTAATGGACCCTCCGAAACGAGCAGCGACGCGTCTCCAGGCCCACTTTTTAAAGGGACACATCAGTGATAAAACACGCCGGATGACGGCTTGCGATTCCGAAGGATTCGCGCTCCGAATGTGAAGGAATAAAACTCCGCGAACCGAGTCCGACCTCTTCAAAACACGTCGTAAACGTTCGAAAGTCATTTAGAGTCGCATTCGTTTTGGATTTACTGTTCCGGAACGGCGAAAGCGTTCCGGGGGTCGGGGGCCAAAGACGAGACCCTCTGAAAGTTCACGGCTCTTCTTTTCTCATCATGTCGGAGCCAAACTCTGACAGGATATTAATAGCGCTGACCAGAAACGAGACTTTCCAGTTTTCGACCGCACTGACACGGAGCTTCTTATCTCCCTGCTGTGGCGTAATGAGTTTTGTCTGCAGGCTGCAGCCGCTCCCGTCCACGGCGAGCGCCTCCCGTCACCGTGTCTGTTACGAAAAAGCTCCCCACCCCCCCGGAGCAGGACCCCCCCTGCATGCTGAGACGTCTCCGCACCTTTGAAACCTAATCACACGGGAAACGCTGGGTGGAAACGCGAGGCGAGCGGGTACCTGTGAGAATGATGACAGAGTCGGCGGAGCGAAAATCAGGTGTGCGGCGTGAACGCAGGCTGGTTTTTCCTTTTTTTCTTTCCTCGCTCCACACCTACGAAAACGCCCTTTAAAAAACACCCACGGAGGTCAAAGGCAGCTATGTTCATAAACAGCCCCCAGAGGAGCGGGCTGTTATCAAAAGGTGCAGGTTCAAGGAGTATCAAACAGCTCGCACTCTGCTCTCTGTGTGTGTGGAGAGGCGGCGCTCAGCGTGCAACAGCTTGTGCACGGTTTCTTAGAAAACACCTCCGTCCCCTTTGAAGTGCAGCAAACAGTCTCGAGATAATCATAGAAATTAGACGATCGTGCAATTTTTTCATCATTCCAACATCTGCCTGTTTGGAGGGTGTCTGCAGCGGACGAGGGAAACAGCAGCCGTTGGGTCTGCAATGATTGTTTTTTCCCGCATCTTTTCTGTTTTTAGATTATCTTTTCCTGCTGAAGAGTCCTAAAAAAATCCACCAAAAATATTGTTTTTTCTAGAAAAACCTCCCAAAAATTTCACTTCTTTGCTTGAACGACTACCTAAAACGGTGCAGGACAAAACTGCAGCTGCAACTTTGACAACAGAATCAAAACTCTGAATCTGATATGAACGAACAGAAACATACTCGATAAATTCAGTATATTTCAAAACAGTAGAACTTGATTTAGTTCCTTTAAACTCAATAATTCAAGAGTTTTTTCAGCTTTTTTCCCCCTTTCTAATTGAACTTAAGGAATCCTCAATGTTTTTGGGACTTTTTGAGATGCGTCCCGACATGTGAGCGTCTCCCAGACAGCGGTTATGTAAAGTCATGTAATTTTTCCGATTTATCCTCCCCTGATGATGGGGCTGACATTTCGGACCGCCTCTCCGGGGGGTTCGGAGGATCTGGGGACGGCGCTGAGCGCCCACAAAACAAGCCCATTCTTCCCCAGCCCGCTGTAGCCGTTGAGCTCTTGTCAACACACAAAAAGGTCCGCAGAGCCATAAAAACGGAGGCCCGGGAGTCCCATCCATCAGCCGGGCGGGACCACAGAGTGAGACCGGCCTATTTTAAACATGCGCGGATGCCTGCAGCTCACCGGGGAGAGGCGACCGTCACGGGGGCCGGCAGGACGGGTTACAAATCACCACGCCGGACGTCCCGCGTGTGAAATCGGGCCGGCAGGCCCCACAGACGCAAACGTCTCCACGACAGCTATTCAGACCTGAAGGCTGAGCCGCCACACAGCACAGTAGGGCTTTAGAGATCAGCTGCGCCGCTTCACAGATAATTAAAGGGGGGGGACCAGATTGCCGCTGACAGGCGGCACGCTGTCGCCCGTGCACAGGTGCCACCGGAGGCCGACACCTGCAGGGCCGACCCGTCCGGCAGGTTCGACGCGCCGGGGACGCAGGCGAAGCGGCGGCGGGCGTGACGGCGGATAATCGTCACCCTCCGCGCTGGAAATGGGCTCCCATTAAGCCACAATGAGCGGAGGGCTTTGCTGCTTGGAAGGAGCCTTTCTCCCGCTGCCCCCAGCTGCCTTTGTGGCCACAGAAGCGCCATTCAGACAGATGACCCGCAGCAAACGCCCACTCAGCTCCTCTCTCAAGGAAACCAGGACACCGACTGGTTATTTTTTTCCTCTGCTTTTTTGTTGATATTCAAATAATTGCGCGAGCCAATAGAGAGGAAAATGCTCTCCCAGTTGCCATGGAAGGGGATTAAGTGAGCAATATAAAAGGCCGCCTGGGCTTTGAATAGAAGTGTAGCGATGGGATTAGCGGCGTTAGAGAGGCCGCCATATGACCTTCTGACTGTTTAGTTCATTAGGTACAACACAGGCCCCGGAGCCCGTGGTCGTTACCCAACCCTGTTGTCTAATAGCAGCTCCACCGAGACTTTAATGAGGCCTGGGAAGAGCCCAACGTCCCGAGGACACTGATTAAAGTCCAAAGAAAGAGGTCTTATACGAGGCCCGCACGATACGTCGCAAATGTACCGTCCTCGCAATCGTGAACACGCTTTTCAATTTGAGTGTGTGGCCAGACGAAGCTCTGTGTCCTACGAGTGACGCGGGGTCGTAAGACCTCGACGTCACTGAGCATCTCGAAGGACGGGGAAAAAGAAGCGAGAAAAGTGCAGAGTCGAAGAAAGATCTTAACATCTTTCTTTGCTCTCGTCATCGTGTCATCTCACAGCACTGTACGAGGTTGCGCCACACGTCTGGAGTGACGCGCAGCCCTCGTCTCACGTCACGTTGAATCGACTGTTCAGGCTGATCCGTGAACGTCTCGTCCGAGCAGAAACCGTCGAGCAAAGTTTGTTTTCCGTCGTGGCTCCGTTCAGAGCGGAAAACCCCGACACCAGAGTCACCACCAACATCATCAGTGAAGATGTGGGATCCGTGCGACCGTACAGCCGGTGGTCACGCCCGAGAAGGGGGGTGGGGGTGGCCTCAGCTCCAAGGAGACGAGGCATTTCAGCTGCAGCAGCTCGCCGACGGGCTGAATAATGGCCGTCACATGAGGATGAGAACCCACTTTCATTCTCCTGCAGCTCGCCAAACAATGCACAACGTCAGCACTTCACAGCAGCAGGACCGCTGAAAGGCAAACGGCAGACGCAAACGGCAGGCGCCAACAGGCGACGCCGCCGAATCGTCCCGCAGTGGGGTCAGGAAGATTTCCAGCGAATCAAAGTTGGCTCAAAGTTTGGGAGGTCGTCGGCCCCAGCTGGTTATTCTGAGCGACTTCGATAGAAAGGATGAACTTCAGAGCCATTGAAAGAAGTCGCAGAAACTTCTGTCTGAACTCTTCAGCTTGGCGACACTCCTGCCAGGCCTGGACAAAGTCAGTTAGGACGACGGATGAAAGTTTGGTCCAACGAATTACGCATGTGTGAAACTGACACAATAAAAACACAACTTCACATAATTATATTTTCAGTTCCTGCTTCTTTGTCAACAAACATACGAGTTTGGTCCTCTTGAGCCACAAAAAAGTGGTCCAAAAAACAAAAATCAAGCTTGTTTGTGAAAGCTGAGCAGCTCATCTGAAAGTAAGAGCACCTGACCTTTCACCTTCTGAACTTGCCTCTCTGTTTTCACAGGAGCTTCCAACAGACTGCGTTGTTGTCAGAGCACCTGTCAGTGTGGAGCTCGTCTATTTACGTCCTTTACGCTCATAATCACTCATAAAATAAACTAAAAAAACAAACAAAACTCGAGATGAAAGTCGGATCTGCTTCTCGCGGTGCTCCCGTTCTCCCACATGCGCGATGTCACATGTGGTGAAACTTGGGTGATTTATGAGGAGAGATCAGCTGTAGGTCTTGGCCAGACCATCGCAGGGCTTTGTTTTCTTGGGGGGGGGGCGAAACAGTGGATAGAGTTTGAAAAGTGTCAGACATACACATGACTTTTATTCCCCGCCTGGCTCCAAAGTAAACGGCCTTTCCTCGTCAGGTTGACTGAACCATAAAAGACGTAATCAAAACGTTTCTTTTCCTTTCCATTTAAGTGCACGTTCCCAGAGAAGCAGCGAGAGACGACAAGGATCGAAAGAAGGTAATAAAGAGAGATTACGACGACTTTTTGCAACTCTTTTGGTTGTGAGTCAGAAAAAAATTGGGCACGCTGACTCATGTACACTTGTAAAAGTGTCTGCGTAACAGGTGTGAGGATCGTGTCGGACGGGCTGATGCTTGGCCTTCCTCTGCCTGAGGAGGTGATTAAGCCATGAGTAATCCCACACACTTTCTAGACTTCCTGTTTATTGATACATCGCTGCTGATCACATCCCATGACATCACGTCTCATTATTTGGCTCGCAGACGAGTGATTCAGTAAACTTTGCAAGACTACAGACATCAGCAGCAACTGATGAAACAAGTCAGCAGAAAAATCAGCACAAACAAGGGAAACCAATGATGTGAAACGTCCTTATTTTCTCTGAGATGTCAGGTGTCTATAAAGTTTGAGAGACAAAAACACACAGAAATTGTTGGCAAATGTTTCTTTTTTTAACTCAAAATCTGAGAAACACTTCATGGAAAAATGTCTGGAATTCTTTTTCTCCGATTTTTCCCCCCATGCGTAAACAATGTACATTTTTCTTGGGAGCCCACCTCATACGGACGGACATGAAGGATTTACTGTGCAGACAGAGCAAATGCAGGAAGCACAGGAGCGTGTACGTGCAGGGACCACCTGTTGGGATTAGCGCCTAATTCCAGGCACATCCTACCTGCCTCTCATGTACTTTATCACCAGGAGCTGAGAGGCAATAACAGCTTCAGAATGAGACAGGTCACCGTAATGGGGAGATACTGGCTGCTTTAGACCCAGATCAGTGTCTTTGTGGAATTTAATTAGTTTTAAATCTTGAAATTAAAATGATAAAGAAGTTTTATTGCTGACAAACTGACTTGACTTTGTTGTTCCTGTTGCCTGCACTCACCAGGGCTCGGAGGGACGGCTCGTCCAGCGCTGAGTAGCTCTCCACGGACATGTCGCGTGTGTCCTGGCGGGCTCAGGTGAGACGGAGACGGTCCGTGTGGATGCGGAGTCTCGCTGTGATGCGGCTTCCTCCGGACAGCGACGGGAACCACCTGCGCGGCTCACTTTTCTCCTCTTCGTCTCCCGGCGGCTTCTCCACTCAAGCTCGTGTCGCGTCTTCGCCAAACGTCTCTCTGTCGGACTCAAAGGTTAATCAGCTGTTGCTCCGCAGCTGCACGCAGGTCATATTTCGGTGGTCTCCGGGGTTAACGGTGGAAGCAGAAACGGCTCCGCGCTCTCACTACAGGGGGGGGGGGACGTTGGCAGCTTTTTGAACCGAGGATTCCCACTCAAAGGTAACTCCGCCCCCTCCGGCATCGCCGGCCGCTCCCGGCGATCATTCAAAGCGCGCCGCTGTGTGGGAGGACGTGAAACAGCGTCTGAGTATGAAAGATGGCGTGTGTGCGTGCGTGCGTGCGTGCGTGTGTGTGTGTGTGTGTGTGTGTGTGTTACCATCTTAATATTTTTCTGTGCTTGCTCTACATATTGCAGCCACACAATAGATAATTTAAAGTGACAGAAATGTACTTTACACTTCCTTATGTCGTTTCACTGATAAAAAGTAACATTAAACAGGTAAAGGTCTTCAAGATTTGGCCTCGGAGTTCGCTTTTTTTAGACGAGTTGATGTGGAAACGACCCCAGAAATCACCAGGTTTGTATTTTTCCCAAACGTGAGTTCCCAGGAAAGAAAACAGAGAAACGTTCATTTCCAGAGACCACCCCCGTGATGCAATAATAGTCCAGTCCAAGTTCTTTATTCTTATATATATTTACTTTATTCATTTTGCACTGCCAACAAGAGCTATAAACATTTGTCATCAATGTTTCTTTAACAACGCTAATAAATTGTTTTTGATTCTGTAAGACAATCACAGAAGGTAGAAGGTGGGAAAAACAACAACAAATGAACTGATTTTAAACATAACAAATAAACGCAGATATTTGGATGTCACCACAGATAATAGTGTTGCTGACAGAATGTGTCGAGGTCGAACAGCGGCGACGAGACGCAAACCGCATCAAGGTCCCCAATAAGCGTTTGGTAACCGCGCGTGACGAGGAGCCTAAAGACACGTATTCCTTCACGAGATTTCATCAACAAGCTGCTGCTTCTCTCTGCTCAGGCTGCCGATCGGTGGGACAAACTGCAGACTGGACCATCTGTGATTGCCTTGCTTCAATGTGTTTCTACAGTGGACCCTATGTTACGCAGGAAAATATCAAACTTAAGTCCTATTCAGAGGAACGACACATGCACGCGCACACAAACTGTTGATACTACAGAAACAATATTAGACAGTAAACTGAAATCTTCATAACACCACATATATAATTCTACAGGTTGGATTAAAAAAAAAACAACAAAATCAAAGTAATACGGGGTGGTTACAAATGATTAAAACAAACCGTATAAAAAGACAAATGTTAAATAATACCGCTCGTCTTTTCTTGGTCAAATATGCATAAACTTATCAGATGTGTTCCTCGAGCCCTTTTTTTTCTTCTTTTTTTAACAGCGTGGTCGATCAGAGGTGAGAGAAAGAGACGCGTGAAGGAACGGGAACGCCGAGGAACGCCCTGAAGGAACGGGCCAACAGGAGGGAAGACAAAAATGTCCTTGGCTGAATCAACGACGAAATCGAATAAATTGGACGAATGCACACCAGTCCCGTCTCCGACGGCCCTCTGCGCTGTTGGGGGGCTCGCGCCGTCATGGAAACCGATCTCAGCGTGTAGAAACCCCATCGTATAATTTAGGCGTTAAGGCTGGATGTTAGACGAACGTTAGAAACGAGTGTTGATATAAAGCAGAGTACATGGGAATAACCCCCCCTCCCCCCCGTTATTCACTGATAGACTTTTGATAGTAAATTTTTCTTCAACATAAACTGTAAGATACGGAACGCTCCCACAGGCACTTATCAGATAGTTAATACATTTCATTTTTCCAAAGTGTGCAAAAAAGATAAATGAGAAGCAGAGCGGGAGGTTTGGTGTCTGTCGTCCTGCAGGGGGCGCAGCGCTCACTCTTCCTGCTGCTCGTCATTCTGTTTCTTGGGGAGCTGCAGACAGAAAACAGCGGAACGTTCATCTGACAGGAAAATGCTGATATTGTGTTATATGACCAGGACAGAAGCTCCAAATGATTTAAACTCTTTCTAATGGTTTGAAATTCTAGTGTTTTCTGCGTTTCTATTCACCGCCTCTGTTCAATTTATTCTGCATCTGTGGCTTTTTTGTGTTGCGACTATATGCAAAAACATTCAAAGCAGTATAATTCGCACCGATTTCAGGGGATTTCTCTCTTTTTTGCAGAAACTAACTTCTGAAAATCACAAGACAAAAAGGAACAACATGACATGCTTTAACCGAGCTTCAACTCAACCAGTCGGTCACAGAAGCATCCCTGTACCTTTGCGATTGGGTTCCTTCTGTTCCCTCTGCCGTCTTTGTTTTCTGGAGGATGAATTCTGCAAACAAACACCACGACATCCATTCTTACTAATTCACAAATAACCTGTTCCTCTCCTTCTGTGCTGTCTAAGTAAAGTGTATCAGTGTGTTGACGTGATGTGTTTGTTGTTTTTACCCCTTTAGAGGTGCAGCACCAGAACTGTTGTCCGAGTCACAGAAAGGAGGCGGAGCTCCTTCTGCGTCCCTCCCCTGCTGAGGTCGGTTTCTCACTGAAGTGTCACAGTTGGACGGCTTCTTCTGACTCGGGAGGCCGATGTAGCCCCTCTGCCTCGCCGACAGGTTCGGCCCCGTCGCCGCCTCCCTCTCGAACCCAAAGTCTTCCTCCGGGAAGTCAGCTGCAGGAAGGAGAGACACTTAAGCATCTGGGTTTCTGCCACACTGATAAAGCTCACCATCTGTCTTGACTTGCAACTGTTGCTTTAATGATTAATTTTGACTTATTTATAAAGCTTAAAGATTAATCTGAAAACAAGGCAGGTGTCAAATATTTCACATTATCTTATCTTATAAATAGATAAGTTCAACTGAATTTGTGCAGGAGTGTGAGATATCGCCAGAGAATGTCGTCTTTGCTCTGATCCAGTATGTGCACATTTGATTCATGTTGGACGTCCTGAGAACATGAACTATTTTACCTTGGTGCTTTATTCTCGTGGAAAAGTCTGGAGAAATCTGTCCGAAGGCGTCTTTAGCAGAGCTCAGTGGTTTTTGGATGGATGTTTTCGTGATGTTGTTCATGGAGTGGGCCGTTTGAGGGCGCATATCACATTTATCCTGCGAACGAAAACCAGGAAAAAAGCATAGCACAAAATAAGATACAGCATATATCCGAAAATCTTTCTGATAATTTATATCATTTCTAAGATATGTGAAAATGTATTGAAGAATCATTCTGAAAGCCAGCTTAAAAAGTCAAGAAGTTGGAAATTTCAAATTAAAAGAATTAAAAAACAAATTATCAAAGATATCTCTCAAAAGCTGTAAATTTCCCTTTACAGTCTGCAAGGTAGCTCGAGTGTCAACTTACCTGATGGTGAAAAACAACAGCCTCCTCCAGAGCAACGCCACAGAATTCGCAGGGTATGACCACGTCGCCCTCTAGTGGGCTGGCAGGAGGACTGTAGGAGGCCGGAGACACGGAGCGAGGGAAGGTGGGGATGTTGGAGGCGAGCGTGTTTGGAAAGCTTCGCATCATCCCCGGCTCGTTCCCGCTCAGCCTGTCCTCTCTGGGGGGAGAGGAAGGCTGCTTGCTGAAGGACGCAAACGCAGACGCCGGACTGCACCCGGTCTGGAACCAAGCGGAGGAAACAAAGAGTTAAAACCTTTAAACCAACGTGGATCAGCCAGCGATCCAAACAGATAGAGGAGAGGAATGCAAGTTCTCCGAGAGAAGAGATACAAAGAGATAAGAGGCTGCGAGTGGCAGTCCCACATGTACAGGTTTGGAAAAGAATTGCCGAACCCACGAGGACATGAAGTTAAAGTGAAAATACAACCTAAAGCAGAGTAATGAAGAAAAAAAACAGATTTACAATGTCTGTCTCACTTTGTCTCACTTGAATACTTTTCAACATGAAGTGACCAAATTGAAATAATGCCACGAGATGCAGACCTTAAAAAAATGTAATAATTGAAGTTCTGTTGAACATTACAAAACAAAACATAAAATCAGGTGCGTTGATATTTAAAATGACCAAAAAACAAATGGAAAAACTAGCCCAAAACAATCATAAGCCCTAAACTGGCTACATAAAAGCTCAAGCATCACATTTCGTGCGCCACATTCTCAGACCTGATGTAAGATGAGGTCCTCTTCTGGAAACAACTCTTCGCAAAACTCACAAGGCAACATCGTGTCTGTTCAGAAGGAAGTAAAGGATTAATAAAAGTTAAAAGAAACATGGCGCCATATGAGTTGTCTGATTGGCACAGATTTACCCGTTTGATCCAGGTCCTGCACGGCACTTGTGCTGGTCCCTACGGAGAAGCTGGGGTAGTTGTTGTTGGGCGGAGAGAGGGGCGAGTTGGACTTGCCGATCTTGTGGTCCCAGATACCTCTCAAGACGTTGCCATCGACTCCTCCTGCCACAGAGTCGCCGTCGCTCTGCAGGCTCAGTGCCAACATGTAGTCGAGGCCTGATGAGTCCTCGTCCAACGTGTGCTCGCTGTGCGGCCACGTGCTGCCGCTGCCGCCGCTGTGTAGGAAGTCAGTATGGCCCAGAACTACAGGGAGGAAACAATCACGCAATGAGATGCTGGGAGCAAATAGAGAGGAAGATGTTCAAGATTGAAAATATACTCTTACACACTCC
Source organism: Malacoctenus gilli (assembly GCA_032164315.1). NCBI lineage: Eukaryota > Metazoa > Chordata > Actinopteri > Blenniiformes > Labrisomidae > Malacoctenus > Malacoctenus gilli. Next base: position 10,669,462 of record JASSRZ010000011.1, read on the forward strand.
CACACACATTTTTAAAAAGGTGTTTAACCTGCTGAACACTCACTAAAAAGCTCAATTAAATTTCAACAGCATTAAAATCAAAGAGGGAAAAGCACAAATTAGTCGTTCACATCTGCCGCCTCCGAGCCCATTAGTCATAAGAAGCCCTTGAAACTGAGACCTACTCACAATCAAACTCTACAAAACTATTGTCAACCATTATCACAACACACCCACACAGACTGAGAGACACAAAACCAGAACGATGCGTCGTCACTTTTGCCTCAGAGGACGTGTCAGAGTCCCACTCACAGTGGCTGAACGGCGCACTCCTCGACGCAGCACTCCTGTCGTCGTCCGACGTGTGAGGCCCTCTTGAAGAGCTGTACAGCCTCTGATCGAAGAGCCGGGGGAAGCTCTGCTGCTCCGCGGCGCTGACGTTGTTATTCTTGGGGCCCTTTTCTTGGGCTCTCAGCAAGTTTCGGATGGAGTGGGAATCGAACCACGGGCCCGGGGACTGCGTCTCCACGGGGCTGCGGCTGAGCCGGCTGTTGTTCCGCTCTTGAGGAGGTGTGAGACTCCCGCACAGGACCGGGTGCACCGCCTGCTCCCTCAGCATCACGTTGCACTTGCAGTGCGGGCAGAGCTCGGTCCGTGCGCCGCAGTAATCCTCGTGCTCTTTGGACTGGCTGAAGACGAGCTCCAGCTCGCAATACTGGCACGGGATGAGCCGCTGGGGGCATTCGGAGCTCTGAAATAAGGAACAATCACCCAAAAACAATATTAAGAGTCGCTTCAGCTCAGCGGCGCAAAGTGGGAGGGTGAAGACTGTTACCTGGTGAGCGTCGACGTGATTCTTCTCGATCTTCAAACCACATTTGCATGTAATCTGGAGTGAGCATCAAAAGAAATAGAATCTTGAGAAAAAGTCTCAGTTTGAAAGTGAAACTTCTGTTTTTCAGCAAATATTTGGAGTTCACTTTAGACTGCATTACTTGTTTCCTCTGCTATCATTTCCACAAAAAACTTCGTATTAATAAGTTATCTCCTCAACCGCACTGATGTCACAAGAGCTCCCTCCACTGAGTTTTGAGGTTCCCACCTAAAATTCACCTCACAGGTATTTAAAGAATATCAAAAAATGACTTTTTTTTCCTAAACAAGCCAGCTCTTCACATTACAACTTTTCATGACGGTTATGGTGAATGTTTCACCTGTGTGTGTTCCTGCTGCTTGTGCTCCTGGAGGTCCGCCCGGGGCACTGGCTCCTGGCACACGTCGCACAGGGCGATGTTTCTCCGACAGTGGATCTCGTGGGTGGTGAAGTTGGCCTCAGGAATGTCATGTTTGCTACCAGGATTGAGAAGATTAGGGCAAAAGTTTGAGCAGAAGAGACGGCAGAGGCTGAAGTCATTGTTCGCTCTGCGGGAGCTGAGGTGCAACTCACCAATTGCCGCAGAACTGTGTGCTTTCATCAGCCATGATTGGACTGTGGAGGGAAACATGAGCATGAACAAAAATCTGTCCATTAGTTAGACTTTTAAAACTACAGCAAATTTCAGGAAGTGATAAAATGCCCTATTTCCAAGAGCTGCAGTTCTGGTTATTTTGATTCTTTAATAGGATCACACAGACAGCATAAAACACATATCTTCAGCTGTTGTTAACTTTAAAGAAATAAGGAATACTTTAAATAATTTTTTGGCCTAATCTTTAAAAAAGTGAGATTTTTGTAATGTATACATCTTGATTATATCCAAAATTAGGCACGTACATAACTTGTTTCCCCAATAAACACCATAAAGGTCTCAGGCCTGAGGAGAACTTCTGACCGTTTCACCCTCGGCTTTGTTTAACGGTCTTACTGCTGGCGGTCAGCTTGTACCACCAGAGCCTCTGATCGACCGGGTCAACAAGTGGTCCTTTCGCGACCCCTCCGAGGTGAATTTAAGGAGCCTGACGTGCTGAGCTCGCGTATAAATAGCTTCGTGAATCGCCGGCTCGCTCCCAGGGAGCACCGAGCTAACCCCGGGCTCACGCTGACAGCACTGACAGCGTCTCGGTCGGTTCGCTCACCCAGCGTCTGCAGCCCGGAGCTAACGTTAGCTGGCAGCGGCGGCCTCCGTGTAGCGCGGGGAGGGGAGGGAGGGGGGGGGGGGTCCTCGGTGGTCGTCAGTCGGCGAGCATCTTGAGCCAAATGTGACCGACGCTAGCTGGCGAGCTAACCGTGGAGCTTGACGTTGGAAAAAAAACACGTCCGAGGGGCACCACGTAGCGCCGAGTTGACGCGAGCTGACCAACTTTATCCGCTCTGGAGCTACTGAGCCACGAAGCTAACGTGACGGCGGGCTCGACCACTGCTGCCGCTCCGCCCGCTTAAAACCAAAACAAGCCCCCCGAGCCCCCTTTCGACCAGTTAGAGGCACCCAAACCAACTTCAAAACGCAGCTAACTTGTTTCTCGATGACAACTCGCCAGTAAAAAAAAGGCTTATTTCCTTCTGGCTTTGGAAAGGGGGAATTATTCCCAGAGTAAAGTCTTTCAGGCTGTCCGTGTCGCTTCAAATCGTTTCCAATAAGAGGCCAGAGAAATCAGATCGTATGACTGCAGTTTCTTACTCTAAGATGGGATTCTATCAGTGAACAGAAAATTCATCAAGAGTATTTGGACCTAATCGAGAGCAAAGGTGAAGTGATGACGCTAACCTCAACACTGAACTCAGGGCAAAAACGACACACGTTATCTCTGCTCTGCACCTGATTGGTCGTGTCGACATTGTGCAACCTGTAAAACCGTCCCGCGTCACATCGCTGCTTTTACTTTCGGTCCTTTTTTTTATTGACGGTCCAAAGTCTTCGAGGCGTCTTTTGGGAAAAAGACGCTTCCGTTCCTCTGTGGTTGACATGCAAACGTCAAAGTGTTCCCGGAATCATCTTTCACTATCGATTTGTTATCAAACGTAGAACCAAAGTCCCTGACAAAGCTGTTCTCAGAGCTCCAAACACTTTGCACGTGAGCTGGCGTCAAACATTTGACTCATACTGATGATTTGACGACAAAGAGGAAGAGGAGAAAACTTCCCTTTAAATATCTGTCCCACCTTTCCCCATTTTGGCTCCTGAAAAGTTATTAAAACACCTTCGGCCTCCTGCCTGAGATTTCATGAGTGATTTTCCTTAAATTAAAGTCGTTTTAAAGTGTATTAAAATAAACTTTAATATTCTGTTTAATTATGATCATTTTGACTTCCTGCTTTACAAAGGATTGAAGATTCGTCTTGATGTTATAATAAACATCATGTGTAAAGTTATGCTAACTAAAGAGCTCGTTTGTTTGCATGTTGAAGTCTCACCTTCAATTTTTCTCTAAAAATACAAATTACGTAACTTAATAGTTGAGAAGTAACTCCGCTTCAAAAGAGTAAAGAACTATTTGGAATTATATTTGGCTTTGTCTTTACTTTCTAGTTTCTTCTTCTAATGAACACACTGCATGATGAAATAATCACATCAACTGAATATTTTACACACATTTTTTACTCATTTTGAAGCTTTAACCCCCCCCCCCACACACACACACACACACCGCTACAACGACATCCGAGGCCACACCGTCCTTTCAGTGTTTATTGAATTTTTGTTCTGTCAATACTGTCACACCAGACACTTCCGTCGTCGTAAGGCACAGTTTTGTTCAGATAAAACACTGATCTTATTTACAGCAAATGTTTGGACGTGGTTCCTGCACCGCCGCGACTCCGCCCGGGCCCCAATGGTCGTCCAATGACTCACCTGAATTTTTTTTTGTAAATCCACACAACTTTGATAATAATTCCAAAGCCCTTGTTTCTTGCACGATTCAAAAAAAGGTGATGTCGACAATTTACAACGTAAGGTGAAATGTAACTCTGTGCCTTGAGTATATGAATAAAACGGTGAGGAAGCAGTCAGACATTCCAAGAGAAAATGTGGGTTTGAAATCGGATTGAAAGAAATTACTGGACATGTTCAAAAGGTGGCATTAATCTACACACCTAAAAGTAGGTGAACTACAATTTAAGGGAATTACAAAACCTTCTCAAATCTTCTATCAAACTATAAAACAAACGACCTGCTGCCCTTTCATAGGTCCGTTCAGGCCATCTAACTGGATTGTCCGATTCAACTGGATCCAACGTGAACCAACCCCCCCCCCCCCCCCGATCCCAAACATTTCCTGGGGGACCTCAGCTGCATCAGTGTGTGGGACAGGACGGCAGTACACACAGCCCCGCTGCTGTAGCCGGATCATGACCAGGACACCACCAGGATCATCACGTCTGTGCCCAAAACTCGTCAAGATTTTGAGGAACGAAAAAAAAAGCAACTAACCACACGTGTCTAATGTGTACAGGTCCGATAGTTGAGTCCAAAATGTCCAATCAACGTGGGAAACATTCAACGGAAAACACATGAAGTACCAGCATTGAGTTGATTCAACCACAGGAACGAACTTAAATGACAGCTCAACTAAAAAAATTCACATTAAACTACTCTCGCTGCAGACGGACTGATTTATGCTCTAAAGCTTGGTGAAAGGGTCCTTAAAGTGGATTCAAGTGGCTGCGATTACATAGCTAAATAGGCGCCACTGTGAGCACTATATGTCACATTTTACTACGTAGGAAAATAGCTCACAATGTGCAATCATAGAGCTGCGTGATCAAACCGAAACAGCAACCATATACGGGCGATATTGGCGCGTTTCTGTGTGGAGAAAGAACAGAGGCCGGTCACGATGTTTCATCACCGCATCTCTTCGGACAAACGTGACGCCGGGTCAACGACCAGCCAGTGACGGAGAGCATCGTGCTACACACCAGTGCGTCTTTGTGCCTTCATGTGTCGTGTCGCTTCAAATGAAAAACTTCTATTGCTTCTCTCACCGTCCTTCCGTGTGACTTTGCTCGGTGCGCAACTAAAATAAACGACCTAAGATGGGGATATTTGGTCAGTCACTGTTCTTACAATAATTCAAAGCGAGCAAAAAAAAAAAAGGTAATCAATAACTAAATGTTCAGACAATCAAAACACTGTGCAGCAGCTTCTGAAGGTTAAAAAAAAGAAGCTGTTGTTCACTTTATCTTTCAAATGTTCTTGGTCCAATATAAAAATCAGTGGATTCATCCTCCTGTGAAAAAATAGTTTTGCTCCACTAAACTTTTATCTTATATGATTCATAGAGGCTAAAATGGGGCAAAAGGCTCAAAGACAGCATCCAGGACAACAGAGAGGAGTTAAAAAAAAACAAAAACACTTGGGAAAAAAGTACAAAGTACAGTACAAATATCCAGGAAATGTAGAGAAGAAGGCACAGAAGCTTTCAGGAGCTGAGGCTAGAAGTCGGAGAGGTAGAGGAGGTCAGAGGGAGGAACAAAAGAGGAAGAAATGTTTGGGGGAGGGAAGAGGAAAGTGCGATGAAATGTCTATCTGTCCTTGGATCCCAGCTTCTCGATCAAGTCCTGCAGGGGAGACAGCTCTCGCCTGTCGATGAGGTTGAACTCCTGCAGGGAAACCAGGAAGACAACACATGAAGACGTCTTGCCTCTCACACAGAGTGGATTTCGGTCTGAAGATGACAGAAGACGCGTTGGCTCACCTGAACGAAGAAAATGAAGTGCTTGAAGGAGGTGTTGAGGTGGGCCTCCTCCTGCAGCTGCATCACCGAGTCAAAGTGCTGGTGGTAGATGTGAGCGTAAACCCTGAACAGACGCTTCAGGATGGTTTTGGCCACCGACATGAAATTCTTGGGGAAGGGGACTCCTGTGGGACAGAGGGAGGCGCAAAGCACTGATGTCACGAGGAGAGCATGTGCTGTTACTCGCGGCTGAATGAGAGCCACTGAAGTCATCTTTTCTGTCCTTTCAGTTCCACTTACATAAAAGTTACAACTGACTAATACCAGAAGCTGCAGAAAGAGGGTGCAGTACAGTCACAGACTGTTTAACCTTTGCATTTCACATTCACGTGCATGTTGGTGAGCAGTGCAGGGTTGTAATTCCTTTCGTAAACAGTGGATCAAATGAGGTGACGCAGATTAACGCACAGACACACAAAAATCTGTGCATGACAGACTCCAACTCTGCACCCTGGTTTACTATGCGACTACGACAGTATTTCGGATGACGTGACTGGTTTCCTCCCATTCCAGCTGTTGCAAATTATCTGTTAAATCCGGATTTTATTCCTTTACAGGAATCAACAGGAAATGAAACCAAAGAAAATGAAGTTCAAAGGGGAATAAACGAGCAGAGGCTTGTGCGCACCAGGGTCTCTGCAGTATCAGGGTCTTTTCCAGTCCGCTTTTTAAGATGCAAAACATGTTTCTGCCGGACTGAAGTCACGTGACCGAGTTGAACAGTCAACACTAATTGTTGCCCTTGGTTGCCGTGTCTGTATGTTCAGTATTGCTGCGGCGCTCTGAAGAAACCGCAGGAACAGGTCGGTCTGGTCGCTTGGTCTCCGTCCAAACGCACAGACGGCAGTTTGGTTCTGATTAATTCTTCGAGGCTCAAAGTCAGAGCGAAGAAAGCCGCCGCGTTTGCATGAGAAAAGGCCGACATCAGGAATAAACAAAAAGGATCTGCCCTGTTGCCTGGTAACCACAGCCTGCTCGATCGGTTTCCTCTTCCTCTCGGCTGCGCGCTTCTATCCAAGTGAAACTGCCACTTGCTGCAGCACAACATGCAGCACTCGGAGATTTGTTGGCCGAGCCTGATGAAAACAACAACAACTCACCAATCTTGGAGGGGAACAGAGTCTCGTCGTCCAGCTGATCCTGCACCCAGGTCATCAGGTAGTCGATGTACTTGGGTGCGGAGCATTTAATGGGCTTCTTAATGTTGGTGCCATCGGCCCAGTGGTACTCATACCTGGAGAGAAAAGGGATGCACGTCAAACTTGACATTCTCCACTCCAGTTCTGAGTTTCTATCAGGACATGTAAACATCATTTGGCAGCAGGACGGCTAAAAAAAGGACCACAAGAGGGAAATGCAAGCCGGTTTACACATGTATTGTTAATGGTGGCTGTGTCAACAGGAAGTGAGCCCCCCCCCTTGTCTCTTCCTCTTGATTACAGACTGACCACAGACGGTCCTGGCAGGAGCGCTGATAGAGGAAGTGCTGAATCTACAGTCCAACTCCGCCACTTTGAGAGGGGCCTCGTGCAATGTTTCATTCCTGTTTCCACCGTGTGACCATCAGATGACATATTCAACTCATTCCAGCAGACTCAAATATACAAACTGGCTCCTTGAGGCGCCTTGTTTTCTGTTCTGACTTGAGAATGACGTGATGTCTCAGACTATGACGGGTCAGAGTGAGCTTGTAAACAACTCAATGCAGCTTCACCGGCTTTATCTCAAGCATTACTTTACAGACTGAGTCTAAACAATCAGAATTCAATTATTTTTAGGATTTCTTTCTTCTTTCAACCAGGTTTCAGCTCTTGCTCCAATGAGAATGAAGACAGAGCTCCAGCTGGACAGCCACAGCTCTTTAACTGTCACCATCACATCGGTGGACGTCTTGCACCACCCACCACAATGGGCGGTAAGATCTTTTGACCACTGGCGGCGCCGACAGGCTGGAACCATGGCAGCTGCAACTACTCACAGAAGAAGTGCTCCATGTTCTCTCTCCGTTCAAGCCGATCAAAGTTGCTCCTGCAGCTCATCTCCATTTCTGATTAGCATTAGCAGATTTGTAGCTACTAAAAGGTCACGAAGAACAGAATCCGTCCAACATGCTGGGAGTCATATCGGAGCGGCACGAGACAAAGGCCAGCTTCTCTAAACGTTCTACTTTTACAGTCAGTTAAGAAAACAGATGTGATTAAGTAAAATGTGACTCTCATTGGTATTTATACCACAAGTTAAAAAGAAGCCTGTTACACATCAAAGACAAACGCCATCCCAGTTACACGACTTCAAGCATCACAAAAAGCTCCCAGCCTGTCGTGAAATTTAGTGCATGTGACTTTCTGCAGCACTCGGTCTCCCTTTTAACTGTGGCTGACAAATGCAAAAAAAAATAAAAAGTTTAAAAAATCCAGCACAACAAGGCAGTAAAGGCGGGTTGGCATCACGTCCCAGACAATGACTGGAGACTCATTTAGCCACTCCAATAACAACCACGTAACATAAAAAAACAAATTAAAGAAAAACAAAAAACACTTAAGTTCAAAAGGCATCGAGCCAACAATAGCTGAGAAAGAAGCAAAACCTTGAAAAATGTTCATTACAGGAAGAGGGAACAAGAAGTGAACATAGACGCCTTTATCTGATACTTGTGAGCTAATTAAAGCAATAAACAGCAGTGTTTGTGCACCACGTGCCTTTGTCTTCACAGCTGACAGCAGATAAAGCGCATGTGGTAAAATTGACATTTCAAAGTAACTCAGTTTGGCTCCCGAGAAGCCACGATGAAGTGAAAGTAGCCCAGTGCACACAATACCAGGAGCCAAATCAACCAATACAGCAGCTAAATAGACTTTAGCCTCCGTGAAGGTGCTCAAATGTGCATCAGCACTTTTCCTGCTTTGTCACAGAATCCTGAATAAACAAAACAGCAGATCCGTGGTTGGAATCGTCTTGAAACGCACAACAGAAATGCGTCTTTCTCTGTTCTGCTTTTTGTCAAAACGAGTCAAATGGGCGGGCACCTTATCGAAGCTTATTCAGGCCACAAGCCACATGCGGTCCAGTTTGAGCCGGAGCGGGCCGGACCAGTGAAAAGATGCCAAGATAACCTTTAAGTTCTTTAAACAAGACCTTTAAACAGGCCACAAGATTTTGAGTTACTTGTGCCGTTCTGCTTTGAGACCCTCTCAAAAAAGTGATTTACCTGAAATGAAACTGCAAACACATTAGAAGGTGTGTCGTTACCTTGGTCCCGCAGACATGACGGAGCAGCTGGTCTCAGTGCAAAACTCCGTGATGGTGCCGTAAAGCATGTTGATTTGGTTGAAAAAATCCACCGCTGAAAGAAAAGGAGCAACACAGTTAATCAAATATGAAAAACAGTCGACAGACAAGTCACGTTTTATGGAAGTGACAACAAATTCAGTCACAACAAAGGGCTAGAATCTCTATTTTCTAGAATCTTGATCACAAATAAGAAACAAATATCTGCATTCTGCATGTTTACATAAATGGAACATATTCAAAGCATCAATGAGACGTCCCAGCTGAATATTTCCTGGTGCCTCTCTGAACTTGATGCTCCACACGGTGGTGCAGCTCCATCAATGTTTCATCTAAACATTTGCCACAGGTCTAATTTTATAAAGAGCCTGTTGTCCAGGAGGTGTGCGCGTTTCCTTGTTTTCGCTCACTCACTGTTGACAGCGATCCATTCATTGAGGTCCTCTCCCTCCGGCAGCATGACAGCCTGTCTCAGGTTTCCGCTGCCAAGTGTTGCCTCAGCATGTTTCAGCAGCTCGTACTGGTGGGAACCCTCTGGGATGTTCTTCTTGGGCCTGAAGGTCTTGGATGACCGGTTGCCGCTGCAAAGACAGAAGCGTGCAGCTGAGCAGCTGTTGGGGGGGGGGGGGATGGGGGCAGCTCCCCCCTGTGCAGTGCAACTCTTTCCAACGAGTTAACGCTGCAGAGTCGCGTTCGACTGGGTGACACCAGGAAGCCACTCAATGATCACACATCTGTAGTTTCTTCTCTCGTTGATTATTAGACGATAATAACATTATTTTATCCAAAACTGAGTTTCACAACAGTCGGTTTTTGTTTTTGTTGGATTATTTCAGTGGACTGAGGGTGGGTTTGGCCCCATAGATATCTATTCATCAATGAAGCTAAATGTAACCCGAGATAGTGCAACAGGCCCCTGCAAGTGAATCCTAGATCAAGTGTGCGAAAACAACAGCGAGTGGCACCTTGTTGTCTGGGCTGCTGGCGGAAGAACAGGACTGCTCCGTTTTCCCCACTTTGCCTTCAAAATTTCATTAAATTTGTGTGTTTTTTGGTGATATTTCAGTCTAGTCTTTTGGAATTTATTTTACATATAGAGCACATAAAAAGAAGAGTTTAATACGTGTTTTAAACTTTGCATAGATGTGATAATGTGTGTACATGTGTGCATTTCTGCGTTGCTGTAGCTCACTGCAACAGACAGGTGGCCTAAACATGAGTATCTCTATCTCTCCCACAGCTTGGACAGCTGCAGCACACTGCAACGCTACTCTCACATACAGTAGCTCATCAATTTTAAAATAATCTATGACTTCCTTGCGTCTGTCCCCTTTTGAACGGTTTTGGAGCAGACTTAGAGTTTGACTGAGGACATTTTGTCGAAGCTCTTTGGGAAAATTAAAGTTGTTTTAAACCTCAACCTGACGTGACACGACTCCCTTAAAGGGAGCTGAAGAAGCAGAGGCTCGTCTCGGGCCTTTGGACATGAGAATCGTGTCTGTGTGGTTTGCCGGCGTCGTGGTTGATCAACAAACTGATGATCAATCGATCCTCGTGGTGTTTTGTTTGCCACATATGTCTTTGAAAAGCGCAACTGCGTGGGCTTATTTCCAATGTGACAGAGGCATGAGTCTTCTGTCTGTGTCTCAACCTGATCTTGTCGCTCAACCACTGACAGGAAATGTGACAGTACCACGTTATTACTGTAAACAACGGAAGAGAAAAATTACGGCACAAATGGCAACGTCCCAACGTCGAACTGAGGCGCCAATGGTGACTCAATGTAACTTTCTTCAGTCTAACTTGTCCGACATTAAAGCAGAGTTAAGTTTGCTGATTTACGGTAAGCTAACGTAAGTGGCCAGGCTAGCGAATTAGCGCTCAACTTGAAAAAGTTACAGTCAGCAATTTGTAGAGTAAATATAAATAAACACAATGCGGGATGTAAGACGACACCGACAGACGACGCTTCCTAAATGTGTCTTTTTCTGTCTCCTGTACTCAGATGGGACTGACTCGGGTTGCACTGCGGTCAGCCGACGAGTTTCTCTGCAACGGGCTGTCTTATTTTAACTTCCCCCGATCAACTTCGTGGAAGCGCCGCTAACGTTCAACCGCGACAAAAGAGTCCAAACTTGACTTTTACTCACAACAAGAAGCTCATCGTGGAAGAAGCGGTCGGTTTGAGCTGCTAATTCCGGGCTTATGGGGCAGGAATGTTGTTGTTTTTTCTACAAGTACACACGGAGAACCACTTGTCAGCGCTGCCTGCTAACAGAAGCGTCCAGGCTAACGTGAACTGCGCCCACAGCGGCTCTTCCTCTGTACGACATCCACGCCCGGCCCGCAGACAGACGCCCCCTAAAGGCCGCAGGCAGGTACTGACACTCCGCCAACCCTACAGCGCTGCTCGTCCTTGTGACGTTATTACATGCCTGTATATAACTTTATTTCATCTATAAAACCGGCAAATAGTCCATAATTGCTTACTGAAAAAGGCTTAAAAAGTGCTCTAGGGGCAAAAGATTCAGAAATAACAAAAAAATGCAAGATATTCAAATTGAAATAATCTACATTGTAATCTACAACAAAGCCACTGAAAAAAAAAGTGAGAAATACTTTTATATTCGTCTGGATTTTATTTATGAGACACACACAGAGGTTAGAGTCGGCAGAGTCTTCACCTGCCAGTCAGGAGCGAGGTCAGAGCAGGTGAAGCTCATTCAGTATCACCCGTCCCGTTCAGTTGGCCCCAAATCAAGGCTGCGTGGTTGTCAGGAAAAATTCAAGTCACCGCCACTCCCTCCTGGATGAGACACACCCGCTCAAGATGTTGCAACCAAGCGCCTCCGCTCTGCCATTAACCCTAAAATCACACAGGGATTATTCTTCTGTTATGCTCGACGTCATCACAGACCAAGAACTTTGTAGTTGTGAGAAAATACTGACGTGAGGAAAAAAGTTTTCCTCGAGAAAACTCCTCAACAGTGAGTTTTTCCTAACTGAATACTGAAAACCATTGACAAGAAAGTTGGTTGGTTGGTTGGTTGGTTGGTTGGTTGGTTGGTTGGTTGGTTGGTTACTGACAAAATAACTCCAAAGGTCCTCGGAGGATTTGGACGAAATTTGAAGGATGGGTGAAGGTAGTACAAGGTGGATGATTATATTTTGGCAGTGATCAGGTAATCCGGCTGTTTTGGCAGAGGTATGCGCTCTACCAAGTGCCCTTTGTAGTTTATTTATTGTTTTTTGTTTCGTTTTCCCTCACAAAAAGATGAAGCAACTCGGGCAACAGAATGAATAAATACATGGGTGTAAGAATTAAAAACTGAGCTGTCCCAGTTTTAAAGAGAGCCATCACTGTCAGCTCTCATTTCTGTACCTTTCTGTTGGTCCCCCCGCGTTCACCTCTTGGCCCACTTCTCTAAATACGAGCCTGTTTCCGCCCCTGGTGCGAGAGAAGGTTTCACTGCATACCAACGTGGGTCTCTGCGAGCAGAGGTGTGGCGGCGGCCGCACGTATCTCCCTGACGCAGGCGGTGCTGAGGAGGAGGAGGAGGGAGGGAGGGAGGGGGGACGGAAGGGGGAAGGGCTTTAAAGCCTCGGCGCTCCGCGCTTCCTCCTTCACAGCCTCTCTGTCTGCCAGGCCGGCCGGTGCGGCGCTTCGTGGGGCGTGCGTGCGCGTGCGTGTGTGTGTGCGTGCGTGAGTGCGCTCTCTCCCTCTCTTCCTGCTCTCAGCCATGGCAGCGGTCAGGACTCTCAGGAAACTGTGCCAACAGTCGCAGCACCAAGTCTGTAAACTGCACACGTCCGCCTGGAGGTGAGTGTGACACGGCGGGATCCCACTCGTGAAGCCCACCGCAGCCACACGGCGCGAGAGCCGCCTCTGTTCCCTCCGCCGGGACGACGCGCGCGAGTTTGTCCGTCAGCCTCCTCAGACGCGTGAACGCGGCGGCATCTTTTATTCACCCAGTTATTTTTTGCGGGGCTGTTTGATTTATTGGGAACTGAATGTCCGCGGCTGGCGGGAGGACGCGGCGGTGCGCCCCTGGCGTCGTGCCGGTAACATTGCAGCGGTGGTCTGGCTGATGAAATCAGCCTGAATGTTTGCACCGGCAGGGCTCTTCTCTCCCCAGGAGCCCGGACTCGGCTGGAGACCGAGGCGCGCGGCTCCGAAGTCACGCATATAGATTACGAGCGCGGCGTCCTCCGCGGTATGCGGGCCGATTAATGTCAGGCTGCAGCGAGGACGCAGCGACGAGCAGATGCTGCATATCGTCAAGTCACACAAGCAGCCTTATCTTTGCAGATAGTCTCCGTATTCTCACGAGTGTGGTCGACTTCAAGTCACGGAAAAGAGGCTGCAAGTCAATAAAACAATACAACTTATTAGAGTCAGGTGAATGTAGGGCGTCAGTTATTAAAATATTAATTATATTACTATTAGAAAGATTTTTGGTGCTTATAGTCTGCAAACTTGATCCAACTTGAAGCCCTACAGTCATATTTAATGCCATGTAACATCTGCTGTATTCAAGTACAAAGTAACATGAGTTTGTATGTTTTTATCTGAAGTAATTGAATATCTGAATATTAAAATTGGCTTTTACCAAATATCAAGTTGTAGAAATGTTTTGTGTTGGATATCAAAAGTCATGAAACTTCATTTTACTATGTAGGAGTAAAGAAATTGGAGGTAAAAGTACTTTTACTCGGTCCCAGGCAGCTCCACGCCAGACCCTCGGCCCACCAGAGCTGCCAGGCAGAGGAGAAATTAGCGTCCCGTGCAGGTATTTATTGGAGACCTGCTGAATGCAGCGTGACCCTCATTGACTGGGACAATTGGCTTGAACGTGATGCCGCTGGCCACGCGAACCCCGTGGCCCCCCCCCACCCAGCACATGATCTGCGTCCGTCTACTAACTGGATAATCTAAAACCTGTGTCTGATCCGCAGGTTGTGACTGTACATCACAACCTTGCTCAACCGGATCTGGTGGAGTCGCGTCACCGTGGGGAAAGAAACGGCTCTGAGATCATCAGTGCCAACTGAAGTTGCAGAAATCGATCAGTTTGCTTCATTTCTTCTTCTTCTTTTGCCGTCGACTTACCATTGAATCCTGAGGAGCTGCGTGAACTTCAGGCCGCACTCTGGTCCCGACACAGTTCCCTGGTACACTGGCCTCTCACCCCAATCAACCTGAACACTTTACTGTGGAGTTTAATTGGTTTTTGGCAGAAGAACAGTGGCGGTTACGTCACCGCCGATGCCTCATTAATCCCCAGCTATCGGCCCACCGTTCACTGTTATGTAACACGGGACATCTTGGCATCTTTCGGGGGGGACGGAGCAGCAGGCCAGCGGTCAGCCACGCGGTTTGGACGCGGCGCTGCATCAGTCCACCTTTGGCTGTACTCGCCGCGGGGGCGTTTGTAAATAGCCGCCCACTATTCTCAAGTTACTACTACGCTCGGTAATCTAAAATGCTCCCAACTGTACCCGTCATCACGCAGCATGTGGCCGAGTCAGGCGGAGACGTGCGGCAGCTAATTTTAGAGACGAGAGGTGATCCTTGCGCAGGCTGCAGGTCTCAGGTGTCAGGAGCACAGTTTGGCAAGCGGTAGATAAATAACGTATGATGATGATCACGTCAAGGGATTATTTTCACTGTAAATTAATTGTGTTCAAAGGGTTTACGTTCATGTTTCGTGGGTGCACGCGAAAGCTGCAGCTGCAGCTGCAAAGCAGGTTTTCCCTGCAGTCGCCGAGTGAAATTGTTCCCTCCTTCACACCCGATTTGCCGAAGTCGCCGCAGGATCTGCGAGCCGCTTCTCACTCCTCCTCCTCTGGTCTCCGCCCGCAGGCAGGAGGCGGTGGTCATCTCAGGGAAGAAACTGGCCCGCCAGATTCGGGAGGAGGCCCGGGTGGACGTGGAGAAATGGATCCACGCCGGCAACAGGAGGCCCCACCTGAGCGTGATCCTGGTCGGCGACAACGCGGCCAGTCACTCCTACGTCCTGAACAAGACCCGGGCTGCGGCCGATGTCGGTAAGAGGGGGAGGGGCAACAACAAACTCTTCAGTTGCACAGTGTGATCACAAAGTGGCAAAGGATGGCTGGCTTGTTCCCCCAGTTTGCTCAGTTGTCTTCTCACTCCTCCCACAGGCATCTCCAGTGAGACCATCCTCAAGCATTCAGACATCAGCGAGGAGGAGCTGCTGGACTTGATCTACAAACTGAACGCAGACCACCGCGTGGACGGCCTGCTGGTCCAGCTGCCTCTGCCAGGTACAGCAAAGCCAAACATTGCGCGCACAGGTGTGTTCGTTTCGCACGCGGTCGCTGCCGGTGCCAGCCGCGCTTAAAAGTCAGCGAACGCAGGACTCCTTCGGCGCCTTTTTGGCAGAACAATGGATGAAGCACAGAACTACCCACCTGCCTGCTGTCTCTGTGGGAACTTTATTGTTTGAGGCACAAAGTTTGCTTACTCATCTGGTCACTTTTCTGTTTCGCTGAACACGGAGTCACTTTGACACGTTGTTTGAAGTCTGAATTTCAAGCACTGAAACCCAAACGTGTGTGATTTGGAAAGAAATGTTTAACTTGTAGTTTTGAGCAGGACTTTTTGTTGGACAACAGAGATTTGACCAGGAATTAAGTAAAAAGTCGATCTGATGTGTTAAGAGAAAAATGTCCACTTCCAAAAAACATGTGGTCACCAGATTGAATCACTGGACTTTGACAGATTATCCGAGACTAAAAGAATCAGTTAGTCCTCATCGTCATTCGTCTCTCTGTTCCCGCAGAGCACATCGACGAGCGCGCCATCTGCAATGCCGTTTCTCCGGCCAAGGACGTGGACGGCTTCCACGTGGTCAACGTGGGCCGCTTGTGCTTGGATCAGTCCGCCATGCTGCCCGCCACTCCCTGGGGAGTCTGGGAAATCATCAAACGCACAGGTAACGGGAACGACCACCACCTTGATGTGAGGCTTGTGACGCTGCTGAACAGCCCATTTTAGAGTAAAAGAATAACCGTCTTCCAAGGATGAAAAGCAAAGCAACTACCCGCTCAGAGTTGAATTACAAAACATAGGTGGTGCGTAACCGCCCGTCTTTTTCCAACCACGGTGCGAACGCCACATGTATGAGTTCATGTTTCAGACCCGCCTGGAAAAACTGCCGTACGAGATTCAGAAGTTTAATACAAACTCCCAAACCTGCAGACCGACGAGACTAATCCAGTGTTTGTTGTTCCAGGTATTCCCACTTTGGGAAAGAATGTCGTCGTGGCCGGACGCTCCAAGAACGTCGGGATGCCCATCGCCATGCTGCTGCACACAGACGGCCGCCATGAGAGGCCAGGAGGTGTGTTATTGTGACGCTGTGTGTGTGTGTGTGTGCGCGCTCACAGTGAGTGTATATCTACTCACTCATCTGTTTCCATACAGGCGACGCGACCGTCACCATTTCTCACCGTTACACTCCAAAGGATCAACTTCGCCAGCACACTAAAATAGCTGACATCATCGTTGCTGCTGCAGGTTCGTGTCCCTCTTTGTCTACAAGTGATTATCAGTAACTGTTCCTATTTTAGAGTTCCTGCCATGATTTGACTTATTTATACTGAAAGTGGTGTGGTGACCTTGAAAGTTTCAGTAAATGCACAGAAAAACCTTGGAGTAGGAAATTAAAGCTCATGTTACAGAGCAGGCTTGTTGTGGATTTCCTAATATGGTCATTGAGTAGAGGCTCTGCCAGCAGATCACCGCCCACTTTGTGTCAGCCAATCGGAGCACAGTTGGCCCTGAGTTAGATGAACTGACAGGCTACATGAAAGGCTTTAGATTAGAGTTATGTTTTCAACTCGATCTTTAAAAGTCACTTTTAAAATAGTCCCAGAAACAAATGAACCTCTTGAAAGCAAAGCATTATGGGTCCTCCAATACATTTTATTTTTTTGCATAGATTAAATTCTGACTGAACCTTCTGATGTTGAACTCTCAGGGATCCCAAACCTGATCACGGCGGACATGATTAAAGAGGGCGCTGCAGTGATCGACGTGGGCATCAACAGAGTGCAGGACCCGGTCACGGGGAAGAACCGGCTGGTCGGGGATGTGGATTTTGAAGGTGAGGCGTGAGAGTGGAACGCTGTCTCGCATGTGACGGAGAGGAGTCGGGGAGGGGGCGTGTCTGACCTCTTCTCCGTTTTTCCAGGAGTGAGACAGAAGGCCGGCTTCATCACCCCGGTGCCCGGCGGCGTCGGACCCATGACGGTGGCCATGCTCATGAAGAACACCATCAAGGCGGCCAAGAACGTCCTGCTCTTCCCACCCGAGAGGATCCGCATGGCCGCCGCGTCCTAATGGGCGCAGGCTCGTCTCGGCGACGGCGACACATTCCACCTCTCGACACTACCACCACCCCCCCCCCTCATATTTTGTACTGGGAGGACCCCCCCATGAGCTCCCTTTGCACATGGACTGGAAAGACGATAGCGCGGCGGCTCGCTTTCTGCTGACATCTGTAACCTCTCCTAACTCCAAGTCCAGCCACGTTTAGACTGTTACGTTTCTCCTGCAGCTCCACCTATTTTCTGCTCCAGGATTCTCAGTATTTATCATTCGGAAAGGCTCCAAGGATACAAGACGAAACGTGTGTTTTTATTTATTGCTACATTGACGTGATATTTAAACCTGAAGGAAAACCGGAGAGGACGGTTGACTTGAAGCTGAGGACCAGTTGAGGCGACTGCATCTTTCTTTCAGTTTTCTTTCAGTAGTTTAGCCTTATGTACAAAGAGTGATATAAGGGCTAACATCATCAGGAACCAGTGTGTTTTTAAAAATGCCAGCTTTAAAGATTCACTATTGCCTTTGTAAAAACTTTGAAATAAATATTAAATATGTTCTCACATTGATGCTCTTTGTGTGCACAGTTGTCTATTTACTTTCCCCAAATCTTTGCAGTGAAAACGCTTTGAATCGAATGATCTATGTGTTCAGTTTTGAAGTGAAACGAAAAAGCCTTTTGACCCGTTTTCATTAAATGTCTGTCAATTGATAAAACATTCTTTTTAAAAAAAGGGTGGCTGGAAAAAAAACAGTACAGCAGTTAAGGACACATGAAGTTTAATTCAAATAGATTTGTTCAGTAAAGCTTTTCTGGATTTTAGTAAGCATTCACATTCATAGAATTAAAATTTGACAAACTTAACAAGTGGCAATAAGTTTTCCCTTCACACTCTTTATCCAGTGCAGAGAAGCAGAGCTTACCCACAACACCAATAAGTCATATGTACATATTGAGGTAAGCTTGAATGATTATTTTCAATGGATGTATCCTGTATTATCGTAATAATAATAATAAAAGTTTTGGTGCCTTTTGAAATGGTCCAAATCCCAGGTTGGAAGTACAATGGTGTTCAAAATGTCTAAAATTTGGTTTGGACGTTTTATTTTTTAAGAGGTAAAGTTATTTTTGGCTCCCTTGTGTTTAAAGCTCATGTTAGCTTTAAAACTATTTTTCTAAGCGCAACATTTCATCAAATGGCAAATATTTTGTCATTCAAACGAACCCTTGAGGAATTTTCCCCCTGGCGTCAGAAACTGAAGTAGGAACCTGGAACGCCGGAAGCGTCTGTACACTGACGGAACGGAATCGAAGACGGACGCCGTTCAGTGAATGAAAACAGCTGATCGTGCCGTGGTAACAAGACGGTCCTCGCCTCCCCGCGAGATCTTTGAACATGGAGCGCAGCAGATCGGCGGACCGAGCCGGGAGGGAGCGGAAACAGGAGACGAAGAAGAAACGGAGACGGTCCTCCTCCTCTTCATCCTCCTCTTCGTCGTCCTCCTCCTCGTCCAGCAGCAGGAGTCGCAGCAGGTCAACAAAGAAGAAAACTTCCCACAGGAGCAGCCGAGGTATGAGCTCCATGAGACGCACGGGCTGTGAAGACATCCTAATTGTCCTGATAAAGTGTCCCGCGCTGTCCTCCTGTCTGTGCTCACGCTTTTGCACATTGTGTCACATGTCCTCTTGTTTGCTCCTCAGATGAGAAAACTCAGAAAAAGAAGCGCAGGACACGCTCCTCTTCCTCCTCCTCTTCCTCCTCCTCCTCCTCCTCGTCCTCCTCCTCGTCCTCGTCATCCAGTGACGACAAGACAAAGAAGAAAAAGAGCAAAGCCAAGAAAAAGAAGCTGAAGAAGAACAAGGCGAAGCTGAAGAAACAGAAGAAAAAGGAGGAGAAGAAGAAGAAGAAGCTGAAGAAGAAGGAGAAGAAGAGGAAGGCGATGGCGATGGCGGAAGCGTTGCCGTGCCCGAGTCCAGCCGAGAAACCCCCGTCTTACCTGGAGGTGTGGCAGAGTGAGGAGGGGGCCGTGGAGCTGGGCCCAGGTGAGACACGGCGACCCCGTCGCCCCCTCAGATTTGCTCCGGTTTTCCGATCCACTTTCCAGTCTGGGAGTTTATTTGATCGTGTCCGTCTTCGCCTGCAGTGATGACGGACGAGCAGAAGGCTCGGCTCTCCACCAAGCGGCCCCTCACCAAGGAGGAGTACGAGGCCCGGCAGAGCGTGATCCGCAGGGTGGTCGATCCTGAAACGGGACGCACCAGGTCAGCCGAGAGGGCCGCGAAGGGGGGGGGGGGCACAGAACCATTTGTTGGTTCTGGATGTGACTTCGTGTGTCTCTGTGTGTCCCGGTCGCAGACTGGTGCGAGGTGAGGGCGAGATCATCGAGGAGATCGTCAGCCGCGAGAAACACAAAGACATCAACAAGGTGAGACTCTGAGTTCCTGTTCTGTGAGGTGAAAACAGGCGAGTCGCAATATTTCGCAGCTCAAAAGTTGGTCAACTTTTTGTTTATAACCTCGTGGAAGCACATTTCACCTCATGCTTCTGCTCTTTTGTTTCATTACTCATTTTCATGGCGCAGGGCCTGAATACTGTCACACTGAACACCGTTTCAGACTGTCGTAATGTGAGCTGATTGCGCTGCTTGTTTCCACGGCGATTCACCATCGTGATGCGTCTGCTGTGAAATCCTGAGAGATTTTCTGGTGAACGCTTTACAGACTGTAATTCCTCTGATGTCTCACAGTCACTCTGTTTAGAGGTCGCAACCTTAAGATTTAGGTTGACTTCTGGTCGCGTCGCCTCATCCGTCGGGGATGCATCTGTGCTCGGCTGCTCTTCCTGGAATTCCTCAGTCGCGAACCCGATCGATGACTGTGCCGTTGTTACCTGAACGTCTCTTCCTGTTCCTCCCACAGCAATCCACCAAGGGCGACGGGAACGCTTTCCAGAGGAAACTGGGCATCAACAGATAGGAGGGACCACCGTCACTGCTCCGAGTCTCCACCGTGATTTTGTGAGGACCGCTGAACACGGAGCTGATTGTGCAGCTTCAGCAGAGGTCTGCGATCAGACCGGAGGACCTGTTGACTGAACGCTCTCTGGCGAGGAAAATCTTTCAAAGTAGATCAGATTATTAGGAATGTATTTCAGAAGGTAAATATTTGGACAGAACGTGATACTGAAAGTACAAATTGAGGGAATCCGTCTTGGAGATTTCAGTCTGTTTGGTCAAAACGGAAACAGATTTGTCCGCGTCGAGCTGCAGCTCGGGATGATGACGCCTGATGTAATTTGCACATCCTTTTGATGTTTACTGACTTTTTTTTTTTAAATTCGAGTTGTCAAATCTGAATAAGTTGTCATTTTGGAAGCCATGAGGCTTCTTCAGTGGGTGTCGGCTGTTCACATTGACTTTACGGACACCATAAAACTGAAACTGAATTTGTTTCTGTGACATGCTTCATTTAAACGCTCGCGTTGACTCTTGTCATTTATATTCATTTCTGAAAGTTTGCGTTTATGTGAACTGAAACCATGAGAATAAACTCCTTAATTCCCTAAATGTGTTTTTTTTAAAGCTTTCCTTTATAATTCGTTTATTTGTTTTAGCAAGTGTAAAAAAAAAGGCAACATTACAGCTTTTCTTTATATGTTCTTTATACACTGTACATAAAAACACAAGGGAATGGATAAAATGAAGTTATCCAAAACCTACAAGATACACACCCTGTACAGCTCAAATATTTTCCAAGCATGAGTCACCGATAGATGTCGTCTATACACAGCTTGTGGGACCGTTGCGGCGTTGCATTAACCCGGGGGGAGCGCAGCTCCAGACAGCCAAAGGTTGCCTCAAGGTGGCGCAACACGTGGGAGCGCCCCCCCCCCCCACCCCTCGGTGCGTTTGTTCTCAAGCAACCCGCAGCCTCGAATAGAAAGTTTGGCCCCCCCTCCCATCGCCTCGGGGAAGCCGGTCGGGCTCCCATCGTCCGCTTCAGGCCTCTCGCAACACAAGGGGTCAGCGTAAGGCAGAGAGGGGGGGGGGGTGTAAGGCCTCCGGTGATGCGTGTGGCAGAGGCAGAATCGAAGCGACGGTCTGCCCACACGGACCCAGACGTCACAGATCACCGCACCGCTTCGGCTTTACATTCTCTGGACGCTTCACGTCCGGGTGATTCGGATCGGGGAGAACGAAAAAGAAAAGAATGCTTTCGGGGGTTCGAAGGACTCGTTAGAGCGCCGCGGTCTCGTTTCTACACATGTACACGTCTCTTTTGAACCAGCAGCTCTTGTAAGGTTTATGGCTTCAAGCCGAACGCTGAAGAGGAACAGTCCCGACTCCCGGTTTTGCAGTTTCCCGCAGACGCCGCTCGGGGGACGAGGAAACATCTCGGCAGTGCTCGTCGATCCAGCAGCCGCGTGGACGGCGGCCACCTCTGAATCAACCAATCAGAAAGCTATAACCACGGGGAGGGGGGGGATTCGTGATGGAAGCCAAAAGGGTGAATAAAAATGGTCAAAAATATATTACTTTTTAAATTAAAACTCGTGATAAATACAATAATATGCAGAAAAACAGCAACGAAAAACCATACTAGATTTTACTTTCAAAGTAAAAGTATCTCATGACTGTAAACAAATGTCTAGTAATTGGCAACTGGTCATTAATCAGTATTTTGACGAAAGAATTTAAGATACCAGAGTTGAACGTTATTCAGCTGCGAGTTTAGAGTTAATCATGAATTTCACTCTCAACGTGTGAGGGGAGACGTCTCTGCTTCAAATTCATCTGTTTTGTTATTTTAATCTTGTGAGTTGGCAAGGAAAACTTTTATCCTGCCGCGATACAAACACAGCGTAATTGACCATCACACCTGAGCGACAACCTTCATAAATGTGGGTTTTTACAGCAGAGAGCCTGAGTAGAAGTGTCTGACTGTGGGCTCGGTTGGGACGCCGCCGGGCTGCAGACGACACAGCGAAAAACAAAAACCTCAGTGCGTTTTATACAGCGAGAAGAACCGCCCGCAAACCTCGCGTCCTCCTCGGCTCCGCGGTACTTTATCGGTTGAGGGGACTTTCGGAAATGTGCGCTCGGGCAGCGAAGCTTTCGGAGACCTGCCGCCCGTTAGATCTGTGCCTGTTCAAACTGATTGTCAATGCACTGTGACGTCCCCTCGACAGTCTGCGCGATCCGGCGGCGAGGCGAATTCATATTGCACGTTTCCCCTTGTTTTCATTTGAGGCCGTATTGGTCCATTGCAGTCAGCTCTGTTCAAGCCTCTCCTCGGGACAAATAAACATCGTTCCAATGAATAAGTCACGCAAAAAAACAAACAACCCCACCCTTCTTTCAGAACGAATGGGCAAACAGCATGAAGGAAGTCTGAGCACTGCGTTCCTTTTTCCCCGACAGCATATTGTACAGAATTTACAATTTGCACATGTTCTTCCTCTGAAGGCGCAGCGGAACAGAGAAAGAGACCTTAACCTAAGGAGGATTATCTAGGAGCACATTCAACGCCTCATTTACAGCAGAGATAAGCAGGGAGAAGCCGCCTCTCCCGTTTCCAACCGAGTTCGGAACAAACGTACGATATACGACGAAAGATCGCGGCTCCCGTGGCGATCTGCCAGAAAGAAAGTGAAAAGAAAAAGTACAACACTGTGCCAGGCAGAGACCCCCACCCACCCACCTCCCCCACCCCCAGTGTTTTGGCTGCGGCAACTAAAAAGTTTGAAGAGAAAGTCCACCAGATCGCGAAAGTAAAACTCGAGACACTTTTTTTTCCTCCAACTGTTAAAATGTTTTGTTTTAAAATATCTATAATCTTAAATAACAATAATCGTCATCGTCGATCGATAATCCTGAATGAGTCGGTGTTTACCCCCCGAGTAAAGAAGACACTTGAAACTGGCCTCCAGCAGACCACATACTAGATCTACACTAATGTAACAACTATGTACACTGCCTCCTCGCGGCATTCGACGACATACTTACACCATCGACTCTCGTTTGTACACGGAGGGAAAAAGACCCCCGATTCGTTCCCTCTCCGATCACACACGGCAAATCAGTTCCACACTGTTTAACTTTGGCACGTTATCTGTACAGCGGGAGGAAGCCTTTTTTTCCCCCCCTGGAGCTGAGTCTCTTACATTACTTATTTGGGAAAAGCAGCACAGAGTGGAGTGAAGTGGTGAAACGCCGGAAAAGCCCCCGAAACACTGTCAGCTGCAGTTAAAGGGTCATTTCGCAACTCGCCCTGTGGGAAATTCGGGATGAAGGTGACGCGTCTCCGGGCCGAGAAACGGACCAAACTGGACCAAACGCGCTGATTTGTTCAATTCTTTGCTCAAGCCGCCAAATTAGACGCAATTTAGGCCGTTTTCGACTGACTCTCGGCTCGGTCTGGGACGCAGCTTCGATGGAGTACCGTGCGGGAGTCGTTGTGCTTGTGGTGGCCACACGAGTGTGTTGCAGAGCGGTATCAGCACGTGGACCTGATACAAGCTGTCTGGAACAACTGTTGTGTTGCTTGCTGCGGAACGCAGCACGGGGGTGCTCTCGACGTGTCAGCAGTTCTTTTAAAAAGCTTGTCGGAGGAGGAGAACTGACCTGGTATTCAAGAGCGGTAAATATTTACTAAACACTAAAAACAGTCTGATCCTGACGGTATTATCTGTGTGTGTGAGTGTGTGTTTGTGTGTGCATCTTCCCGTTCAGGACAAAGCCTTTTGAAATGCCTGTTGTTGTTATGTTTGTTTGTTGTGAAGCGAGCCACAGCTTCTGTCCAGAACGGTTTCCAATGTGACTGCTGTGAGTTATATAAAGACGGGTTTGTAGCACCTGGTTTGGTTTGTGGTTTTTACCCATCTGGTGCACACCAACTGCTTCCCCCTCTTTGCATGTATCTCTGTGTGTCTCTCTTCCAGCCCTGCGTCCACCAGTCCGTCTCCTGCCGTTGTCCCTCCTGACCCCCCTCCCCCCTCTCACTTTGGGCTGAAGACCCCCGGCTCCAACTTGGTGCTGCTGCTGCGGCCCCAGCAGCTGGCCGTGATGCTCATGCTGCGCTGCGTCGCCCCCTGGCTGTGGCTGTGGGCGCGCTCCAGCCGCTCGCGCTCCACCCGCTCGCTGTCCGACTGGCTCTGCGTGCGCTCCGGCCTGTTGTGGATGTTGCCGGTCGGGGAGCTGGGGGCCGGCTGGGAAGAAATGGTGCGCAGCAAGTGGTTCCGCTTCCTCAGGAAGTCGCTGTTGGCGCCCAGGCCGAAGCTGCCTTTGCGGAGCACCATGCGAGCGCTGCTGGACTTGGCGGGCCGAGAGCGGTGGTTGTACTCCAGCTGGGACAGGTGGGCGGCGTATCCCTCTGTGATGAACTGTTCAGAAGAGTAAAAACAGCTGTAAACAACCAGGAAGTGCAGCAGTAAGAACCGATTACAGCCAAGTCAGCGGACGTTTCTGGTGCCCCTCTGGTTTTCAGAGTTCTTGACCTGTTTTTTTTCTACTTTTGGGTCATCTGCAACTTCTAATTCTACCACGAGAATTGAAAGAGTTGAAACATCATCATCAGGGTCACTGTGTGACTACATCTCACAAAGCCTTCGGTCTTTGATTGGCTTGAAACTTCACACAGATAAACAGCAGTTTGTCCAGGTGGTGCTGTTCAGCTGATACCTGACACTGGTGCTGCATCTTCTTCGAGGGTCTGCCGACGATGTAGATCTGGGAAGGAGGGAGGCCGATGGCAGTGTAGACCGAAATGTCTTTGGTTGATCCGTAGCCGGCGAAAATCTTCAAGTGAGCCTGAAAACGGTCAAAACAAG
This sequence comes from Malacoctenus gilli, assembly GCA_032164315.1. Lineage (NCBI taxonomy): Eukaryota > Metazoa > Chordata > Actinopteri > Blenniiformes > Labrisomidae > Malacoctenus > Malacoctenus gilli. Next base: position 10,694,587 of record JASSRZ010000011.1, read on the forward strand.
CAGGGATCCGTTTACAACTGTGGTTGTAAAGCGGACCCCCCTTCCCCACACGCCCCCCCCCTCCCCCCTTGCAGCCCGCCGCCTGACCTCTGTTAGCGACTTGAGGAAGTTGGCCTTGTGTCTGAGCGGGTCGTGGACGAGGCCGTCGCAGAACGAGACGATGCCGTGAGGGAAGTTGTGCTGAGACAACCAGGCCACGACGCGCTGCTTCTGCATGTCCGGCCGCCCGGTCACGTAGATGATCAAATAGCCCAAGTCCTGCCAGTGCCTGCGGTGAGGGGGAGACGGCGGGACACGGAAAGCGCCAGCTCGTAAACCTCAGTTTGAGCCGACTCCGGCGGTCTGCAGAGACGGAGAGAGCAGCTCCGGTACCTGACGACGTCCACGGCTCCCGCCCGCACCTTGGGGTCGCTGCCCATGATGGACACGCTCGCAGCGAAGGAGCCGTCGATGCTGAAGACCACGAACTCTGTGCCTCGTGGAATAACTGTCAGGTAGCTGTCTGCGAAAGTGTGATCGCCCCTGGGGAAGGAAAAGGCAGCAGTTGCTCACAAAAAGGGAGCTCAAGCGAAGCCAAACGATACAGCGAATATAACAACGTTCACTCGTACCTGACGACCATTTTCACCGGGTACACGCCGATACCCAGACGCCTGTCCTCGGGGATGACGAACGACACGCGGCCGCTGCTGTTGGTCACCTCGGTGTTGAAGTACACCCACTCACCTGATGGGGGCTGGGTCATTATGTGGAGGTCAACCTGGAAAAAAACAAACGTGAGCAATAAATCCAAACGAACACAAGGGGGACGGGCGCTCCCGGCTGCTGTCAGGGAGGCGACGACAGATGCGCGTTCACCTTCTCCCCGGCTAAGGTGACCATGTCCAGGGGGCCGTACATGAAGCGGCCCGTCACCACCTGCTGGCTGTCCTCAGTGAACACGGCGTCGTTCACCCGGTGGTTGGCCGTCACATTCTGACAAAGGAGACAGAGACGGACGCAAGCTGAGCGCTCGTTTGTAATTCCCTTCATCCGCCTGTCAAACGCACCTGATCCGAAGCCGGGACGCTGTGATTGGATTGAGACGAAAAAGACCAGCGAAGCAGCCCGAGGGCGTCTTCGCAGCGGTCAAAGCCGACCGGAGTCCATTCAGCGTGGACCAAAAATGTAAATGAGCCGTCTCAGTTGGATGCGGTCCATGACGCTGACCTCTGTCCAGCAGCACGAGTGAGGGAGGGCATCGTGTTTCCATGACGACCGCATGACGACACGAGGGGGCATCGCGTTCACATCGGAACAGTCCAGAAAAGGGAAGGCAGACGAATCGCGAAACGTAAACAAGAAGTTCATGGAGTTTTAGTGACGCTGGACACTTTGTTCTTTATTGTTTGTGTTTCTTAGAGAGTGCAAACGAAGGCTGTTTACAATAAATACAGCTGCAGTTTGAGGGGAACGAGTATGGGAGCCTTTTAAGCTCAAACTTGTGTGATACATGAGGCAGTTAATCTGCATTTTACTGCAGCGGACGTCCTGCTTCCGAGCAGCTGGTTTCGTGCAGGCCTGAGTACGAGCGCGGCTTTGCGTCGATGCAGCACACCGTACCCGGATCAAAACCTCATCTCGGGTGACCTAAATACGCCCGGCGCGAGGGCAGCCTGAACGCGGCTTTTGTCCCCAATCAGTCTGCCACTCACCCTGATCTTGACATGAGTTCTCTTGCGGAGCCACTTTTCCCGAGGCTTCGAGGGAGTGAACTCCGAAACTTCCTTGCCGTCGAGCTCCAGGATGCTGGAGTTGTCGTGCCTCATGACCTACGGAGAGACGCCGTCATCAGTGCCATGTACTTCCCGTTGTACCCGGTGACATCTACTTCAATCAAACTAAGTTCAATAAGACAAAAGTTGCAGGAAATGGCAAGATGCACAGAGTTGTTGTTTTTTTTTCCTTTTCCATCTTTATTTCTCCTTTTTTGCCTCAGCCATCAGTCCTCTGCAGGTCAGCAGAGGTCACCTTCAGGTGCCTCTTACTCACCTGTCTCAGGAGAAAAGAAACCACATCGGTGGACTCCCAGTAGGATGCGTGGAAGAGGTGCGGTAAAGCCACTGTGGGGAAAGCAGTCAAGGCATCGGGGCAGTACAGGGCAAAGTCCAGCCGCTTCGTGCCCCACCAGCGTGCTGCAACTGCGATCGGGAGGGGGGGCGGACAGGGTGCAGAGATGTAAGATGAGTCGGTACGGGCTCAGGTGTTGATGTGTGTGTCACCACGCAAATCAGGTAAAAAAAAAAAAACAGCCCTTTAAGCTAAAGCAGAAAGTGGATCGATCGTCAACCGGAAGAATTATCAGCAGTCCACGAAGGTCGTCAGCTGCAGGAAGGAAAGGAAGGCCGCTGCCATTGTTATTACCAGGGAATAAAGTGCTGAGATCAAGGACAAAAAGAAGAGAGAGTTAGATCGTTAGAGCATGATTACATGAGAGATGATGGTTATTTGGGTTAGTTTGGCCATGAAGCAAGATTTTGGATTTGGAAAAAAAAAAGAGAAAGATCCAGATTTGCACTCGTCCCCCAAAGCAACATATTGCACCTAAATCACGAGTTGAGTATGGACGAAACCCGAAGTAGAAGAGGACGGAAAGGAGGCTTCTGGGTAGCGCAGCACTGAGATGCGGCAGACAGAAAAAGAGCTGCAGCCTGCTGTTGACCTCAGCGGTCCCCCTGAGAAAAAGTACCGGTACCTTGGTCCACTTCCGCTTGGGAGTCCAGGGACACCAGGTCACATAAAGCAGAGTCCAGCCCTGCCGACAGGCAGTTCTCGTACTGCTCGATGGAACTCAGACCGTCACTAGGGTCTGCCTCACTGTCCATCTCTGTGCTCAGATCTGCGTCGGGAGCGCCCGCCGCCTCGCCGGCCTTGGCTCGCTTTTTCCTCGACTGAGGGGGACTTTTCAGGAAGAATTTGTTTGGTGACGAGAGGGCGAGTTGGGACAAAAGACTGAACCTTTTGGATTGGTAAATCTCACTTGATTTGGCTATGAGGGGGGGAAGAGAAAAAAAAACAAACCGTAAGATGAGTGGATGAGTATTTGAATGAGAGATGATGAGAGTTTAAAGAGGTGATCTTAGAGTTTGTCCGACTCGAAACAGAACTGTGAATGTTTAGGATGAAAGAGTTTGTTAGTACGAAAAGTAAAGTGAGCGAGTCCGTCGAAGACCGTCTGTCGTCGAGGGAGAAGAGATTGAACTTCATTAGTTTGTGTGTCTCTCCAGGTGGGACAACAGCGGCAGTCAGGACAGTGACGTGAAAGACAAAGAGTAGTGAAGGGGGGGGGGAGACGATAAAACAGAGAGGAAACAGTACTCGGTTGTCTCGGCAAACACTGCAGTAGGGAGTGGACGATGCGAGAATGGCTGAGGGAGGCAGGTGTCCACATGCAATTCGACGTCGGATAAATGCAGCACTCGTTCATTGCATTTACATTTACACAGCGGGTAAGAGTCAGACAGACAGTGGAGAGTGGCGCTAAGCTTGCTCGCTCTTCTTCAGGACTCTAACCTTTGAATCTGAGCGGGAGTTGGACAAAAAACACCCCGCGCGAGACTCCCTACGGGACGGGTGTCGGGTCTGGCTGGAAGCAGGAACAGCAGAGAGGAGGAGGAGAAGTATTCGCGTTGAACCTGGCTGACTTAAAGCGCTCAAGGTGGAGTGCAGCGTGTGTGTAGAGTCAGAGGAGTCAAGGTAATGGGGGTTCAGAGAGAGAGAGAGAGAGAGAGGGGGGAGGTGATGTCGGGGAGTCAGAAAGAGGAACGAGAAGACTGGAACTGAGAGAAAGTGAGAGAGTGACTGGAGCAGTGTTTGTGTGAGTGGAAGGAAGAGAAAGAGAGGGAGGGAGGGAGAGAGAGAGAGCGAAACCGGCTGGTGGTAAGAACACTTACTGTTGGCTATGTTGGTGGCAGTGTAACTGTCTGCCATTCCTGAGACCTGGCTGGCAATGCTGACCTCACTGGCCCTCCGCTGGCCCCGGGAGAGGGGGCCCGTTACGGGGGATGAGGGGTACGAACTGTCCATGAAGACACCACCATGAGACTGAACAACATCCGCTATTGAGCCCAAACAAGGAGATCCCATTAGACAGAGACACAGGTAAGGGAGGGGGGTAACTCACAGTGATGGGGGGGGGGGGTGTTAAATTGGTGGGAGAGAAATGTGACGGCAGGCACCGTGGTTCCAGAGGACATGTGAAACCACAAGGCAGCCGCATGCTGGCCAAGGTCAGATTTCTTTAACCCACCGACAAAGGACCAGCGCATGAACACATAAAACACGGAGTGGATGTAAGGTCACAGACGAGTCCTGTTATAACGCTGAATTAGTCGTTCTAATGGAGTTGAATTCTATCAAATCCTCAGATAATATCATGTTAAAAAAAAAAAAGCCTAGAGATGCTATTAAATCACATGTAAAAACATTAGATTCCCCACATACACAGAGAACACGATGATCACTGAGAGCACACGGCACAAGAAGCACAATGTTCACATGAAATAAACCTTTCGGACGACAGTGAAAAAAAAGAAGCTTTGTCGACATCGATAATCTGATTTTATGGAGATGATGCGGACGCACTGAGACCCAGCTTAAAAAAAACCACAGTACAAAACACAAACACTGGTGTCCTCCAAACACTCTGAACGCCACATGAAGATGTGATGGCAACAGTCAAAAAACGAAGAAACACGCGAGATGCTCATCAGATTTCTTGCAAAGTGTTTCCCGCCAATGCTGCGAGATCGTGTTTGTAATCAAGAGAATTCGTTAAAACGACATGCGAGCGGTTTCAAAAAGAAACTGACGCGCTCGAAAGATGGAGAGTATTTTTTGTTGCTGCGTTTAAAGAGGACAGAAATGCGGCGTGGGGAATACTCCGAGAGAGCATGTGGAGGATGAAAAAAATCTGATCATCTCGGACACAACAGTTAGAAGGACGAGCAGAGCGACACAGAGAAATGAGGGCGAGGACAGATGCGGGTGAATGGGAGAGGCTACACACACTCCATAGTGGCGGGTGTGGCTTTGAGGATGCCATCCTGCCAGTTTAGCACAGGCACAGGGATGCAGGTCTCACTGATGGTCTCCTGACAGCGAAGGGACAGGGCAGGCCCGCTGTCAAGCAGCAGCTGAGCGTTGCTCTGGACTGTCTCCACTACAGAGGGAGGTGGAGGAGGAGGGAGGGGGGGGCAGAGGGGTGGGGGTGGGGGTGGGGGGATGGGGGAGTGGAGATTCGGAGGTAAGAGAGCCAGGTGTGCAGATATGGGGACAGGAGGCCAAGAGAGGAAGGAGGGAAGGAGACAGGGAAGACACAGAAACATATGAAGCAAGAACAACTGAACGTGGGACAAGATAGAGTCAAGCCCTTAGTGGAGCCCACTTCTTCCAGACCACAACTACCTCAGCTGAGCCAAGAGTAGGAACACGACACTCGTCAACCTCCTGTCTTTGGCACTCTCTTGCCTTCAATTATCGCCGTAAATATCAATGTATCATAACACTGTGGCGATGGGGAGGTTCTGATTACGTCCCATTGTTGGGGAGCTTCTTGGCACTGCTCTGAAAACAACTTCAGGCTTGTGCATCTTGGCACCCTCACATTACTCTGTCATAACACTTTGCTCCTTAATAGACCTGAAACAACATCCAGAAAAGTCGCTCGCTGAACCTGAACGTGACTTGATTCCTTATGTGAAGCGTGACCCTGTTTTTTTTTTTTAACTTTGCTTCTGTGATAAAGAAGCAAACACGTGACCAGAAGATTTCTGGGTGGAGAGAAATAGACAGAAGTCACCGCTTGTCATCACACCACTGTGGGCCCCTGCGAAGGCCCCTAAACCTCCGAGTGCTTCCTGGCCACTGCGCTACGGCAGTCGACTACTTCCTGTATGTGCAGTTAGAGTTACCTCTGAATACGTGAGCCTAAATGCAGAGGAAAAAACTTCCCACAGGAAGTAACTTGGCATAACTTAAAGACACTGTGTACTGCAGTCGGAGAGGGTGACCTTTTTGTGTAAAAGCTGTATTATACAAACATTACCATCGCATGGACAAAGGTGTAATGAGTTATTAGCAGAAGGCTTGTGTTTTAACCTGTGCTTGAGTTCCTCCACTGTTTTTTGTGCTCTCTTCTTCCAATAAAATCAAGTGGATGAGGCTCTAAGGGTTACTCCATTCTAATGAACAGTCCAAACAAAGACCACCAGCAGGACTATGATCACATTCAGATGAGTAAACCGCTTAACAAAAGACACTGAAGCACAAACAATAGAAAAATGCTACATTTTTCTCAGGGACAGTGTCAGTTTGGTCGTGAATTCACAGTGAGCATCTTTAGGGCGTGTCTACGGTGCGGCTCCACGAGAAACAGCAGGACGGGTTCGTGTCGGCTGATTTCACGTTATCACAGGAGTTAAAAGAGAGAGTTTGCAGTCATACCGTTACAAGAAATGCTGGTATTCGTGTCGGTTTGCGAATCCGAGTCAGAACTACTTAAACTGTGTGAGTGGCTGTTGACTGAAGTTGTTGTAATGAGGCATTTTGTACGTCATCAGTGTAATGGGCTCACCCAGTAGGGCAGAGTTTCCATCTCCCAGGGGGAAGCGTTGGTATCGGGGCACGTTGAAGGGAGGGAGGAGGTGAAATTTCCTCTCCAGCAGAGGCTCCAGGCGGGAGGCCGAGGGGTCGGCCGGGTGGAACAGGTTGTAGACCTGCTGACAGGCAGGTCGGAGCTGGGCCACTAGGGGGAGAAGTGAAACCAGAGACATGAGACAAAGGAAGGGAGGAACCTGAACGCAGGGGGAAAGGATGCAGAACGGCAGCAGAACCATCGCAGCAAATCTTTGGACAACAACTGAACATGGATGCAATCTGCTCTGCATCACGACAGCAAGCGTGAAGAGAGACTCACGTCCAAACACTTTCTCGACTCAGGACAGTGATGAGTCACCTGACCTCGCCTGAATGTTCCCACCAAGACACGCACCCACAACCTTCAGAGACTGAAAACCGCCACACGATCCCACAGGCTACTGGACAGAACATGAACATTCAATGCAAGAGCATTGCAGTCCTCGTAGTGAAGACACTTACCATCCAGCATGGGAATCACAGTCTTCCTCAGTGCCAGCACCAGGCCCAGAGGAGAGCCAAAGAGGAAGAAGTCAGACACCTCGAAGTCGAACTTCCCCAGAGAGCCTCCGTCCAGCATCGTGCTGCTGCTGGACCGGCGCGAGGCCGTGTCGTTCCGCAACACACTGGAGTGCAAGCTGGAAGACCGCAAAAAAGTCCCGTCTTTGAGTACAGCTCGGATCTTATCTGGCAGAAATCGTTTCTTTGAGGAGGATCGATGTCCTCTCACGCACCTGGTCAGGAAAGCCTGATGTTGCTTTATTGTGTCCAGCTCGTAGGTGGAGGAGTCGCTCCTTTTGCGTGGCAGTTGCCTCTTGGGGTCGTCGCCTGAGGTCGCCCGAGGGATGTCGATATTACTGCGGCTGAGGTGGCGACTCCCCTCCAGGGTTGGCGACGCCGATCCGTGTCCGCTGTTAACAATGATGCCCGGAGAGAGGAGGTCCTGGTCCTACAGGGGGTGTTCAATTGAAGAGTTACCAAAAACAACGAGGTCAAACTGCATTTAACGGGAGTTTGTACGATCCGGTACCTGAACGCTGATGACGCTCCCTCTGCGGCTGCTGTTCTGGCTTTCATTTACTGTCTGATTGCTGCTGCACAGAGCGTCAAACCCCAAGATCCCTCCCACGCAGTCGCCGATGAGGCACACCTACAGAGGTCAGAGGTCAAGAGAGCATCGTCAATAATCCAACTTGAAGGTCATCGCGGTTCTTCAAGTCCTTAAGGAGGACCGCCTGGCATGTCTTTATTGACCAAACAGCGAGTTTGGCTAAATGCATCATCAGACTTCTGCAGAAGTTTGTGATGACACTTTGAGGAGTAGAGCAACAACAAACAAGTCGTTTAAACACATAATACTCTTTGGAGGCACCCGACAAACTCAACAAACTCTTTTTTTCTTCCTATAATGGGTCTTTTTGGCCTCTACGAAATCTAATTTGCCAAGAATTCTAATATTCTTCCGATGCATGTTTGTGAGAACAAAAATAAAACAAAACAAAAAAGCAGGATTCAACAAACAAGTCCTCTTTGATCACTGACCTGGCCAGAGAACGCAGCCCCGTCCAGAGACTTGATAAAGTCGGTGTACACCTGGTTCGCTCGCACGATGACCGTGGCCACCGCTTCCTGGTACTGGGGAGCCGAGGTGGCCAGCAGGGGCAGCGCGGCCAAAGGGATGTGGTCCTGGCTACTGGACAGGCAGCCCTCATCGTAGCTGTACGGGTTCAGGCTGTCGTGACAGAGAGAAATTCATCAAATCAAATCACGGACACAGATCGCAGCGCGAGGCAGCCGTGGACGAGTTTGTTGCCGCTCTCTTCCTGTGTTTATTCCTTCAGTCATGCGCTGCACCTGGAGCTTTTCCATCACAAACAAACAGCCATCGCAGCGGATAAACACGACGCTTCAGTCATCGCGCTCAGAGGCGGCAGCCTGCAGCAGGGCGTGCTCATGTGTGTCCTCTTACTTGGACACGAGGGAGAAGGCCTCGGCGCAGATGGCAGGGCAGGGCACCAGGCGGATGGCGATGCGCCCCAGCGCAGCGGGGTAGTGAACACGCATGACTGTGTCAAAAGCCGTACTAATGGTGTTGACGTCAGCCTGCTTGCTGTTCTGGTCCCCTCCGCCCGTGTCCAGGATGTTCCCCCCGTGCAGGACCAGGATCAGCACGTGGATCTTGGACGGCTGCAGACACTGCTGGGACGAGCTCTCCTGAGAACGGCGAGGAAGGCGGAGAAGAAGAAGAAGAGTGGCGCATGAAGGGATGGAAGAGCAGCCCTTTGACTGACCTGAATCAAAATGGTTGCATTTCATCGTCATGACCAGAGACGGCATGCGAACCAAGTGACAGGAACAACACGAACCTTTGCAACTCTGCATGAAACTACATTTTTAGCTGATCTGGGAGTTTCAGGAAGACCACTCACATCTCTTCCAACGGGGGACCACTCAGCAAGATTAACCAACCACAGAGGGGTGGAGAACCATGACGGGAAACAAAACAGAGCCAAGCTCCACCTGCACCCACTGCTGAAGTAACAACAACCATGCTTCCTGAACGAACGGACAAGTCACAGTAACTGGGACGGCACGATGTGGAGTTTGGCCGTCACGCGTCGGAAACCAAAACTTCACATTCTCCGAGAAGCGACGCCACAGCTGTAAGTACAAGGGAGTTGAACAGAAGGGGAGTGAGGTCGAGAAGTAACACACGGACTCGGGTCGGGCGGGGACGAGGAGGGGAGGGCGGGAGGCAGTAAATACTGGGGGAGGGGGGGGGGGGTTCGATCCGGACGGACTGAGGGTCTCTGTGGAACGAATGCAGCCCACAGTGCACTGGGGGAGGGGGGGGCTTTTAGGTCTACTTACTGACTGGTGCCTTGTCACCATGATGGTGGGAATGGGAGAGCTATTGGCTTGGCCGCTAAGAGAGCCACGCATCTGAACACAAGAGGATAGAGAGGCTCAGGGACACGCAGCCCTGTGCTCGCCCCCCAAAGGTCACAGTCAAATCAGAGCCCACACAAGATTTGAGTTCTGCTGGAACTCGCGTCGGGGATTTTTGCAAGTTTCAGCGAAGCAAATGGGAAACTTTATTGGACCATCATGCACGTCACGTCAAGGAAACCGTATCATTTGTTACTTCGTACTTGTTTTAGCTGAGCCCTGAACTCTGTGGCAGAATTTGCATTTCCTCAAAGTTTCGAGGAACTCCCGACAACATGAAAGCTGATTTGCTGCGATATATGTTGCCCGTATGGCTGATCTGCATTCAGTAAACATTCTAGCACTTGAGCGAGTCTTGCTTGAGCGAAGGCTTGAAATGCAATACTTCTTTGACTTTAACGATTGACTTTTTACTCTATTTTTGTCGTATGTACTTCAATTTTTTTCTGTCAACTTTTCAGACTCCATGGAAACCTTGCTCTGCTTCCCATATCAAAGAACTCATCGATGTGTATGAGCTCTCAAATCTTTTTATTAGGCGTCAAGCAGCTGTGTGAGCGTTTCACACACATACCTCATCAAGTCTCTCCTCGCTGGTTGCTCTTTCATAATCCACGGTCATCTCCTTGAACAGCTCACCTGGAAAAGCACACAAACATTCTCCGTCATCGAAAACCGCCGGACGGAGCGCAGGCGTTGCCGACGACGCGCCGCCGCTTTATCCTACCGGGAGTTTCCTCCGTGTCCGCGGCTTCGATCTTGTCCATGAGGTCGTTGGAGTTCCACTTGGTGATTTCCTTCGGGAAGACCTCCTCGCCATCGGAGAGATCCTCTGCAGGTAGGAGAGAGAGAGAGAGAGAGAGAGAGAGAGAGAGAGAGAGAGAGAGAGAGAGAGAGAGAGTGTGAGGGGGAGTCAGCATCAGCTGCAGCCCGTTTCCACGCGTCACCACACCGAGAGGGTGACTAATTTAAAGCTTTTCAGGGAGTCACATGATATATGTTTACGAAAGTGAACCACAAGTAGAGGAAACCCTGCCAATGTTTCCTGCAGTGTACCGAGAAATAAATCACAAGATCATTCACACAGGTGTCCACAATAGTCCTGTTACGGCTGTCCTTTCCACCAGAGATGTGTACGTCTCTATTTAGTATCAGTTGGTCTTTTTATTTTTTGCAGTAAGCGCAGTTAAAAATGGATGCACACCTGATGAATTTAGACATTATATTTCTTGCACAGTGAAACGTTAATATATTTTAGACTTGTTGCACAAAAGGTTTTGTTCTTAATCATTTTTCCTTTTGGTCATTGAAGCAAAAACACAGTCTCACTCAGAATATCTGAATTTCTCATAACATCTGATTTTTATGATAATTTTAATAACCGCAATGAAATTTGAAAACATGCTTGACTGCTTTTTTTCAAAGTGTGCCTCTTTTATGAGGGAAACAGGAATAGAAATCGTTTAGCATACGAATAGTTCGCCAGTGTTGTCGATCCACAGACCATAAAACTGAGCTTTTTATACCAAAGTTCAGTCGAGCCTCTTTTTTTTACATGGTGTCCGTCTTCCAACATTTTCCATCACATTGGTCACGTCTTCATTTCTAAGAAACAGAGCGAGACCTCCTGTTCGCTGTCGTTTGCATTAGCTAATTGAAAGTTTAATCTAAAATCTCATGTAATTCCACAGTAGACACACTTCAAAAAATTAACACAAATGTGGGAAATTGAATGGAAATCACTCCATTTCACCGCAGCCTCGCTTTGAATACTAATCCGAGGCTGCAGCCAGTTTTAGTACAGCCTTTTTTTTCCTTAACTGGCAGAGAAAAGATTTCTGCCATTATTAGAAAAATGTTTCTAATAAAAGACCACGTGTTCCGTGTTGTGATGACACCACGTGGTTCTTTCCATTACCCATGAGGGACTAAACTATCATTTGGGCGCATTTTTTCTTTGCGATGGTCACGAGAGGATTTTGCCTCGAAGCATTTCTGTAGACCGTGGTGGATTTACAAACAGGCCTGTCGATTTGCCTCGAATTTGAATACACGTTGGTACAGCTATTATTACTGGGCCAACACCTTTTGTTCTGTGTTCTGTAAGACTCAAACGGATTGCAAAAACTGCTTTGCTCTCCAGGAGGCTCAGGAGTGTGTTCATGGAAATGTTTGACCATTCTTCCGGAAGAGCTTTTGTGATTCGGGCATTGATGTTAGATAAGAGGGCCTGTGTCGCAATCGCCGCTCTCTCATCCTGAAAATGTTTCATCAGGTTGAAGTAGGGACTTTGTTCGGGCCAGTCAAGTTACTCCACACTTAACTTACTCATCCATGTATTTATAGTTACGTCAAATCGGCTATTTTGAAGCCTATCGTTACAGTTTGGCGATGCAGTATGAAATTAAGGAGTTAAGGGTAGAACGTAGTTTTTTTCTCTATATGTTCTCAGCACATCTGAATGGAATGAAAATGTTGCTAAATATTTTTAAAAATTGACTCAATTTCTCATGACTGGTGAACAGTTGCTGCTCCCTGAAAGAAGTGACGGCCGTCATCAGTGGAATCATGTTTCGAATAATACACCACGATAAATCAAACGCTGTGAATGTTCCGTCTATGAAGAGTCCCCCCACTCAAAGCTTTCCTTTATTACAGTGCAGAGAAAAACAAATTTAGAGCGAGGCCGCGACAGTTAAAAAATAATCATGTGCGCGTAATAGATGATCACTGCCAGAGGAGCAAGATCACAAACAAACTTAAGACAGAAATTTAATATGAGAGGCCATTGGAGCCAAGTCACTGTGCTTCCATATTTAATTTGTGGACCTCCATCATGTGATTCATCTCGCACGCTCGCTCGCACGCAGGCACGCACGCAC
>JASSRZ010000011.1:10707192-10757600 GCA_032164315.1 Malacoctenus gilli
CACGCACTTCATAATGATACTCCAACCTCATTTATCTACCATGAGTAAATAACAGCTTATTTCACGATGTGGTGTCTACAGCTTTGGAAATATTTGCAAATTACAAGTGACTGAAATGAGCAGCAGAGCAAAAACAAGAGCGATCGCTGTACGAACAGTCACCGAGGCGGGAGGTTATGTAAACTAATTTATGACGGTGCAGCCATAAGTTTAATCAGTTCATTTGATTAATCGCAGCGTACTTTCACAGCCAGCACACAATAATTCAGCCATGCAAACATGAAAACTGGAGAACATGATAAATCAAAAAGTGTCATCACAAATTAATGTGCTTATTCCATTCCAGTTTCTCACAATGGTGACGACTTATTCACCCTGAGAGCGCGGCAATAAATGAAGGAGACAAAATCTGCCCTAAAGAAACGAGTGACAGCCACATGCACAGTTTTATTCCCATTCTATCAGCAGGACTAATCGGAAGAATTACTGCTTCACCAAAGAAACACTTGAGGTTTTCAAGGGGAATTTTTTATTCTTGTGGACGCAATTGGTCACGTAAAAAGCTTCGGTGTGTCGTCGTGCACGGACATGGGAGTGTTGGCGGGAGACGGGCTGCTGTGCGGAGACGAACGATTTCTGAACTTGACGTCAAGACGAGACACCCGTCCCAGTGTCCTCAGGCAAACCCGTCCGAGCAGGGAGCACGGGTGGTCGCACCACCACCACCACCGCCACCACCACCACCATCTATTTCAACTGCAGCCCCAAAGCATGCTGGGTATCTTGGAAACTCAAGAACTGATCTGCGTTTAAAGAGACGCAGGCACAGTGATTGAAATAGGGAGTGGGCAGGTTCCTGGAAAACTGAGCACAACAAACATTGGATCCAACTTGCAGCTTTATTTTGAAACTGAAACGCGAGTTACCATGAGCGTCGAAGAACTCCTCGTCCGAGCTGTCGTCCGAGTCTCTGGCGATGCTCTGCATCCTCCACTCTGAGATGCTGTGACGTGACGGGCTCACTGAAAAACCACACATGAGCAACCAAATTCAGTGTTATTCTGGGACATGTGTTTTGCCCTCTCTCTTCTCCTTTTTTAACACACTCACACACTCTGCAACAAAGAATCATTGCACAACCCCCCTCCCCCCCGACACCCCCACATCCACGGTGTTATATAAACATGCAACAGTCTCAGTGGTGCATTACTTCATCGCAGATGGACTGTTGGTGGTCAAGGATGGTTGTGTGAAAAGTGAAGCTCATGGAACACGGACGAGCTCCAATTGGCCCAAAAAGCCGGCCTTGTCTATCACACGCCTTCGATCGCAGCCCCGTGTATCATTAGTGCCGAAGGAGGGAAGAGGGGCGCCGCTGTGAGAGAGGGGTACAGCTGCAGCTGTCAGCAGCGAGGAACCAGGCAGCGGTGGAGGGGAGGGTCACTCCGAGGAGCGTCAGCCTCCTCTGGTCCGTGATGTCAGCACTGCTGCTAAAAATAGCCCAGGAGAACCACAGGAGGGGGGATGGGGAGTGGAGGGGAGGGAGGGGGGGGGGGGTTACAGGGGCTGAATAAAAGCACGCTGGATGAAAAAAATCAGGGTTCATGTGGTTGCTGCGATGAGCGCTACCTCAGGGAAGGTTTGACACTCGAGATGGGAGCGTTATGTCATGTGGTCAGTGATGTCAAAGGTGCAGCTAAAAATAGCCCACGTGTGGAGGGGGGTCAGACGGCGAGAGTTGGACAGCACGGCCGAGGAGGTGTGAAGAAATGCAGCCAAGCTGAGACCACTGCAGGGGTTTGACTTTATTAACACCGATCCAACGATCTGAACTCAAAGCTCTTCGGCAGACTGATGAATTCAGCTCCAGGGCAAAACCAAGTGTGAACACCTGTGTACTGCTAACGCAAGGGGGGGAGAAGGGGGGGGCATAAATCATCACTGACTTGGCTATACAACTGCGACTGCGGCTTCAAATCTTTATGCAACACCTCATCTCAGGAGAAACTTTCATCATTTACAAGGAGGGAGAAGATTGAAACTCAGCAGTGAGCAGTGGTTCCCTATTGAGGGTCCTCGGCCCCCTGAGCTGCACACCAGAGATCGGGGGGGGGGGGGCTGGAAGCTTTACTTCCTCTGAGGTTGTCAGCCAAAACTATAAAAGTGCCAAGTGCTTTTGTTTGGAAGGTTCACGAGGTTCACGCTGTTGTATGTTGGTTAGAGTTTCTGTGTCCACAAGTGTTTGGCTTCACTGTAATGTTTTTTTTTCTTTGAGGGGGGGGGGCAACCTTTGATGGAGGCAACCTGGGAGTTTGCCAGATGTAACGCTGGGAAACCAGTGATCTGAGTCATTAAACTTGTCATGTACAAGTGTGAGGGTGATGTTTTTTTTCTTCTTCTCTGCTTTGGTCCACACCTAGAGTGTGAACACAGCCTTTCAGTGTATAGTGTACTTGTTGAATCCTTCGCGAGTGAGTTGCCAGCACGGACCGGTCTCAAATATCACAACTGGCTGCTTTTACTTCAGGGACAGTCCGACTTAAGTGTTGGTACACTCCAGTCGTGAAGGTACAGAGGAGTCAGGTGGCAGTCTGAACGAAAAAGGCGGCACTGCGTGATGAGGTGTAAATTTAGATGTGATAATTTGTGAAGGAAGGAGCACGCAGGTGCAGAGCTCCAGTAAAATGTATCAGCGAGAGATAAGCGAATAAATATTGAATGCATGTTCCTCCGTTAACGCCCACAGCTCTGCCCGTTACACATAACGACGTCCACAGAGGAGAAACGGGCGAGCGGGTGACAAGCTCCTCACCTCCTCTCTTGGACGAGCGGGAGGAGCGCGAGGAGGTGGACCACTGCTTGGTGAGCACACCTCGTGGCTGGAGAGTCTCTCCTCCCGAGCTGGCGACCACTTCCTCCGCTTCGATGGAGCTGATCGCCTCTTTGACTTCCTGGTCCTTGTCCGGGGACGGAGCGCTGCCGTTGGCCTCGGTGGCCTCCTCCGCCTGGCTGAATTGGGCCATTTTGGTGGCCAGGGCCAGCTGGGTCTCCAGCTCCAGCTGCCTGATGTCCTCGATGGTCAGCCCGTACCACTCGTCCTGCCAGCACCAGGCCTGCCGGTGGGCACGGACCATCACCTTCCTCAGTCCTGTTGGAAAAAACAAGACGAGGATGATTGATGACTTCGAATATTGCATTTAATACTTGATGTTATTAATATGATTTCCCCTCTATTAGTAATAACATTAGCAGTTGTTGGGCTTGATTAAAAAACTGGATGAAATTATTTTGGGGGTACGTGATTATTTATTCACTATTATCTTTATCACATGCACTCATGTGGACTTACTGATGCCAGCACTGAAGCCTCCCATCAGGTCGACTGAGGTTTAGTGACACTGATGCTTGTACCAAGACTAACGCTGTCTGTTGTCTTATGAGTTATTGTCCATTTTTTAAGGATTTTTTCCCCACAACCTCTTCCATGCTCACATTTTACAACTCAAAAACCACAGGAAGTCATAGTTTGGCCGCCACAACATCTGTGACTGTTTCCTCACCAACATCATGGATGAAGCGTTCAATCTTCGACTGCATCCCCCAGTAGCGGAACTCCACCTTGCAGAGTTTGTAGGCACACATGATGGGGGTCTTCCCCGGGTTATTGTTGTACTCTTCTATCCAGTCGTCCTGCAGCGGACCCCTCTGGGTCTTCATAGACTTGTAAAGCCTCGGGTCTTCCTCTGCTTTGTACTCATGAGGGGCCATGGGATCCGTCACGATGTCGATCGGGTCTGCCAAAGACAGTTTACATTCAGAGAGGAATCACTTCCAGAGGCAGTTGCTTTTTTTGTCTTGTATTCCCGAACGTATTGACGTTACTTTTGTTGTCCTGTCATGGTGTGTGCACCCGTGGGTGGGGTTGGAGAGCTTGTACGGGCTTGTGTTTAACAGTTCCAAATTCCTCTTATAACTGAACTGACAAACTACATCCCGTGCACAACAGAGAGTGAGCGCTTAAAATGATTACAAACAGTGTTTGAACTGGGTCAATGCGCAACCTACAACCGTTCATTTTGCTGCAGTGTTTGTCTCACCGGGCAAACATGCCCGAAACCACAGATAAAAACAGCTGCTCTACTCATGCACCACCACAAGTGGGCCTCACTGCCAGCAGTTGAGTTCAACACCATATAAAAAAACAGAACTAAACTTAACATGATTACTCTGACACTTTACCCTCTTAAGAAATAAATTCAAGACTGTGATGGCTTTAACAGAGCCAAGTGTGCGTGCCACTTTTTACAAGACAATCTCAACTTTGAACTTTGGCAGGTATTTAACATGAGTGCGTTTTTGAATGAAATGTGCAACATGCCAACTGATCTGGCACCTGACTGCACAATTATATGGATTATAAAAAACAGTTCTTATGCACATGAACTTGATTGCGTCTCATACTGAATACATGCTGTGACTGCAGGTGCAGTGAGCTTGCCACACTTAGTTAAAATAACCTGACAGACTTTATTGCAGTATTTCAGTCGATGGGCCTGTGTTGTAAGAATGGTTTGAGGCTGATACTGAAAGATCTCACCGATACTCCTCTGTCTCTTCTCTACAGCGGACATGTTGAAAACATCTGCTTGGTTGCCAGTGTCGGGTTTGTAGTAGGTCTCAATGTCGATGGAGAACTTCTCTACAAAAGGACAAGTATACCTGAAAGAGAGGAAAGGTATTACTGAACACCACAGTTCCTTCAAAGCAAGAGTAAATGATGGATTTAAGCCTGCTTTCATCCAGAGACTCGTACTGTAACTGAATTGCTCCACCTTTATAGGAACAGTGACAGGCTTGTGTCTGCAGAGGACAAAAGCCATTAGAGCGACGCGCATCTGTCGCATCTGCAGCCAAACTGTCACTGGCTGAATACATGTGTCAACAGACACTTGGAGTCTATCAATATCCTGACAGCAAAGTCAAGGGCACGTCTCTTTTCAGCACCTCCACACGTCTGTGTTTGTCAGGCCCCACGCAGGCAAACAGACTGGCACACTGAGAACGAGAGGCCGTCAGCGTCTCGCAGCCCGGGAGCGCTGCCGGCCACATGCCGCCGCGACGCCCTGCCAGGGAACCTTCTGACAACTCGCTCGAAGATCTTTATTCTCTGTGAGCGTCTATGCAGAAACAGCTGAACTTGAGACCCAACGACAGATCATTCATTGTATTTATTCTGATACAAAACCCTACGGATGGATTTAATAAATGAACGTTCATAAACGTTTGATTGAATTGAAATACTTAATGGGAATTTTCTTTTTGTGTGTGTGGGGGGTGTGTTTCCATATACTTGGCTACAGCCTTGTGTGTTGGCACGTTGTGGTCCTCTCCTGCACGAGCAAACCTCACCTGGTGCGCGTGTAGGGGTAGGCGTTCCAGGACTCCTCCTCCACCCTCAGTGCTGCTTTGGGCAGGATGGAGCGGAACCAGCTGGGAATGTGCATGCCGATGTGGTAGACCTTGTGGGTGTACTGGCCCGTCCCACCCGGTCCATCCGTGTAGGGCTTATTTTCTAGGATCTCCACCCCACTGCCTTCCCCACAGCTCTCTTCTCTGCTCTTTTTCTGTGAGAGGAATGATAATTGATGATAATTTCACAAGTCAAGAATCAGATGTTCAAAGTGGGAACTGAAACAAACAAATGATTGTGGCGAATCTGCTGATCTTTACACTGACAAGCAGAAAGTCGATCACTTCCTGGAGGCTCTGACAGTTCTGACTTGCAAATCAGGGAGCCCAAAAACCAGCTCGTGGAGCCACACCTTCCCAATATTTACATTCCAGGTGCAGAGTGGAGAGAGAGACTCGGGTGGAGCCTGCAGATGCAGTAGCGCAGGGTTGCAGCTAGGTGAATCAGGCCTTCAAGGACAGGAATGTCGGGGCTTGGCAAGAAGGAAGCCTCGTAATCATTATGAAATCCCTGAAACAGGAAGCCTAAACAGCAGAGCACAGTCCAAGTGCTGACAACATCAAAAAGGCGGGAAACGAGGCACGAGGGCAATAAAACGTGACAGAAGACTGACTTCATGTCTTCTCTTTTATCAGCCCTTGTTCAGTCTTCTCAAAGACGGTTCAAAGTTTGCTCAAGGCAGCTACGAGATCACACAGAGACACGTTTCTCCAGTTAGTCCAGCAGGGAAAGGTGATGCCGCTGAGCCGGTGAATGAGTGGAACAGAGGAGGACGAAGCCATGAGGCATCCAGCGCTCCGGCCCTCATTACCTCTGACAGGTCATTCATTAGCTACCCACCCTGCTCTCAACAAGCCAGACAGCGCCAAAGACACAGCACAGACGCCACAGCAACCTGGCCATGCACGCACGCAGCCAGACACAGGAACTCCGCAATGGAACATGCTGTCAGTGGAGAAAATGTCAAGGTTACAGTGTACAAGGCTATTTTTGTGCGAAACCTTATAAAAAAAAAAGAAAATCGGGGGCAGCTTTTTAAATAAACGATCATCTGAGTGTACACGTGTTGCAGAGAGGAGCAGCTCATTATCCAACCACACCGGCCCTTTAATTTGGTTCCTGTGGCTGCAGCTTGTCCGCTCGTCCTTCCCCTGAAGCTCTGGGTGATTCTCTCCAGCTCACCGGGAAAAAGATTACAAAGCACTGGCCGGGGCTCCACCGCTCCCTCAGGGGGGATGCGAGGAGAACAGATAACATGCTCACACTCAAATGAACACTGAATTGAATATCATATCCCGATGATGCTCAGTTCATTTGTGAACCGATGTGGAGCAAACCTGTGAGCGGAGCGGAAATGCAAAAACAGCTGGAGGTTTGCGATCCGAGCTCACACAGGAGTTCCTCCTTTCATTTCGTCGCAACACAATCCACAGTCCACACGAGTGTTCGCCATGAAACCTTTGGCACCCCCCTCGCCCTTTTCCAACCTCTCTTTGAACAGTCATCAGGAGTCATTCTCCCATAAAAAGCCAACTGTATATGTTTAGATCATGCTGCTCCGACAGGATGGGAGTCACATCCTGGTTTTTTCCTCCTGCCATCAAGTTAGTGAGGCACGTTTCCTGTGTGAGAGATGCTGCTCTTTTACTCGAGTCCACAGTCAAAACACGACGGATCTTTATGAATGAAAGGGACACAGTTAGAGCTTCTCATGTTTCGCTTTCTGTCACTGCAAATCCCTGACAAAGGAAATTTACTTAGCTACCAAATAACAAGACAACGTAGGGGGTGGGGGGACAGACAGGGTGGGGTATAGCCTGCCGAGGTGCAGATATGTCCACGCTGTCCTAAAGCCCTGCCTTCATTTATGAGGCTTACGTCGGGGATAGATCACAGACAGGCAGGTCTACATGCTGCAGTTGCCCTGGTAACATACAGCAGCGAAGCGAGGGTAGACACACTCGCTTTCCTTCCACCCCCTCTCTCATTTCTTCCCATCCCTCCTTCGCAGCCTCTCTTTTTATCCTCCATTTCCTCTTTTTATTCACTCCCCACCGTGAACAAAACCTGACCACCGGCACGCTGCTTATGTCACGGTTGCCATAGTGACCGAAGCCTTACAGCGAGGAGGCTGCGTGGAGCCGGCGAGGTCAGAGGGTAAAAGGTAACTACGGGTCAATAATGGAAGAGTTGTC
This sequence comes from Malacoctenus gilli, assembly GCA_032164315.1. NCBI lineage: Eukaryota > Metazoa > Chordata > Actinopteri > Blenniiformes > Labrisomidae > Malacoctenus > Malacoctenus gilli. The sequence goes on from JASSRZ010000011.1 coordinate 10,714,858, forward strand.
CCGTGATTTGTTTACATTCGAGTCCACCTCTTACCCGCTTTCTTCGTGGACTTTGTGTGAACCTGATCGCACAATATCCCGTATGGAAAAAGAAGTATGGGAGCACCGCGAATCAGAACAAGAAGTGAATTAACAGTGTGAGCAGAACTACTTGGGAAACTAGGAAGTGAGGAAAGGGTGGCGCAGCGATAAGTTTGTCCTGTCCTGAAACGTCTGCTGGCTTCGGGGCATGTCCGCTGTTGAGTCATGCGCTCAACCATCCACAGCTCAACCGCATTACCTGTCTGTTTGGTGCACTATGTGGGGACATGGAGGGAAACAACAGCACAATAAACAAGTTGGAGCACTCTCATATTCTTTCACACACCAATATGCTCTGGACTGTTGACAATACAGCAATTTTCTCCAGGAAGGCTCAGAACGAGATGTCAAAATGACTAATAATTCTTACCAGCATTCAGACGGGGCCGACAAATACACTTTGAATTGCTTTCACGGAACAAGGACGAAAAAAGACGAGGCCCTCTGACACACTACAAACAAACTAAATCTGTAACTCATGCTGCGGTATTATTTTAAAGCCGGGTTGGATCATTTTGTCAGCATGAATGCGCTTTAATTTGGGTGTAAGAATAACAGGCGTAGGAGAGGCCTCTCTTTGGTAAAGTTTAGGATCGAGGAGCAAGTTCCTCACCCAAGGGAGCTGCTCCCCGCGGGATACAGCAAAACATTGCAACTGTAATTTCACCATATTTAGCGACTGAGTTTATTCGAGACCGTTTTCTATGGCTTTTTTCTGTGCACTTGATATAATGATAGCAATAGCATAACAGTGTAAGCTCACAAAAAAAACGAGACACTCTGAACCATGTGAAACGTCACAACCTGACCAAACAAACTTGTATCTTCCACCAACAAGCTCTAAACAGCCACTTAAAGTGCACCTTACATAACACTGCAGTTTGGAGCCCAACAAAACTGCTCCGTGTTTATGAGGTTAGGATCAGCATGTTGTCTCATACGCTAAACATATTAAGCAGAAATGTGTATTTAAATTGGTACACAAGCTCGAAAACCCCTAATTGGATAACACAGAATGTTATTAAGCTATTGCTCTCCCTCCCTTCCTTGTGCGCTGCAGCTCAGACGGCACCTGGCAGTACCACGAGATTAAACAAATCCTCCATCATGTACACATGACATATCAAGAGAAAACATGTTGTCACACTGAGCAGATGGGCCTTTCCGGCGTCTTCTTGTGAACTCTGAAGCTCACAGGCACTTCAGCTCCAGCAAAGAGCCGAGTTAGACAGATGAATTTGGTAGGATACCAACAAAGCAACGCGTCTGCTTGCTGTGAGTGTATTGGTGACCCCATCCCTCCTCCTGCAGGGACATGCAGCCCACGGTGGCTGGAAACCTTCGGCTTCGGGGAGTTTAAATTGGCTAATCTGTCAGCACACACAAGCCCTCTTTGTTCAGTTGCTGCACCAGCGTCACACACCGTGTGACCAATCATTTTATAATTGGACACGCTGCGATCGCACTCTTGAAGACTTCCCCATGTTAATTTATCTCCCTTCGAAGTGTCTGTGAAAGTTTCGGGGCTCCTGCATCACTTGGACATTTTGGGCCAATTGTGTGTGCGTGTGTGCGTGTCGATGTGCGTGTGTGTGGGTGAGGGTTTGGTGAGGAATGTGGTGCCGTTACTTCACCTGGATCATGTAGAGCTGTGCGATGCGGTACTCATCCACACTCATGGGCATGGGGATGCGGTACTCCTTGATAAGCATGGTGAATTTTGGAGAAGGGGAAAGGAGAGATCAGGGAAAAGATCAACAGGGGAGAAGGGGAGGGAGGGACAAAGGGAAGGGAAAGGGGGGGGAAAGGGGTACGGAGAGAGACCCCGAGTGCTCCTAAATGTGACTCTTCAAATCACCAGCTGAAGTCCACATTGATGTTTCCTGTGGGGGGAAAGAAAGCAAGAAGAAAGTTTGCGGGTTAGGAATTTGCTGAAAAATAAAGTAAAACACTCACTTTGCCACACGTTTTACAATCAAACACGTTAAAGAGGTCAAAAACAAACACGCAACATCTCCCAACATTTCTCCAAGAGCTTCATCCGTCACTCGATAGCGGGACGCAGCAGCAAAAACCCATTCTTCAGACAGCAGCCATGTCAAAACGCAAACGCTCTCTCGGAGCCGCGAAATTCCTCCACACACAGACAAACACTCGGTCTCGTGGCTCGCACGCAGACGACGAAGAGAGAAGCGCCGCACTGCCATTCAGGTCGTACGCTCAATGGAAGCTACTGTACATCTGCGCCCAGTCTTCGCACCTACGGCAGGCAGCGGCGTTGCGTCTCCATCCAGCATCGCACATCCAAGTAAGGCACTTACCAGGATAAATTTCCCTTCTTATACGCAGGCCACTGCTCAATGGGCGCGAGTAAGGAGGGGTGGGTGGCTGGAGTCCACAGAGAGCACCCGTGTTTCGCCGATGGTCCCAACGGCGACCCTGTCTCTCCTAGCCCTCTGGCACCGTCACATGGGGGGGCTCACTCAGCATAAGAGGGATTACGGTTGAGTGGGGGAGCATTGCGTAACATTTAAGAGCCCCCTGTGCATGATCGAGGTTTCACAAATAGCAGCCTCAGAATTGCACAAAGCATTGTTTTCAAACCACTGGGCAGATAGGGGTAGGTGTAGGCTATACATACGCAACGTGTGGGTGGCGTGAGTTGCAGAAGTCGGCTTTGACCGCCCAGGCGAGAACATCTCCGGAAAAAAAAGGCTAAGGAGGTACAAATACAAGACTGCGCTTGCACGGTGCTCCGCTGCTTGGAAGAAGAAGGAGCCTATCTAAATTAAATATCGCAGGTGTCAACTCAGGTGACGCATTATCTGGAGAGGAGTCAATAAGGGACGAGGAATTATCTGCTGTTTGAAAGAAAGAGTCTATCAAAATGATTGTAGAGACAAATGAAAGGCTGCTTTCAGAGACGGGAAACAATGTTGCGTTTGCGAGCAGAATCTAATCACCAGGCAATGGGTTAATGTTGACAAAAATGTCAAAGTTACGTTACCCATAATTTCATTCAGCACTCAAACTTACATCATTTTGATAAGTTCTAATTAAGAATTCTTCTAAAGTTCAGGCTCATAAATTACAATGACAAGCATCTCGAAATATTGAGATTATTTGATAAAAGTCTTCGTAACCAGAAGCTGTATGGGCCATAAACTAACCTTTTAAAATGGTCAGAATATCTGGTCGGACTATCTTGTTGCTGGGCTGTTTTTCCCCAATCGTGCTGAAACAAACTCCAGACCTGTTAAGAAGCCCACCAAGAAAACGGCTATTTGAGTGCGCTCGCATCGGTCAGGTGAAATCGCACGGAACAGATCTGAGTCACACTGCCGAGGAGAGTGAACTGTACAGCGCAGCGTGTGTGAAGAAAAAACAACAGCACCGCCCTGATGCTGCCTCCATCCGACCATCTCAAATGTGACCACGCAGCATTGCGTAACCCTGACATTCACTCATTTCTGACCTATGGCAGTGACTGGACCTTGCGCTGGAGCCCGGCCATTCTCTCTAATCACACTAATCACACTAATATTCCCGCTGCGTCACTTATCCCGTAAACAAAGACCAGCTTTGGTTGGGCTCCCCGTGCAACAAATGGTCCTGGTGCTCGGCCTATAGGGCGCAGCCTGGCTCCCGCAGCTCCTCGCAGCAGATACATTGATCTAACGAGCTTTTTTCGAGGCGCCGCCAGGGCAAACATGCAACCTGGAGCAGCTGCATGCAAGCCGAAGGGGCGGCGCTCCGGTTCAGAGGGGGCAACACAGTGTTCCATACATTTTTTATGTAACGTCCTCGCCGTACACCAGCGTTGCAACGCGTTGACAAAATCAGAGCAGAACGCCACGTTTTGCTGAAAATAACTGCACTCTTGGGAAGGGCTGCGAGAGAAGTAGGCTAGCTGGAGATGCCCGGGGAAAAGCCTGCGGCTCAGGAGCCCGAGGAGTTCCAGAAAGCCTGGCTTTAGAAGGGGGACGGGGACGCTGCTCGTCACTGCCAACAGAGTGGATGAACAGCGTCATTATTTACTTAAAGCACCGCTCGACAATGTGGCAACAATCTGCGTGCGGGCTGCGACTGATGCCGCAACAAACTTCCGAGTGTTTTCCCAGAATCTCCTCTTGGCCAGAGATTACGGACGTGGCAGCTGTGCCGATTTGGAGGACACTCGACGTGACGCGGCATGACAAATTCTTTCATTGTCCGATTATCTGCCAGGGAATGACCGGCGTGCGAATCCAAGTCCAGCCCCCAGCGGACATCCCACACACACAAGGAAGTGACACGAGGTACGCAAAGGGAGGGAGGGCATAACAAGAGCCGAGAGCGGCAGGGAAAAGCAACAGGCAGCTCAGCAGAGGGATGCCATATGGTCACAGCTCTGCTCTGGCTGCAGCAGGAGCTAGTAGGCATGATGCTGTACAGGGATCTGTTGAGTTACTGGTTAATGAGAGTTATCCCATCAACCACCAATCCAGATCGCTGCGCCACAACTGCAACAAATAATCAGTTCCAATATCAATCAGCCCAAAAACTTCCCTTGTAAACAAATACACAGCAATACCAACTTTGGTGGTTGTACTTCTGTTTTTGGCATACAAAAGCAGGGACCTTCCCAATAAATGTAATGGATGGTTTTCCAGGTCTTTCTAGACAGTTGCGGACTCTATTTACAGATTTCTTGGTGAAGTGCGTTTCTATGCGGATGACCTCAGAGCTGGCAAAGCCTTTCACCCCCTGTGAGGATCTCCTGGAACCAGTGAGCTACATCACTAATAAATCTGAGGACGGTAAATCACATTCCAAGCACAGATTACTCCCTTTTGGCCGACTTCGCCTCCAATGTGGCAACTGTCGTGACTTTAATCCAGTCCTTTGCGGAAGGAGTGTTTGTATTCTTATTCGGTTCCTCGACATAATCCCCCCCCTGCATTAAGAAAGCCCACGAGGGCTCACACAGGCTGTGCTTTTCAAAGTCCAGCTGGTGGAGCAGATTCATCTCCGACAAGGCACAGACGTGGAAAGCTCATCAATGGCTGGTCGCGCTGGCTATATAAAGAACTTTGCCGACTCCCGATTGAATTTTTCGCCTCACTTGTTTTGACACACAGGCAGATTTTTTTCAAAAAGACATGCCGCCCACCCTCTTGCCAACTCTTATATAAAAGTGTAGTTCTGCTAATGCAATCAAAGCTTATACTTATTTTACATCGCGTCCTCATTTTATGATGTGCAACAAAATAGCAGGGCCATTCGAGTGAGTCTGGCTCCTCCGCAAACGTAATCACTATCTTCCGTTTACAGCTGTACGACGCAGCGCTGTCGTGAGTTTCATTCCAACCGGTGTCTGTGCGTCTTTCCTCAGCGACTGATCCAGATGCTGCGCACAGCATCGGACCTGTAATGCCTGATCCACCAGCAGCCTCGAGAGAGTACTGGCACCATGCTTGACCCAGAAAAAAGCACTCTCACACACTGAGCTTAAAAATAGCCCGGTCACAATAATCCAAGCATACGCAAGCAGAGTGCTTGACGTTGTTTGTTCAGAGAATATGCTCATTCCCTTCTAAAAATACAGTCTCTGCCTCCCTCTTGGCAGTGACGCAATAGCAGCACACGCCAATGCACAGCGCACATCACAAAGCAGCCTCCAATGTTCCTGCTCCTGTTTTGATCAAACCGAAACCAGCACGATACTCTGAACGGAGCCGCTTTCCTTTTCCCACTGACGTTCTCCGACCCTGTTAAATGCGTGGCCAGCTGTGGCGGGACCGTGGACCCCGAGGTATGTAATGCTACACCCCAAAACAGACGCTGGATCCGAAACGGTATCCTTCCTGCCAGGATGACGATGCTTAAAACCATGGGGTTTGTTGAACATTTACACCCTGTTCATCAGAGGTTTGAGTTGGACACGGTCAGAGTTTAATCACTGGGACGTTGGAGTTAACATGATGCCACAGGTGCTTCACGCACGATGCCTGCAAGCACAGCTACATCTGTGGTCTGAGACGGTGCTGGCAATCAAACTGTGCAAAGATGGGCACATCTGCTGGACGGTAATCACACTTAAGTGACATAAACAGATGTGACCAGCTTGCCCCACAAAAGTGAGACTGAGGCCTGTGGCTCCAACTTTAACCTAAATAGAGGGTGTAACTTTGACTCTGAGGTTGTTGGGGTTGTTTGTGGTACTGTGCCATTTATAATGATTACACCTATCAGGTGAGATGGAACATAAAGCTCAGGAGAGAGCTTTTCGCACAGGCAACAGGTTGTCCTAAGGACAGCGAGCGACAGCTGGGATTTGCTGTCAAACACCAAGCACTGCACGGAGAGGGTATTGTTGACTCACACAAAGATTCTCCCAAAGGCCACGGCGGTGGTGGTCCTTTAAATTTAGCTGATTTACGGAACAACACACTGAGGCAGAGCGTTAGAGAAGGTGGAGAATCCCGGGGGGGAGGGGGAGGGGGAGGGGGAGGCAGGATTTCCCCCATCGCTCACTGCGAGCAAGACCCTTCTTAAAATAAAAGTGGAAAATGTTAGCCCCTGGACTGCCTAAAATATCGTAGATCAGCCTCACGGCACTGCCTCGATATTTCAGAGAGACTACGGCTATGACAACGGCTGCAAACACAGCCGCCGGCTCGGAGCGAGAACCCTTGATTGAGTTGATGGGCTTACCGACCAATCCAGTTAAAATGTCAAAAGGCTTAAGACAATGCCATTTGTGCCGCGCTTCATATGCTGCGCGGTCAGAGAGCGAGAGAGTTTCTCCATCCACCTGTGATCGCCAGAGAGCCCAGGAAGCCCATTTCCACAAACATTAGACAAAGCTGTGATCTCACAAGAATAGACCAGAGCTGGACTTTCACTATATGGTGGGGGGGAACGATTGCACTTACTTACCAGGGGTATCAATGAGATAAACAGGTGGTTTAACACAATACTGCAGGCTTAAGAGAAAATGTGATAGCCGGTCTCGCGTCGAGACAGCCCTCTTTTCTCCTCGCCTATAAACGCACCTGTCCTGATCAAACACTGAAGCCTGTTATCTTATTACTTTGGACGGAGGCAATTATATTTCTCTGCAGCCTACAGGTGCAGTTTAGGTGGACAAAGACAATGTTGTACTTCGCTGACTTCAATAATGGGAGAGCAAATATTTGCCTTCTCTGCTTATTTAAAAAGTGGTCGAGTCTTTATTTTTTTAATATAAATCAGACACCTCACAATGAGGAGCTCACAGAGCGGCTGGGCAGGAGAAAACACGACGAGAGGGAGAGAGTATTTAGTGACAGAGGCTCCAGTCTTTGCTTCAAATGATTCTCCGAGGACTTCACCAGAACAACCAGCTGTGATGCCAATTCAGCAATTTGTTTAATTGGATTCATTCTCACTAACAACATTAGCATAAGAACTGCCAAAGGATGAAACTAATATGCAAGTCTTTCGTTGTCATCGCCTACTTTTGCCTGCTGCTTATCTGTCTGTCAGCTGACTTTACAGACAGAGGGAGGAAAGAATAACTTGCACTTGCAGGCCAAAGCGGCAACACCATCCAACTGAAAGTTCCTAGTTTTGCCTCTCGTTGCTCAGAGGGTGGTTCTTTCTCATTTTTTTAATTGGGAGAATCTCACAGTGTCTCTGTGACAAAGCTGCCAGTTCTGATCAAGCTCCCCTCTGAAGTCTGAAGTCAGTCTAAGCCTCTTCTGTCACGCCTCTATAGTAAAAATCTGCACCGGAAGCTGAAAAGTTGCTCAATGACGCAGTTCAGTTAAATATCTTGGATGGCAGGGATGCTCTGAGAGAGAACACTCGAATTTGATTGGCTGGTAGAGTCACATGGGATGCTGTGGTGGGTGGTAGCAGAAGAGCACGAAGGCACCAATTGATAATTGCTCGAAACAGACACAAATTCACAGAACCCTATAAGCCATTCGCTCACAAAGAGGGAGGAGGAATCGTCACAAATTCAACATAAGGGCACTGCTCCACAGAAAAAGCCACAATAGCATGAGTAATCACATAACAAGCAGTGCTTTAGGATGACAAAGCAATACGTAGTGCGTATACAACGCACTCTACGATAAGTAGGGTGAGCAGGAGGATAAAATGGCCATCACTCAGGCCCGAGATCTTCCACGAGCTCCCGAGGTAGGATGCTCAACCCGCCCTTGTTTTTTGCTCATCATGGCAGTGCAAGGGTAAAGCTAAAAATACTTGACACCCTGTGAGCATCTCCTCCGTCGTGTTCCTCGTCCTCCTACAGCGGCCCTGCTTCTAAAAATGATCCCACACTGGGAGGCAATGAGCGAGAACAAGCGAGAGAAGCTAAACTTTGATTACTCCAGAGAAAGAGATTCATTTAGAGGAGCAAACAACTGCAGAATCATCTTTTAACTTGGAGCTTTAGTCTGTGCGCATTTCCCCCCCCGACATGTTCTGAAAGGACGGCGTCCGAAAATGTCAGTGTGATGGATTTGCAGTTCGAAAAGAAAGTTGAGAAGAGAAACTATATTCGAAGTTGCAGCGACTGCGATCAAAGATGTGGTCCTCTGATGAAAAGTCCAATTTTAAGAAGAGAGTCCCAGAGGATCTCTTGGTAAACATGAAATCTATTTAAGGCGGATCAGTAAATCTCACTAAATCGCACAAAAGCTCAATACCAGCAGAAAAATAAGACAAGTTTCAGACTTGAAGCCCCCGCAGAATGTAATTAAAACTCAACATAAATAAATCTGGTGCCTAGTGACTGCTGAGAACTTTAAGCTGCTTTAATAATTGGAGCCATTGTTTTCTTTTGCCTCGGTGGCGCTCGCCTGCCCACCGTTTTCCAAAATTGGTCCATTGCATACCAGCTCCATCTCCAATCAACACCACGCTTCACTCTGAAATCCAAAATTAGATGACCTTATATGCAAATTACACTTGGATTAATCAGTTACGTGCCAAGGTTAAATGAGGATCCCCCCTCACTGTTATTCTCTCTGCGCGCTCCGGCAGCCTAAATCAACTGCGCACATAGCAGAGTTATGTAACTCCTGCACATACAGAATGAAAAGGCGTCCCTCCCCAAGCAGCCCGTCCATCCCATTAACGAATTCGCGCTGCCCGATGACTACAGGAGAGGAAATGCTTTTGTACATTCAGACCATCTCTCCCAAACATTTCCACCGGTCCCTCTGTGGCTGTTTGGCAGCCACAGGAAGCTTAATTCAAATAAGGCCGTCCTGCTAATGTGGAGCCTGTTGCCGAGTCCTTCCTCTCCTTCCCACAAAGGCTTGGATGAACAACAGCAAACCCGGTCCCATTATCACTGCCCTCAGCGATCCCTCACAATAGCACACGTTGGCTTTGATTACATGAAATATGCCCAGGTTTCGTGATTGCAGCGAGACGACACCTCGTATGCACGTCTGTGGCAAAACCCAAAATTGGTTCGCATGTATCAGAGATTCAAATGATGATCTGCCTCACAGCAACACACACAAAAAGTGATGCAAACACACAGAGGAGGAAAAAAATGCCCAAGCAATGAAATGTGTCATTGAAAGGTAAAGAAATTGTGTCAAGTAAAAAAAAAAAAAGAGAGATGGGTGCTAAGAAGAAATGTAAACATGACACAGAGACAAAAACTGGAGTCTATTTTTAGCTCGCCACATTAAAAATAAATTTGGGCGGCTCTCTCATAATTGGCACAGCAACTTCCTTTAAATAAGTATGTCACGGAGGAAAAATGAAATGGATTATACTCAACAAAACTTGTAAAGAAAAATGTTCCGCCTCAGGCCAAAATGTATTCCCTTTCCTGCCCCTTTATCCTCTCCATCGTTGCTTGAACAGGGGGGTTACCATGGAGACACACAGGGCCCTTTCCTTATTGGTTGCCAAGATGAAGTCAGAGTGACGAGGAAAGTAGAGACCAGACGCTGCCGGGGCTGATACTTCTTTCTCCTGTTTCTCCTGTCTCCACTTTCACTTTTGTCAGCCTCTGTTCTTCCTCTTGCACGGCGCCCTGCTTGCCCCCCCCCTTCACAGATTCCATCCATACTGCCAGCTAAACGTCTGCGACTGCAACAAAGAAGATGCCGCTCGATGTAAATCAGAAGCAAAATAGTGGGGATGATTACAGCTATTACCGATTGAACCTGTTGGTCTGAAAGAACTTTGCACCGACGGAGAAGGCCAAATGACTACCGGACTACATGTCTGCTGCAACCTGTATCAATTGCAATTAGAAATGCACTGTGAAAACTCTGCCTTCTGCAGGCAGCTTATAATTATCCGTCGACCACAACCAGCTCTCTGTAAGCAGAAGAGAGAGAACGAGTTTATTTGATTAAATCTGAGGGGTGAAGAGTTACTTCACACCCATACATGAAAAAAATAGCTGATGCAATAGTGGCTCCAAAACTCTGGTACATACAGGGGAGCAGGAAAATATGCAAACTACTGAAAAATTAAAAAAATAGGACAACAGGGACAAGAAACATGACATTAAACGTGTATATCAGACTGATACAATAACGTGTGATTACTGTACAGCCACCATGATTTCTGTGACATGCTGACACTGTGCAATCATATCTGGGTTGTTATTGATCAATGTTCCCAAAATATCTGAGTAACACGCAGATAAATCTGCACCCTCACAGTGCACGCACGCAATACAGTGAGGGCTTGACCCAATGTCAAATGACCTCACGCAAACAACAGGACAATAATGGCAGAAAGATCTACAACTGTGAAGGATCGAAACATGGACATAAATCACAATCTGCTTAGTAAATGCCAGGACAGTAACATGTGTGAAGTGCAAACTGTCCACAGATAAGGTTTGTTCTCACTGTTGGCTTATTTTTTAGCTTCATTGTTGCCTTCTTAATATATTTGTTTCTTTGGGAGCATGGAAAAAGATCTTATTCTCAATTACACATAAATTGGAGAGCTGTCTCTCGACAAATGCGATTACGTGGAGGCTTTGACATCATCTTGGAGAAACTGCAAATGCAAAAATATGACTTGATAAGCCCAGTTAGATGCATATGACACAATATCCTCCCTGACACTCCACCAATTGCTCTTCTCACTTCAAGTTATTTCCAGAATGACATTATAGACAAAGAGGAAGCTACATGACAACAAATGAGGCCATGCCACATCTTCTCAGAGATGTGACACTAATATCAAATGCAAAGCGAGCTGCAAATTTTTAACGCGATAGTGAAATGTTTGAGATGCGTCGCCTGATATGTTCTGATGTGAACAATCGTGACCCTCTGCCGATATTTCCATGTCGTATGCATCATTTCTGAAGATGCACGGTTGCTGTGAACTGTCCTTCAACGGACCGGTTGAGACCAGGCATCCAAAAAGCCACTCGTGTGGCAACACAGTGCTCTGCATCTGTCTCGGCTCTGTTCACCTTCTATCCGTCTTTCTCCGTTTCTGGCTCCAAGAAATTTGAAATCACTGAATCATCAATTTTGGCAAGAGCGCCTGTTCGCTTGCAGGACACCATGCAACGAGGCAAAGGAGAGAAACGGTGCTCACGAGAAGCAGAGGTCGCCGGCTGCCCTTTGACAAAATACCTCAAATCCTCTTATGCAGCACAAATAATGCAGCCTTCCCAAAAGAGTTCTTACCCACTGACCGAAGAGTGAAGCTGTCTCATTTTGACCATAAAAGGTGTTTTTCAAAGATGCTCCTGGTCCTATGACTTTAGCTCGCATTTTAATGGGTGCTGAGGTCAGGTTTCCAGCCTTGTGGAAAACCAGGCACCGAGATTCTCTAATCAGAGCTGAGATAAACCGAAAAAAGCTCTCAGTCTTTGACAGCGAAGGATCCCGACGGTTCACTTTCACACGCATGCAGATACATCGTTCTGAATGCAGCGTGGGGCTTCATCTCGCACATAGAAACAGAACATGGCAACACAGAAAGACCTCTGAATAAAAGCCTATGCAGTGAGAGCAAAATAGGGAAGGAGGGGTTTTTTTTGGGGGGGGGGGTCTATTTTTAGATCCAGGAAAATCAGGTGTCTGTGTCCAATGGAAAAGAAAAGAGAGCATGGGTGAAGTGACATGAAGCAGTGCTGTCACTTTCATTTTACATGATCCATGTGACTCAGAGCGCTGCGAGGGCTAAGAGCAGAACAACGAGGGAACTGCACACACAAACACATAGAACATGGCACATGCGTTCTCCTCGGATGTCCAAGCTAAATAATGAAAAACCTCGAATGAAAAAACGGGATTTATAGAGTCCGACTGCCGGCCGGCGCCTCACAATTAAAGCGGGGAAAAAGGAGACGGGAAGAAGTCCAGCAAGCAGGCCGATTTTTCAATGACTGAGTGGTGCAAGGAGCATTTCTAATTCACAGCAGACTATGCTCCTTGCAGATTAGATTAGCTCACACATTAACTATGCCTCACAGAAGCAGATCATTCTGCCTAAGAGCCAAGAAGTTTCCTGAAAGGGAGGGTGTGTGTCAGACTGCCTTTGATTTCACTTCATCCAACAGCCCCGATAAATATCACAATGAAATAAAGACACGACAGCCGCCTCTGACAGGATGCACACAGCCGACTCGATTCCTCCTCCATAAAAAGAAACTTAAGAAAGGACACGGGAAAGGGGATGATGACAGCTATAAAAAGGCCTCAGCTCTTCTTGGGAGTCCACCTCACACTGTCAACAAAGCCGGTGTTCAGACGAGGCGAGGAGCAGACCAGCAAAATGCGGTAACAAACGAGTTTGATGGTATCATTGCAGGAGCATCTCCAATGACGTGGCAGTCAGCAGCGTGCTCTTCGAGGATACGAGGGGGAAAGGTGGGGTCTTTATTTTTTTGGTAATTTCAAGTTCAAAGCAGCTCGTATGAAATTTTATTGACACTTAAAGTAAAAAAAAAAAAATAGAAACAAGTGGGAAGATGCTCACTTTTAAGTGTGATAAGGTAGTTTTGACCCCATGTAAAGTCTACTTGGTAAAATGTTGTATTTTGTAGAACGTAATACTCTTCACCCATCTATCGTTGTCATATTATTCCTAAGGGTGGTTTACTCTGATCACAGCCATGGTTCAGCTGTGGGCTTCAGACCCAAACATGCAAAAAAATAACCTCACTGATATTATCATTGTAAATGACAGCTGAAACCATTTCCTGACTGAAAAAAATTTGGTTTCCGCCTTTAAAGCACTCAACTCATTATGCGCTTTCAAAGACGTTCAAAGCACAGGGTCAAAGGGAATTCGACGTGTCTGACAAAACAACCCCAATCGACGGCTGAGACTCGGTTACAAGTGACACTTCCTGCTGTTTCCTGATAAAGATGCTTCTTTATTCGGAATTTATCCCAATTTTGACACTCATTTGTTGAGTAATCGCATTCACACCTTCAGCAAGAAAATTCCTGACGATAGGACTTTACTGCGAATGAACAGTCAGGCTATCGGCTGACAATATAATGCTATCCAAACATGACACGTGAGTCTGTGTGCCGAAGTTATCAGCTGTGGAAAAACGCCGTAATCTATATCCTGCAGTGCAAGATTTCTTTGTGGTAGGCTTGTTTGAGGTCCTTAGTATTTTTCCTTCAAGCACATTAAACAAATTGAGTTCCCACTTGACATGCCAAACTGTAGAGTAAATTACCTCTGCTAATATCCTAACAAAGCAACCGCAGCGAGTTAGCTAATGCAAACACATGAACTATTCATTAACTTGGAGGAAATGAGCCAATGAGAAATTAATGTCCTACTCTTCAGTACACTTTATAAAAATTAAGGGAACGAATATGTTTCTTTAAAAGTGAAATTTATTATAAGTAAAAGAAGAAGAAAAAAACAACATATTCTTTTATCATCCAACAGAAGGTCCATCTCGGCTACAATCTGCAACTTCTTATCAGCTTCTCTGAGCTGATACTTCTACCTTGCCATGGGTAGGAGTGACGGTGATTGTGCTGCATAGTGGGTGGTACAGCAGATGAGATAGATCAGTGTGCAACAAGCTTCGAAAATAGCCTAAAGTTCACTCGGTGTGAAGAGTGAAAACTTCACCTACTCAGTTCCTAAATAACCGAACTCCACTTAATGTCAGAGGCAAACGAGGCGCAGAAACACACCAGCGAGTTTTACAAAACAATTACAGATGGTGCAAGATGATTGAGACAGCAGCTTGCAAGAGAGAGAAGCAGGTCAAAGTGTATCACACACAAGCACGCACACACACACGATTTAGAAAATGTCATCTTACCACAAAAAAAACAACCAGTCATCGTATGTGACGAACATAAACACACATAGTTGTACTAACTGAAGAATGAAGACCTGCATGATAGTCCCACAAATGGAGGACTCCTAATTCATTTAGAAACACAGAGGAGCTATTTTGCCAAGCAATTCCATTTATAGTTGAAATACACACGTGAAAAAATGTGGAACGACGTTCACAAACGCACCGGCGGCCCCGTTAACTTATTGCGCTGTCGCTCCCGTCACTGTTTGCACCTGGTGTTTCTTCACCCTTCCTGTACTAGACCTCTCGTCTGATAACCCGCTGAAACAGTTCGAACATGGAACCAAAAGATGTGGTGAGCTGCCGCATGCGTCATTCGAACTTTAGCTGGCAGGAAGTGTGCCTGGTTTCCTCGACCAACATGTTGTTACTCAATGGCTGCACACCCAGTCGTCATCTGCATTCTCCTTCATGACAAATTTTTCAAGCTGAGCTGCAAGGCAGACGTGCAGACTGAGGGTTATTGTGAGACCTCAGGAGATCTGTCGCATGTGAGGAAACACACAGACGCGTTGCGATACCACACGGCGCTATGAATACTCAAACAAGGCTGGGGCACACGCTCAAAAGCTACAGGCTCCTCTGTCAGGAATTTTCCACTCCCCCGTCACTCAGACGTACGGCTCATATTTACAGCATTTTCCTCCAGACTATCAGGAGGTTGTCTGCCACTCCCGCAACAGTGCAACAATGTTGAAGCGGCGGGCAATTTTCGTTTTAGAGAGAGAAACCTGTGCGAGATGAACAAGCACATATCAGCAGGATATGTGAAAGGACCTACAAATCATTGTTCAATACAAATGTCACTGCTGTGTCTCCAATTTGCTTTTTGTATTGCTAAAAAAAAAAAAATACACAGTCAGAATCGCTGCGACTCCGTAGCTACAACTCGTGACCAAAAGAAAGGCTGCGTCTGAAATCACAACTGCACAGACAATAGGCTGATTCATAATCACCTCCAGTCTGTCAGTGGTGTGATGTTTTGTTTGTTTGTCTGATGTGTTACATTTAGCAAAGACACCTGAGAGTTCCAGAGCTATCAGGTTTCAGCCTCCCAACTGCTGCTTCTCTGATATTCCTTCAGATGTACATGACGAAAAACATGAATAAAAACAGCCATGCCGTGATGTTAGTTCCTGTTCGTTAAATAAACAAAGAGTTAAATGACTAATAAATTGAAACCTAACATAAAAGTTAATGATTCAAACAAGAAAAATATGTAAAAAAGATAAAAAGGAAAACAAAGACAGAACTGAGCTAAAATTTCAGCTTTTTAATTTTTCAAAAAGGAAATTGTAATCAAGTAAAACAAAAATAAAAAAACAAGAGATGTTGCAAAGAAAAAACAGAAGGCCGCTTAACAATGCAAACACAAAAATGTTCCATGTCTTATCAAGAACTAGGAACTAAATGAGGCATATAAGATGGTAATCATTAAACGCGCAGGCAGGGACGTACGGATTTACATCCAATGGATTGTTGTAGAAAAGGGTTAAAACTACTGTGACATCAGCCAGCTCCTGTCAGGCATCTCAGAGACTCTCCAAGCCTGGCGAGCACCCATCTGCATGTCTGCAATGCTGCAGAACTTGCTTAAGGAGAACTACCCATAATTCATAGTGTCCCAACGACGAGAACGTCAATAAAATTATGATCCTTTTATTTTCACTATTTCAAGAAGGCTGTGTGTGTGACACTGCTGAGTGAATTCGTACGGAAGAGGCAAAATGTCATTAATAAAGTCTGCATTATGAAAGACTTGCATTTTAGTGACAGCCCAAATGCTTCAGCAAGAGTGAAATGTGACTTGACAGAAGTACTATCCCTCCTCTCTCTCTCTCTCTCTCTCTCTCACTCTCTCTGCAGTTAGAGGCCTTGTATGGTTGCGCACTCAAGATGTTTTCGTGAGCACACAGGTTCTGTCAATTACACTCTGAGGACTCAGTTATTTGAGGGCCAGACTCAGAATTTCAAATTTGCATCAGTGACCAAAATGTGGTCAAAGAAAAGACGTGTCTCCAAAAAAGGAAAAACAGACCACAAATGTTCTCCGATTCGCATCGAATACACAGATCTATGTGGGTGTGTCTGCTGAGGGGGGGTGAGTCCACTGTGATAAAACAGGTTTGACAAATTATCCGTCTCCAGGAGCTGTCAAATCCAGGGCAGAAAAAGCTCCACTGTCTCCTAAAGGTCACATATTACTGTCAAAGAAGGTCACGTGTGCAAGCTGTGGGGTTCTGGTCATGAGTGATGCTGATGCTGTTATCACCAGCCTCTGCTTCATGCATTCAGCAGAGCAGCACTTCAGCGGCTGGACAACAGATAGCAGCATCCCCAAACTGTGTTGATGGAGGAGCTCTTCCTGAAACGCTTGAACAGCATGATAAATATCCGGTTAGTCACCAACAGCTTTTTGAAGTTATTAGCGACAATCGGCATCAAAGGCAGCGTTAATTAAAAAAGGCGGGACATGAGTAATGCCCGTCTGAAACGTCTGCTCAGGAATCCCTCTCACAAATCCTCCTCATGCGCACTCGCACTCGCACTTGACCTTTTCCGTTTTCTGTTTACTTACGTTCGAACTGACAAAGCCAATAAAAATGTGAGAGTTCACAGACCGGCTGATGACAACTATGTTACACAAATCTCAAAGCCCTCAGAAAGCAGGACACAAGTTTTGACATGTCGAAGTAACGCATACACCCTGTGCTCACAGCCGTTACGGCCCAGAGACAGCGTGTCCCAGGATGTGTGTCCTGTGCTCCTTTCACTGCCACCCTCTGGGTGCAGGCTACGTCTTGTTCTGATAAGGGTGGGCACTGATAATCCGAAAGCCCAGTCTTGAGTTGAAATCCGAACGCAAACACGCACAGCGACGTTGAACATGATGCGAGAAGAGATCGCAACTGTCACACCGGCGGCTCAACAACACCGGCTCCTGCCCTCATCACGGAGCCATCATCTGGACAGCAGATGCCACAGCCTAGGAGTCAGCTCTGCCTCCGTGACTCACCCTGGCCCCGCTGAGTCAAGTGCAATGACTCCTGAAGATGAAAATAAGAAGCAGCCTGGAGTAGACAAAAAACAAGCTTGTGGCATGCAGGTTTTTTCACTTTGGTCACCAAAAAAAAAACGAGCTGCGTGCAATCCCACCCCCACCCCCTCTCCATGCCGTCGTTTTCAGCAAGGTTTTACACAAATTCTCACACCTGGGTGTCACTGGAAAGTGACTCTGCAAAGCATGCACAGGGAGGGAGAGATCATTACGCTCCAAGCTGGAACCTGACAGCTCCTTCTCTATGTTACTTAAACAGATGCAGAGCAGTGATAACATCAGCAACGCTTACGGTCTCGAGAACATTTCTCCAGCTTTAACAAGTGTGCCTGTGTGCAGCAGCAGCAGCAGCAAGACCACAGCACCATGGCAATAAAACATATATACAGGCTTTGATTTGTGAAGAAACCAGAAGGGGGTGGGGGGGTCACGAGAAAGACTCGTGATAAAAAAGGACGGAGTGGAGTTGAAAGTTTAAGTTATTGAACTAAATATAACGTTTGTGTAATGCAGACAAATGGAACTGAGATTAAAACATGCATGTTTTCATGCCGTAATAGAAAAAGATATAGGAGGTGTAACAGGTGAAGGTTGCGGCTGGTCTATAAATAGTCACAGATGCTTTTTGACTTTTAAAGGCAAAAAGAACCCTCGAAAGGCCCATTTAGCGAATTCGTCCGTTTCTGTCTAAAGGTGAAGTAGATTTGATTTCAGGGGGAGCTTTTATTCCAGTCTGACACGGGAATAATTCAGCAGAAAGGGTGGTAAACAGACCTGACAGGGGGGTTACACTCGCCCTGTATATGTATATAAACGGCGCTACTTCAGCCCAAAAAAGGAAATGCCAAAGTAAACACGTGCGGCGGTCAGTCAAAAACCTTGTAAAAATAAAAATAAAGGATGTATACTTAACGTGACGCTGCATCTCTTTAGAGGGATGATCACATATGAACTAGAGTAAACCCACCGTCGGTTAGTTACCTAGCAACATGGCAGCACGGTAATGACAAATTGATGGCTCGCGATGCTCATCACATACCTGGACCGAATGCACAGCAGTGATGCACCTCTGGATTTCGTAAGCTCTCTCCAGCACTCAGTGATCCGAACTTCGCCGGTGCCTCTCCGGGGGGGTGGGGGTGGGGGTGGGGGGGCGTTTAGGTGGAGTAGGGGTCACTGCTCCTTGCTCCGGTAACACGGACTTCCTTCAGCAGCAAACAGCCTCCGACTCGCTGCGGTCTGGAAACGATGCCATCGCCGAGCGTAACGCATCCAAAGTCAGCGGCTGGCTTCCTCTCCGACTGTTTGGCCCCTCGGCGGGCGAACAAGACGGACTGCGACTCGTAGAGATGACACGCAGAGAAACATCATCAGACGCCGGCAGTGACTAAAACCTGATATATCAGCCGCCGTTTCTGCCCGTGTTTACAAAATCTCGCCACATCACTGCGCCGGAAAAGCGCGACGAGCACGCTGGATTTCCTCAAACGGAAGAAAAGGCCAAAGTAGCTATGGTAACGTCAAAATGTCCTTGAATATCCGTGCTACCCCTCGCATGAGTCGCTGGTTGGGCTCGTCCTGTGGCGAGCGTAACGTCTCGGCTTGGCGTGTGCTGTGCGCGCGTGCGGCTCAGCCCCCCTCCCCTCGGCCCGCCGCTGCCTCCTCCGTCCACTTCAACCGGGAAGAGCCGAAGAGCAAACAGACGAAGAGCCGCGCTCGCCCGCCTCAAGTTGTCACTCCTCAAGTCTGAACCGATGCAGGACTTCAGGCGTCTCGAGCACGACACAACATGCCAACAAGTTCAACCGAGTGCCGCCAGGTGTTCCGCGCGGCCTTCAAAATAAAAGCCGGGACTCGCGGCACGTTCAGCCGGAAACAGAAAGTTGTTTGCGTGCACACGTACCTCTTCAGTTATCATTTCAGAAAGGTCTCAGGTCATACATCCAGAGACGAAGCTAAAACTACTCACCGTAAGTGTCTTGAAGACAATGACACACAATCGGTATGCTTCCTCTAAATCTACCATAAAATATGAATACTGTTGTTGACATACTCCTCCTCTCCCGGCCATGCAATGACAATTTATGTAGTATTTAAAGGGAAAATATTGTGTGGGGGGGGGGATCACAAAATATTCTGTCCAATCTTTGGAATTCATTCAGAGAAAATAGAATGCAAAACATCCATCCGTCCTTTCAGTGTCGACACCATTTATTCAAAATTAAAGACAGGTATGATTACGGACATTTAATAATTATGATTGAACATTTGGAGATTTTGGTACAAACCATCTGACCCAGATGTGCAATACCAGACAAAGGTGTTGAAAATGTAGTCCATGTCAATCTGAACTGAGAGTTGTGTTTTGTTGTTTTCTTGCGAAATTAAAAATAAACGTGTAAACATCTTATTTGTGAAAGGTTACGTCTACATTTTCCTGCTCTCGTCTTTTTTCTGCTAACTTGACCGTGTAAACAGCTGAGCCGTGTTGATAGTAAGTCGCCCCCTGCAGGCAAAAGAGGGCACGTTGAAAATTAGTAGAGGGAGAGGTTACGTATTTCCGCAGACATGAGCGTTGAAGGAGCTTTCAAATAGACTTTTTCGACGTGCCCTCGTGGTGAGGAACAAACCGGAACAGACCTGCGTTTGAACTGCATGCAGGCACACCTGTTTGCCATGTTATGCAGCAAAGAAAAGTATTAATCTGGATTTGTAAAGTGAGCTGACAACGTTAAAACAAAAAGAAACTAGTTTGAAAAGAAGTCAGCCAATAAAGCACAGTGAGCCCTCAATATCCTGTGGTGTTATTGAGTTTGACATCAACCCTGGAAATAAAGCCCACATTGGTGCTGTGTTAATCTAATTATTATTAACCCAGCTGTTTGTTTAGAAAAATCAGTTTCTGTGATTAGTGAAATTAATCCAACAAACATGGCATTTTTAATCCCCCTTCTAACTTCAAATTTGATGTTGGTGCTTTCTTTTTAGTTTGTTTTAGGTATTTTTGATTGCTGTGTGCTGATGTGTTTGTAGTTTTAGTGCCTTGAACACCTTTGTAATACCTTTTTCATGATATTTGCAGTTTTCTTTGTATTTCATCAAGTGGTCAGATCTGTTAGTTGTTTTGTTCAATTTATTAATTAACAGGAATGATTTTTTTTTTTGCACAACTGATAACACTCCCGCAAAGTGTGAAGCTGAAACAGGTACAAGCTATCCCTTCCTTAACTTGTTCCATGAGTGCACTGCTATAAAGTTACACTTCTCTACAATGCAGGGAAATTATTTACATTGACTGCTTGATTTATTGAGCCATTCGCTGCTTCACTACCGACCGTGTGTACTTAGCTATGCATGGCCTGATATACAGCACAATGTTCCAATGAGCTCGATCAGGCACCTCATGACCATGAAGATCTCAAGCGTCTGAATGAGCTGCAGAACTGCAAAGCTGAGTCCTCAACAGGATATGAGCACATGCATCAGTGCTCTGACCTTTACCAGGACATGAGTGTTCAGCCAGAGTTCTTTATAGCAAGCCCACGTAGAAATGCATTCTGAAATTTCTTGAAAAATGGGGTACATAAAGTACACGGAGATATTTGTGTGGAGTTTAATCGGTTACATAGAAGTTATTTTCAAATGCAATACATTGTTGATCACTGCAGGATAATTGTCTATGTATCGCAGAGGCAGTTAAGGTCAAAGTGTTCTCGTTGAAGGCTGCTCTTAAGGTATCAGCACTTGAGAAAACACTTCAAGTAATATGAAGCGCTCCCACCAAAGACCAACCCACCAAAGATCAGACTGATGTCATCCCAGGTCATCAGAGAGATTGTCTTTTCCATTTGACCCACTTAGTTTCCTGCATCACTAATTATAGTCAATGTCAAGGGAAGGAACAGGAAGCTTACACCAGGATGAGTCAATTTTACTTTGCATGTACAAAAACTTTACAACTATTTTGGAGACTAAAATCTATCCAGATTTAAAAAGAGCTTCAAAAAAATGACGAGTATATAGTTGACATTTCAGAATAACAAGAGTTGGGAAGCAATGGTCTTTATTCAATGGGTTCGTTATTGTTTTTCAAAATTACATTTGTTTGGTTAGCATGTTACAATGTGACTTTTGATGTAAATCGGAACACACTTCACCATCTGATCCATGAAATTGAGCAATACAAACTGATTCAAAGGGAAACTTCTACTCTGCAAATTTTGCCTACATAATTATCTTGTACACTGTCAGGCGAGAAACTTTTTACACTTCAAGTTTAGATTTGATATTGCTGCAAATTTTAGAAAAAAGCTCATCAACTAAAATGACTGTTTGTGGTCATTTATCTTTCTGGTCATTGCCGCTCGGAGTTATCTTGAACAGGAACCTCCACAGCCAAATTTAGGTTCTTCAAAGATTTAAAAAAGATCTTTTACATCATTTTGTATATTCCCAAAACTGAAAGGCATCCTGCATAGAAAAATCTCATGCAATCCATTTGTGGGTCAGTTTCAGTCATTCAGAAAAAACAAGGGCTTACACATTAAAAAGAGGTCTGATGGTGCAGAGTTGCGTAGCTTGCTCTCTTCTGACTTAAATCCACATTTTCTTTTAGTAGCTATAAGCATATTGATTCAAAGAGGTGTCAAAGTGGTCAGTTTACTGTCTGCTGGCGTTATTCTGTGAACCGACACGCGGGGGTGCTACAGAGTCAATACACTCCTCACTATCGCCACGAAGAAACGAATGTGCTCGCTGATTGGTTGAATAAATAGCAAACAGAGGACGAGCACGCAGAGCACCACTCGGTCCGCTGCAGAAGTAGCTCTTGCACAGAGAAAGTGATCTTTATGCTTTGCTGACAAACATGTATAAATAATGTCCGGGCTGGGTCCGCTCTTCAGCCGCATGCACAGCGTGCTCCTTCGGCTCTCCTGGAGAGCTCTCCCCGGTGCCTCGTCTCTGCTCAGACCGCCGCTCCCCGGTGGCCCGACTTGGTGCGCGACAGCCGGGAAGAAGGACCTGATAGACCTCCCTGAGCTGAGCGAGGAAGAGCTGGAGGAACAATTTGTGAGAGGATCTGGACCCGGGGGACAAGCCACCAACAAAACCAGCAACTGTGTGGTGCTCAAACACATCCCCACCGGCATAGTAGTGAAGGTACGTCTGTGCGTCCGTCAGCAGTGAGAACCGCTGTGAAAACAGAAACAACCGTGATGTTTTCAGTTGTGAGGCCAATGATTCAAATACAATTCGGTTTTGACCTAAAGTCCCTTAAAAGTGATGGGTTAAAAGTGGTCAGATTCAAGCCAAAAGCAGTGTTACTGTTCAAACAACCCGTGTTGGATGTATTTACTTTGAATTACACAACCACTTGCTGTTGATGTATGAAAGTGGGAAAACGTGCATATTATCAGCAGGATGTATTATGTCACTCTACTGCAGTCACAATACTGCCAGTCTTTTTGGAGTTTTTTGGTCCGTTTTTTGAGAATCCTGTATTGGACTTTATACATACGTTATAATGAACAATACCATATTTCAAACATTTTTATGACCATTTTCAAATTTTCTGTTGTCTCCTCAGTGCCATCAAACCAGATCTGTGGATATAAACCGAAAACGTGCCCGGGACATCATGAGAGAGAAACTTGACATTGCGTATAAAGGGGAGCTCAGTGAGGTGGTCCTGAAAAAGAAAGAGTCAATGCACAAGAAACAAGACAAGAGGAGGAAGGTGAACGAGAACCTTGAGAGAAAAAGACTTTTTAAAGAGTCACTGGCTGCAGAATCCCAACCTGGAGACGGCACGGTTTAAAAACGTTTGTGTGGGGAAGAAAACAAGGAGTTAAGTGAAAAAATGAACACTGGGTTATTTAACGTTTCTTTGGACAGTTGGCTCTCAGCTGATTGTTATATGATTGTGTCTTCAGTTTCACTGACAAAAACAGTAAATATATATTTTTGTGCCAACTTGTCAGCAATTTGTTTGAAAAAAAATTCATTGAATGCAACATTTCTACATGTTATTATTCAATAATGCAAGTAAAAGTTTTGAGAAACACTGTCTTTTGCTTTCTTCTGTGCTTTGAGTGAAAGGTAAATGCGTTATGTTCCTGCAACTGTATTTGTTGTAGGAACATCCAGGGCAACAACATTTCAGACTTACATAGATTTGCTACTGAAGAAGGTCCGTTAATGCATTTGTGGTCCACAGTGGAGGTCCAGCTGTCTGGTCTCCATGCCTACATACTTAGACCTGCTGCTGCTTTCATTTCCAGTATCCAGCGAAGGTGAGGAGGGGTTTGCATGTTAGGCACTCGGTCTGGCTCGACCCTGGAGCAGCAAGCAACTGCCGAGTCCCCGACATCACCGCTGTACTGCCGAGAAAGAAAGGGGATATAAGTTAAGCAGCTAAGCTGCTACAGTTTACAACCACCAACACTATACAACAAACTCACACATCGTGTACAGTAATTGTTAGAATTGCTACTTGGAATCCACCTGGCTCCCTCACAGTGCTGGCAAATTTGGCAGGCCTGAACCACTGCCAACAAAAAAAGTGTGGTTCATTTCCAGGACAATGAAGAAAATATGCGTCCAGTTTTTGTAATTTGGCTTTTCCTGGCTCTCTCTGTTCCCTTTCTTTTCGCTTTGCCGCTCCACAATATATCTTTATCTCAAACTACTTTCAATTTATAGCCTTTTGAAATGTCTATATCAAAATTGTATAATTTCTTGGAAAAAAAAACTTCAACGCCTAAAGGGTTAACCCTCCTCCTTTATCCGGGCTTGGGACCGGCAAAGTGCATCTAAAAGATACACTTAGGCGGAGTTACCTATTCTAGCTCAGTTGGTTAGACTGACTATTCTAGGTTTGATTGAAATCAAGTTGAAATATACCCATTTGGTTAAATGCCATCATGGAAAATACAGAGAGACAGACACAGACAATGAAAAAAACATTATTATTATTATTATTATTAGTTCCCAAAATATTGGAGGCATTGTCAGCCTCCATTACCAGAACCACAGCTTTAGATTTATAAAACTCCCACTCATCTTTGTCCAGTGTGAGGATCTCTGCTGATGCCATAGGCAGCCACCTGAACTTCGTTTGATTGCTTGAGTTTGCTCAAACCTCCTGTATGTGTACTCTTTCTTTTGCCGTTGCTCAGGTGTAAGGTAAGCAAACAGGCTTGGCACATTATCAGCGTGAAGGGGATTGTCATTCTTTTTACTTGCAGCAGTAGATAAAAAAAAACCACCAGGAAAATCAATGTAGCAACTGACTCTAATAAAGCATTATTTAATATCAATAATCCAAAGTCAACAGTTAACTCAGCTGACTTAAAAGAAAAAATTCATAGAATTATGAGTAAGTGTGCGTGTTTTTATTTTGTTTTAGCTCGGAGCGGGTTGCAGTATTAAACTAACTTCTGCCGTTTTGGGTTTTTTTTTCAGCGAGGAGCGGTGTTCAGCTTTAAATATTTAGTTCAACTATGCAATATTTTACACCTACTACATCACTAAAGTCAGTTGGTCTTGTAAAATTTGTAGCATACATGACTCTGTCCTAACTGGGGCACCAATATATGACCTGTAATTGCCAGCACCAATTTTCCTGAAAAAGGGCAATACATTAAATTGCTTGTGGGCGGGACCGTTCGTTTCCACTGTCCACTGCCGTGGCAAGGGCCACCCTCTTTAAAACCCGTCAGCCCATCAGGGCTCCCTTGGTTCAGGCCGGGGGCGTGCCCAAAGACATTAATTAATACGTATTAGTGTCTATAGGCGTGCCGGCCCTCTACCCCCCCCCCCCCCGAAAAAACTGCACCCCTGTAATTTACCCAATTTATACATGC
Organism: Malacoctenus gilli; assembly: GCA_032164315.1. Lineage (NCBI taxonomy): Eukaryota > Metazoa > Chordata > Actinopteri > Blenniiformes > Labrisomidae > Malacoctenus > Malacoctenus gilli. The sequence continues at coordinate 10,740,179 of JASSRZ010000011.1, forward strand.
CTGGATAATGCCCTTAAAATTGTCTCAGAAAGTGAATAAACGCTTTATGCGGTCCAGTTAAAAAAATCAAGATGACGTAGTCAAACAGCGAAGGTTTCTACAAATGGGAACGCTGCTTTGTCCCTCTCGCCCCGCCCTTGTGGGAGAATCAGCCAATCGAAGGGGCCGCTGCGTTTTTAAACGCTCTACGCTCATTTCCGGCCCACTCCGGACTGTGTGTGGTCGCACAGTCGTTACAGCAGTAGTGGACTTTAAATTTCGTAGGGAGTCTGTGGGCTTTGTTTAAAGGCCGACACGTCGTCTCCTGGATTTTATTCCGAGGCCTGAGATGGCAAAAGGTATTTTTTTAAGTGTCGGTTTGTTTGGCGTGAACTGCGCGGCTGGCTGTGTTAGAAACGGAGGAGCGGAGCAGCATGAATGGACACAGCTGTTTACTAATAAAACTCTGCAGCGGGAAAACTTGTGGGGAAAAGTGCTTGAACTTGTTAATGTCCCGGTTTGTTTAAAGGCAAGAAAAACGCACTGAGAGCCGAGAAAAAGCCCGAGGACGCCGGTGAACAGGAGACCGTTCCCTCACAGGCGGAGACAAAGGAAAACAAGCCAGACAGCAGCAAGGCAAGTGAAGTTTTGCACACCTGTGTTGCCCTGCTAATTTACAGAACGGAGCAGCTGCGTCACAGACTTGCTGTAAATGAGGGAGATAATAAACCTCACAGAGGAACTATGGAAACTAATGTCCAGTTAGTTCAGACGCCCTGAACTCTACTGTAACGTGCTGAGGAGAGGTGGCATCAACAGGGACCCGTTCAAAAGAGTTCTGCTAATTAAATTGTTTACTGAATGTTCATTTATTTGTATGGGAAAAAAATAAACAATACAGTGGTTTCATTTCTTTATGTTCTTATTCAAATAATATGATGCACCTCGTTTAAAAACATATGTTTGACAGTCCAATAACCAAGAGGTGTCATACGTAAGTGTTCATACTGTGTAGTATTTGGTTGAATGACTAATGAACTTTTCTATAGTATACTAGTATACTAAGTCACAGCAAAAATATTAAAGTTGTACATCCGTCTTGCTTGAAGATTAGAAGCACCTTTAGTGTATAGTTTTGTCTGAGCCAAAAAGTAATTCAAATATTTGTTTTGTCATTTTAAACATTCAGTGACTAAAATTTTTGCAATTTTTTCCTACAAATGTTCTCAACTATAGCCTGTATTTTGTAGATTGAAATCAAGTCATAGATTCTGGAATATTGTGTTTTTGTATCAGTATCCTGGTATAAACAGATTTGACTTCAGACTTGTAGATCTAATCAATTCAAACCTTTGTTATAAGTCTGTCTGCTCTTTTAGTCATATAGAGTGTGCCTCTAGAAGTCCATTACACCTGTACTGACCAAACTGCTGAGGATTCTTTCATTGTTTTGTGTCACATGGAGGAGCGAATTAAAATATTAAGTCAGCTGTTTTTGCTCCCAAATGTGCTTGATCTAGCTTCAGATGTGCTGGTAGACTCTAAACTCGGACAACCACACAGGTTCATGAGTCTTGGGAGGAGAAACTGGCTTGTTTCCTGCATTTTTCCACTCCTGCAAAGCAATTTTGTGTTTCTAAGGGCAATGAACCTTTTTTTTTTTCCCCAGGCGCCTGCAGGTAAAGGGCCGTCAATTCTACAAAGGTTACAGGGTTCGTGCAAGCCGAGGTCGCCTCTGAGTGACAGCTCCAGCATGCTGATTCAAGACGGGAACGACGGCGCCACAGCTCATCCTGACACGATGGGGCTGAAAAAAGGTGAGGACATAAGCTTCAAAAATGGAATCTGAGGCAGTTTGGGCCTTTTGATTTGATTGGAGCCTCCGAGTTTTTCTGCTGCTGACCTCTTTGTTACCGTTTGGTCAGCAGACGCATGTGTGCCACGGCAGAAATTCCTGTGCGTTTGAATGGTTTTAGTGTTCACTGACCCATCTTATGACCTGACTTAGCTGTGCCTCTGACAGAGCATCACTCTCCTGATTAGAGCCCACTGTTTCAGGCGTCTGTCAGTATCATTCTTTACTACTTTTTTGGCATTTCAGAGTTACCCAGTGAAGTAAACGCTGACAGCTGTGAGCCAAGAGAGCAGAAGGCCGAAACGACTTGTCACAATGAAGGTGTTGCCGAGCAAACGTCTGACCAGCATGAGCACAAAGCGTCTGTAAGAGACAAGAAGGTTCCAGCTCTCAATTCTCAGAGACCAGCTGTTCGCAAACCCAGAGCAAAAAGGCGAGTCCCTGAATTTGACACGTCTGCATCGTCTCCGACTGACTGAATCAAATCTCCTAAATGTCTGAAACGCTTCTCTTTTCAGGACGGAGAATAAAGGTTCACAAAACAGGAAGGTCACAGATTATTATCCCATCAGACGGAGCAACAGAACAACTGAAGCAAAGTTAAAGGTGTGTATGAACAAAGAAAGACTTTTTACTCTGAAAGGTCAAGATTTTATGCGTTTACTCCAAAGAAAACTTTTTAGAGTAACTTTAAATCATTTGTGTAACAGAATGAGGAGCACAGGCACGTCGATGAACTGATAAAGAACAACACTGAAGAAGGGATGGAGGTAACATTGAACAGTTCAAATGTTTGTTCCTAGTTTGACACGTTAAATGTTTTCAGAATCTCAGTCAGAAACGCAAAGTATTATCATATTCACAGCTTTTACTCCCAGAAGCCCCAAAGCTTTACTTCAAAATAAAAGCTTGATGTAGTTTCATTTCAAGCCTCATCGCCTCTTTTTTTACAATCTCAGAAGCGAGCTTAAAGACTCAGGTTAAACTGCTGTTTTGTCACCTGGGCTAAATATGCATAATCATGCACTTTTTGTGTCAACAGGTCAGAAACACAGAAGGAAAAGGCCGAGGAGTATTTGCTACGAGGGCATTCAAAAGGGGAGATTTTGTGGTGGAGTATCACGGAGACCTGCTGGAACTCACCGAGGCCAAATCCAGAGAGGATGAATACGCACAGGATCCTCAGACAGGCTGTTACATGTACTACTTCCAGTATCAGTCCAAAACTTACTGGTAAGTGGGGGAAAAAAACCCAATGGTTCTTTGTTTGTACTTGTTTTTTGTATAGATCAGCTTTTTGACATGGTGGTCTTTGTATTTCTGACAATAAAGGCAGATTCTGGCTCATGAAATCTAGCCCAACAAAGGCAGAAAAAAAGATAAGCTGGAAAACGGCTAAGATACTGAGAAGTCACTCCGCCATTTTCAACCTGTGTGGCCGTGTTGTCTTACAGTGTTTGTTTGGTTTAACCACAGTGTGGACGCTACCAAGGAAACGAGCCGCCTTGGCAGGCTGATTAACCACAGTAAGAATGGGAACTGCCAGACCAGGCTTCACCCCATTGATGGGACCCCTCACCTGATCCTGGTGGCTGCCAGAGACATCGGAGCGGGGGAGGAGCTGCTGTACGACTATGGCGATCGCAGCAAAGCCTCCATCTCTGCCCACCCGTGGCTCAAACAGTGACCCCCCCCCCCAGTACTTTGTCTCTCTTTGAAGATGTGAAATGAACAAAATGTTTTTGAGGATTTTTTTTAATCAAAGCAGAAGCTTCAACTCTTGAAATGTGTACTTTTGCAAAATAAGCTTTTATCATGCTTTTATAGTTGTCTCAGAATACTTCCTTTTGTAATGAACTTTCCAGCTATTGTAAATTATTACCTGTTATATAAATGTAGGAATAAAACAACTTAGTTCATATTCCAGCTGTTACAGCTTTTGTGTCGTAGACAATCTGTGAAAGGCAGACTGTAGAAGGAGGATTGTACTTTGATATTCGACCGCAAGGAAACGATACAATTGGAGAGAACGCCTCCGAGGCCAACAATAACCTGTAAATGTGTGTATATATCAGGAAGACTTGCTATTTGTAAATATCCTATCACCTCAGTGAAATTCATCTCTACAGACTCTCACAAATGAGAAATGTGACTAATTGTAATTTTTCTTTTTGCATTTGTTGGAAATAAATCAACCGACTGAAATGTAACCTCCTCTTCCGACTCATTTTTCTTTTTCAATCTTTAAACACTAAATTAAAATATACAAGAAAAAATATAAAAACACATTTATCATGCAAGTTTTTGAACAGTCAAGACCAGAAGAAAAAAGTGCTGTTTGAATGCAGCAGTTTGTTACTTCCAGGGTTCAGGGCCGGGGCCCTTTTTAATTAGGCAGCCAGACGATGGTGAATGCAGTTCACATGACAAAATCAACATTAAGACTCCTATAATTTACAGAAAACACCAAGCGTAGCAATAATTTCATTTTTACTGAATTCATTCAACACTAGTTAGATAATACTTTCCAGTTTTCTTGTGATTATCACCTCACATTCCTTCAAAAGCAAACATCTGTAAACCACAACAGGTTAAAATTTCCAGTACCGAACATAATGCTTGTTAGAGTGACACATAAAAAGACATTGTAAAAAAAAAAGTCATTAAACTGTGCGGACAAATCCCGTTTGTCTTCTACTTGGTCATTTCTTGGGAAATCTTTTTGTCACTTCCGCCTGAATGAAAACCTGCAAGCAGAAAAGTGAGATTCGTTTCCAACTCGGATGGGGAACATGGAACACTTGGCAACACTGCAGGCTGCAATTACTGACTGCGGACAGACACCGTTCCCAGCTCCTGCTTTTCTCCCACTTACCAGTCTCTCTCTAAAACACACACACACAGAAATCCACTGCATGAACTCATTTGGTCACAAGTATATCGTTAGCAGACAGGAGACGGCCTGTGAGAAACATCTGCCTGCCAGTTCACTCCAGCGTCATGTGGCTGCAGCTGGGAAAACTTCTGTATGGTTTCCATCAGAGGTTTGCAACTAAAACACTTTAGTGCTTAAAAAACCCCAACTCCACTGCAGAAGAAGGTTTCTTTACTCACAATTTACTGATGGTTGTCTTCTCTTCTTTTGCGTCCTCGTTTGTCGCCGGACTGTGGTCAGTAGCTGTGTTCACGGGTTCGGGGCCGTCCAGATCCACCTCCACCATGGCTGGTTCAGCTTGGGGCAAAACCCCACTGCACGACAAAACGCTCACTGTTATGCGACCTGTTTGTTATGGCACTTCTTCACTGTCTTCATCTACTTGATTGTTTGCAACACTTGTAGAAACAGCGTTGAGTAGGTCTTTGGACTGATGCACGAGAAAGCTTGATGGCTTTTATGAGTCAAGCACTGAAAACTAAAAAGTTGATTTTTTTTTGGTCTCTCAAAGAAGCCAGTTGAATAGCGATAGTGAGAAAAGATCACTCACTTTCACGATGAAGTTATAAAAGACAATGAAAAGAGACACAACTAACATAAGACAATAGATAACATTAAAAATAACCAACACGTCCTTGGTGGGCAAGGAGAACCACTGCTTTGCTGATCTCGTCACCGAATACAAACTTCGTCCCTTCTGGACTTTTCATGATCACGACTCATGAAATGGACAATCCAAAGAGACGTCGGGAAAGGCGTGATGCATCCACCTCACAGAGACAGTCACCCACACGTTCCAATTCAAGCAATTTGGACTCGCAAATGAGGTTAGCATGCAGCTTTTCTGGACTGTGGGAAGAGGAGTGGAGACCCAAAGAGACACATGACCGGAGCCCCTCTGATATGATGAGAACCGCGGCACCACTTTGTCAGAGGCACCTCTCATATTTCAGGTTGTGGGACAAGAGAGCGTATCTGGACTGGTCATGAAGAACATGCAAACACACAGTTTGTGCACAGAAGCACAAACCCTGGATGTTCTCACTGTGACGCAAAATAATAGAACAGACCACCATTATGCACCCCACAAAAAACTCTCCCTGACATATTGTCCCGTATATTGTTTCAATTCTATATTCTTGTGTAACACTTACAAATACATTTCTTTTTAAAGTATCAAAGCAACAACTCGCTTGATATTCCTGAAACAATGGCAGTATGCTTCTGCCATGACAGTGAGAAGAAACCAAACATCACAAACATCATTTTTAAACAGTACACCTGCAAATGATCACAAGAGAAGCTGTGCAACCATTTTAAAAACATTATAACACTGAGAAGTGAAGCTGCAGAGTTTCTATCATCGACCCTCTGGTGTTTCAACAATCTGTTGCCATATCGTACAACAGATTTGCAATAAATCCCTCTTTTGCAAAGCTTTTAATCTTTGGGTTTTGTGAGCAGTGAAGTCAGTAAGGTGCTGAATTAGCAGGCCAGCTTAAGTTTCTGGTTGTGCATCAATGTTTCCGAAGCCCTTAAGTGGAAAGAGCATCACTGACCAACCAAACACTATTTGAATAATAATGCTAACTGTAGACTGATGGAAGACTGTCTATGTGTATCACAGTGTGGTGTCTCAGGCTGGTCACCTCTTGTACAGCTGCAACTCCTCCTGAGCCACCAGGAGCTGCGCCTTCAGCTGGTTCCTCTCCTGCAGCACCTCCTTCAGCTCCTGCATGGTGAAGCGCGGTCTGTTGGGGTCCGTCAGGTCCACTACCAGCTGGTTGGGCCCCACCGTCTGCTGCTGTGTCACACCAGAGACAGAAAGAGAGAGACCCACTGTAAATGCAGTCCTCTCTATCGGACGCGAGCCCGGTGACGGGGCGCGGACACTCACCGTGCTCTGCTCGGAGGAGCCGTCCTGGATGATCCGGTGCAGCTCAGTCTTCAAGTTGTCCCGCTCCATTTTCAGCTCCTCCAGAGATAAGTTGTACTTGTTCACCAGAGTCTCGAAAAGTTCAAGCACACGAACTATCCTGAACTGCAAGTCCGACACTTCTTCGCCCGCGCTGCTGATTTTCAACAAATCTCGGCCGATTACGTAGGAAATGTCATAAACGTCCTCCACCGTCAGCTCGAACGCGTCCTTCTCGAACGCTAGCGCAGGCGACGACTCCTCACCAAACTCCATGACGGAACCAGGAGACTCCTTCAAAACACCGGGAAGAAGAGCACTTTTCCTTCAACACCCGCAGCACCAAAAAAAACCACTCCGCCGTCCTACTGTTTTGAAGGTTTCGCCTCAACACTTTCACCGAACGAAAGTACCGAACTTCCAGAGAACTCCACTTCCCCCATCACTCACCGTCCAATGACGTGACGCGTCGGACAGCAGAGGAGGGCAAAGTATCCTAGCGACAGGTGAGCGTCAAAGATCGTGGAGGGCGCAAGAGCACTCACTCTGAGCGTCGACGAGTTCGTGCAGCCTGTTCCTTTACACTGTTGCCAGAAAGCGACGAAATATAGTGTGTGTGTGTGTGTGTGTGTGTGTGTGTGTGTGTGTGTGTGTGTGTGTGTGTGTGTGTGTGTGTGTGTGTGTGAGAGATAGATATATAGAGAGAGAGAGAGAGAGAGAGAGAGAGAGAGAGAGAGAGAGAGAGAGAGAGAGAGAGAGAGAGAGAGCTCACACTTTTTTACTCTCTGCACTGTCCTCGATCAAGCAAGACTTGAAAGAATCAGGTGACTAACCACATGATTACCTGCTTCAGCTTAAACAGCTTCAATAAATGGTTAATCAACCCTCCCAGTCATGCATATTATTTTTCTACAAGGCGAATATTGGTACACTTGCACTATCACCAGTTCAGGATAGACTCTCCAGTTGAAATATCCATCTTTTTCTATATGCTCTCTATTTTTTTTTTTTATAAAAATCTTCAACTTTTTTCATTAATCATTAGCAAAAAACTACTAAAAGTAAAATAATGTACTTCTATTCAATAGGTGTGTGTTTTTCTACGCTCTCAGAAGCCCAATCCCAGTGTAACTTAACTAAACTGGGAATGGCAATCGCACCAGCAACCCTGAGTTATGTGGCCATGATGTTAAAGATTTGATGACTGAACTGGAGTGTTTCCTGCTCTTTCTTAGGTGCAGCATTTAAAGTGGCTTCACATGGATTGGATTCTGTCAAGTCTGTCTTGCCTGTCTGTTTTTGTAGTCATTTTACAAACTGGTGGCTTCAGCATTGCTTACAAAATCTCATTTATTCATGGTGATTGTGTTACTGGTCCAATAAAACAAGACATTGTACATAGTGCCATAAGCACTATGTATAAAAAATGTTAGTTTTGAGCCATTTATTTATGTCTTTCCAACAACACAAAACCCCAAAAACTAATCGAAACTCTTTCATTTATGAACTTTCAGTTTATTTGAATATCAAACATTAAGGATGATCTGCTTCAATGACTCAGGTTTAATCCACTTCCATTCAGCAAGTCTCTTGTAGTGTTTAAAGACCCCCGGCCGAGGCCCACCTCCCACATTGAAAAACAGAGGCACATGATCACCTGGCACCCCGAGTGCACTTTGGAACCTGACTCAAACACCACGAACCTCCCATCATACAAGCATAAACACAGGAAGCTCGAATAAAACAAATAATAAGCCCAGTTCATGAGTCTTGTGGCACCATGACAATCACCACCGTTATCAGTCTGCTCAGGAGCTCAAACTTGGAAATCAATTTTTACAGGCAAGGTATTGAACTTGAAAGCAATGATGTACAAATCAATTTGATCAATTGGTTCAATATTTTCAACATATAATGACAGTTTTCCACTGTTGTTCACAAAATGATGGGTGGAGACAGAGTACAGTCTCTAAAGTGTGGAGTCCTGGCCTGTTTTGAATTCCTACTTTTCATAATTAATTTCAGCTTGTAGCATTTTAACAATAATAAAAAGAAAAAATAGTTTTTACATCTTTAAAACGAAAGACAAGTTTATCTTAAAATAACCGAGAAAGGCATCTTTTACGAATAAATAGTTCAGATTTGAGTTTGGTGCAGTAAAAAAAAAATAAAAGCATTCACAGAAGAAGAACTTAAAGTTGAGGTCAAACAAAAGAAACGAGTCTCCGTATCGGCAGCAACGTGGGGTCGTCGACGATCAAGCCAGCCGCCACCATCGGCATTATGGCGGTGAAGATCCTGAAGATGAGGAGAGGGGGAACAAAACACAAAAGGATGCCGGGTTGGAAAAGTACCGTCTCCCATGGAAACGTCACACAGCGGTTCAAGGCTTGTCTTAGGGATTCTTGTACAACAAATGAAGTGTTCACCAGGAAACACTGACGCAGTGCAGTGAAACGCCGCATACTGAGACCAGGACAGATTACGATTGGTGAAGCAAAACATTAAAGTGCGAGGTTTCCACTTACAATCGCCTGATTCCTGATTCAGGCTGATCAGGAGAGGCTGAGCAGAGTGGAGGAGACGGAGCACGAACAAAGGAGTTGAGGCTCTCCTCGAAATCCTCGCTGAAGGACAAGAAACAGATGCTTATTGAGCCTCGTGAACTCTCGCGGTCTCCAAAGACTGTTGGTCCACGTGGTACCTTCTGTAATACGCCAGCTCCTCCTGCATCATGAACACCTGAGATTTGAGTTCGTTTCTCTCCTGCAGGACGTCCCTCAGTTCCTGCAGGGTGAAGCGGGGCTTGTCCGACTCCGAGTCTGAGCTGTCCGTCTCCCCGTCGGGATCTGTCTCGTCTGATCCCCCCTGAATTCAAAACAACAAACGAAAAAAGAAAAAAAAAAACCCACGCACTCAGCATTTCTCCTATGTGACACAAAGGGTGTCGCAGGCAGTGCAGGAACACGTTGTGCAGCACTTGAACCCTGCACTGTTGCAAGACTGTGTGTGTATGCGAGTGTGTTTGTAAATGTTACCAGTAACAATGCTGTCACTCCTCCTTCTCTCTCAATATTCTCCCCATTTTCTGACGCTGAGAGAGGCGACAGACTCCCGTCGCGCTGAAAGCAGTTTGCCAGGAAGTCGGGGTCCCCGCCACACTCTGCCCACACTGACTTTGGCTTGAAACAGTCTGACGTTGCTGTTGCTGTGGGCTAGATTTGGTGACACAAAAAGGCTCCTGAGACCAAGCAAGTCCCATTCAGTTTAAAGATCACAATCAGTTTTTCCAGCACGCTAAATCTTACCATCATCACGGGAGATTTGGATGGCGATATCCCCGATCCTGGGAGAGGAAACTGTGCGATCTCGCCGAGTTCTCTCTCTAGTTCGCACTCGCGTAGCTCCTTCCTGAGCCTGCCGGCCTCCTGCCGCAGAGCACCCAGCTCCTGCTGCCGTGCCTGAGCCGCAGCCTCCAGCTCGGCCCGCTGCTGGATCAGCATCTTGCCCTGCGTCTCCATCGTCGCCACCCGGTGAAGCAGGTCCTGGTTGATCCTCATCAGCCGGTGCTGCTGCAGCTGGAGCTACGGCAGAGAAAGAGAGAGACTTTGTTTCACGGCGTCACTCGCTGCGTGGAGTGAAGGCATTCAGAGAGTGGCGCAGACAGTGGAACAAACTGAATCCTCACCGCATCCACGTCCTCGTTTCTCAGCGTGAGCTCGTGATCTTTGGCTCGGATTTCATCCCTCTGCTTATCGACCAAGTCTTTCAGCTTCTTCATCACCTGTCTCTCCTTCTCTGACATTCCTGCAGGAAAACCAGAGAGCCCCAAATGATCACAGTTACAGGATAATGTGGCATGAACTTGACATTATGAGATTTGTTTTTTAAAAAATTGACAAAAAAAAGACTCAGTTTGTTTGTGGGCGAATCCCAAAGTTCAACTCTCTCAACATCCAAACCACTGCTTGGTTGAGGCTTTCTGTACTTTGTGTTGGGTGATTAACCATCTGGGAAGAAACTTTATCCAGCTGTTATTTCCTGTTGCTGATCTGAGGTCAGACACGCATGCCACACAGATTTTTTAGGAGTGTTTCAGGAGAAAGCCCCCCCAAGAAAACCAGAGTCATCCTTCAGTTTGTGCATTTCATGGTCGCCCGTTCCTTTAAATCAGGGATGTTGGAGCAGAGCTCTTTGAAACGTGCAGGTCAGTGTGTCCTCGTCGGCGGGGTCGAGAAACACCACTCTAAACAAATAATGTGTCAGTGAGTAATTCTATCAGTAGCTCCCCTTCCATTTGCGTGTACATGTTTATGAGTGTGTGTGTGTGCGTCTGTGTGTGTGTGTGTGTTGTCCTTGCAGTAAGCGAAGCTGTGGCCACCATGAGTTTCACACAGAGGGTGTATTTTGACCTGCTTTAAAAATAGTCCCCTTTCCCAGCTCCTGACTGCCTTTTCTTCACGGCCTACTTTTCCCTGTCTGCTTACAAGCACGCAGGATATACGGTGCCGCCTCACGTGACTGCACGGAGTTCGTATGTGTAACGCATAGCAGATGGTTAATCAGCATGACAGGGCTCTGCGCTAAGCACACATATGAAAAACATACTTGCTCTGCACTGACGAGACCAAACCGTCTTAGTCAGCCGAGTCCTCCTGATACTCGGCTCGCGTGGAGGAGGCGCAAAGGCAACAGAAAGTTGCAATCAAATCACCAAGATGCCAAAGTATTTGTTTTTTATGGTTTTAAGAGTTTTTTTCACGACTGACACAAACCCTGGCTCAATGTCAAACATCATTATCATCTAAATTTATAATGTAGAGGTGCACCAGCACGACAGTTTCTCACTTAGTTCTGATTCAGATGCTCCTGCTGATGGTTCCTTTACATCAAGGATGGCAACAAAAGTGATTTGTTTTACCAAACACGTGAAGCTAAAGTCAAATAATATATAAATTGAGTTTGCCCCCTCATTTTTCAATAAAAATTACCTAACTGAATTACACTCCAAACGTGAAAATAGTGAGACTTGACAAAATTGACATTGTTCAGCACATAACTTGTAAATGTTCCTCGACTCATCGATTCGACTCGGTCGGCGAGCTGCTCTGAACGCACCCTCATGTTTCTGCAGGTCCTCCTCTGTGACCGGCGACTCTTTGACGGACAGACTGACGAGCAGCCTCTTGTTCTCCGCCTGAAGCTGCGTAATCTGAGACAGCAGATCCTGAACCTCTCCTTTCCACACGTCCTCCACCAGCTCCAACTCCTGACACGGAGGAGAGCAACAAACAGCTATGGACAAGAGGGGAACCCCAGCACTGACATGTAGCAGCACTCATTTGGCATTTGATTGACAGCCTAGATTTTCTATCTCCGACCTTTAAAGGCGTCCTCAGGTTGGGAGCCACTGATGTTAAATAAACTCCTTCAAAGTAAAGGTCATGTGGGACAGGTCACTAGTCTATCACTGAAGACAGTCTCCTTACAAAAGTATGTCCCATGTGTCACTTTGTAACCCAGCAAGTGTTAAAGCTGTGGGATGTAGTTGGAGGGGCCGGAGAAATCCCACCCAACACTCGGAGAGACATGAAAACTTCACTTGTTTTGTGCTTGTTATGAAGATTATTTGTATAAACGCATGTTGTTTGGAAATTGCTAAATGAAGCTATTTTCTCTACAAGCACTCACAGTTATAAATGTCATAACTGGTACCAGAAGGTTGACGAATCACGGACGTGTTTTCCAGATCATACAGTTGCAGACAGAAACAAACATGGAGGTAAACAGCGGCAGACAGACAGACAGAGGCCGAGGGTCGGCCTGACAGCAGACTGACCTTCTGGTGCTTTCTCTCCTGCTCGTATCTGTCGCTCCTCTCCTGCCGCAACCTGTCCAGCTGCCCGCGCAGCTCCTCGGCCTCCTGCCCGGCAGCACCGCGGCTCACCAGGCTCTCCAGCAGCTCCAGGACCCGCACCACCCGGGGCACCACCCCGACCAGGGACTCGCAGCCGTACCTGTCGATGACCCGCTCAAACTCCTGGCCGAGGGCCGCCGCGATGTCGTACACGTCCATGACGGTGAGCTCCGCCGCGGGTCTTTCCATCGCCGACACAGCGCACGTTTCCATGTCTGTCCTCTGCTGTTTTCGCACCTCCGACACTCAGCATGTCTCCTTCCCCTCTGACACTCCCCGGAGACTCACATTTGCCGCGTACGGACGAGTTAACGCACGTCGAACGGAGCCCGTTTGTTGACAGTTGAAACTTTTACCGTGAGCTGCTGCGTTCACGTACCAAAGAGAAACTCCGTGCATATCAGCTTCGACGGTGGGCTGTAAAACCAGGAGGACCTGTTAAAAAATACCTTAAAACGAGATTGATCTTATTTTTGTAAAAATACACTTTTGTTTCTTCTCCTCCAAAATACTGCAGATTTTTTTTTTGAAGGAAATGTCCTCTAAATCTAATTCTGCTCTTTAAATTACACAAAACTTATAAAATATTTTATCCAATTACAAATGTAAGGACAGTGTTAAACTTTGACAAAGGGAACAAGGACTGTTTGGTAGGGAATGTTACCGACTTTATTTAGATTTTACCAGTGAGATAAAACAACACTCTGATTCAGTTAAGAAACTCCATGTTCACCCAAATCATGACAATGATTTCACTTCACACTGCTCAAAGGAAAATTTCCTAACTGACTGGACAAAGTGTACAACACTGTCATTTCAGCTAACCGCCAAATTTAAAATGTTCAGAGAAGGGCTAATGTGCTAATTTGATGTGAATCACCTGGCTGCAGACCCCAAAACCAGAGATTCACAAGTGTCTGTTTATTGATTCAGTCCCTGATTTTGATGTGTATCACTAAAAACAATGACAGCGAAGCAATTTATTTTTTGCCTGAGTTTATTCAGACGTGGTCAGCCACTTGAACCGTATGCATGATTTGATGATATAAAACAATAAAACCCGACGGATACCTCCTCATTGGTCAGTACTGACACAACCTACTTATCAGCTCAGTCTCAAGAAGGCTTTTTTCTTACGACAGTGAACGCATCAGCTCTCTGACTTATACTGTGCTCGTCTATTTTAGGAGTACTGTACAGCATTACCTCTTACTCCTCCAAGACAATATCTCATCTAGATAAAAAAAACACTTCATGTTGACTTTATCTTAATTTGTGTCATTGTACGTGGCACTGCAGAGTGTATTCTGTCTTGCAGTAAAATTACAAAATAACTAAAGCATGACATCATCATGAAAGATCAAGACCCCCAATTTTTTTGTTAAAATCAAACATTTATTGTGCATTGGTCAGACATTTACACTTCTTACAAGGAGAAACCACCATCGTCTTTACTAAAATATATTAATAGATCTGAGTGTATAAAGACATTTCGTTCGGAGGAAAGGACACAACATAAAAAGTATGCATTTTATAGACCCTGCAAGAAAAGTTCCCAGCGGCAAAGAGGACATGGACACCTTGATATTGTACACTGAGCAACCCTTAAATCTGCACATTCAGCCTAAACGAAGCCATTGAGAATTATTGACACCTAAATCCAATACATGTGAGTGAGCAATGAATCCAACTGCTTGACAATAATACCCAGGTTCTTCTCCAGCAACGGGACATTCAAGAGATGAGTGCGGATATCAAATATTTCTTGATGTGAGTGTGCAACTTACTTTTACCGACTGGACGTGTTTACAGGTATGATTCGAAGCATTCTAGCTGTACATTTCAAGGCCTCCGAGACGGTCTGGTTGTGTTGCGAGAGAAAGCCGTTTTGCACACAAAAAGGCAAGGCTGGAGGTATGTCAAACTTCTGCAGCCACACGGAAACACACACCTTCCTTTACCTGCCCAGTACAACATAAACAGTGTAATTTAAAACCGAGTAGTGTGTAGAGAGCGTTCAAAACTGTGCAAAAAGGCTGCCAGCGGCACGATTAAAACTAAGGACGACAAACGCGGGATGTGATGCTGCATGATCCAGGTGTGCGACACCTGAAACATGGAGGTGCAATCGTGTTAAATTCATTAAAATGTTAGTAAAAACAACCTAAAACTTTACAACTGATTGTTTCCCTTCTTTGCCAAATTATTGAATAAAAAAGGACCGAATCCTTGAGAATGTGTGTTAATTGTCTTTTTCAATGGGGTTAAGGGCAGTGTAGCCCTGGCAGGCATAAAAAAACAGGCTTATGGTTGATTTTGGCAAAAAAAAGACAAAACAAAGAAAAAGAAGGAAAACGGAGAGAAGCAGGATGACAAAGACGATTGTCAGCAAGCAAATTAAAGGAGCCAGATGTTCATCGAAAGGCGTCGTTCTCCCTCAATCTGACCGTCCTGTGGTGATGCGTTTACGTCTCCCGCCCATGTATCATTTAAACTGCAAATTGGAGAAGAAAATAAATTAATGTTTTCCTCAGCTCCACAAGCGTTTGCTTCGTTTCTCATTCATTTGCTGTGGCTGATGGAGCGTACTGCGGTTTTGGGGGGGATGGTGGGCTTCTGCGCCAGCACGGGCTTCTTCATCAGCGTGGGCTTGCCGGGTTTGGGAGACATCGGCGCCGGACTGTGCAACGGGGACGCTTCGCCGTTTCCATCGGCAAGGTCCTGCAGGGGGACGCCGGCGATCTCGTAGTGTTTCTTCCGCAGCTCGCCCAAACGGACGCGCTCGTTCTCCAACTGGTTCTCCAGCTCCAGCACCTTCACCTGAGGGCGCGAGGACACACCGGGGAGACCAAAACTCATTAATTGTGAGAAAAGACAAGTTGAGAAGAACAAAAGTAAACAATAAAATAAAAACAATCATCAGGATATAGTCGGAGTCTCCAGCTCTCAGCTTTGCCACCACTTACCTGTGACTCCATCTCTTCTTTCTTCAGTTTAATGAGGGACAGCCCAGAGAAGTCCATGGTGTCTGCACATGAACGTACAACCGTCAGCGAACTGTTCATCAAGATTCTGTCAATGACTTCACGCAGGATTCGGTGGCAGCAGTGCTGGACCTTTTTCCTCCAGATGCTCCTGGCCCGTCCTCGTGGACGCCACCACCTTCGCCGCCATCTCGTTCACGTGGCGAGACGCCTGCTGCAGAACGGTCAGCTTCTTGCTGTTGCGATCAGCCTTGACCTGCAGAACAAGAAGCGGGCGAGTGAGACACTCGTTTTCAGGCTCACACATTGACAGCCTAAAGTTACATCATGAGGCCAACAAGGTACCATTATCTCTGTACGAGTTCTTTTTCATTGTATGAACACTGGGATTCACGACTTCGCAGCGATGCCTGCTCTGTGAAGCATATATTTCTCACCTTGGACGCTGCGACGAGCTGAGCCGTGCTGGCCGCGATCTCGTGGGAGCAGACGATCAGCTCCTCATATTTGCCCGTGTGCAGCACCACTTTATCCGCAGACTCCCTGTGAGATGCAGTGAAACCACCTTCAACCAGGTGACCAGAAACATGCAGTTCTGCCAACAGCCTGAAGGTCCCCCCCCACACACACCGCTTCATCGTCAGATAAGAACCTTATTTAGTTGTGTGGTCATGGAGGAGGATTTTCACAGCCAACATTTCGGGTCATCAGCAAAAAAGAACTGCATATGTGTGCAAGAATAGATCCAGTTCGAAATATGCTGACAGATTGGAAGCGTCTCATTAAAATGATTCAGGGAAAAACTTTATGTGAGCGGGTGTGAGGCAGGGGAAGATCTAGGGAAGGTCCAGATGAGACCTTATCAGCTAAAAGATCCCACTTGCCCAACATACGACAGCTTTTTCTTCCCCAGTAATATTATCAATATTTTGACAATAACTGTTTTAAAAAAAAAGAGACACACGAGTCTCCAAAAGAACCGGGAACGTACACCATCTCGGTGGCTCCCCAGCCGACAGCCTTGGCAGCGGAGATGAGTCCCTCAGTCCAGCGAGAGTTTTTGGCATAGAACTCCTTGATGGAGGCTGCACCCTGAACGAGCACAAACATCAGTGCAGTCAGCTGCTGCTGCCATTTCTGAATGGAACAAAGCAGCTCGCTCACACAGCAGAAACACACGCACACACACACAACAAGCTGCCACTTTTGGATCCAAAAGTGGAGCAGCGTGGCTCACCCTCCCACTCTCCACAATCTCCTTCTGCAAGTCCGTGGATGATATGATCAGCATACGGATGGCCTGAGGAGGAGTGCGAGATAAGAGGACTGAATTAGACCCAAAAACAACACTTCATTTTACTTCGGGGGTAATAACTGAGGATACAAGATACATCAGGCATGGTGGTCCGTGGGGGTGTACCTTCATCAGGTCCGTGCAGCTGAAGAGGATTCTGCAAAAAAACATTGAAACAGGAGAGTGAAAGGGAGTCTTCATACAACAACTTTTTCCCCCTCAGTCAATGATTCTTATTAAGATTTAAATCAAACCCACAAAACCAGGATGGAAGAAACTGACCTTTCATTGACCTCCAGCTTAACTCCAGATGTGTCCTTTCGAGCCTGATTCATCATTTCCTGAACACAAAAGCCAGATGAGATCATTATCACACCTCAGTTCAGGACACCGTTATAAACTCTTACATCCAGAGGTCAAACGTGCAGCACTTACATCAATCCTGCGGACGGCCTCCTCGATGGCTGCCGACGTCGCTGCCATCTCCTTATCGACGAGGTCGCCCAGCTCCTCCTTACCGATGTCTCTGCCTTTCGGCCGCAG
>JASSRZ010000011.1:10770640-10792763 GCA_032164315.1 Malacoctenus gilli
ACACACACACACACACACACACACACACACACACACACACACACACACACACACACACACACACACGCACAAGCACAAGCACAAGCACAAGCACAAGCACAAGCACACAGGACGCTGTGTGATTTTCACCTTGGTGCCGAGGTCGACATAAAACGCAGCGATGGCGGCCGAGAGTGGTGAGAGCGGCTGAGTTTCAACAGCGCATTCGATGAATCAGCACGACTGACGAACTGATAATGGGAGGAATGCAAGAGCATCCTCCCACACATGACAACCTTTTAACTAAAACAGGATACTATCACAAAAACACATATTTAACCAGCCGCTGGCCGACATTTTTCTGATTCAAATTTCTCACCAAAAAAACACTGAAAGTTAAAACACTCATTTTCAATAACAGGTTTCTTGCCATATCAAGAAAACATGAGAAAAAAACAATGTAATATTGGCTCCAGGCCTGTAAGTGGTGCTGTACCATTGTCACTCTTTAAAATGAAGAAGACAGTGAGCTCAACTCAATGTAATGTCTACCTGCACCGAAAGGAAGGCCGAGGCTTATGTTTTTTCACTGTTTTTGGTTGTAAA
Source organism: Malacoctenus gilli (assembly GCA_032164315.1). NCBI lineage: Eukaryota > Metazoa > Chordata > Actinopteri > Blenniiformes > Labrisomidae > Malacoctenus > Malacoctenus gilli. The sequence continues at coordinate 10,771,226 of JASSRZ010000011.1, forward strand.
CACATAAACGGGGGAATTTTGAGATTTGTTCCTATTAATTACCACCAAGGAGGGCTTGTTTTCATCCCAAAGGATGAAAAATGTCACTTTTCAGAATCTGACGGGAAACTTCACCACACATGTGAAGGCATCTTCCGATCGGTGTATTGTAGAAATGTGTTGCAGGATGAACGGCCCTCACAGTGAAATGAGACATGTGGTGAGCAGCAATGAAGATATCAGACCCGATAACATTGGAATTTGAGGGGTTTTTGTGGTTCGATCAGTCAGAATTAGTTTGGTGAATGCCTCCCGCGGCTCTCCACACACTTGTCGCTCGGAAGTCCTGATTCCTTTCTATACTTGAACCTCATTTGCATGTTGTGCAGTGACTCCATTCATCATTGAGCTGCACAGACTCGTACTAACAGGCACACTGGGGGATCACTGAGGCTTTACCTGCTCTGAGCTTCACACAAGTCCAACAAAACCAGCGTAAGACGCCGGTGCTTTTAATTTGAAGGCTGGACAGAAGAGTTTTCATGAGTGTTTGGCCTCACTGTATTGTTTCGTGGTCTCTTACCGCCAGAGGTGACCCAACAGGTGAATTCTGCTCCACCTGATCCTCGTGGGCCTCAGCTCACCTGCTGCTGAATGATGCCGTGTTTCCTTGATCATGTCAACGATAATCAGCTGATCTGTCTGAGCAGAGAGGAAGTGATGCACACACGGCGCCTGTGTAACCAAGGCAACAGGTTGCCTCTTGCTTTCTCTGGTGTCCTTGTTCAGATATGGAGCCATTTGTCCCTCCCTTTATCTTATTTCCTCTTTTATATTTACTCATCACTTGTTTCAGGCAGAGACGCTCCCCAAACCAGAAGCTGTTGGAACTGCATAACGCCGAGACAATTTGGTCCACTTTCAAAGTGCCATGTGAACATGAACCAAACTAAAAGAAGACGGGCATTTTCGCCCAATCAAAAACCTTTGTGTCAAAACAAAGGTTGTAAATCTACCACTGTGATCGACAACTGTAATAAACTACAGGATGCAACGCAGGAGGTTGGCAATTTATTGCCCTGTTGCTTTAGACACTGGGGGGAACAAGTGCTCTGTCCCGCCACACGTGTTTCGAAAGGCAAATAAAACATTGACAGAGAAGCGCGGCACACGCCCAGCGCAGGAGAAGCTCACAGCAGTTCAGATAAAAAACCCCTGAAGAGTCAGTGTGAGCACTCCGGCAGCTGCTCTGCGGTTTGTTTGGCTACTCGGCACCGTCGACGTCTCATGTTTCCCCACTCGCAGGTATGTGCCTCGCTTCAAACTTCGGCCTTGATGTGACAAAAGTTGGTGGGCCTTCAGAAAAAGCCAGTTCACGGTGTTTTCGGTGAACAACGGTGATAAAAGAAACCACCAGAAGAAAAACCCGCCACAAAGCACCTGTTGTGGGAAGAAGCAAGTCAGGCCTTTGCTGCTTTGGAGTTCACATTCACAGGAAAATTGAGATGTTGGTTGAGAAAACAAAAGACCCAGAGATACAAGATAATGTGTTATGGAGTCAGTTGGTGCCAAATCTGAAAAAGAAGGCCTGGTAAAGGCAGAGAAAGAAATGAATGCGAGGGAGGAAAAGGTGGTCCGACAGGAAGAACGAGATCAGGAGGATATGAATGGACGGACTTGAGAGAGGAATGAATGGCGTCACAAGAGGCATTTGAGTTTCCTGCTCGAATCAAACACAACACATTCTAAATCAAAGATATTCCCACATCGTGGGCTTCCTTTAGACAGCCTATGCTAGTGGGAAAACCCCCAAATGTGTCCTGATTTCCATCGGACTTCCTCAGCAAATGCTGCTGGGAGCCCTTGAAAAGGAGACTCAGCGGGACACAAAGCGACCACGTCTCGCTCTCACTTCAACCTGCGACGCCTGGAAAGCGTCACGTCCATCCGTTCAAAACTCTGGTAGATTTGGAGGGGGGGAAATGTGGCCTCTGCAGCAAAGCTCCGACACAGCCTGGACACGCGCAAACCCGGCCCGGCCCGGCGCGGCGCGGCGCTCCTATTTACCTGCTGCTTGTCAAAATGCTCCCGCTCCGCTCCCAGGCTGACCTCGGTCCGCTTGGACTTCACCCGTGTGGGCACATGCCTGATGCTGTTCATCCTCTGCCTCCGTCCCCCCTCACGGTGATACCAGCCAGAAAGGATTAGTCTTCCGCCTCCTCCTCCGTGGCGACGATAAAACAAGAGAGAAAACGTCCGGGAAAAACGGGCGACCGGCGGCGGAGTGCGGCTGTGCTACGGGGACGCCAGGCTCAGTGCGGCAGCCGCATCTCCGGGCTTCATTACCGCTGATGCGCCGCGGCTGAAGGAGGAACCGCGCGGGCCAGTCACCGAGGCTGCTGCGCGTTACGTGGACGGTTCCTCCCCCAAAGGTGGAGGCAAGTCATCATCCTCCCTCCTCCTCCTCCTCCCTCCTCCCTCCTCCTCCTCTTCATCATCACGTCCTCTACCGCCTCCCACCTCCGCTGTGTCGCTGGGTTTCCGGCTGCTGTCACCCTGCCGCTCTCACAGCGGAAACAAACTCTCCCTCGTCGTCTGCTTCATCGTGATTATCATCCTCATCGTCGCTGAGCGCATTTCACTGAGACAGTTTGAGAAATGAAAGCGACCGATCACTAAAACCAGGAGCATCAAATAAACCCATGTAAAAAGGAATAAAATTAGGATTGTAGCCAGAAGGTAAACAATTAAATGCATTTGACACACCGATGGCTAATAAATAAATAAATAAATAAATAAATAAATAAATAAATAAATAAATAAATAAATAAACAAACCAGGAAATAGAAAACAAAAAAAGTTTCAAGATTTTAGATGTGACCTAAGGCAGTTTTAGTGACATTAAGACCCTGGGCACAGACGTGAAGACAGACAGCCATAAATAAATGAACAAACAAACAAACAAATAAATAAATATTAAACAGAGAACAATAAATCAGACTATGTAACAGCTAACAATGTTGCGATACAAGATAAATTAGATGAAAACACAAAAATTTGAATGAGATTAAATGATTTTGTGTATCGCAGGGTGATTATTTTATGTATACAACTATTTATGTAACCACATTATCATGTTTTAAGTGGAGAAATGCAAAGATAATATTAAAGTCACAGGATTGAAATAAATTAAATAAAACTGAATAATGGAAAAAAAATGGAGAGAAATTGGATATTCTTTTAGAGGTAGTGAAAACATTGTAAAAGTCACGCTGCCGTCCCGCAGCTTCTCCTGGAGACAACAAAGGTGCAAAACAAAGACTCTCAGTCCTTCAGGGTCACACTGATGTGTGATGGAAGCAGGAGAGTCAGTGAATAAAAGCTGATCAATGATAATTGTGTTGTCTGCCATTTGATGCTGTTTGGACTTCAGTTCGCTCGCCGTTTCCCTTGTGGCGCTCGGTTTCGGCTCAGCTCTTTCAAGTTGTTTTATAAAGTGATCACCAATCAAGTGTTTCTCTTTTGTTGGCCTCACTCAGTTCTATTTGGTTTAACTCTTTGATTAAGTGGTAAGGTTTTGTGTCTGTGTTTTCTCCAACCACATGACCTGCGGTATGAGGAGGAACCAGATTTGGTCGCCTCTGTTGTTCCCGTCTCCATCTTTTATCATGTCACAGCTTCTCCCAGGTACAAAGAAGTTTGCGTTCGCATGAAAATAAAGATCTCACTCAAAGTCAGTCTTCTTTGTTTTAAACCAGAGTGCATGTGTCCGTGTGCTTTCCCTCCGTGCAGCAACAGCAGCTGTATGACACTCAGGTCTGTTTCTGAAGCACATTTTGAAGCCCTGCTTGTGTCTCAATCCTCCGCGAGGTTGCAGGACTGGAATTTCGCGTCGGTTACGCTGGGTGGAGCAGGAACCATTATGTTTTGTCGGCAGGTATGCAGGCGGAGGAAACACTGGGGGTGGTGGGACGACAGGAGGACGGAGCGGAGAGGACGCGTCTGACCCGCAGGCCAAACTGGATCCGTCACATTTTTTTCCCGTCCCGGTCTCCGTGTGCGTTCACACATCGCTGAAGCCTGGTCAGAGGTGGCGCAACACGAGCCGCCGCCAAGAACAAACGATGGAGGAAGCATTGTGACTGATGCGTCGCGTGAGAGGAGTTATCTGAGCTATGCTGAAGATCTCTAATAGAAACAAACAGGCTCGGTCACTCATTGTTGATGGAGCCTTTTGATGGAACCTCTGCCGCCTGTTGTATCATATCTGCTCATGGGGCACGATGTTTTTTTTAAATTAGGAACTCCTTGTACTAAAGAACAGATCAGTCATCAACTGTTCCCCCTCCAACTTGTCGCCTTCACACTCCCACTTGGAAACATATGAGTCCTTCGTCTGTATTAGTCACACATCCCGACAGAATTCAACAAGAGGGACGTTTCAGAAAAATGATGAAAACAAAAATCACCCTTTATCTGATGTTTTTAATCCAAGCATATGTGGAAAAACATCTATGAACAGTCTCTGAAGCGCCTCCCAGGTCGTTGTTTCCCAAAGAAAGACAGCGTTGCATTTTATTTGGGTCACCAAATAACAAATGTTTTAATCTGCTACATATCTCTCGTGTAATCTCCGAGATTTAAATCTGCAGAGCAATTTGAAGTCACATGGCAGCATGTTCGTTTGGGTCAGGTATTGCATTTGAGAGTTATGCAACAGAGAACTACATCATATATGATCTCCGTCATCGTCCTGACAGCATGTCACAGTTTGTGGTTGCAGGGTGCTCGTATCAGTCCCACTTCACACTGCGTGAAGACGGCGCGCACCTTCCACTGGGTGTCGGACCATCACATCCACAAAACGACAAGACACACACGCGTTTACACAAGTGGACAATCAGGAGTCACCAGTTGAGCTCGTCGGCATGTTTTCCATGAACAGAACAGAGAGGATCAAACCCAGGACCTCCTCAAAGACAGCGTGCTGTGTTGACCCAATGCACCCCTCCCCCCTGAGCCCCACATCTGAGATACCACCAAATCAACAGACCAAGCAGGGTCTGGGATGTGGCGCCTTGTTCAGTGGGTCACAGCTTAATTACAGCTCCTCCTAAATGATCTAAATCATTATAACTATGGATCTAAGTTCTCGCTGGTGGTTTTTCCTCTGTTTGCAGCCACCAGCTTATCTCGCTCTGCGCCAGATCTTCACACGTGTGACATTTTTCAGTTCTCAAGTCATTCTGTAGGTGAGTTATCGTCCCCCCCGCCCCCCCCCCGGGACCCCCCCTCCTGCTTCTTCCGTCACAGTTTGAGCCGCCTGCTGGGCGGGACGATGCTGCCACCACCAGGCTGATGGAGGTCCGCGCTGTCAGTCCCTGCTGGACCTTGAGGCGGTGACACTTCATCAGAATCTCCCCGCCGACACTGTCCGGTGAAGGAAATGGAGACCGAAACTATTCGTCACAGCGGATGAAGAATTTCACACTTGGCCGAGGTGCGAAACGCCAGGACGAAAATATGTCTTCCAGGCAAGGTTTGTATAAATGCACAGCAGCTAAGTGACTCTGTTCAACTATTAAGTCATTCGTAGAAGCTTCTGTTATAAAAAGTCTACAAAAATGTTCATTAATCCTTTAATGACTCTATGACTGTTTCACGTCTCAGACTTTCTTTTTAAAACATATTTATTTCTATACTTTAAAATTAACCTTATTGTCTGTTTGTTGTCTATTCAAAGACACAATATCGATGCACAACAGACACAACTATTGTGTGAGATTGTGTCTGTCGTACACTTGATGTGAAGTCTTTTTGAATAGTTACCTAAAGTTACATTTGAAACGAGAAGTACAGTGAGCCTGGTACATCAGTAGGTGTTAGATCTTCTTAATTGAAGACTTGCTGGATTTCTTCTGCTTAAAGCGATATTACGTGGTCAGGAAGCAAAATGCAGTTGGGTGAGAAACTAAATAAAGACTTAAGAACAAATCCAAGAGATAGATGAAGCTTCTTTATTGGATACAAAGAAATATTTCAGTTTTTTAAAAAATGTTGCTGTGTCTCTTTGCTTTTAAACAAAAGGATATCTTGGAAATAGTCTGTGACGAGGGGTTAACGTGATAATAAAACCGGTCGGCCCACTCCATATCAAATGTGGCTGCATGAAAATAGAAATAAGAGTTTGACATTTGTTGTGTCTTATTTTCAGGGATGACTTTCAAAAAACAGAAGCTCTGCAGCTTCCTGGTGAAGTCACAACCAGAGCAACCCTCTGCTCTGGCGCTCACGTTTCCTTTCTAAGACGACGCACAGTCCTCTCGGTGTCACTTCTTTGGTCTGCATGCAGCGAGGCCACTCATCACCCAACATGAGATGCAGCTTCAACGAGACGGTGCTGAGCAGGGTGCTCCCCCCGCTGCTGGTGACAGAGTTTGTCCTGGGGGTCCTGGGGAACAGCCTGGCCCTCTGGATCTTCTGCTTCCACCTGCGGCCCTGGAAGAGCAGCACGGTGTTGCTCTTCAACCTGGCGGTCGCCGACTTCTTGCTGATCCTGGCTCTGCCGCTCCGCGCCAGCTACTACATCTCCGGGCGGGAGTGGCGGTTCGGGGAAGCGCTCTGCAACGCCTGCCTCTTCATGCTGGCGATGAACCGCAGTGGAAGCGCCTTCTTCTTGATGGCCATCGCCGTGGACCGCTACATGCGCGTGGCGCACCCACACCATCACATCAACTCCCTGAGTGTCAGCAGAGCCACGTGCGGAGCGCTCTGCCTGTGGCTGGTCACCGTGGCGATGACGGCCCACATCTTCACCTTCGGGCACGGCGACACTCCCTACTGCGAGAGCTTCACCGTGGAGACGGAGACGCACAGCTATCTGTCCTGGCACAAGTTGGAGTTCCTCATCTCTTTCTTCCTGCCCCTGCTTGTGATCCTCTTCTGCACCGTTCAGATCATTAGACAGCTGAAAGGGAGGCAGCTGGCCCAACACGCGAAGATCAAGAAGGCTCTGTACTTCATCGCAGCCGTGGTGGTCCTCTTCATCGTCTGCTTCCTGCCCAGCAACATCACGCAACTGCTGATCTGGATCCAGACCCAGAGGGCGGTCCGCCGCCTCCCCGAATCCCAAGTGTGTCCGGCCCTGGAGGGCCTGACCGTGGCGTTCTACTTCACCGTCAGCCTGACCTACCTGAACAGCGTGCTGGACCCGCTGGTCTACTACTTCTCCAGCCCCGCCTTCAAGAACATCTGCAGGAGAGCTGTGCAGCTGCCACAAGCGGACGCGGAGAGCGCCGAGAAGAGGAGGAGGGAGACGGGCTCCCACTCGCTCAGCCAGCTCTGACGAACCCAACTGGAACGATGTCCCATCAGGCTGCAGAGTCCAAACTGTTCAGCTCATCCCAAAGCTTTTTTTTCCCACTTGTTGTTCATGTGCTTTCGCAAGAAGGCAGCCAGTTTGAGAAGATTGTGTCGAGTTTTAAACCAGCATCCAAAGGGTCAGCTGAGGAAGGTGAAGTCACACTGAGTAACTGCAGGATGCTGATTGTACTGAAAACCTCTGTGGTGAAAAACCGTTTCCATGTGTTAAAAAAATGCTTAGTTGCTCATTTTTACTTCACAACAAACAGCATTTATTTGCTTCTCTTGTACTTTTCCTCCTGAAAGTCATACAAGTGTTGTTTTGCGGTCCTGTTATTAAACTACACTGAACTGCCACTCGTCAGTTGCACCATGGTTTATTCCTAATCCATGCTTTGACCTTCATGTACGTTCCCAACGGTCATGACTGAGTATAACTAGGAACAGGTGACTGAATTTTGGTGGTGATCATCCAGAACGATGGAAAACGTCTTTTCTGTGGCGCTCTTGAGCGCGTGGCCCTTTAAGGGAGCCCAGCATGCAAGAGGTTGAAGCAGGGAAGAGGCAGAAGGCGAAGCCCCTTTGTGCTGACTGAAATACAAACGTGGCGATCGATACTGTGCAGTTTGATGCTCCCGCTGCCAAGGAAAACAAAGCTGCTGTTTGTTCGTCTGATGCTGTTTTCGGTGCACAGGAAGGGCTTTTTGTTTTCAAGGCACCACGATGCAACACCTAGTTGTGAAATATCTTTAATCAAGAGGAACTGAGCGATAAATATCAAGTAAATACAAGGAATTACTCAAACTGCTACAAAGTATTAAAAGCGGATAGTTCATCGCACAACACCACGAATGTTGCTAACAGCACACAAAGTAAAGTGGCAGCAAACATCAGTGATCCATGCGATGTAATGGACAGAAAAGGTAAATAGAGGCTCTATGGGCTGGAACATCATCAGACACGGCCGGTTGATTCTCCATGAAACCGGCTCCAGGCTGTCAGCCTCCGTCAGCCTCCGTCACTGGTTGGCGGGTCTCTTTTTGATGCTCTGCAGGCTCTTGAATTCCCGCTCCACCTTGTCAGCCTCTTCCTGCCTGCGGAGCAGTTTCAAAGGAAACACGTCATCGGCTTCTTGTGGGACGAGAGCGTCGGACGGGGACCGCCTCGCTTGGCACTGGTAACCGGTTTCTGGTTATGGATTTATGGTTTATGGCGATGGAACTTCCTACTTTTTGACACCTGTGGTTTTGTGTGTACACCAAGTTGAAAAGAAGAAACAAAATGTCACGGTGGTTTATCAGAGGATGACTGGTTTGACCTCAGATCACACAATGACACATAGTTCTGTTTAAATCACCATGACCACATACTTTCATCCTGGTGTCATTCTTTCCTCTTTTTAGTGCTATTTTCATCAGTTCAGTTAGTTTTTATTTACATCTTGCTTGTCTGAATGTGGGCTCTGCTTTTTTTTAGCACTTTGAAAAACATACATCCTCTAAAAAAAAAAAAACGCGAAACAATTATATGTATTCATAAGATCATGACAGGGAATATTTGCAGTTGAATCTCACCGATTCTCGCTGATCAGCGCGTCCACAAGCTCTTTGACCATCTCGGGTTTTCCACTCGACACAACAAAATGCTTGAGATGCTGGAAGTGTTTGGTGTTCATCGCCGCCGAGTGGAGTCCCTGCCGACAAATGAAGTCCAGCGTGGAGTCTCTGACCTGAAAGGACGCAAAGTCAAACGCGGCAACATCCCGTCAAGAGGGAAGAGGAGGAACATGAAAGAAAAAGGCACGAAAATCCAGAATAAAGAAGATCTACTGCGGTGGCTCGAGCCCGATGTGTCAAGACATTCTAGAACGCGTTTTTCTGTTTAGCTTCACTTCCCTGAGCTACACAGGAAAGGAACACAGCAGGATTGGTGAGAAACTGAAAAAGAATATAATCTCTCGGCCAAAGCTGACCTTGGAGGGGATCCCAGCCAGCTCTCCCGTCTCCATGTGCTCCTCCACCTGGTCCAGGATGCAGACGGGCTTGACGGCAGACAGGAAGGCCTGCAAAGACACCCGCAAAACCAGCCGCCGGTTGGAATCAGCTGTATAGAAACACACAGCGACCGCTCCCATGTTTTTGCGCACACTTGCCTTAATCTCGCGCTCCCTGGACTCCACGCAGGGGATGAGACAGAGCGCTCCCAGGGCGAAGGCGAACAGATCGACCTCCTGGAAGTCGCTGGCAATCCCCCGCAAATCCAAACTCAACAGGAAAGGACACCTGAGGAAAGAGACGAGACAAGAATGATAGAAAGAGTGCACACAGACCTGTTGACGGGTAGGACTGGATCTGGCGGAACCGTACTTGGTGAGCAGGACGAAGGATCTGTAGAGGTTCTCGAACTCACAGGAATCCAGAGGGAGACACACTGTCACCATGGAAGACAGGCAGGAATGAGTTCTACATCAGTTAAGACCGATTCACATGCAGCACTCAAGCGCTAACGTGTGGACTGGGCAGGATGCAGCTTACACACAGTTTTCTCTCCGTTTCTGTAGCTTCAGGAAACACAAACCTCTAATAAAAGTAGGTAAAATCAATACAAATATCTGAAAAGCTGAGCCATGAGTCAGTAGGATTTCACCAGTTCTACCTTTGCTTGAAGAGCCCACTGTTACAGTCCTCCAGGTCATACTGAGAGACGGCATCTGAGGGTGTAAATAAAACTTTAGTTTGAATTGTCGTCCCGTAAAACCTGGGAAATAAGAGCGTCTCGTGATGTGTTACCTCCCACAGAGCTGGCACAGCCACTATTGCTTCCAACACCTTCTGCAGGTGGCTGATCTGAGGACAGCAAACGAACACAAGACAGTTTAACTTCACAGGGGCAAGAAAACGAGCTGCTGGTTCCCAACCCACAACTTAATTTGACTGCAACTCATTATCAGCTCATCGGACGGGCTGCTTCTCGATAAGATTTGGAAATCTAAGCCAGTCAAAGTGTTGCCGAGATTAAAACCCTCTTTTCCAAAAGCTATCCGCCAAGTTTGTGACATAGAAAGAGTTTCAGTCACAGATTCATCCACTGTGAATAAATGTGGTCCCTGTCCCCTCACCAGGTTGAATCCCAGCAGCCTCTGGAGCAGACTGTTCCACAGCTGGGGGTCGTACACTTTGTACTCCAGACACAGATCTGCCACCAGCCGCACCGCCTGAAAAGACGAGTCAGCAAACAGCCCAGGGTTGTTTATTTTCTTTCCTTTCGTGACCCTGGGGAGCTAAACTGAGGCAGCATCAGCCTCAGTGTGTCTGGATCCGACAGTACCTGTGGCTCGTGGCTGTGGTTCTTCCACAGCCCTTTAACCAAGCCCTCTTTGGGACAACTGAGGAAGGAGCGCACCGTGTAAGGGATGTTTAAAGCCTCCAGCTGAGAGACGAAGATGTAGCACTTCAGGTAATATCTGCATGCGGATTAAAAAAAACAGAACAAAAAGAGGAACAGTGGTTGTTGAGTGGTAACCATGAAAACGGGACGTGACCGTTTATCCTGAACTCGTGGCCTCTTACAGGATTTTGGTCCTGGGGATCTGCAGCTGAGCCTCCAGAGTGGCAGCGTCGGCCAGGCGCACCAGGCAGAGCAGCGCCCGGGTGCGATGGCAGAATGTCAGGCGAGGCCCGGAGGTACGGAGGGGCTACAGAGTAGAGGGGGGGTGGGGGTGGGGTGGTTAGGGTGACAGAGATCAGCCACACAAGTATCACACAGTTCAGTTCCTCGCTTTCAAACGTACCCAGGTCTCAGCAGACAGGATGGGGTTTAAAAGATGCACCGCTACGTCCATAGACTCTGACTGCAGCATGTACACCACCCTGAGAACAAGACAGTCAGTTCTATTTGGTGGAAGCACACTCGCACAAATGCTACAACCAAGCGGGAGTAAAATCTGCACCTTTTTAAGTCTGGGTCGTCCTCGATGTTGTTGACAGAGTCTGGATTACTGATTTCCTTCATGAGAGACAAAAATGAACACGGCAAGGTTAATAAAACAGAACATGAAGTGGACACGGCTCAGAAAATATAAAGAAGGTGATCTGAAATGGACAAACCTTGGCGACAGCCGGTCCCGTCTTGCAGATCCATTTCTCCAACATTATGTTGCGGATTTTGAGAAGATCCACATTATTGATTGCAGCGATCTCCTTTACTGCAGCGTGAATGTCTAGGAAACAAATTTCCCATTAAAATCATCAAGAATACGTTTTTAAAAAGCAAAAAAACAAACTAGTTCAGTGCTTTTTGCTCGTACAAAGTAGAAAAACACTTATTTTTTTCTTTTTGGTGTGATCATTAAAGGATTAAGTAAAAAACATATATCCAAGAGCATAAAATGGGATTGGTCGAGGCTTTTAGAGCTCACCTGGATACGTTTGACCTTCGTTCTTGCGGTAGCGCTGGTCCACGCTGCTGTGCTCGTACAGCGCCGCGATGAGCCTGGTTGGAAGCCCCGTCAGCTTCTGGTGCTCCGGGCAGTTGAGCTGATTGGCTATCAAGGTGTTCTCGGTGGCCGAGCGCTGGAACTGCAGCTTCAGCTTGGACAGGAAGGTCTCCCCCTTGGCCCGCGCCCCCTCCTGTTGCAGATCAGCGAGGCGTCAGAAGCCAAAAAAACACCCCCAACAGTTCAAACGTGTATTCGCGCAGCTGACGCCGACCTCCAGCTTCGGATCCTTCAGCCACGCTTCTCCCAGAGCCAAACAGAAGCGGAGGGACTGCGTTTTCTCATAGCCTGCGGAGAAAAAAAAAGGCAAACGTTCACGTGTCCGCGTGGAAACATCGCGGTGCGGCGTGATGGTGTGGTTGACATGCAGCTGGGACCTGGCGGGAGCTCCTGTGTGATGCTGTGGGCCGTGGCAGCGGCAAACTCTGGGTTCTGGATGCAGTGGATGAACTTCTTCATGGTCTTGGCCACCTTGAAGGTCTCCTTATTGTAGCCGTGGCCCTGACCCTTCCTCCTCTGCTCGAAGAGGAGAGGCTTCATCTTCTTCTCGAACACGTGGTTTGCCGCCGACATGTACAACTTGTCGAGATTCATCTGGAGAGAAACAGAGAAGGTAAAAAAAAAGGATAGAGATGTGTCTGAGAACATCTTTAGAGTTTCACTGGGAATCTTTTTCAAACTCGGAATGTGGTCAGTGGGACGGGAGCAGTTTCAGACTTTGGATGAAGTGGATGAGTGGAAGAGTTGGGTGGTCGAGTGGGATTCACCTTCATGAGTTTGCTGATCAGGAGCAGAGTGGGAAAGGTCTCCTCGCTGAGCTCAGGAGCTACGAAAGTGACAAAATGTTGCTTTGTTAAAATAGTTCTTTGGAGGAGTCACAGGAAGATTTAAGTGATGTCAAACAACGAAGTAATAACATTAAACTGAGAGTTTGAGGAGAAACTGGAGCGTCAGACTGCTGTGAGAGAAAAGTTCACTATTTCAGATATCCGAGTGGCGTTTCAGTGTTCGATCACAATGTATTGTATTAAAAGGCAAATGAGACTTTAGACCTTCAAAAACTCAGTAAATATTGAATGATGACATTTTTTTGAGCAGTACATTTTCTCTTTAAATGATGGAGGCTCATCGGCCGACTCACAGACGATCTTCCAGTAGTGTTTGGTCTGTATGAGCAGGTGGAAGGGAAGCCTGCTCTTGGACAGCGGGTTTGGCAGCAGACCGTTTTCAAAAAGATACATGTTCTCCGCGTCGGACGGAGGCGACACCCGCTTGTAGGACTTCAGGTGCTGAAGGAGACCCATTGCCTGAGGACGGAGGGACACGGGTCACACTCCTGCGGTTACAGAGCAGAAACATGTGTGTGTGTGTGTGTGTGTGTGTGTGTTTTCGTACCTGACTGACAGAGAAGCTGGTCACATTCTCATCTGCAGCCTGAATGATGGTGAGCACGACTTCGATTCTCTCGTAGTTATAGGGGCTGAGCTGTGGGTGGGAACAAGAGGAAGTTTTTGGGCTGTATTGCAAAACATGGAGGTCAAACAGGTCTTAATGAGAGACTTCGCCCTAAACCTGCTGCTCAGACCTTAAATATGGAGGCGCAGAGACTGTCGGTGAGCTCGCTGGTGCTGTGTAACATGGGGATGATCTGCAGGACCCGCTGCAGAGCTTCAGCGTGGCACAGGGGTTGGGTGGTCTCCTGGCCGCAGCTCAGGTCGCCGGCCCCTTCCTCGTCCTCCTGGAGCAGCAGTAAGGTGGTGATGTACTGGTTGATCACTTTGTCACGATCCAGACCGAAGGCACTGCAAGAGAGACGCACAGAGGAAAGCTTTAGGAGCGGGTCGGTTCAGCTGAACCTCAGCACGGACCACAGAGGACAACGACGAGAGTGAGGACGATGGAGACACACTGACCTGCAGTACTGGAGGATGATGTCGGGAGTGATCCTGCTGTTCTTCACCATGTCAGGGATCAGGCTGCTCTTCATCTCTGGCCGCTGCCGAAACACTGGCTGGATGGAAATCTGAAATGGAAGTGAACAGAAAGAGACACAGAGGGAACTAAAACAGAACTCAAACCAGCCTTTTGACCTCAAACACCAGAAAAAGCTTCAGTTTAAGGACTACTGTCTTATTTTGTTGTGCAGCACTTTGGAAACCTTGTGTTTGTTGAAAATCATGCAATATCAACAAACGGACTGGACGACAATACCTCCAGTTTTGCCAGCTTGATGCCCCACTCGGCATCGGTGATGACGGAGAGAAACTTCTGACGTTCCTCTGCTTCACTGTACAAGGAGCACAAATTGGCGCCGACCTTCGCCACGGCCTGAAACGCGACGCACGACCGAGTTAAGCAAGAAAGAAAAACTTGAGTTTTTGTGCTGGATGAACTTCCAATCCAAAGATGAATCCTCCATCTCAGACTGACGAATAGTGACCTCATTTGTTGCTGCTCACCAATATTTTGTCATAGTTCTGCCACGTGTCGTCGATCACTTTCCACAGTATTTTGAAGACTTCTGCTTTGGAGAGGAGCGTGCAGAGACCGATGGCCAGCTCACAGTCCACCACCCTCCAGTTGAACACCTGAACAGAAACATCGAAATCTTCGTTTAGAAATAAACAAAGGCGCCGTGATTTAACCCCTGACCTCGGCTGACTCGCCTTGTTTAGGAGGGCGACCGCGACTGTGCTCAGAGACGACATGGTCATCTTGCGGAGGTCACTGATGCACACGTTGTACTTCTTCAGCTCTTGGGCGTCATAAAGCTGAGAGGAGGAAAAACAGTTCACAGCTCCAAATCCAAAAACATTGACCGATGAAATGGCGCCGTGGGTGTCACCGTCACCGACCTGCACACTGAGTTTCATGTCCATCACGTTGGAGGTGACATGCTGCAGACAGCTGGCGTACGAGTTCACCAGCACTCTGAGGGCCAGCTCCAGCTGAGTGCACTCCTGCAACATCTGCATCATGTTGGTCAAGGGTCCGAGGAGGGGCCCCAGGTAGTTGGACCCTGACATTTGGATCGGACAGGACGAATAAGTTAACTCTTGAATAGATATTTACAAAACCAATCTGAGAGTGAATACGGATGCGAACCATTCTCAAAGGAGCAGTGTGACAGACAGGAGCAGTCGAGAGGATACAGCTTCGTATCTGCAGAACGGTGACAAAGAAGCGAAGCTCTTGAGGAAACTTGAAGGCCGAAATCAAATCGATCGGCGGTCCTCGAGCGGAACATTTTTCTCACCCTGGGAAATTGGCAGCAGGCAATTCGTGATCTCATACTGGACAGGAAGCACCGACACCGGGTCCAGGACGATGCAGTCCTCGTTGAAAACGTCCTGGAAGCTCCACTGGGAGTAAGGATCTTTTTCTGCCAGGTTGAAATCCTGAAACGTCAGAAAAATTCCAGAAACTTTATTTCTGAAGCTCATTTGTTGATGAGATGTGTTTGTATTGTGGACGATCCTTTGGAGGAACTTGTCCACTTGGCCTCAGGACAGAGCTCCTCTTTCCCTGCTGCAGAGGAAGTTACTGACCTTCGCCATGAAGCCGTAGTTGTCCGACAACTGACACTGATGGTAGACGTCCATCGCGATCCGTGTGCACTTGCAAAGCTCCAGGCAGTCAAGCAGCAGATCTGTGACGGATAACATGATGGAAGGCTGAACTTCATAAATAATCAAGAGCAACAAATTGAAGTGGATGAAAAATTGTCCAAATATAACAAACGTTTCTAAAACTGAACAGAATCAGCGTCGTCAATCGAGTCAGAAGCACGAATATGTTCATTTTCGTTACCTGCGTCACACACGGTGATGGCCTGACAGCCCAGGTCGTGGATGACGGCTGGCAGGTCGACGCCTTCAGGTAGAACCATGGGAACGTCGGCCTCCAGCATCTGGCACAGCGTCTTGGCAGCGTTGAACAAAACCTTCCCCGTGCTGCTGTTACAGTGGTGCTCGAACAGCTCACTGAGGCGGCGGAGAAGAAACGACAAAGCCATCACATTTTTGATATCACCCACGATACGTGCCTGAGACGACAGCCCGGCTCTTCGCTCAGCGTCCGTACGTGCGAACCTTAAAATCTTGAGCGCTTTGTCCACCTTGCCCGCTCCCACAGCTCGCAGGGCCAGATCGGACCACAGCTCCTGCTCGGTGCGCTGCAGCTGCCGGCCCAGGCGACGCAGGCCCGCCTCGGTGGAGAAGGTCTTGGTCTTCCCATCGGGATCGTTCGCCACAACGGGAGATTTCACCGTCTTCCCGTCGGACGAGCGACGCCCTCGGGTGTTTTCGTACGCCGTGATGTGATGCTCCTGAATCTGCTTCCGCATGATCGGATCCTCGTAGTTGGACGGTGTGAAGAAAACGTCAAAATCTTCCTAAAGAAGAAAAAAAGAGAGATCACAAAACTCATGATGAAATAATTACTGTAATCAACTGATCAAAAAACACAAGCAACAACAAATTTCACCTGCAGGTGAGCAATCGCCTTGAACATGACCAGGTTGTTGTCACACTCCATACTCTTGAGAGCATCATCTGCAAAGAAAAGTAGGTCCGTGATCACTCCGAAGTTTGGACCTTTATTGCATTATTTCCGACAATTTAGGGTCACTCCAGAGAGACAGATAGAAAAGTTAACAATTAGATTTGCTTTCTGAAAAAGACTTTTCTTGTTTGAATTCCTTGTTTCTAATTGAACAGATTTAAATTAGTCAGTTGTGGAAAAAATACGCACGTTTTTGAATGCCATGCAGGTACTTCAGAGCCTCGACCATCACCTGGCTCGTCACCATCTGGTGCTTCTTGTGCTATGAGAGAGAGAAATTAATAGTAAGTAATATGAGAGTGTGTATGTATACTCCAATTTGTAAATGTGGTTCTGTTCTATTTATTCAAGCTGTGAATGTGTCAAAACATCAAAATATTAAAAAAAACAGGCAGGAAATGAAGCATTTTAAAGGCTTCAGTCCTTTTCAATGACTTCAGTTTGTTTGATATGGCGCTCATCAGGAGTCACGCCAGCCTCCAGGCTCACCTCTTCAGAGATGTGGTCTTTGTCCTGCAGCTGCAGCCGAGCCCACCCTGTGAGCCGCTCGATCACACACTCCGCCTCCGCCGACGGCAGCTTCTTCAGGATGGTCAAGATCTCCTCCATCTGGGAGCAGAACAGGAGAAGCATCAGAAGCTGGAATCAGATCCGTGATCATTGGACTGTGATCACCAGTCGTACTGGATGGACTTACTTTGCCTTGACCGGTCAGCTGGATGAGATACAGATAGTTGACCTGCGATGTCGGCAGCTTGTAGGCCTTCGCCAGCGTCAGGGCGTCTTCCAAAGAAGTGGCCAAGTCTTGCTTCAGGATGTATCTGATGAGAGTCTGAAGGAACATTTGAGTGTTAAGGAGGCGAAGCGACTCGCGCAGACACACGATGGATCCAGACTGACCATAATCTGAGTGGTGGTCGAGAGGTTGAAGTTGCGGATGCCGTAACCTCTGAGCAGCTTCCTGATCTCCATCAGGCGGTAGCTCTCCTTCAGGAGCTCCTGTCTGCAAGGAAACAGTTTATATCCGTTCAGCACAAACAGAGTCAGGAAGGTGTCAGTCCTGCAGCTCAGAATGATCCTCATCACTTCATATTTTCAGGAAGAAACACACAACAAAAACACAAAGATACAGGCCCAGAGAGACAGACGTAAACGCAACACTAAACTTTCGATAATCACTGAAAAGTCATTTGTTATTGTCAGTTATTCCGACACACATGACATGAAAACTGTGAAATACTGTATTCTTTAAGAAAAAATAAATATAGAATGAGAAAAATAGTCTTTGTATTTATTTTTTTGAAGATTTTCACTTGTATTTTGTATTTGTAATCTATGTTTCACCTGTATTTTACTGTCTTACATGTGTCTGTACACACACTCACACTGGAAAACAAGTCCAGAATACATTAAAAGAGATTAAAGACAAAAACAGCAACAAGATTTTTTTTGGACTGTCTATATGAGTAAACGAAATAAAACTGAAGTCACATGATGGAGAACTTGAGGGACATGAACATACTTCGGTCCGTCCTTCTCCAGGTACTGCTGGACGAGGTTTTCCACGGCTTTGCTCCACGGCACCACAGCTTTCTGCATGATCTCCAGCACCGCGTCCACCATCAGCTGCTCAGGAAACACCACAGAGCGACACTGTCACGCCTGCCAGCGCACGGGCGCTTTCTGGCCTGTGAGCATCACAAGCGTCTTACGTCCGTGTCGGTCATGCAGCCGTGCACAGCCACCGCTTTCGCTTCCCACTCTGTGAAGAGAGTTGTCGTTTGGGAGCTGCAGTGCTCCAGCAGGTCCTGGTGAAGTTCAGGCAGGGAGAAAAAGAGGAAAAACGGGAGCGTCGTCAGGTTAATGCGGACGGAAACGTGTGAGCGTCTCGACTGCATTTTGGGGCTTCACCTTGATGTACTGCAGAAGGAGCTCATTGACAGGGACGTCGTGCTCCTCGGCGTACGGCAGGATGCTGCTCTCCACCGTGGCGGCGATCAGCTCCGGAGCCGGCACTTTGTCCAGCATGAAGAAGGCCACGCTCAAAACGGTTCCCTTCAAATCGGACAGGTAGAAAAAAGGTTGTTTTGTTTTAAGTTACACAAGAACAACAACATACCTCAGAATGAACACGAGATAAAGACACTAGTTATAAAAAATCACTCTTATCCAATAAATACCAAACCAACCTTCTCAAAGACTGAAAGTGAGAGCTTGCAGTTGTATTTCTGTTGCAGGTCGAGCAGCCGGCGGAGGTTTGATACCAGAGACTTCAGGTTCTCCACCTCTTCTGCTCCATTAATATCATCCTGAAACCAAAACCAGGTCGTTAGAGTGACTTCTGAGCAGTTTACAGTGAGGATAATTAGTCTGCAGTTTATTCACAGGATGAAATTAGTTCCTCCAAACTCTGTCAACTTACAGATTTCAGCAGCATCCACAACGAGGGCAAACCCAGAGCGGCCAAGTTCAAACCGTTCTGAGGCCAATCAGCCTGAGAAAATAAGACGGAACGTTTAATTTTTAAAGGCTCAAACAATTCAAAACGTTGTGTTAGAAACAAATAAACGCACAGTCAATAAATTGTGACACCATTCAGTGTTGGCAGCCGTTCATAAATGTGAAAGAAACCCACAAGATGACAGAATAAAGAATTTAATGTATCCCAAATGGGCTTTTTGTGGCCCCCTGGAGCCAAAGTGAGTTTGACACTTCAGGGCTCACTTCACTTGGCTCAACTTTTCAACTCGTTCAGAAAATTGTACCTTTTCTGTCAGCTCCAAGTTCCTGGCCTTCTGCTCGATCCATTTAGCCAGGATCCTCTGTGGGAGCATCGAGACCAAACTTTACAGACAAAGCACCAACAGGAAGAGGCAGCAGAACCAGTGAAGAGGAGCCCACCTGTCCACTGGGGAGGACTCGCCTCACGAAGGGGATAAAAACGCTCTTGAACCAGGGGAACAGGTCCTGGGAAGGCAGGTCCTGAGGGATGGCGCCAAGTATCGCCTCAAGTCTGCCCTCGTCGAACTCTGCTGCAATATGTCCCTGTCACGGAAACATCACGTGTGAGCTGAACCCCCACAGAGACTAATCCAAACAGAGTTTGATTAGTTAATAGAATAAAGCCTTTGCTACCTCGTTCCGGAGCCACAGCAGCTGCGCGCCCTCCATATCACCGTCCCTTAGATGGTTCAAAATGTCCCCTAAATTGTCGGCGTTGTTCAGAAACTCAATCCAGGCGATCCCGCTGGAGAGGAGGAAAGGACACGCTGGAATCACCACCGCCAGTGAACAAGCTTAAGCAGAGCCGCTGACCTGCGTGCCAGAAAAGTAGTGGAGCGTTTACTTGAAGCGTTGTGTGCCGTGCAGGCTGCAGAAGGTGGCCAGCCGGGCCATGGCCTCCTGGATCTGTGAGCAGGGGTGTCGCGAGGCGGCGTGGTTCAACATCTTCACTGCCGTGTCGAAGGTCGGCCACGGGGCCTTCAGGCAGTACTCCACCACGTACTGCTCGTCCTACGCCACACGCAAAAACAAGACTTCCGTCGGTGAGCAGGTGCGGCCGTCGGAATTTCACCAACAGAGCGCAGAAGGGCCCGGCTGGACTCACTGTGATCTTCATCAGGTTGGTTTTGGCCTCGTGGACGAGCTCGGACCAAACGTCCTGTTCGTATCCTCCGACCGAAGCGGAGGCCAGCTGCTCCAGCACGAAGTCCAGCTTCACCTTATAGACGAGCTGAACCCAAGGGGGACAATCGTTGATGCGCAGCCTCCGGTATCGTTCCATCACATTAATCCCCCCTTTTCATTGACTGAACTCTGTTGCAGGATCATTTCAAACATTACAGCTCATGATGATTTCAGAGTCTTTGTAAAGTCACAGCAGGAAGACGCAAAGATTCTTCACATGCATTGTTTTTTTCCCCCATTCATATCAAACAAACCTCCAGATCCAGCTCGAACGTGGTGGCAAACTTCTCAGCCTCCTCAAACATGTGCTTGTGAAGAAGTCTGCTCAGTCTACAAACAGAAGAACCAAATACTATCAGCATCCTGATGTTCCTGAAGCCCCCCGATTGCCTGTGAGAAAAGCTACGGACCCCCACAAGCAGAAGCCTTCAGAATAAGCGGGCAAATGTATGATACAGCCTAATAAATGCACTCAAATGTTGCCACAAATCTTCAATGGATTCATGTAGAAATACTTCAAAATAAAAGGCGGTACCTGTTCTCGGGCAAAGCCTCCGTGAAGCATCTCACTACCACGGAAGATATCGGCTCTTCTCGACTGACCCAAATAAAAGATAAAAGAAACCAGTCAGCAGATTGAAACGCACTCAGGCTGGAAATCATCTGATGAGTGAACACATCTCACCTTTTGGTGTTCTCACGAATCCCCTCAACTAAATAAATTGTATCCTAGAAAACAGGGAGAAAAACACCAGAGTTTATTTAGGGGAAACGTGTTAGAACAAGTATGTAGACATATCGGTAAATCTTCAGGTTTTCTATGAGTATAAATAGAATAATGCGGTGAAGGAAGCAGGTCCAAGTGTCCAAGCGTTTGTTTCAAACCATGTTAATTTCTGTTTGGAGCAGACAGGAGACGGAGGAGACATCCAGGGAGTAGCAAACGGTCATGGAGGGCAGGAATCGTATTTGTAGTGAACTGATCTGAAGGAAAACAAACCAACGGATCCACTCAGAGTTAAAGTTGGATAACTCGGACATTCAAATCTTTTCAGGAGGAACTCTGCTGCTACCTGGTTGTCATCTGCTTTGGTCAGACTGATCATCTTCATGCTGTCTTTGTCTTGGCTGTAAAACACACAAGTTCATTCACACCTTTCAAAAAGGAAAACGTGTGCGTGTGTCCGTTTGGCTACAGTACGTAATGACAGCTTCCTACATCACACTGGAGGCGGAGCCACATTCTGTGATGAGTTCAAAGTCATGAAAGACGAGATCCGGCCAGCAGTGAATCATGACGAGGAAGTGAAGATCCCACAGACTCAGAACATCCTGAGAAAGAAAAGCAACATTGTCAAAATAAAACCTGACGGATTGGAAAAACCAGCAGAGATCTAACAAAAAGTTCACACTGATGCTACTGGACTCACGTCGGTGTCGAGGATGTACAGC
>JASSRZ010000011.1:10792863-10823829 GCA_032164315.1 Malacoctenus gilli
GAAATAAGATTCTCTGGTGGGCACGGACCCCGATCATGAGGTGGATTTCATGGCCCAGATTGAACATCACGGCTGTGCTGCAGCTCTCGTCTTCAGCGGTGCAGAAGTCGATCCTGATGAGAGACTGAAGCTGAAATAAAAAGGGAAAAGAAGCTTTGTTTCTGTCGTTTCCAAAATCGGACTTCAGTGTTGGCATGAAAAGAAGACTGCAGCAGCTCACCTCCTTCAAGGCTCCCACATCCATCTTTTCAATAGCTGAAGATGTTAAAACACAAAATAGTGTTTTATTTGTTGAGGAACGGTAAAGAAATCGTGCAAAGTTCGAATGTGACATGTTTCACCTGTTTCAATCTTTGCCAGAGCAAAGTTTGTGATGTGGAAAAAGCCATTGTTTATGAGGAGGAACATGTGGTACATCCCTGTGGAAAAAACACGCCACAGACACATGAAATCAGTGATTCAGCCGTAAAGCAAAACGAGATGTGAACGCCACTTTTAACCAACTGTCAAAGAAGCCTCACCTGAGGCCGCCTTGTCTTCATTAATGATGAGCGAGTGATACGTTTTCCTCTCTCCGCCGCACGGCTTCTCCACCAAAGCCTGCAGGCCAGACCCAAGACAGAAACTGTCATAAACTCAGCACTCAGTGAACGTTTTACAATTTCTTCTACCATGTTATTAATTGTTACTGAGTGAGGAAATGTGCCTTTATTTCTAATACTGAGCCTTGCGAAGGAATGCATCATGTTCCCTGAGTAAAGAGTGATACCCTGGTGAGAAGGATCTTCTTGTATGGAACGTAGATCAAATGAAGGTTTCCATTTCTCTCGCAGACCACCAAAAACTTCCCCTCACGGCAGACGTCGATGGCGTCCACATCGGTTTCTGAGGAAAAGGCAAACTTTACCCGAGTGTGCAGCAGCGACGACGACCAGTCGTCACATGGTGGGAGTGATAACTGAGGGGTGGGAAACACCAACATGTGACAGGGCCGCAGTCGTTTTACCGAAGTGAAAAAGCAGCAGGATGGTCTGAAAACTCTGGTCGAAAAGGACGACGGTCCGGTCCGCCACCACAATGCTCCAGTTTGGACCGCTGCAGGACGAGAGACGGGGGTCCGCCTGAGCCTGCGGGGACCACAGTCTGTCTCAGAGACCTTCATAAAACACGACTCAGTCTTATACACAGAGTCGCACGAACACAGCTTATTATTAATCAAAACCTAATGAATATCACAGTTTAGCCTCAATGGAAAAATACTACTGAATTACTTCATGAATACTTTTTAAAAACAATAACAAAATCAAAATCATAAAAGAAACAAGTTTCAAAATAAAACTCTCCTGAGCTTAAACATTATATTGAACCAAACTGTGTCTGAGTATAAGCTTTACAGCCACCTAAATTAGTAATGAAAGGTAAATTGGTGGTTTTAAATTCCTTGCTGGTGAACTTCATCATGTCTGGGTGAGCCGGACAGAGGGGCCCTGACATCGATAGCTACGCCCCTGCAAACACAGTTAATGTAAATGGCTCTGTTTACCAGCAGCGTGAAGTGACTCTGTTTACCTCGTTGGCGGAGGAGATTCTGACCAGGGTGTCCACCTGGTACAAGCCGCTGCCGCTCTCCTCTCTGGAGACGCTGTCGAAGCGGACCGTGTTGGTGTCCTCTCCGGTCACGAGCTCCACGTCGCTCCACATTGTCATTTCACGGAACTGGGAGAAGCGGAGAAAACACCGCAAATGGCGTTTAGATACGAGCCGAACCCTGTCACAAAGATGCCGAAAGAGTCCGACTGTCAGCGTTCACTCCTCC
The DNA here is from genome assembly GCA_032164315.1 of Malacoctenus gilli. Classification (NCBI taxonomy): domain Eukaryota; kingdom Metazoa; phylum Chordata; class Actinopteri; order Blenniiformes; family Labrisomidae; genus Malacoctenus; species Malacoctenus gilli. The sequence continues at coordinate 10,794,680 of JASSRZ010000011.1, forward strand.
GGGCCGTGTGTGTTATGACAAGTCGCACTCCAGCATGTTCCCGAGTAGAACGAACCCAAACTTATATTGGATAAACCGTGAATGTAGTTGATACAGCGGTGGATAAATATGTAATAAGAGCGAAAGCAGACCCACCTTTTTACTAGTGAGGCACAACAAAACTCAGACAGACGACATAACTCCACAGATTCACAATTTGGCGGGTTGTAGTCGTTTGTTGGGTGTGACAAGTGTGTGACTTTCCCCTCGATTTTGCCTTTCAGGCAATTTTCTGAAACGACAACGTCGCTCGAAAAGATGACCACCCCCGATTAAACAACTATCAAAACATAAAACAGCATATGTCCATATTATGTAGTATTTTAGAAAAACTTAAGTGAATAATATCTGACTCTTGAATGAATTAATGAAACCTAACAATCACTTCGAATACTTTTTCATTAATGTACGTCAAAGGCCTTCAGGAGGACTCGACACTACGTTTCTATATTATTTGGTAACACGTCATAAGACTACGTAGTTTTCCCAAAATAATTTTGCCTGACCCACAGTATTGAAACTACATAGAAATGAGTGTCTGAATCCAAATAAACTGAAGAATAAACGTATTGAAGCAGTTATGGACTGTGATTATCAGTATCATTGCTTTTTGGCAAATGTCTCTAAAAACAAAACAAAACAGAAAACTAATGATTTACATTCTTTATTCATACTTTTTGGGCCGTGTGTTTCCTGACAGTCCAAGCACGGGGTTTACAATGGAGCATAACCAGCAACCCTCTGCAGGAAGATCCGGGGAGCTGCGTTGCCAGATTTGTTGGCGGGCGCTCACTTGAAAAACACATAAAACACTCCGACAAGTAAAATATTTCTTATATGTACATGTACTTTGTTGTATGCTATCACCTACATTTTTATGTGTAGTTTGTTTCGATACTGGCACAAATCCATCGTATATTTTAATGGTTTGTCACCGCTGGTCTGGATTTCCCTGAATGTTGGATCATGTTCGAAACCTGGCAACATTTAAGAAACAAGCTGAGCAGCGGCCTTAGCACTTAGCTACCTCTCCGAGTTCGTCTGTACTGGAAACGACGAGCCCTAACACATCTGCATCGCGTTTTAGGAGTATGTCGGTAAGCACCTTTATGAACACACAGTTTTGATTTATATCATAGCACTAACATTCTCTTAATGCCGGGACAAGGTAGAGATTTTATTGAGGAGTTCGGTCGCTCAAAGATGGCGGTGAGCAAAGCTTAGCCTAGCAGGCTAGTCGTTGCTAAGATCGGGTCGATCGACCATTAGAGAGAATTTAAATAAATTAATATAACTGTTTTCTTTAGAGTGATGTCTCCTGGTAACCCAGTGAGTTGGCTGCCTCGATGTGCGCACATAGACTTCGTGTTTACGACAGCTAATCCTTAAAGACGGCTCTAATGTTATCGTGTGGCTCATGGCTACTCATGCAACGGTCTTCTTTTGTTTCATAGAGCCTCAAAAGCCGTTCACTCATTGTTGATCTGAGACGGAAAATCTTCATTTTTATACTTAGTCATGTACCAACGAAAGCTTATAAGAATGCTTAAAACGTCTACGTGATGAAGATGTCGGTCTCTGAGCTCTGTTCTTCGTCAGTAATCATGATGAATCCTGATTAACTTGGTTATTACTTGTTTACTGTTTATTACGTTGTGTTAAACAAGTGTTTGATCTAAATTTCTGTTCTGATTGAAAATTTTCACCCCGAAGAGAAAAGATGAAAACAAGTTAGGCTGAAATGTAGTAGAACGCATTGATGTATATGTGTGACATGGGCCTAAGGGGGCATTCAACCTCTAGTTTAATCTAAGAAGTGAGATAGAAATATCAAAGGAAGAGCTTAAAGAAATCCCTCAAAAGATTGCATGATAAAAAAAAATTACTCAGTTTCAAACTCAATGACATAAAAGTGCAAAACTGCTAAAAGTAGGGCTCAAATTGCATAAGGGATTTCAAATTATTTCAGAATGAATTAAAAAATATGTGCGGCATGAAATAAAAGCTGTTTATTTTCCTCCAATATGTGACAGATTTTTTTATTCATAAGAAATAATACATGTACAATGTATAGCAACTTAAAATAACCATTAACATGTTTGAGTTTTGCTTAGTTGAGCTGTAGAAAAACTTGTTACTACAAGGTGATTTAGCCTGTTATTACTTTGTGAAGACCATAGATTTCCCCTGAATTTAAACTTAGAACCATTAGTCACTTCGTGTTTACATGGTATAATCTTCTTTTGTGTTAAGACTATTTTACATGGTATCAATTATTGTGGTATCAATTATTGAATGATTGTGTGTAATCTTTGTGAAACGTCAGCCAGTCATTTCTTGCTCTGTGGTCACACGTGTTTGCTTGTTGCAGGCGAGTGACGACTCTGCCGACCTTACCAGAACAGACTCGCCGGTTCACCACAGAAAAAAGCACATGGAGTCGTCTCGATCTCCCAGAAGCTCCAAGCACCATCACTCGCGGTCGAGGTCGCGCTCCAGGGATCGAAAACGTTAGTTTGCTCCACCGCCCGCTGGACAATTCTAGAAAATGACTCGTGTGACCAGGCCGTGTGGAAAAACAGCATATCATCCGTTCAAACATTCAGAGCTTTTTTCTTGACTTCTGTTTGCAGGGGACAGAAAATGCAGACGAAGTCGAAGCAGGAGCAAAGAGGTAAATACGACTCTCTTTTTGGTTGTTTTAAACACATGTGATTTGAGAGACTTTAGGTTATATTCCTTGTTAAGGTTAGGTGGAGGTGAGTATGGCTCCTAGGTAGTCATGATAGTGTAGCCAACGTTAAGAAGAAAAAAAAAGACGATGGGCTAGTTCACATGGGAGAATGGTCATTTACTGCCCGTCTTATGCTCACATGTCTCAGAGGAAGCTTGTGACCTTGGATATACAGTATGTCTTTTGTGTAACCATATTAAATGGTGAAGAGTAGTTTTTTTTTCCTTTTTTTATTTTTTTGTTAAATCCTGTGTGTAGATCACATGATAACATTTCTACAATAAATCATACTCAGCGTGCTAATGCACGAAGAGACTGAACAGAAGACCCTGCTGACATAGCAAAATAATATGCCTACTACCGGGACAGGTAACTATCTGCCATTCAAACTCCTATTTGTCTCACATTGTTGGTAGAAAGACTGGTATTAACTCTTGCATCTCTTGCAGCTAGGGATGGGCATAGTGAATATGATTTAAGTCTTTTCATAATTCAATGAGATACCATATGGAAAAAGTTCCATGCCCATCCCTACTTCAACCTCTATGTGGAGACGATGTTTGTCCGTTGTAGTACAAAAAAATTCGCCTACTTTGTGATACGTTTTTTTTGGAAGAAGAAGAAAAAAGAATTGAGATTAGAATTTGCATGCAGACAGTGGGAAGATGTGAAAAAGTTCCAAACGTGATGGTTTGATTCCTGTAAGTGCAGCCAAACAAAGAGATGCTCACCTAAGAATGACTTTTGTGGAAATGGGTCTGAAGTGAGAAGTGACTTAGTTTCAGCTTGTCAATTATATGACATGCTCCCTGCTGTAAGCCATGGTACTAACTCTTTTTGTTGCACTATTTTCCTGAAAGAGACAACTTCTTCTTAAAACAGGCACGAAGGAGGGACTCTGAGAAGCTGTCGAAGTCGCACAGAAAAACAGACGAGCACCTCGAGCACGAGCGACTTTCTGCCGAGAACGGGGACGAGCGATCGAGGCGGAAGGAGAGGAAGTCGTCGAGGGGGCGGAGCTTGTCCAGGTCGCATTCGAAGGAGAGGTTCGTATTGCCGTTCAAGAAACATGTTCTTTTGGCTTTCTGTGTGTGCGATTGTCTGAAAAATAGGATCAATTCATACACAGCAATCATGTTTTGTCCCTTGTCGCAGTGTACGGCAGGATTGTCTTGTTATTTGTGCTGATGGATCTTGCCACTTTCAGGCGGCACCGCAGCAGAAGCAGGGACAAACGCCGATCGCGGTCACGCAGCCGGGACAGGAAGAAGAAGGCTCGGTCTCGCTCGGGTTCCAGAACCAAACATCGTCATCACAGCAGGAGTCGCAGTAAAAGCAGGTGGGGTTTTATTTTTGGCAAATAGGAGCATATTATTGTCATTGATGTGTTGTTAAACAGCCATTAATGCCATGAGAAATTCCTGCTCTCGTTTCCTTTAGGGAACGAAAGAAAAGGACTGAAAAAGTGCGTAAAAAGAGCCGAAGCAGGTCTGTAAATCCACCTGCCTTCCGGGGTAGAAACACAGCGATGGACGCACAGGAGGCGCTGGCCAGGAGGTGAGGCTCCTCAAGCGTTCATTTGGTGCATTTTAGGGAAACTTTCGGAGAGATGGTTTGCTTCAGCTATTGTCTATATTCACTTTTTTTACATATGCTTTGGAGCAGCGGCTCCTCATTTTACTGTCCACCACACACATGCACTCATGTGTGCACACCAAATTACTTCATAGACAGTTTACAGACTTCCTGTCTGATGTTTGATATGCCAACAGATCCAAATTGAGCAGAACGGTGACAGACAGACCTGCACACCAGCAGAGCCCTTCAAAATAAAAGCACTGGGCAGTGTCCCAGTTATCTGCTAGATTCTAGAAAGTTGATTAACATTTTTTTTCTTTAAACTGTGGACATTTAATCTTGACAGCAGATGCTATGTTATTATTCTTCAGAACTAACTAATGAACCTCACTGTTTGTTCGCAGGCTGGAGAGAGCAAAGAAACTGCAGGAGCAGAAGGAAAAAGAAATGTTTGAAAAACAGCAGCAGCAACAGCAGGAGATCGCTGCGGGTAAGAATTTCTGGTTGGCACAGTTAAAAAGTGCAGTCACGCTTTATTTCCTACTTCGTGCACTCCTTACATAACAGTTTTTTTTCTTATGGATGCACTTTTGGAGTGAATGTAATCTTTTTTACTATCATGACTTTTTCGTTTCAACGCCTTATTTACAGGAAATGGTATTTCGATCGCTTCCTTTGAATGTGTGGCTGAGTTGACATGACGTTGGGTTGATTTACTTCTATTTGTGTTCTCCTTGTAGTTGCAGCCCCCATTGCGGCTGCTGCAGCCGCCGCAGCGGTCTCAAACCCCGCCCTCAACGTCGCAGCCCTGCTGGCCTCTGGGACGCAAGTCACGCCTCAGATCGCCATGGCGGCGCAGATGGCAGCTCTGCAAGCGAAGACCCTGGCTGAGACCGGTATTGCCGTGCCCAGTTACTACAACCCATCCGCTGTGAACCCCATGAAGTTCGCGGAGCAAGAGAAGAAGAGGAAAAAGCTATGGCAGGGGAAGAAAGAAGGGGTAAGATCGAAAATTGCTGCTAAAATGCCACAACATAGAAGAGTTTCACAGCTTCTGATGGCAACAATCACGGGTTTGTATCCTTCAGGACAAGTCCCAGACGGCTGAGCTGTGGGAGAAACTCAACTTTGGAAACAAGGACCAAAACGTCAAATTTCGTAAACTAATGGGTATTAAAGTAAGTTGGACCCAGTTGTTTCACTTGCATTAAATTGCAGTTTACGTCAGCGACACTGATGAATAACTTCCGTTGTGTCTGCAGGGCGACGACGAGGCCGAGGCCTCCAAACCCCTCAACGATGAAGGCCTGAGGACTCTCCAGAAGCAGGAAGAAATGTTCAGGAATCTGGACGTCCAGTACGAGATGGCCCGCTCTCAGACTCACACTCAGAGGGGGATGGGCCTGGGCTTCTCCTCCTCGTTCTCGCGCGGGATGGATTCCTTGTAGTGCCAATTGCTGGCCGCCGCTGACGCCACTCATCCCATCACTTAGGACTACCAATGAATCGCTAGCCCTCAAGCTTGCATGGATGTTGCTTTGAATCTGTAACTTATTTATAGACGGAGGTCTCACATGTTTGAACCTTATATTGTAAATAGCCAGATGCTGGGTTTATCTCAGTGTTTAATAATCTGTACATCTTCAGAAAAGGACGCATCATTTTGACAGGATGGTGCTGGAAAAAAAATGACATTTGTTTTCAATACTGTGGTAGCTTTTTTTAAAAACGACAAAACAACTCAAGTATATATTCATATGTGATTGTTGGAACATAAACTGAATATAATGTGGCTCAAGTGAACACTGTTTACATCCATTCAGCAAAAGGCATCCTGAGTCAATGTAGCGTTTTTTTAGAGGAGAGCATCACTCCGGCCTGGGAGCGAGGAGACAAACTGTGTATCGTCAGTGTTTTCTGGGCTGCGACGAAGAACTTGAAGAGTAATTATGGTTCAAGTGTTCCTCAAATAAATTAGTTTTGTGTTGAAAAAATGACTTTTCATCCATCAAACCGATCGAAATGTTCGTGATGTCTAACTTTCTGACTCACCGGGAGAGAACACAAACTCTGCATGAGGTGCTTTTCTATTGCACAGTTGCAGCATAACTTGCCGTTATGACCATTGACAACCGACAAAACGGTATAAATAAACGTTTAATTAGATCTGAGTAAAAAATTTCACTATTATTTACATATAAGACTGGAGTAGAGCACATGAGCTACGCCTGTGATGAGATTGTGGTTGGCGAACTCGAGGATGAGGAGCAGGATGGGATACTCGCTGCGTCTCTTCTCCAGGAAGGACTCCTCGCTGAGGCCCATCCAGTGGAGCAGCAGCGTCTGCATGGCTTCAGGAAACAGCTCGGTGGCGAGCTCCTCCGCGGGCGGCAGGTCGCTGATCCGCTCGATGTGCTGGACTTTGAAGCCCTCCACCCGCTGGCTGATGCCGCCGTTGGCGGCGTGGAACTGCTGGCCGAGCCAGCGGCCCACGCGGCTGAGCAGCGGGCTGGAGTACGCCGAGCTCCACTCTCTGGCTTGCAGCAGAGCCAGCACGGCTTCAGTCACGTACTTTTCCTCCACGTTGCCGTTTAGGATGCGATCGATGTTTTCTAAAAGCAGCAGCGCGGCCTCCAGGCGCTCCGCGCAGCTCTGAGGTTCGGAGGAGAGCTGCTCGTCCAGGCTGTGCAGCTTTCGTCTCAGCAGCCGGCTTTGCTCCGTTTGAGAGCTCGTCTTGGGAGACGAACAATAATCGTGATCCGCTGATGTATCTGCTGTGTCTCCGCCGCTTTTGACCTCTGACCTGTTGTCTGGCTGACAACAGGGCAGCGGTGATTCAGTTCTTGCTTCCGTATCGAGCTGTACGTCGAGGCTGTAACTCCCATTTAGGACGCTGTCATTTATCTGTGCTTTCCAAACAACCTGCAGACAAAAACAACATTTAGAAATATGTAACGGTTAATAAGAAATTATTCAAGTTGTCTCAATTTGATTGTACCTGAAGGTCCTCCATCACTGCAAGCTGCTCTTTCTTGCTATACAGCTCAAAAGCTACTCGAAAAAGCCCTTGTACGCTGTAAAACCACAGGCTGTTATTAGAAGCAGGTACCTTCAAGCCCTGAAACCTGAAAGCTGCAACAACAAGGTGAGTGTCAACATTTGAAATTGACCACAAGTCAGCCTGCTGTATTCTTCATTTCCATTCAAGTCGTAATTTGTTCATCGAGAAAAGAAACACATCAAGGCATTCTATGTAAATTGGAAAATTCCAGCTTGTATCGCTGCATAAAAGTGATTTTGTTCTGCTTTTTACCCGGAGCAAAGTGAACCTTCGTCGCCAGCCCTTTCTTGGCCAACTTGGCGTGAAATCTGGGATGGTTCTCTGTACGAATGTCGGTGTTGAAAAGGACATCAGCTCCTAAATACAGTGGAATGACTTGATTCTGGAACAAGAATGACAAACATCAGATCAACTATTGACAATCAGGGACCTTCTTGTTTTATACATCAAGTGGCCCTCCAATTTATATTCTATGTGAGAAAGAAAACAATTTTCAAGAAAAAAATCCTAAAATTCTAGTTTTGAGCAACAGCTTCACAATCAATAACAAACAATCCTGCTAATTCACTATGAAACAAAGCAAGACACGCAATACAGCGCCGTCTAGTGGTGTTCAGATGCGAGTTTACGATTGATGAAAACTTTGAGATGGGAAATTATTGCAGGAACCTTGTTTTCTCACCTTGTTGGGACACTCGGTCAGGCTGAAGGAAGTCCGACTCTCCAGGTAGAGAAAGCGGATTTTGCGTGCACCTCCGTCCCAGTGCGGGAGGGCCAGGTGGGCGGCTGAAGCCATGGCGGGAAACCAAACAAGTCACAGTCAGTCGCAGAAATCCTGAGTGTTAGTGCGGAGCAGCGTCCGAAAATGAGGGGAAAACAGTGGAGCGGTGGCGACAGCCTGAACGGACTTCAAACATGGCGGTACAATGACGCCAAACGACAAGCTTGTAATTGGGTTGGTATTTCCTCAGTTTTGTCTGTCAGATCTGTTTGAATGTGGGGTCACTAATACTACTGCTCACATTGAGATTAAATAAAACCATACCCTGGACGGCTGTCTGTCCATCTCAGAGGACACACACAGACATGTGATCAGTCTGTGTCACCTGAAGTCCGTTGAATGAGAGCCTGTCAAACAAAAATGCGGGCTTCCACCGTCTCTACGTATCACGTGACCACGCACGGCCAGTGAGCCTGCGGAGAAGCCGGGCTGACCTCTGAACTCCCGTGATGCACCGCGGAGCCGTGCAGAAATGGCGGAGGTTGATTTCGGCGACAGCGAGCTGTTCGAGCAGCTGGAGGACTCGGTCCCGTCGGCCCCGACCCACATCCGCTTCACGGAGGATGAGCAGGACCAGTCGGAGGAGCTGCGGCTCCGGGTGGAGGAGTCCGACGAGCTCATCCAGCGGCTCTCCGAGGAGAATATCCTTCGCGCTCACTGTGTGTGTTTGCGTGTTTGCGTGTTAGCTCGGTCGCATGAGCTGACGTTGCCCCGCCAGGGACCAAAACACAAACAAATGTCTGATACTGCCGCCGTCTTTCGCCGCACTTCTCTCTTATTTTCTTAACCTAGGGAGTACATAAAGCTTTGCGAAGGAAACTGAACATCCTCGCCCGCCCCAGGTGATCAGAAACACCCCCTTATGTCCATTTCGACTGAATCAACACTGCTGTCTTGAAGTCTAACCCATGAAAGTCTCCATCCACTACAGCGGGATCACCATCGGAGATGTAAACATGGACGGGCCTCTTCTGCAGATCCTTTATGCAAACAACAACATATCAAAGTAAGTCACTTCCTTGAGTAACATTTGAACAGTCAATGTAAAAGTTGAGTCGTGGTTTCAGGGAGCAATTTAACTCGTAATCATGATCTTGGCCAAAACATTACAGTGAAACCAAACACTTCCAGAAACTCATTCATTGACGGACATACGGAACTGTTGTGCTCTTTTGTTCGGTTTTGCATTATCTGAGTGACTTTTATTTTCACTTTTTGTTGGAAAAGATGCTTTATGGTCCAGAGGTGCTCTCTGCATGCTGGTTGTTGGTAATCAGTTGGTCATCTTCAGCAAGTTGTTTTGTCCCAGAGACCTACTGCTCCCCAAATGTTCCCTCCTGTAAACCTCTGAGATACCTCAGTCAATAATAACAACTGTTGTGTTTCCGCTAGACAATGTCGGCAGGAGATAGAAGACTGCGTCTGCAGTGTGATTCTGAAGCACCGGAAACCAGAAAATGCACCAAAGAAATCCTCCCTACACATCAAACCACAGGTATGGATCCATTATGAGTTTTTAGCATGTATTCATACATGTAAATAGAGTAAAGAATGCATTCATTAAAAGTTTTCTGTGTTTCATGGGTAAAAGAGTTCAGCGTTTTCTCTGGAGGAGGATCCACAGAAGCAGTCGTCCAGCAGCGTGAAAACCACTTCAGAAGCCTTCAAAGTGAGTCAATGCTGTTCCTGCTCACATATTCCTGTGAATGCAACCAGCCTTTAAACCTGCATCAGTCCTCTTGTTCTGGTAATAACGGTTGCTTTTGTGTTTGTTGTGTTTTCAGATGGTCGGAAGCGTTCTGTACTTCACAACATTCAGCGTCGACAGACTCGGACAGCCCTTAATGAACGAGAGCCCGCAGATGACGGATGGATGGGATGTTCCAACGTATCTTTTAGCACCTTTTGAATTTTCTAGCAAGGACTGTTCCACGTGAAGGTATTTAGATTTTCCGAAACCTGTTTTGTTTTTGAAGGGACTCCATTTTTCAATTTAAACATCTGAAAGACACCCCCCCCCCCCAAAAAAAATAAGTTCTCATGCTGTGTGGACGGTTTTGAGTTCCTTCATTGTTGCAAAGATACATCCAGGTTTTCAACCAGGTCATCGGAACAGATGGGCAGGAAATTCAAATGAAAGATAAAAGGTTGGATTCTCCCGTTGTTCACATCTGTTCACCTGATGATTTGTAAACTTGACATGTGACTCCGTTGGCTTTGTTACAGACCCAAGTCCATGTGTTTCAACTGTGGTTCAGCCAGCCACCAGCTCAGAGACTGTCCGAAGGTACGGAGGAAGCTTGTGTTTTTTTTTTCCCCAGTCAGAAAACAAATGTTAATTAAATTCCCTGCACTCTCTTCCATTACAGCCCAAAGACATGGCTGCCATTAATGAGCGAAGAAAGGAGTTCAATCAGAACAGCCAGGCTTTGCAGGGGAACCAGAGGTACCACGCTGATGAGGTGGACGAGCGCTTTGCTAAATACAAGCCCGGAGTCTTGAGGTGAGATCGTAAACTTGTACAGAACCTCAAACAGTCATCGATCAGCCGCTCGCTGGATTGTTCGCCTGAAGATATTTACACACTGACTGTGCTGTGATCTGGGACAGTGAGGAGTTGCTGACGGCGCTGGGAATCGACGGCAACAGCCTCCCTCCTCTGATTTACCGTATGAGGCAGCTGGGCTACCCGCCCGGCTGGCTGAAGGAGGCAGAGATGGAGAACTCTGGCTTAGCGCTCTACGATGGCAATGGTACGTTGTTCAGTAAGCGCTGCAAAGTTCCCACGATGACTGGGTTAATGACATGCAATGTGTTGGTGTAGTTACATATGCGTTACAATGGACATAATGATATACGAGATACGTTTTGTGTCAAATGCCAAACTGTTTCCTGTAATAATGATGCAAAATAGTCGTGTACTTACAGGTGCATAATGATATACACGATGTGTTTGTGTAGTGGTGAACAAAACGACTTTGGAGAACTCCAAGAAAAAAAGTGCCGGAATTTCGAGTAAATTTCTTAAGTGTTGTTTTTTTTCCCCTCCAGCTCCAAATAATGATGGCGGATCAGACAACAGTTCACAGAACGTCTCCTACGACGTTTCCAAGCTGGTGGATTTCCCAGGCTTCAACGTTCCTGCGCCGCATCAAATAAGAGACGTAAGTCTGACAGAATTTATCTTACTGGTGAATGTCGACCTGATACATTCCATACATAAGCCACTTGAATGGTTTTGAAGCTCTCATGGTTACAGCTCTTTTTGTTTCTCTTGTGTCCTGCAGGAGTTCATGCAATATGGCTCAATTCCGATGCAGAGCAGCCACCAGAAGCAAAACTACGCGTCCTACCTGTCCAGCTTTCACGCGGTATTTATCCAAGACTTTCTTGGTGGTTGAAGTTTTTCTCAGTAATCACGTAGGCGATCACTCTGCATTACCTTCTGGCAGAAAACGCTGTCATGCAATCACAGAGTAAAATAGTTTCCAGAATACCATTTCAGTTCTTTTTAAGGATTATTGGGAGGGAGTTCTGTGTTACTTTTGAGTGAATAGTGTCATTCCTCCTCTGCAGCAGCCCGGTTCTAACAGCAACAAGCGACGGCAAGAATCTGACTACTCGCCACAGCAAAGGAAAAAGATGAAGAGCAGCCCTCAGGACCACACCTGGAGCTCCGACATGGACATTGAATCTGGTAATTCTTCTTCCTGAGCAGTTTCACTCAGTCGTGGTCGCTTTGTTCATGATCTTCAACGTGATGCTTCAGAACATTTGTTCTGTCTTCCTAAGCCTCCTAAATTTGTGTTATTTTATGTGATTTCTGTATAGATCCCGGCACACCTTTTGAATACCGTACGGGGGACTTCCAGTTCCAGCCCCCGCTGCCCCGTCACTCTCCCTGCTACAGCACACCGCCTCCTCTCCCCCAGGGCACTCCACCTGCCACACCCACCCCCCCACCGCTGCCTAAAGGCACACCTCCACTCACGCCCAACAACGGCTCTCCAGCTCTGCGGGGGCGCAACTGGACGGTGGTGGACGAGGTCAGGGACGGAACCGAGGACGAGCTGTCGCTGGAGGAGCTGGAGGAGCAGCAGCGACTCATCTGGGCTGCCCTGGAAAATGCTGACACCGCCACCAATAGTGACTGCGAGACCCCCGCAATGGGCACACCTGCACCTAGTTCACCGAGCGTGTCCATACCCACAAACGCTGAAACGGAGGAGGGTGAAGACGAAGAAGCGATGGACACCGCAGCGCCGGCAAAGCTCTGCCAAAGTGCTGAAAGTCAAAGGGACCAAGGAGTTACAGAGTTTTTCCCTCAAAACGCTGAACCAATTAAAATCGAGGACGACAGCCCTCAGAGCCCCGAGCCGGTCAAAGCCCAAGAAGACAGCCCCCAGAGCCCCGCGGAGCTCAAATCCCTCGACGACACCCCGCAGAGCCCCGGTCCAATCAAATGTCCGGAGGATAATCCGCAGAGCCCTGATGCAGATTTCTCTCGTCCTAAGAACGAAGAGAAGATTTCTGCCGTCCCTCATCGCAGCAACTTTGCCGCCGGCATCGTTCCGTTCGAAGACACTCCCGAGTACACCGAGGTTGCTGAAGCCACAGGGACGTACCTTCGCATCAGGGACTTACTAAAAGGCTCGCCTCGGAGTTTGGCAAAGAAAAAATGAAAACGTTTCATCGAGCAATTCAGAACACGTTTATGTTTTTATAATCCTGCGTCAAAATCAGTTTTTTTAAGTCTAATTTCTTTCCTTTTTGTACCAGTTTGATTGTTTGTGTACAGACTGTAAACGTTCAGTGAGGGAGTCCCTGAAGGGACGCTGCCACAGCCATGAATTTGACAAGTGGTTCTAGATTGATTGTAGCACATTTGTTACTCAGGCTGTTAATTTTCATTGTAAAGGTAATCTTATTATTGTGACATCATGGCTTTTCCCATTTTTGTCTCAGTTGAATGACTGACATGAAATAGTAAACATCTTCATTGTTGCTCCAGTGTATTATTCTGTCAGACAGCTGTTGTTTAAGAGCGTGGAGTCGTTCTTTTGTCCACATGAGCCGACGCACACTGGTGCTCAAACGTTTATGAAAGGGAAAAAAAATTAACAAATTGGGAGTAATCAGCTCACTTCAGGATTTAGAGGCACCTTGCTTATAAAATACCCATTAGTCAAATGACTGGAGGACAAAGTGCTGCTTGTTCTGGATTGGACTGCTGCTTTTTCACAAGTGCAGCACTTCAGGGGAGAAATAAACTGACTAAAAATGGTGAATGCCTGCTAGTGAACTGTCAGTAAAGCAACCTTTAATCAGAAACACTCCATGAGCATGGACATCTGATAAGATACCTGTAAACCTTTCATCCTTTAACCTTTTGCACATGACCCACTTTTAGCAAAATCCATCAGAAATCTTTAGAGTTTTCCAGCCAACAGAGACAAACTCAGGTTACAAAGAGCATGACTGATTTGCAGACGTAAAAACACATTCTAAACCATGCAAGGTTGTTCTCATGAGCATTATTTTTAAGAAAACTCAGTGAACTACAGCTGTGAATGTCAGTTATGTAAAATGACTTGCACATACATGCATGTTTAGCAGGCTCACACCTACACGGCATACTTATGATAATACAGGCAGATCCTTTCAAAGACATGTGAAATGGAAGATGTTTACAACACTGTAACCGTGCAGCTGTTCTCTGGTGCTTTTGTGCAAATAGTTCAGGGACGAATGATCAGTGTTAACATGTTTTTTCATCCATTGTAGCTTTTTATCCCAAAAAGTTGGCAAAATAACTGAAAGACTCTGTATGTGGTTTGGCTTCTATTTATTACTATTGACTGTTAATATCATCACAGGTGGTCAACAGCATTGCTTAAAAAAGCAAATTGAAATAGTGAATGTTATACACACCCTGGAAGATATACAGGGAAAGGCTGTTTTAAACAATTAGTATAAACCTCAACGAACATTAACTTCTTACTTTCTGAAAAAATAAAGCCATTGTGGTGTGTGGATAATTTTGATTTCTTTCCCCTGAATTTCTCTAACTTCCTCAAAAACGCAAATAAAGCTTACATCAGGTTAAAAAATCCGAATATAGGCAGAATCAAGCCAACAGGTTTGATACAAATCTCTGTTCCCTAGTAATCACAGTAAATAGGGGCTGATAATTTCAATAATCGGTTCACGTTTCTTTGTGTGCCTGTATAAACGGCGTCGTAGCACTATGTCCTCAATAGTTTGAAACAAGTATGACCAAGTGGTGACAGCAAAGTTTCCAGAGGGGGAAGTTGTTGACCTCTCCCACTGGTGTGAGAGTGCTGCCTCACTCCTGAATACACCATCTTTGCTCGGCTCCCTCCACACTGACGTTCCTGTCGGCCGTTGGACGGGCGGCTCCTACGCTGGGCTGTGCCCGCCCGCCTGCCTCCCACTCCCCGTGTGTTTGTGAGCCGAGCTGCAGTCGCCGCGGTTCGACACTTAGCCTGTTAGCTGAGTGAAGAAAAAATCCCCCTCTCGGGACGACGGGGGTTCCAACAGACACATATCAGGTCGGTATTATCTCACGCCGCCGTCCCGTATTTCCGCGTACTTTGCCCGCGCTTGTTCGGCTGGTCAGACCGGCCTGAAAGGGGACGCGGGGCGAAAGTTGTTCAGGTGGAGTATGGACGGTACTTGAGATGTTACTTTAGCCTGCTAGCTCAGCGGCTCCGCTCCTCGGGCGGCTCGCCCGTGTCGGTCCGGACCACCGCCGGCTGCACCGCTCGGGCCTCCCTGCTAACGTTACTTAGCAACTAATCCCACTGTGATAATTGACAGGGACTCGGAAAGCCGGAGAGGTGACCGAGTAAGTCAGCGGGCTGCTTACTGCGGCGACATTCAACACCAAATCTAACCACGCAGGTGATCCAATCTCAACGTTTTGCTCCGCCGACTGTTAACTTGTAACAGCGGTGTGTATGTGCGTGCCCTGCTGGAGCTCCGGTGACATTGCGGAGACTTTTGGACTTGAGGAATTTGCTTACGGTTGTTTGTCGGTTAGTAGGTGAATCGGCTCTTTAAACGTGGACGCTCCCACTGGGTGTCGGCTCCGCTGGCGTCTCCGCAAGACACCTGCGGGGTTTCGGGGGCTACAGACAGGCAGGGGAGAAGTTAGCTGACATGGCACTTCACTAAAGCGTCCAGCCCGACCAGATGTGCCACCTCATCGACAGCTCCCATCTCTCCGTTAGCTGCCGACAGCGGCGATCACAAGTGAACGGGACCGATCGTGGAGCATCAGGGAGTCTCCTCTGGATCAGACAGTTTCACCGTTTAAAGGTGTGGCGGATTGTAATGATTAAGTCTGTCTGTTACACACTCAAAAGCAGCTTAGCGCGTTTGAGCCCCTGACATATCTCAAGCCTCAATGTGCTGCAGTCAGAGGGAGGCACATCCTGTTTTTTAGCCCCACTATGTAGAAATGATGCTCAAGATGCAGAACTGAGCAGATCACGTTGTATGAGGTTTCTTTTGAGAAAGTCTTGTTTCATATTACACAGTTTTTGGAGTCTATATTCCATTAAGATGTCTCCAATCTCCCCAACAGGGTAGTCAACACTTGATATTCATATAATCTTAGGTTTAGGATGTTTTGATGGGGCTTTCCTGCTCTCAAACAGGAAGTGGAGTCATGCAATGACTTTAGGACAGTGCTCCTTTAACTACTGAAATAAAGAACGCAAGTGGCCTTCTGGATCCTAACGATATATTCAAGAGGCAGCAGGCTTTTGCAGTACAGCATCCAGAAACAAAGGTGGTGGTGTTGGTGAGGACAAATAGTGACTTTTACTTCCTTTCCCTCAGTCTCTCTTGATGGTTCAGCAACTTTTTGGTCACAAGAAATTGGTCCTCAGCCACCTGAAACGATCCTCACAACACCTGCATATTTTTAGTGCCCCCGACAGTAGACTCACTGGTGATTTTTGGTGCTGTAGCCAACGTTTGTCAGTGTCTCCTGAGAGATTCCCAAGTTGTTCCTGGTGAATGTGCAGGACTTTCCAAGGCAATTTTGTTCCTGCTTTTCTGTTTGTTCGGGTAAACAGTGTCAACAGAGGTAAAATGCTTCAAGACTGTAAACGTTGTAAAATATTAAGTAAAGTCACAAGCCGTGAAACGATGAAGCAAAATTGGTGTCACACCACAAACTGAGAAATCTTTTGAGCATGTGTCAAACAGGTGTTTTTGTGGCCCAGGTGTGTCCTGTTAGACTTATTGGTCAAACAGGGAACAGCAATGATGAGTTCCTCTTTGCTCCCACCAGACTAAATTTGTTTTTTTGCTGGTGGTATATTAACAATTCAGAACTCGGTTCTGTGTGGATGTGCTTGTTAGAGCCACAGCCTGTGTCGATGGGCTGGTGTCGATATGTACCGGCTGTGGAATAGATTTTGGGCAGCCGTTGGTACATTGTGAGGGTTTTTACCCTCCAAACTGATGAATCTGTATCTGACTGCTGTCACTGAGGACACAGGATGCTCCCTGCTCTCAGTCCTCTCCTCTGCTGCTTTTAATGGCCTTCACGTGTCAGTGCCAGCAGGGGCCTACATAATCATCCCAGCAGATGTTTCCTCAGAAAGGAAGAACGGGGGCTTTGCTCGGCCTCTTGCAAGAAGTAGAGTTTATTAGTTACATCGGATAATACTGATCTCTAAAGATCCTGGACGGCTCGGTGGAAAGTGTTTTTGAGCATTCGTCACACATATTAGGTCTTGATTGCCTAATTTTTAGAAGAAATAGCTTGTGGAAATGCACATCAGATGATGTGGAGTTAGACCAGTGAGGCAGAGTTTCACTTGTTATGTTTGGTGATTCTTTAAGTCACTGTGCTCCTTCTGAACGATGATTAGGACTGGAAGCATGCTTTGTCATGTAGCTGATCATTTCTCGGTTCTCACGCAGCTAGTTTATTATGCAGCAGTGTTGTGTAAATGCTTGTGTGCACATTTACTTTGAGTCTTCTCGGGAATTGTTCCTGTTTCAGTTGAATTATGTGCATTTTTACATCATAAGATAAGGAAATGGATCATTAAAGGTTGTGATATGTAAATTGTTTGAAACCCTGCTGCTAACTACAGCAAAGTGGTGCTGTTTGGCTTCTCCCCCAACAACAGATTAGACTGAGCGTCAGTGAAAAAAGATTAACATTACTGCTGTGGGAAAGTCTTCACTGTAAGTGGATCATATCCAGCTGACTGCATCGGCTCACCAGTCAGAACTGAAACATCCTTGGCTAATGTTTGCTGAACAGTTGTAGTCAAGTCCCGAGGATAATTCTGCTTTTGTAACCTTTTCAGCTATTAAAAACGGTCCAATTAATGTGTAGGTTTCTCTATATTTTGTCATACTTCTTCCTGCATATAAAAAAAAAGTATTAAAAAAATCAGCAATGTCTGATGCTCCAATCTGTGTACTATGAAACCCCTCAAACTGAACAGAAGGTCACGCATTGGCTGTTTCGTGTGACTTCATTTGTACCGGACAGTCTTCGTGCACTGAAGCACTCTTTCTCTTGGCCTCCCTCTGACCTGAGGGCACTCATCGCGATCATTCAAAGGCACAGCAGGGGAAAACTGGAACACTGCCTTCAAACTAGGTCGTACTCGCTGATGGCCAGCCTTCATTCCCCACCGAGGAATATCTTGGAGGTGTGTGAGAGTCGGCTCGGTTGATTGTTGTGACAAACCAGCACTGTGTAGCTCGTAGGCTCATTCAGGAATGAAAGGTATGTGTGAGTGGCCCAGTTAAAGTCGGCTTTTTCAAATACAGAGTGGAGATATTGTCTCCTGTGAATTATTTGCTTGAGTTTTCAATTACTCTTGTTGTCTCTAAAGGCAATGAATATCTTCCCCATAGATCAAGTCAAACTTGCTTATCGTTTGGATCTATTGAAATGTTTTTTTTTCTTTCTTTGGAGTTAAAATATAGAATGCTTTGAGAAGGCAAAATTCTAACATGTTTTTCCCTCTATCTATTTTTTTTCAATCCTGCACCATGAATTCTTTGTTTCAGTCCAGTCCAGCTCAACTAAGTCCATCTCCTGAAATTTCAGTAATCCATGACACACACCTAAACAAACATGGTAGACGGAAAAGTGGACATACACGTCTGTCTGACAGTGTGCGTCAGGCTGGGCAGTATGGAGAGGCGGAGTGAATCTGGGGTTTCAGAAAGAAAACCTGCCAGCAAGCAGGTTAGATTCACGGAGTCAGTTGCTGTGGAGATTGACTCAGAGTTGAACCCAGCTCTCTTTCTTGAACTGAAAACATACTCAGAGATTCCTCAAAAGCTGCATCCTGGAGTGCTCTTCTGCTTTGGGTTGTGTTTTTACATTTTATCAGTAGAGGTTTTCTCATGAACATCACACGTGAAGATTTCAATGCACTTGTTTTGCTGAGGTCGATGCAATTCTCCACTCAAACAGGCAGAACCACAACTGGTGCATTTGCAGATTGGCACAAAATTCAAAGCTTGCGAGCGTTTTTTGTTTTTGTTTTGTCGAACTAATGGAAGTAATGAAATAATAAAGCCTATCATGATGGCCCACGCAGTCATACTGTGAAATAAACAGCATGCAGACCCTGTTTAAACACAACACTCAGCCAGTCTGCTTCTGTGGTGAGATAATCTGCCAAACAGGATAATCTGCGGCTGGTGGTAGTGGTCATGTTTCTTCAGTAATCCTGTTTTAGAAAAAGCTGCCAAACAGCTCAACACAATTTCAGATGGAAGAGTGATAGAATGGGTGAGAAAACAGTTTGCCGCACCGTTTTTTTTCCTGTTTGTCTTTTTAAATGGTCAAGGTCAGAGATGTGTTGCTCGAAAGTTCATGATGGCAGCACCGTAGACTGCATGTTGGCTGGCCTTTTAAGGGGGTATTTTTAGGCCTCACTGTGACACCGTGTGTCCTGAGGAGCTTGTTGTCATAACAGAAACAAAATGCCTCCATTAAGAGAGCCCCATAAACACGGTGAATGAGCGTGCCTCCAAGGCGTTTCTGTACTCGCTACTTATTAGTTTA
Source organism: Malacoctenus gilli (assembly GCA_032164315.1). Taxonomy (NCBI): domain Eukaryota; kingdom Metazoa; phylum Chordata; class Actinopteri; order Blenniiformes; family Labrisomidae; genus Malacoctenus; species Malacoctenus gilli. Next base: position 10,813,953 of record JASSRZ010000011.1, read on the forward strand.
GTCAAACTGAATTATGTGTCAACAGCCCAATACAGCACAGTCAGGAAAAGCCAAATGTTTTCGGCGTTAACTGAGGATTTGCTGACTTATTCGTCCTTAGTTCTTCTGAGTGAAATAATTCAGTCAATAAAGTGAGAAAATGACTCTCGTTTCTCTCTTCTTTAACAGGGTCCTTTTTTCAGGCATCACCTTCTCCAGGTTTTTCTTTTTTTTTTTCTTTTTTTCATATTGATTTCTTTCTTGGTGAGGGAGGGATCAACTCGGCCATCACAGAGCTGCGGCCGGTTGTTTTGATGTTCTGGGGTCAGCCTGCACCCGCTGACGGACACAAACCTTGTGGGTCAGGTCACAAGAGGAACCATGAGCACAGCAAAGGCCACTGGGATCAAAGCACCCAGCAAGATAGCCAGGGCGCCTGGAGCGGCAGCCCCCAAGACCAGCCCCAGCTCAGGTGAGAAACTCTGACTGTCTGGACACCTCCTGCTTGTGCTGCATGTAGCCATTGTACTCGATCTCTGTGTGTGGTGACAATGAACCACACATTTATTCATTATTAAAAACTAGTTTTAATTTACCTTTTTAGTAATGAACATTTCTCATATTGATTTCCAAAAGGATTCTTTCAATTGTGATATTTGTCCTTGTGACAAAAGCCAATTACGAGATGGGGCTTTAATAAAAACCAACCTGTGCTCTCTGTCTGACCACAGCAAAAGCTGCTTCGGCTGAGAAATCAGCTGCCAGTGGAGGAGATGCCAAGAACTCCGAGGAGAGCTTCCAGATTGGAGAGCGAGTCTGGGTGAACGGGAATAAGCCAGGCTATGTGCAGTTTTTGGGAGACACGCAGTTTGCTCCCGGACAGTGGGCGGGGATTGTCCTCGACGAGCCAATCGGAAAGAATGATGGGTCAGTGGCCGGGGTGCGATACTTCCAGTGTGACGCCCTGCGAGGGATTTTCACCCGCCCGTCCAAGCTGTCGCGCACTGAGGGAGAGGCCAATGGCACTCAGACGGCACCGCCCTCCCGTGCCGCATCACCCACTCCATCAGTGGGAAGCATGGCCTCGCAAACGCCCGCCTCCAAATCAGCGTTACCCTCCAGTACTTCCACAGTGAAGAAGGCCGCTCCCACTACACCAGCCACCCCAACGTCCAACCTCACACGCACAAACAGTGAATCAGTCTCCAACCTGTCAGAGAGCGGATCCGTCAAGAAGGGGGAGCGTGAACTGAAGTTCGGTGACCGTGTCTTGGTAAAGTTTCACTTTATAAAAGAAAACCTAATAGTTGTTTGATGCTTAATATAACTGGAAAAGAGACGTGTTCAGAGTTACAAAACTACTGCAATGTCCACATGAATCACAAACACAGTTGACACAACATCTGTGGTCAATTCTGCTGGTCTAAATGTATGCTGATGAGCCACTTCCTGTCCTGCTACAGTTTCCTTTATTTGTCCCATTCACCCAGGAGGCTGCGGACACATAATGTGAGGAGGAAGTGCTGCTTGACGTAAAAGGCAGCAGAGCAAAAGTGCTCAACAGTACCTAAATTTGGTGACATGCGAACCTTGCGGTTGTGAATTAACTGTGCAAAGAGTGTTATCACAGTGATGACACAACATTACATCAGTGGCTCCACTCTAACCTGACTCAGTGCTACTGTCAATAAGGTAGCTTTGTGACGAACTGGAGGCTCCTTCTTTAAATATGTATTTGAGGCCTGTGATTATTACGAATGTGACAGAAAAGGACCAGTTTTATTAGTCATTGTTATTTATATCGCTCCTCAGTCGCCCACATGGCCACAACCCAGGAAATTATAAAGGTATATTTTTAAAATACTGGCATTTTTGGGGTGTCAGGTCACTCTAGAAAGACTTTTATACAGTAATACAATACTTATTTACATTGATTCGTTACATTTTAGAAAAAAGAGATGGTACGTATGATACCAGGGGTTTTTCTGCTGCCTTTGGTGATCTCCAGCTGTGCTCTTCTAAATCAAATACTGCTGTGATATTAAACAAGACACCGGATATGAAAACAGTAAGCAGTTAGAGGCTGTGAGCGGCTTAGACAGCAGTGTGTTGCAGTTTTTCATCAGGGCTTATTGTGATTAAAGTCAAGAGTTTTGGTGTAGCGGGACAATTTAAATTGATTGCACAAAATGGGGAGAAAAAAAAACACGTTTTCTTATTTGGAGAGTTCAGCTTTGCTCTGTTTGAAGCTGGCACACGTTTGATTCTGCTGCTTTTATGGAATTATCTCACTCGGGGTTTATTACCATGAAAAGCTGATTAGTGTTTAGGCTCCTCTCATCTGTTGAGAGGATTAAATGCAGGCTAATGTTTGGTGTTTTCCTTTCAGGTGGGCGGTACAAAGGCCGGAGTGGTACGCTTTCTTGGGGAGACGGATTTTGCCAAAGGCGAGTGGTGCGGTGTGGAATTGGACGAGCCTCTAGGAAAGAACGATGGGGCGGTGGCTGGCACAAGGTACACATGGCTCCAGGTGCATGTAGACATTAACGACACACCAACACGTCTGTTGCTGTTTTTATATATTTGATTGTTGGTCCTCAGGTATTTTGAGTGTCAACCCAAGTACGGCCTCTTTGCCCCCGTGCACAAAGTCACACGCATCGGCTTCCCCTCCACCACACCAGCCAAAGCAAAGACGACAGTTCGGAAAGTCGTGACAACAGTGTCGGGGCTGAAGAGAAGCCCCAGTTCCTCATCCATCAGCACCATGAGCTCCGTGGCGTCCTCCGTCAGCGCCAAGCCCAGCCGTACCGGCCTGGTGAGATGCGTACGCTGCGTCTACAACATGTCCGACTCGTGTATTCCCTCTACGCGGCACGAACATGTCGCTTGTCTTCGCGCAGCTGACGGAGACATCGTCGAGGTACAACCGAAAGATTTCAGGGACCACGGCTCTGCAGGAGGCGCTGAAGGAGAAGCAGCAGCACATCGAGCAGCTCATGGCTGAGAGAGACATGGAGAGAGCTGAGGTCGCCAAGGCCACCAGCCACGCTGGTGACATGGAGCAGGAAATCAACCTGCTCAGGGGTGATCAGGAGCAGGTACGGTCTCTTTCTGATTCGACATCATCTTGCATCAAGCATCTTGTTCCTGTTAATGGTTTTTTTGGTTTGTTTCATTTGAAGATGGAGACGAAGATGGATCAGTTGCGTGCGTTGGTAGAGGCTGCAGACAAGGAGAAAGTGGAGCTGCTGAATCAGCTGGAGGAGGAGCGCAGGTGAGGATCTCACAGACCTGTGAACAGTCGAAGATGAATGTAGACCTGGCGGTGCGCCAGGATGTGATCACACTTTCTGACTCAATGTTTTTTAGTCTAACGCTTTGGCTTGACTCGCATTACTATTTTAGTTGAGCAGTCTTATGGAGTCATGAGGAAAGAGGTTTTGCCTCCGTTGGCTCAGCTTTGCTTCTGATAATAGTCGTTTAGAGGTTAATTCTGCTCTTGAGCCTGTTTTTTTCCCTGTTGAACAGGAAAGTGGAGGACCTTCAGTTTCGTGTGGAGGAAGCTTGTATTACCAAAGGTGACCTGGAGGTAAATACATGGCTGTTTTCACTTCATCTCTCACGTTATGAAGAAATGTCTGAAAACCAACGTTGTGATGCAAAACACTTGTTCTTGAGTGTATATTTGTGTAACATGCTGTCCCACTGCATCCAGTTAGAGATTACCATCTTCTTTTCCGGTTCAGAGTGTGTACAAGCTGAAGACATGAAGTGAATAGTAAATACATTCTTTTCCTTCCCATAGTATAGCTTTAGTGTCATTAAAGTTTGCACAGAAGTAACTAACTTTCTCTATAACAGAGTAACAAAAAGTTGGTTAGCGTTTATATTACTATTGAAAATGATATTCCTGCAGGTTGTATCCATGTCAGAGCACTGATATTTGCCCAATGAGATACTCGTTGGCAAATACAATATATCATAAAAAGAACTGCATCTGCTACGAGAGGAAGTAGTAATTTAACTCTCCCACTATGTTGTGAGGTAAACTGACCCGCTTGCTTTAAAGTATCCGATAAAACGTGATCGACGAATGAGAATAATTCTGCATTGAAGAGTTATTTCAATAAATGCATGCAGATGAACGTAGCTGGAGGGTTAAAGTAGGAGTTGTCCAATTTTTAGGGCCATTCCGCTATTTTGTTCCCCTAATCTTTTAAATTCATTCACTCAAGGTGACTGAGGTTTTACTTTGCCGAAAGCTTTAGAGGTAAATGTTTCGATATCTGATCTTAGAATGTGTCATTTATTCCACAGTGCTGCACAGGGGACCGTCTCAGTCCCCCTGAAGCCATCCAAGCTCTAACTAGCTGTTTTAAATGAGGGCTGCAGGGTTAGAAAACGATTCTCTTCTCTTTGAATTTGTGTACTAACTGTTTACTCTTTACTCACAGCTGTGGATTTTGGTAAAAAAAAAATGCATGCAGCTTGAAACACATCAACAGAAAAAAAAAAACACTTCCGAAAACCTCGAACTCAAAAATGCTTCGTTAACTTTGCAGCTGTTGAAGGTGTACTAATGTTGAGCTGTAACCCTTGGGTGCCTCCTTGTTCAATGATGTGATCCTGTTGCCTCTTTTCCCTTCCTATCCTCGTCTGTCATGTTGGTCCAGTGCTCAGCATGGAACCACTGGAGATGCGCCCGTGTCATTCCACTACCCAGTCACACACCGAAATTCAGTCCGTCCACTGCAGCCCAAAGGGGAATAACACTCAAAGTGTAATGCTGTCATAGAAATACATGTTACAACACTTTATAGTAAACTGGAGATACTGAAAAACATACTTTGATTCCAGAGGTAACATTTGGTATCCACAAAATACATTTATGATTTTAGAGCCTTCTTTTCTTTAGATTTTTGAGTCATTTTAGAGTGTTTTTGTCCAAGAACATCTTGAGATTAATGGTGCATGTTCCATGCAACCATGTGATACCATTCCCCTGTTAGAGATGTTACTAAATGTCTGCATACAGTGGAAATCATGTAATATTCAAAGCATGAAATTGTGCCAACAAGTACTGCATTACTTTGCCACACAATCCTTATTCACGGCACCATCTGATTAAATTAGAGCCATTCTCCTTTTTTTCCCCAATAAGCCCAACTTGCTTGTGTGTTACTGATTAATTTTGGTTCAGTTGATCACAAGTTTTGCACCAGTTTGGTGGTCTGATGACCGGTGGTTTCCTATACAGTGTGGACAATGACCTCGCCACAGAAAAGAGAGAGCAGTGTAGGTTACTGTATATCTTCTGTATCATGAAATCTCTTGAGCTCTTCATAGTATTTGTCTGGGCTCCTGTGATCCAGACGGCCACAGTCCTGCTCTGGACGTCCCCTCGTCTCAACAAACTGAGTTGTGACTTGCTATCAGTCTTTGTGCAGCGTCTCACGATGAAATATTCATTGCATCCAGGTGTCGTGGAGCAGAGGGCCTTCATTTTGTAGTGCAGTCAGGAACCAACCTGCACTGCTTTCTCTGCGTTGTGGCGAAGTCACTGTCACCTAATTTACTTTCTGGCCTGACACACATTGCCAAATGTTGATGTGTCATAACAATCAGTGTGCTTTGTTCACCAGGTGTCAGTTATGCATGATTACTCCTCAAACTGCCTCCATCAACGTACTCATCCCGCAAATCCATAATACCCCCCCTCCCCCCTTCCCTCCCCCGCTACCTCCCACCATCCTCCCACAAGACAAATCCCTAAATACTGCTGTTTGTGGTTCAGCCTGAACATTGTGCATGGGGGTCTCTTCTCATTTCCAACCAATCACCCCTCCCCACACCCACTCAGTTCCCTTTCCCCAATGCTGTTACGCACACACACACACGCACACACACGCACACACACACGAGCGCGCACACGTATACACTCACACTCCATCACAGCCATCACTGTGCACTTTCCTTTCATGCCCTCAAACATCCTTCCCCTCTCTGTCTGCGTTGGGCTGGCATGTGATGGTGGCACTGGTGTGTTTTCTTCCTCTCCCCCTTGTTTACTAACAGACGCAGACCAGACTGGAGCATGTCCACATTAAGGAGCTTGAACAGAGCCTGCTCTTTGAAAAGACCAAAGCTGAGAAACTCCAAAGGGAGTTAGAAGACACTAGGGTAATGAATTCTGCTCTGCACTGTGCTGCGTTGGGAAGGAGGGCCTGGGCCAGGGAAAGCTGCTGTCTCCCCAAAGTTGGCAGGGACTTCAGGGAGATGCTGAGCAATAACTGGACTTTTGCTTCTAACGGGCTTGTGGTGAATGCATCTGCAAACGCGTTATTTTCATCTCTATGAATCAAAATAGTTTCCTGTCTCCCATTTAACCAATGACACCAACAATTTTCTAACACTTTTAACTATTAAGTTCTTGAACGAGCCCATTCCGCATGGAAGTAGTTCTTACAAATTTAACATCACAACCTAATGTAGTTTCTTTTTTCTAAATGTTAACTTTAATTTAAACTTGTCTAATCAGTGTGCAGTTTTTAAATGATTCCCAAACGCTGGCTCAGGACCCATAGATGGGTCTCATGGGACTTTTGACGTTGCCAATGGACAAAAAAAAGGGTTCCTGCAATCAAGGTTTGCAACTGCAGTTCAGCTTTGAGCAACTTAGTTTTGAAGAATGTAGCGTAAATATTTCAAATGACATGAATTATGAACAAATTCCTTGTCAATAAATAGCCTTTAATTCTACCTGATTCAAGGGTTGGCCTTGAAACTATCTGTACATGTTACAGTGATGTGGTAATGGCAGTAAACAGGTCCAGGATTGGACCTTCTTGAAGAAGCCTCGGCTAAATGGTGTCTCAGTTGTTCGCCATTATTAAAAAAAATAAAAGGGTCCTGAAATCAAAAGTTTGGGAAACGCTGCTCTAGAGCAACATGGTCATTATCTTGCTATTTTCTAATAGTTTGCACCTGAACTTGATCTTTGCTTTATTGATAAAACTGCTTAACCAGACAGACAAACCTCCCCTACTGTTCCCGGCTAATCATTTTCTCAGTTATTCCATGTTCTACTCCCCCCTCCCTCCCCCCCGGTCCTCCCTGGCATCCATCTGTCCTGCTTATCTGGTGTCCCTGCGTATGGCTAGTCTAAAACCTGCTCCATCCCCCAAGACAAGGCATTCTCGTGGTTCCCTGTGTTTTTACAGACACTGAAGTTCATAGAATTTTGTAATGACGAGAGCGATTTCCTCCATTTATTTAGTCGTTTATGAAGAAATGGTAACAATGCAAAGAGACTCACATCTTTACCATTGGATGATGTGTCGGAGTCACAGAAAGACTTCCACTTTCGACAGCCCCTCGATGTTTGTCAGAAGCAGAATTTTCTTTAAAGTACAGCTGATTATAAAAAAATATCCCCTAATGGAATATGTCCGTAAAAAGCTAAATATTTGAGCTAAGTTCTGAGGTCAGTTCTCGAAACAATACAATAATGTAGGTATTATTAGTTAATGGAAGGTGGAAAAGGTCCTGCACACTGCAGTAGCTCCATACATGCTTTCAGTGTTCACCTTCATTATTTGGACCATACCCTTTATAACCACAAGAGGTCAGTATAACGCCATATTTTTGGGATCACAGGTCATAAAACTAAACAACCAAGTTATTGTTTCTATTCCTGCATAGGTGTATGACTTAACAGTTGTTTGGAGTATGAAGTTCCATGTCGTTTATCATTTCTTTGTTGTTTATTGTTGTTAGAGAATGTTTAATGCACCTCTGTTTCAGCACTATGATGTTTGAAGGTCAGTGTGGGATGGAGTTTTAAATGCAAGATTTCTGCTTTTGAAGGTTGCGACCGTGTCCGAAAGGTCCCGTATCATGGATCTTGAGAGGGACCTTTCGCTGCGAACACGAGAGGTAGCTGACCTGCAGCTCCGCGTGGGCATGCAGGAGGGCTCTGAGGACCCAGACTCGGCTCTGTCTCCTCTCCTGGAGGAGATAAAGTCTCTGAGGGATCAGTTGACTTCCCAAGAAGCCAAACAAAAGGAAGAGGTGGCAAAGTACAAGGAGAAGCTCGAGGCTGAAGAAAAAAGCCACAGCGAGGCAGTCGCTCAGCTGCAGGCTACATCTGTGAGGCTCTCTGGTGACAAAGAGCAGCTGCAGATGCGCTTGAGTCAGGCAGAGAAGGAGAATGCCGACACTGTTGAGCTGTGGCGGTCCAAGATGGAATCTGCTGTTGCTTCACATCAGCAAAGCATGGAGGAACTGAAGGTGTCCTTCAGCAAGGGTGCAGATAGTCAGACGGAGGAGCTCATCGAAACCAAAAGTGCACTAGAGAAGCTGAAGGTGGAGCACAAGTTGGCTCTGGAGGAGGCTGGAGTCAAGTATGAAGCCGACATCGCAGCTTGGACTCGGGAGAAGGAGAAGCTGAAGGCGCAAGCGTCGTCTTTGACTGAGGACAAGGAGCGGCTCGAGGAGTCGCTGCGCTCCAGCGTGGAGAAGACGGAAGAGCAGCACCTCGTTGAGATGGAGGATGTTCTTGGGAAGCTTCACGCCGCGGAGCTTCGGGTGAAGGAGCTCGAGGAGAAAGAAGCGACGCAGGCACAACAGGCTCAAGGCAAAGAGAAAGAAACCAAAGAGCAGATGGCAGAAATGGCGACTCTGCGCAACCAGCTCGCACAACGTACCGAGGAGCTCGCTGCCCTGAAGAGTCAGTTCGAAAAGGCTCAGAGCCAAGGAACCAGCCAAGGAGCCAAGGTGGGTTCGAGTTCACCGTAAGAGCATGTCATCACTCCCATCCGCTGTCGTCCATGTTTTCACCTATATTTCGTCATATATTTTGATATTTGGAGATTGTTTTTTCCATCTTTTTTTCTGTCATTTCATGTCTTTTTTCCACTCGTTTGTACTTTTTTCCTACTCCTTTCTCCCACTTTGTGCTGCAGGTTAGTGACCTGAGCTCTCAGTTGGAGAAACAACAGCAGGAAGTCTGCACTTTGCAGCAGAGTCTGACTGCAGCTAAACAGGAGAAGGACACTCTGGACAAAGAGCTGAGAGACTTGGTGAGCTGTGCTACAGTATGACATTTCTTTGCTTATTAGGAATGAATATATAGATGATGTTCAACCCGTCTAAATCCTGTTATGTTCGGAACTGCAGGATATCTAAAAATGAAAGTTTTTTTTGCTACAGAAACAACAGTTGGCTGAAAGCACAGAGGAGAAGACTAAATCAGATAAATCTATGCAAGGTAAGTGGTTAAATCAGTCACTATTCTTCTTGTTATTTGAAGGTATTTGGCCATATTCTAATTTTTAATGGCTTCAATCAACCATTTTTGTGTAGAAACACTCGAAAAGCTCACCAAGAAGGAGGAGCAGTGCACATCTTTGACCACAGAATCAGAGGGACTCAGAAGTCAACTTTCTGGTGAGCGCATGAAAACCGCCTGTTCCTGCAGAAAATGTTTTTGTCGGGAGTTTGACACGATTGCCACATTGCGTTGTTTCCTGTATGTTTTCTGTGGTCTGAAAAAATAAACTGGCTGTTTATGTTCAGGACTGGAGAGGAAGCTGAAGTCTGCGGATGAAAAGCTGGAGCAGCTTTCAAAGGATAAAACCAAGCTGGAAAAGGACATTTCAGACATGATGACGGCGTCTGGTGACAGTTCAGTGCAGCTGACCAAAATGAACGAAGACCTCATGCAGAAAGAAAGGTACCGAGCGTTTAATTCCTTTCACAAATTTGTTACTCGTAATCGGATTAGAGCAAAACATTTTAGTCAACTCAGGGTTCGTTTTTTTTTTCTTCCTCTGTGACACGTAATCGACACAGATGTCTCGCTAACCCACCACTTCACATCCTCCTTTTTTGTGGT
>JASSRZ010000011.1:10828733-10879425 GCA_032164315.1 Malacoctenus gilli
TTTGTGACAAACTGGTCGCTATTTCACGCTGTTCTCTCCTTTCAAAGCCTGCCAAACAATGCCTTCAGGTAGTTTACACTCTTGATATCCCATCGCGTCATTCCTGTAATCATATCAATTAAATATCATACAAATGGAAAATCCACCTGAATCCCATCCCAAGTTTCTGTTTTCACCTGCCTGCGTTATTTTAAGTTGACGTTGTCACGTTGCACATCACGTAAATGTCATTCGAATCAATCAAAATCACCACAGGTGTTTTTTATTTTAGAAAAACATCTGTGAGAAAGATGCCGTTATGTCATTGTGGTCGGTTTACTCCTCTTGTGGAGATTGTGTGCAGTTTAGTCTGAGATTAAGTTTGTTTCGTGGGTTTTTCTAGTGAGAGCAGCTTGAAGGAGCAGTTGGAGAAGGAAAAGAGCGCCCTGCAACAGTCCACCCGCAACAACAGTGCCTTAATCTCAGAGAAGGACCAGCAGGTGGAGAACCTGAAGGGCGAGGTGGGAAACTGATGCTACGTTGTTTTTGGCACGACCTGTCTCCGTTTGTTCGTGTCTGCGTGCAGATGGAGGACTGGGACGTCTTGGACTTATTTGAATGAGTCAGTTGTGTTTCAACCCTTTTCGGCGTCTCCTTTCCAGCTGGCCGTACTGCGCGGGGAAAGTGCCTCGGTTAAGACACTGCAGGGGACGATTGAGGCCTTGGAGCAGGACAAGGTCAAACTCCAGGAGCGGGTTAAGATGCTGGAGAAGGACCGGGCTGCGGGGCCCAACACTGCCAACGAGTCCTCGGGTAACTCAGGAGTTCATCTGCAGCTCCATCGGGTCACAACGAGGATCTGATCGAACTCCCGTCTGTTTTGCAGGAGACGAAATTTTGGACCAACTAAGGGAGGACAAGGAGACAGCAGAGAGTCAGGTGTGTAGCGTTGCGCGACGTTGCTCTTTGGCCTGTCGGATTGATGTTCTTGTTGAACCATGATTTATTTTCCTCATCGACACATTCAGCGCGAAGACGCTTTCCTCACCTGCCCTCCGAAAAGTCCGTCAGTGACGACGCTGCATTGAGAGTTTTGGGGCAGCCGTGTGGAAACGCTCTTCCTGAATGTCGACTGCACCGCTCACTCAGGACTAACGACACGGCCGACTGAATACTCGTCCTGTTCTGCTCGTAGCAGAGTAGCAGTAACTCATGGAGCTGTTACAGTATAATGTTTTACAGAGGAGAAAAAAAGGGCCCAATCAAAGTGTGTGAAGCGTCACCAACAGTTGACGCCACCCACAAATAGTCCGAGTTGTGTCATTTCACTGCGGCGAGCCTCCTCGACCGCAGCGGTGAGACGACGGCGTGTCGCCAGTGGCGCCGCCCCCCCCCTCCTCCTCTGTCCTACTCTGAAATGTTATACTGTAGTTTCTGTGTCTGTGATGACTTGAGTGTGCTGTCTGCCAGGAGGCGGGTCCTAATTTCAATTTCATCTCTTTTGTTTTCCCCCCCGACTCCTCTTCTCCTTCCCTGTCTCTGATGTTGGCAATGCTACTCCACCATCAGGCAGCGGTTTGTTAATGTTTCTCATCAGCTTTACTTCTGCATGTTCGTCTGTCGACGTGCCGCTGAGTGTTTCCGCGTGGCCACAGTGTCGTGGGTGTGAAAAGAGTCCCGTCTCCCAAAGACGAATCAAGCTCCATGTTTGTTTTCTGAAGACCTTTTGAGACTCTTTGCTGAAAACCAAAAAAGCTTCAGTCAGTGAAGCGGCCAATCAGACCCCCCGCTGGCTCATCAGAAGCATCGATTTGTCTTCGGCTGACGGCTCACACACGTTGTCTCACTCCCTTTTGAATGTTTTCGGAAAGCGATATTAACACAAAGTCACTTCTAACTCCCCACCTTTGTCGTTCACCTCATCACAAAAAGCAGACTAGACGTGTCGTATAAGAACGCTCCCGTGATGGACCGTTTACCTTTCTTGAAGAAGTGCAACCTCAAATCTGAAAAATTGGTGCTATATTTAGACTTGTTGGCGATTCTTGTTAACCTGCAGTTGATTCATGTAAGCAGAATATTGGATTTCAAAAGGAAGATGTTTGATTCAGTGTTTTCACTTCAAGGTTCAGTTTTTGATTTGAAGGCAGTAACACTTGTTAACAGCTGGGGCACGATCTCAGTCACATTACTGCTTTTTCTGTAAGAAATACTGGTAAGTGGAAAAAGCAATTGCTGGATTTTGGGAGACTTTTTTTTATACTATCTTTTGTAAGATTAAAGCTAGTTACAAACGGCATCTTTTAGTTCCATCTGGCACCAACCGAGCGTTTGTCTTCGTCCCAACCTTTTTGGAATTGGGGTTGTATCATGTGCGAAAGCTGATAGATCTGAACGGATGACGTGCACGGAGCAGCTCTGAGGTTTCGTGTGCTGTGTCTGCGCCACAGATTGAGTTCCTCAACTCGGTCATCGTCGACCTGCAGAGGAAGAACGAGGAGCTCAAAGACAAACTGGAAACGATGGCGGCCGCAGCGCTCAACGGCAACAACGCGAGCGAGCTGGACAACTACGATGGGTGAGTCTCGCTTGCGTTCACGTTGTGTTTAGTGAGGATGAAGTAATGCGCGCTGCTTGGTTCAAGCAGTTGAGGACAATACAGACAAAACCTGCTGGGTCGCGTAAAATCCTTCCCGCAAATCTGAGCTGCTTCTCTCCTCCGGAGCAGCGAGCAGCAACCCACGAAGAAGAAGGCGCCGCCGAGACTTTTCTGCGACATCTGCGACTGCTTCGACCTCCACGACACCGAGGACTGCCCCACGCAGACGCAGGAGCCCGACTCGCCCCCGCACACCACCTACCACGGCAATAAGGGCGAGCAGCGGCCCTACTGCGACATCTGCGAGGTGTTCGGCCACTGGACCGACTCCTGCACCGACGACCAGACCTTCTGAAGCCTTGTTTTCCAGCCCCTCGCTCGCACAATCACTATATTTGCACATGGTTTTTTTGATTCTGCTGTGCTTTGTTCGGGGTCTCGGTTTGTGTGTGTCCGTGCGTGTCTCGTGTGCTTGTTTTTGCCAAGCATCTCCATCGTTCACACCAGCCTTTAAGCGCTCTTACAGGAAAGCGGCCTCCTCTCAATCTTTTTCCAAAGTGTTCATGCAAAAATACTGAACGGTTTGCTACCCGTTCTTATTTGTATATGACTTTAGGTGGGAACTCGCTGATGTTTCCAGTCAGTGGGAGTGTGAGGTGGCTGTTGGTGGATGTAGTCTTCTGATCATTTAATTTATCAATAACCGAACATTGTTTGCACAGCGCGTGAGGGGTCACGGAGGTGATGAACGATCATTCAAAGGTGTTTATTTGAAGCTGTAAATGACTTGATTGAAAAACAAATATCAGTTTGCGCAAAAAAAACAAGAATGGTGAGCTATAGTTTATTTTTTTATGCCTGGAACTACAGTGTACTCTGAGATCTTTGATAGTATGTGTGTAACTTTATGACGGGGAGCGACGTGAAATCCAATGCTGTTCGGCTTTAACAGGAACTTTTTTTTACGGTCTTCACGAAGGGTGAAGGGTGAGAGGAGTGAACGAGGAGCGGCACCTTCACACTCGCCGTGCGTCCGCCGCTCCACGTGAAAAGCCTTTGCAAGGAAAGGCTCTCAGCGACCAGACGCTCACCTGCGTTTGAAACCATGAAAAAAATAAAACTCATTTTCTTCAACCCGGTTTTGAAACTCTGTAAAGAAAAAAATTAAAAATTTTTAAAAAATAAATGAAATTTATGAATAAATTGAAAATGATTTGACTGTGTTCCATCTCTGTGTCGTGCTTGCATTTGGATCATGCCGTGATTGCAGCTGCAAAAACACTCGAGTTATCTCGGTTGTATCTGGCAGCAAGGCAACAGATGAGCACCTGAAACTGCCAAGGATGATGATGCTGGTTGTGATGGAGGATGACAGCACACGCACGCCGTCACAAGTCATGTGGAAATTTCCACCCTCAAACGAGGAGGACAATTTCTCACGTCGACAACGCAACGACGTGAGATGATGTTCTCCTTCAGCGACCAAGAAAAGCACACGAAACACCTGGAAAAACCCAGCGACAGTGAATGCCCTTTCCCCCTCTTCTTCTCTCGAGTGCTCATCTTTGTGTGGTTTGACCCTGGACAGCACTGGGTCAAAGGCAAGACGTGGAAGTGATGACGTGATCAAAAAGAGGAATAATCATGAGCAACTTCAGTTATATTTGAGATGAAGTCGGCCGTGAGTCAGAAGGTTTGCTGAGGCGCAGGACTCGCTGAGCATCGGAGGCAGACTTCAACCTCTGCAGCTCCACACTCAGCTCCACGGTCACCGGCTCCAGCTGGACGGACGCGCCGTCCTCCGGACGGACGTCTGCGTCTTCCTCTCGTCTTCCTCTTCCTTTGGAAAGGCAGCGCAACACGAGGCGATCACCAGAAGAACAAGCAGGCGTTAGTTCAGAGAGTCAGGGCAGATTCGTCCTTGACGCCTCTGATGACGCAATGATGCGGGTCACCTTTTGCCGTTCCTGCAATCTTCTGACTACTGCCTCCTCGCCGCTTCAAGTCCTTCTCTTCCTTCTTTTTGTCCTCTTTGATTTTCTTTCCAAGCTCCTTTAAAGACGAGTGAGAAACAGATCCAGCGACAAATAAGTACAAGTCTGTCCTTGAATGTGAGATGTTCTTTTGTTTACTTGGTTGTAAACTCGCCTTCTGGGGCATTTGGGTCGTTCCCAGCTCGGGGTCGTGCAGGACGCCGAGGTCGCAGACCGCGCTGACCCTCTGAGCCCCTCGAACCAGGCTGTGCAGCGGGACGTGAGCTGAGCTGAGGGTCCTCCTGACGGGGGGGTCTTGAACCAGCTCAGGGGCACATTTCTTCTTTCGGTCTTTGCCGGGAGCAGACTTGGCGGGAGACTTCGGGAAAAGAAACGTTGACCTGAGTCGTGAACCCGGCGCACACTGGACAAACTCGGGGTACATCCCGGTCGGGTTCACCAGTCCATCATGGAGACACACAATCACACACTCACACTTTTTTAAATTTTTGGATCAGAAATGAACCCATTTGGATGCACACAGATGCACAGCGAGAAAATTCAAGCTCTGCAAAAGACAGTTTCCAGGAGCATCATCACACATTCATTTGCCTCATGGCTTCACTCACAGCTTGTAGGTCACGCTAATGATGAACTTACTTCTTTTTCCTTCCCGCCTTTCTTCTCTTTTGCGGGTCGACCGGATTTACCCGCCGAGCTTTCATCAGGGGCCGCAGGCCACGACAGGACCTCCAATGTCCAACACCCAAACACAAGTTTACTCTTTTTTTACTCATCATTGAGCAGAAACCCCCCCCCCCTGAAATGTTGACTCATCAATCAGTTCATTGACGAATACTATTTACGCTCAGGTCATGTGATTCTAATGTACCTTCTCCTCCTCGAGCCTCACACAAAGTCCTCCATTGAGGAATTTCTTGAGGTCCCGCAGAGACCTGATGGTGTAGGTCTGTGTGCTGCTGAAGTCCATGCACTCGGACCACGGCAGCGCCTGTGTGCTGTGCAGTGACACTGCGAAGGATGAAAGCGTGAACAGACGAAACTTAGGTTCAGAAAACAGAAACGAAAGTGAGTCAGGGACACACGCGCACGCACGCACGCACGCACACACGCACGCACGCACACACACGCACGAGCGCAAACTGAAGATTGTGCAAGAACTGGAGGAAGTGTTTACGAGCTGACAATGAGCATTGTCACCATTCAATGTGAGGGTGTGTACATGTCTGCACTGACTGCAACGAGTGTATGTTTATTGAAATACTGAGGGATCGATTTTCAAGCAAAACTAGCAGATTGGCCACAAAGAACCCACAAACATTTGACTACGATTATTCCTCAAAGGTTCAGCCTTCCGTCTTCGCTCGGGCCTGCAGCTTCAGAGCTGCGTACGAACACCAGACTGGAGTGCAGGGCGAACGGTGGGTGATGCTACCATGTGCCGTGTCGGAGCAGGTGTCCTCGGCAGGAGCCGCTGAGGCCTCTGTGCCGCCGCTGGACGCCTGTCTGTCCCAGTCTGACTGGAGCTCGGTGTCACTCGAGCCGCCTTCCGTCACAAGCGCTGCTGGTGCTGCGTCTAACTTTGTCTCTCTGTGGAGCTCCTGTTAATAAAGAGGCAACAGTTTGCTCTGATGATCACTGTTTGTTTAGCCCCTTCATATTAAAGCACGTGCATATTCTAAAGACACTTCTGATGAACCCATCTAATCTGCAACAGTCACTCCAAATTGAAGGTGAACCAGTAAAACCGCGTTTTGTTCCTCTACGTGTCGCTCTGAATGGGGTCAAAGGTGCTGATCTGTGATGAGAGTGAAAAATGAAGGCAGAGTGAGTCACCCTGTTATCAGCCGTACGATGACTCAGGAACTCGTAGGTGATGAAGTAGCTGTGAGTGACAACAGGGAAGTCGGAGGCCGTTTCATCCGTTCTTGGGGTGGGATCTGGGATTCCCCTCAGCCGACCCACATTCACTGTGGCTGTTGCAACGTCCACTACCAGATCTGCACATGATAAAATCCCTGTCAGCACTCTCTGAGTGTGACAGCTTCTCAGGCAGGTGAAAACAGGGCACTCAGCCTCACCACTCATCCCGGCCAAGCCCCGGAAGTGGAGCCTCTCCTCGGGGGAGATCCGAGAGGAGTCCAGGCAGGAGAGCAGAGGGAGGCTGTCCACGGCCAGGCCCGGATAGGAGTGGGCCAGGGTGAGCGGGTTCCCCTCCAGAAACAGGCTCCTCAGCCGCGGGAGGGACGACAGCGCCTGCAGGAGGGCCCGTTGGTCCTGGAAGTCACAGTCGCTGAGGTCCAGACTCAGCAGCTGAGGCCTTAAGTCAAACCGCAGCAGGTTTCTCAGCATGTCACTGAGGATGGACCTCTGCACGGAGGCTCCGAAATGGAGTAAAAAATGCAATTTGAAACAAGTAATTAGATCTGTAAAAGTGAACCAATGCAATGCCTCATAGTGAAGGGAATTCATGAAAACTTCTTGTGTATTATGATTTAGATTCATTTCAATGGAGACAAAAGTGGACGATGAAGCAGTTTGTGGAGAAAAAAAACTAACATGGCAGCTTTCCATCTTTATCTGACCTGATTTTGGTTGACTGGGAAAACCCCCAGACTGAACAGCTTCCTGCTCGTCTCTCTGAGTGTTTGGCGTGTGTGCAGAGATCTAATTCGGATCCAACATCCCCACAGGCCGCGAGAGCCTGTGAGAGTGTGTCAGAGTCCAGGTCTTACCTATCTGGCGGGGACCCGAAGCAGTGGACCCCGACACTTACGTGTTACATTGATGATGGTTGTGTGAGCCTGCCCGTGTGCGTGTGCACCCACTAACCACTGTCTTCCTGTGAGATGGCAGGCGTCTTCGCAGGAACCCAGGCGGTTTGCGCTGAGGCCGAGGTGCTGCAGGTGAGGAGGCGGCCGGCTGGCGAGACAGCTCAGAGAAGACAGCTGGTTTGCACAGAGCTCCAAAACCTTTACATGGAAACACAGAAACACTGATAAACGGTAGACACTCATGAATAAACCCTTTGATCTACAAAATGAAATGCTCAGCCGTGTGGCGCGATATTTCCATGGTGGGGTGAATATCAAGGTACTAAGAACTTGTCCAAGTTTCCTCTGATATGGTGGAAAATTCCTGAAAGTGACAGTGAATCGCTCCGTGTGAGGGACGGTGAATCATCATGTGATGTCGTTCTGACCACATGTTGCGACATCTGCGAATACGTAATGCGAGTGCAGAGAGGAGTTCTGCTTGCGTTGGACTAACTCACCCTCAGAGTGACGGGCAGGTTCTCAGCAGGGAGCTCTGAGAGCTTGTTGGCACTCAGCACCAGAACCTCCAGCTTGGAGAACTTCAAGAGGCCTTCGTCGACCACTGACACCTGAACGCACCGCGAAGAAAAGCAGTGTTACATCGGACTATCAGGCTTCAAGTGTGGGTGTTTTTGGGAGAATCTTTGCATCAAATGAATTATAACTCAATGCAGAAATGTGTTTTTATCCTTTCTGTGTACTGTTAGACCGGTGTTTTCTCTCAGGCAGTTGATTGGCCAATTTTTCTTTGGATATTGATGCAAGTTTGCAAAAACAAAACCTTATCAGAACTTCAGAGGAGCTCACTTTTAATTTCCTGGTAAAAAAAACACTTGAACCAAAACCTGATAAGATGAAAGCTGTACACGTATATCAAAATGCCACCAACAACATGGTGATAAACTATAAACTAAAGGCGTTCAGCACTCCAACTGGACGCTCCCTCGCAGCTTGCGTCATCTGTGGCGTTATGCTGAGTGATAAACAGTTTGGAGGCCCTTTATTGTGGCCAGCCTGAACGCAAGAGGAACCGTGCTGTCCAATCAGCACTTTGGTGTGTGCGACCTGGGAGGTGGATGGATGAACCCGGCTGGGCAGGAGTCGCTCACCAAGACAGATTCAGACAGAAATTGGCCTTTTTGTGTTCATTGAGCTTCAGATTTTTGAGCTCAGCTCTCGAAAAGGGGAGCAAAGACTATTGTTACGCTTATATTGTAGTTCAGTGTCAGTGTGAAGAACTTCCAAAGCAACAGCAGTAACTAAAATGTGTTTGTTTGTCAAGTTTGTTTTTCATTAGGTGGGCTTTGTGTGGGCTTCCAGACGGATTGCAGAGGGTCTCCTTCAGGGGCAACAGCACCAATGGGCCACTGCCTTTTGCCACTGAGCAAAACCTTATGGGCCCTCAAGCGTGGCCAAGGTGGGCCAACAAAGGCCCACCACTGGTCTGAGTGTGACGTCCAGCTGCCCACACCAAACCAGTGCAGGGGCAAAGGTCCTAAAGGGGCCTTGGGCCAACACGGGCCCCTTTGTGGGCAATGTGCTATTCTTGGCTGCTTTAACAAAGCCCACCGTGGTCCCACGGTGGTCCCACAGAAGCCCCCCCCCCCCTGGCTCACCTCTCAGAGGTGGGAGTCCAGGGAATCAGTGAACTTACGCCCCGGTTTACGATGCGAAGTGTGGTGAAGTAGCCGTAGATGAAGTCTGTGTGCAGGCGCTCCGGTGCGAGCACAGCCAGCTGTCTCAGGGGCGCCGCTTGTGGGCTCCACGTTTCATCGAGACGCCACGGAGAGCGAGGACAGCCCAGCAGGTCCAGGAGGGCGTCGGTGGACTCTGGCCCCTCCGCAGCCCCCTCCACCTCCACCCGCACCTCCCTCTGAGAACAGACAGGCTGCGGCTCGCTCGGTTGTCTCACACGCAGGACGAAGAGGAGCTCGTCAGGCCGGACACAGCCGTCTCACCCATGCGCCCCGGCCACAGGGGAAGTCTGTCAGACACAGGCGGCGGATCAGCTTCTCCAGCACAGCCGAGAGCGAGTCGCCGCGAAGCATCGCATCTGTGTCTCGCACCTGAGTCAGTCAGCGTGTTCAGCAGGGAGCGCGTTACCGGCTCGCCTCGGTCGAACAGGGCTGAAGTGGCTCTCGGGTTTGTTTGCCAACAGTTGCTGGTTGCCCGGCAACAGCCAGGCCCATGTCCAGGAGCCTGTTGGAGGGTTTTGAGGGAGAGTTCGTTCACAGAAACACCTGTGAAGTCGTTCATCCACTCAGACAAAAGAGATTGTCGAACCATCTGTTTCACTCACCTGATGACAAATTTGTAAAGATGAATCTAGAAAGTTTTTGGCTGTTGTTTTTTTTTAAAATCAAAAACATATGAAATGTGCAATAATGTCACGATGCACACAAGATTCTAAGTGAAAGCGTGAACTCCATCAATTTTCTGAAAAATATGAGCGATGTGGAAACACGCCGTCACACCGACAGACTCTGTCGACTCGCCGACCTCGTGCAAGTTTTTGGTGGAAGCCGCAAACTTTGCATGTGCAACCATTGAAAAGTGAAACTTTTCACCCAAAAAGCCAAACAACAAAGTCGTGAACCTCCTAGGGCAGACTGGACGGAGAGTTGCGTCCACTTCCATGAGGTAAATTCATATGAACCGTTAAAGAGATCTTTTTCTCCACGGTGTCAACTGTTCGCTGTTCACTCGCAGACTCTGAGAGTCATTTGACTCTGCATGCCAGCGGCCGTTTCCACCAACCGGAAACGGGTGAGAATCAACGATCATCTGCCCACTCATAACTGCCTCCAATCGTCATTCAGATTGAATCATTAGTTCCTCTTGAAAAATCACAACCGATCTTGACACGCAGCGTTTCAGAGGAACTGCTTATTGATGCGCCTTCATTAGGACAGCGGCGACCTCACACTTCCACGGAATTGACGGATTGGCCGCAGGGCGACGGCAGAACGCTCCGGCGTCCCAGCCCCGAGCACAGCGGACGGGAAAGGGAGCCATGCAGCTTCCTCCGAGACGGCCCGAGTCTTTCTGCTCACACGCCAGTGAGGAGGAGAAGCAGTCGCGCCGGCTTTTCCTCCCTCCATCCTCCTTCCTTTGTCTTTCCAAAGAGCCCTCACGTGTTGGGCAACTGTGCAAAGTATTCTCAAACGGAAGAAGGAAAGCGGCGGGTTTTATTCAGTGAGTGCCATCATAAGAGAGATAAACTGTCAGCGTTCGTTGCCCCTGTTGGCAGCAGCTGGACGATATCTCAGTCATCTCTGTGTTTGTTTGGGCTATTTGTGCTTAAAACTTTATAAATAACCCGACAATTGTGAAACCCGAGGCAATGAAGTGACTTGCTGGGTTCTTTGTCAGTCACGCCTCGAGTTGGAGTCAGTGCCTCCACGGTTGCAAACAAGAACACTCACGACAAGATGTTTCATTTTGATAAAAAAAAAAACCACAGCGTCGTCATCTTCTGAGGGATGGTGTGCAACCAAAAAAAAAAAAAATCCCATGTTTCAATATATAAGCCAGGCATGTGGCAGCTGACTGGCATTAACTAAACCAGCAAACAGGAAGGAAACACGGCATGTACTTCTGTAAAGGTGAGCTGTGTGCAGGTTGATGCTGAGAGGAAGAGAGTTTTTTGACTTTATAACAGATCATTTGAAATTCTCACGGACTTTGTGACCGGAAGCCTCGCCGTCTCCCGACTCGGGGTGTCATTTGAAGCTTATGCCTCCCGTGATGCTGTATGCAGATGACATCCAGTTTTCTGTGTGTGTGCAACCTCTTGCAGAGCTCCTGCTGCCGGTGGTCTTGGCCCTGCAGCTCTCCTTCTCGGCCCTCAGACCAGTCGAGGGTCCAGACAAAATCCAGCAGCTTCGGGAGAGGATGCGCGCCCTCAGGTGTTTCCCAATGGAAAATCTGATGATGACGGAGGAGGATTATGTGAGTGAATATTCAAATGCACAACAGCCACAGTGCACCGACAACACAGCCTGACGGTGGGGCTTATTACTGCAGTGCTGCAGCGCAGCATCAGGTTTGATCATCATCTTTATAAATCGGTGTATGCTGACTTGGAAGAACTGCAAACTCTACCTGCTGCTGCAGCCACCTGTTAACACTGACTAAACCTGGCAACCCGTTGAACTCAAGATTCATTTATGGATTTCAAGGAGAGTAAAGGTGCTCAAATGACCGTTTCAGTGCATTTTTACTGTCATTTTAATATCTTTTAGTTCATTTCAGGACTTATTTCAAGTCATTAGTTATCTGCTCATGTTTTTAGGACACACACACACACACACACACACGGGTCCTCACCTTTTGTGCTCCGCACACTCACATCACATTTATGGACGCATCTCGTCTTTCCTCTGCAGGTCAAGCATGTATTTGGAGGAGACCCACCAGAAGAATACAAGTCCAACACCTTGGAGCCCCTGGAGGGGATCCACCCACCCGGGGGGAACACCACAGAGATCGAGGACTCCCTCTGTGCCATCGGTGACTACCTGAAGGAGCACCTGCCCACCATCATCAGGCAACTCACCTTGCATCCGCACCGCGACCGACTTCTCGGAAACGTGAGGGCTTTTTATCGACAGTTCCAACGAGCCACGGTTTTGGCTGCCTCCAAGCAGTGCCACCGAAACGTGACCACTTCTGACTCGTACCAGATGAAAGAAACGGGCCTCAGGATCATCCACTTCACCAGGACATGGGTGGACGAGTTCACCAACGCCACGTCCAGCGACTGACCGGCAGCGAATCTCGCTGTGAGGAGAGCAGGAACAGGCGGACACGCTGCCAAAACAACAGCATCCGACCAGGAAGATTGGACTAATTTCAAGTTTGAAAAAGTCCGAATTAGATAATCAGCTGAAGGGGAAGCAACATGCTGTCCATGTCAAGGTTTATGTGCCTTATTTGAAGATAATTATAACTGAACTTTCACTCATTTCTGCCATCTGGGAAATGAATGAGTGCTGGAAACATGAGCCGTCTCCCTCCAGCAGATTGATGCATCATCGCCACCTTGGACCACCTCCTGGTCGCCACCTCCACAGTGAATTTATTTATTGGTGTATTTATTTATCTTATTTTCAGTGTATCTATTTCTATTTATTTTTTACTGCCAGAATGGATTTTGTTCATGGAAAATTTCGGGACAGTTTCTTTCAGCTTCCGGTTGCGCACAGAAAAGTCAAACGTTTGCTTTTAATGATAAAATGTCCAAAGACAAAACACATTTTGCTTCAAGTCTGCGTTTTTTCCTTCTTATCTGTGTAGAAATTAAACTTCGCCATTATATCCTGATGCCTGATCTGAACCCAGATAACGAGAACCTGCCAAACCAGAAAAAAAAATTCCCACTGACACTCGAGCGACAACGTTTTTCCTTTTCGGATGCATTTATTGTGATTCAGAATCATTTAAGGCATTTTAAAACACACATGTTGCATGTTGACATGAGGGAACAAAACGCACTCATACTTTAAGAAAATAGCTTTTCTTTTTGAAACATAACACAACACTATCGTTGGGTGGAACTGATGTGGGCAGATCCGATCTGCGGGGGGGCAAACTGTCCACCATCTGGTACAAACGCGCCCCCCCCCCCCCCAAAAAAATAAAAGCAACAGTAGGAAAAACCCAAACTGGTATCACAAACATGATAAAACTATACTGACACAAAAGGGAGGTTCAGGGGGGCTACTTTTGTGCTCTCATTCTCTGAGGGGGGGGGCATATCCCAGACATTATTTTGCAATCATGACAACCATAGCTGCATTCAGAGAAACACATCCACTTAAAAAACAAAACAGTAATAAATTATTCTAGGGGCACCCGAGAGATCTGAATGTTTGATCTGTACAATTGTTTGATTTTGTTCAGGCCGACTGGGCATTGAGGCGCAGGCACATGGATGCACCAACGGGTGCTCATCCGAAAGCTGAATCTCCCACCGACGGACTCGTGCAACCAAAAAAAACGAGACGGCTGCGCCCGTGAAGCAGCACATTCATTCAATAGAAGCGGGGCCCTTTGCTACCGTAAACTCAGCTGTTCTGCACCAACACAAAGCGAAAAAAAAGACCCGACGGGAAGTCCCATCCGGCCCGAGGAGTGCCGCGACTTCAGAATAAAAGTCCGTCCAGACCTTCACGGCCCGGACATGTATGAAACGCTTCAAGGCTCTTAATTTGAAAACAAAGGGGCTTTGAACTTGAAACAGGCCAGGTTCAGCTGACCGCGGGTTTTAACTTCATCTCGTCACTCAGTGACCAGCTTTTATCTCTATAAAGGCGAGCGCCGCTGCGGTCCGGCCAGAAAAAACAACAACAACAACAACAACAACAACAACAACAACAAGAAAGACACTTTGCAGGTTGAAGGACACTTTGACCTCGATGCTGCAGGGGGTCAAACTCTCGGACTGAGCAGAGAGTTCACGGCTCCGTTTAGTGTTAGAATCAGTAACGTGACTAAAGAACTGTGCCAGTGGGTCAGCCACAGTTTGGTGAAGCGTTGCGTGTGTTGGCAGAGAGCGATCGGTACCTTTTGTCTGTCCTGAACACAAACGTAACCACAAAAGATAAAGCTGCATTCCCAATGCACGACTTAGGCTCCACTCGGCTCAACTCCACTCGGTTACCGTCATTTTCCATTAAAATTCCCGTCCCACCCCGACCTGGGCTCCGGCCAGGTGACCTGAAGTCACTGTGGCCTCATTCAAAAGTATATCGTAAAAACATGTCGTTGCTGAAGGGGGCTTGAGAAATATCAGCTAATTTTTTGGGTGGGGGGGTGATGAGTTTTTGTTCTGACTCATCCATCGACTTTACTCCCTGAGCTAACAGTGGCCCACAATGATGACATCATGTTTTGTGCTTGGAACCGAATCGGTTCACAAAAAGAGCAACCGAACGGAAAAACGGAGGTAGTCGAGCCGAGTAGATCCGAGGAAGCTCCACTGGGTGGAGGGGAAGAAAAACAAACAAACAAAAAAAAAAAAGAGGTGAGAAAGTGTTGATGAAATAAACCACACTATGTTGCGGTACCCTTACATGTCGCCCTGCAGTAATCGAAACCCTGACTTGATTTGTTCTTGGATGAGAGGAGAAGAATCACACAACAGCAGCGTAGCCCTGAGAGACCGACAGAGGAAACCCCGACTGTGCGTTCAGCGAGGCTCTTTTAACACTGTACATGTAAATAGAGTCTATCTATATTTAGATACATATATATTGATCATATGTACTGCTATTTCAGGTGTGCATCCCTATGAGGGTTAAAGTAATAGCGTTCCACCACGCTGTCGTCTGCCCAGGACAAATCCACGAACGAAGCTTATCGCAGTTCTAACCGACCGGAGGGAGCAGAGGCGTGACGGCAGGAGTTTGGCATGGACGGAGAGCCAGCAGGACGCCGGGGGACACGAACGGGTTAAACATTCTTCCTAGCAACTGAAGGACGCCGAAACGCCCGAACTCTGGCCTCTGTCTTGGATGGACGAGGCGTCGACAAGCCCTTGAGTGGTCGCTGTGACCGCGTGCAGCCGCTCAGAGACTCCAGATGAGAACGAAACTGAATCGACGCCTCCGGTCTGACGTCAAAAAGTCGCGCATCCACTCACTTTATACACAATTTAACGTTTGAACAGTATTTCCCTTTTGATCACACGACTTTGTGTTTATGTGATGAGCGTGTTCAAAGTGTAAATATGTATTGCTTGAAAATCAGCGAAAAAAAGCACCTTGCAGGTACCCGCTTTGTGTTTCATGGATCCTCACCAGGTCGTACGAGCGTCGAACATTCAATGAATTTTTTTTTTAAAAAAAAAAGACATATTTGCACATCAGCTGGTGTCCCGGTTCGATATTAGCCAAGTATTCACCAGCGGGACTGAAGGCGAATCCAGACTCGGCGCCCATCAAATCCTCTGAGAGTCTCGTCTCACATTTCCCGGATCTTTGGAAGACGTCGGTGTCGCTGAAATCGACTGATATGCTGTTTTATGATGGATGTAAAAAAAAAAAAAAAGGAAAAAGACAAAGATGGCGTCTTCGGGGTCTCCTCGACTCCTCGAGCGCCTGTCAAACATCGGCGTGCGTGACGGCATGGAGGGCTTCATCGCGGAGCAGGGTGGGGTCGCTCAGGATGGACGTGGACGTGCTCAGCTGGCGAAGGGTACTCAGGACCACTGAGGGAGCAATGACATGGCGGTGAGGTCATGTTGGGATGGTTTCACACCAGACACGGCGCCGTTCTATCGCCGCCTTCTCGCTTCACTCGACTCGACTCGGTTTGGGGGCGTTTCCATGAAGTAACATGTCTGTTGCAGCAGCTTAGTAGTGATGGTCGGCTATGAATAGGGCGGGGATTAGTGAAGGACAACTCACTCAGCCCAACTTACCGCCGTGTTGTTTTTATTCTCTACGGAAACACGGCAGCAAACTGAGGAGTGACGGTAACAGTGTCCTCCATTATTACAGTGTGCGAGTCACATGCAAGAACCTGCATGCAAGTTTCAAGTGGTGATATGAGGACCCCCTCACATGCTGGGATGCAGTCTCAATGGACAAAAAACAACCCAAACTGTGTAGAGTCGAGCCGAGACGAGACGAGCAGTTGGATGTCGGGGAACGCAGACCGAATCGTATCCACACTCCATCACATAACACTATTTAACATTGATTTAAATACACTAAAATTAGCCCAAGGTTTGCAAACTTTTAGGAAGACGAATAAACCGTTTGAATGGACTCACTTGGTCTGAGTGCCAGCAGCGAGCAGTGACGGTCGAGCCACTGCAGCGTGGTGCTGCACAGCTCCGATCGGCTCGTCGTGGAAACCATCCCGTTGAAGGAGTCAAAGAGCGGCTTGATGATGATGCTGAACTGCAGGGAAAAGAGGTCAAGGATCGCAGACGGAGCGCAGAGAGACAAAAGCGCTGTTAAGCGTTGAAGAGGGTCTGGAGTGTGCATGTTCTCCCTGTGGGACTCAAGTTGGATCTCACTGAAGGATACGATCCAGAACTTCCAGTTCTGAAGTGTGCGGCTCTTCACGTAGTCATTGAACTTCTCCTGCATGTGGTCGAACTGTTGCCGCCTCACTGGCACCCCAGTCGCGGGCAGCTGCTCCTGACACTGGCTGTGTAAGGAATAAACTCAAGTCAGCCGGCAGTTCAACGCCGGTCTGCCACCGGTTTGCTGGGGAGGCGTTTCCTCCATCCTACCTGATGGAGGCGTTGAGCTCGTCTATCTCGTCTCGCAGCCTCCTGGCCTCATCCTGCATCAGCTGCCGCTCCTGCTGGAGCTTCCCGATGTACTCCACTGTCTTCTGCAGGGTGACTGCGTTCGTAATCTGAGTGCACAGAGGTGGCAAACAAGTCAGTCGCCTGAACGGGAGCAAACACTGAGCATCAAACGTGCCCCGACGACGTCGACGATGACTTGACGGACATTTGGTTGGGACTTCAGAGCTGGAACGAGGCTGCCGAGCGACTTGAAGCCAAAATTTATGTTTGATCGTCTCTTCTGCTCTGCAGATATGTGCGTCCTCCGGCTCTGTGATAAAAACAACGTGACAGAAGGTTTGGACGCCAAAATCGTGCGCGTCATTCAAAGCAAACAATTCAGTCCAACCTCAGACACAAACCTGATTTTGCTCGTTTTTCACTAAAGCCGTGCTGCTACCGCTGCTCAGCGACAGAGAACCAGGAACGGCGTCTAACCCACACGGTGACCCCTGACCTGATCCTGGCTGACTGTGTACTAGATAAAAAAAGTAAACACAAACAAACATTTTGGCCAAAACGGTGGGATTAAATCTTTTCAAGGAGCTCTCTGACTGGAGACAACTCTTACTGAAACTTGAGGAAGCCTTGTCATGTTTGCGATTGGAAGAACGCGGTTTGTCTTTGGGGACAATCGGCTGCGGCGAGTTCGGCGACGGAGCCATGACGTGAAATCCGGACGCCTGAGAGACAGGAGAGGAAAACAAATACAAAATAATTCAAATTAGAAGTTAGAAGAGAACGATTTTGCAAGAAGTGG
Organism: Malacoctenus gilli; assembly: GCA_032164315.1. NCBI lineage: Eukaryota > Metazoa > Chordata > Actinopteri > Blenniiformes > Labrisomidae > Malacoctenus > Malacoctenus gilli. The sequence continues at coordinate 10,846,189 of JASSRZ010000011.1, forward strand.
AACTTTTAGTTACATGTCAGCATTTGGCATTGGAAAAACAACAAAATCACGTTTATTAGTTGTCATAAACAAGCACCGCCTGAACTGAAGCTGAAGGAGCACGGCAACCTGTGAACGTACTGGCACAAGATGAGAGGAAGTGATGACGACACCAGAGTTGGGGACCACTTCTGCTTTCAGATTGGACGGTGTGACAATCACCGCGTTGGCGTGACCTGGAAACGGTGCTGAGAGAGTTCACACGTTCATCAGTGCATCATACGCGACAGGGCAGAGTGTCGATCAGTGACGACACGCTTTCTGTCAACATAAACCGGAGCTCAGGTCTTCACACCACTTTATTGGTAAGCACTGAACGTCGGGGGGGATGCGGCGCCACAGACCTGCGAGGATGAGGCGAGAGGAGGGGAGGGTGTTAGCGGGGGCGATCCGCTGCACCGGCCGGCTCTTGTTGGCACCGGAAGGATGGAACGCTTGCGGCAGAGCGAACGTCTGACGCTGCTGGACGGGAGTGGCGGGCAGCGGGGCCACCGTCTGGAGCTGCGACGGCAGAGCTGGAGGTTGTTGCGTGGATATGGAGTTGTACTCTGTGCTGTGGCTGAAGGTGGCGGCCGTGTCACCGGGGGGGACCGCGGAGGGCGCCGTGTGCGTGATGGCGGACGGCACGGTCTCGTCCATCCCCGAGGAGTTGTTCAGGGGCGAGGGGACCAAGGTCACTGCTTCCACTGCTGCTGCTGCTGCTGCAGAGGACATGTCCTCGTCGGGAAGGCACTGCACCAGGTGGTCGTGGGGGAGCGGCTGGCGGACTGCGGGGGGCACGGCCCCCTGCTCGGACGGCGCCACCTGCCCAGGAAACAAGGGCATAAAGCTCTGTCCGTACGCCGCGTCGCCGCTGCCACCTGTGGGGCTGGTCTGACTGGCCATGTGGGATGGGAGGGACAGGGGGCTGGAGGGGGGGAGGTGGACCGTTGTGAGCTGCATGGAGGGCATCAACTGGGCCTGGCAAAGGAAAGAAAACACAGACACTCAGCTGGTTCTAAGGCTGCATCACGAGACAGCCTGCTGGAACCCTTCGGTTGTCGTATTAGGTGCAAAATAGGAGCCTGACAATCAAGATAAACTTTTTCTTGTCTTTACTGCTCATAAATATCTCATAGATGATTTCGAAATTAATTAAAAAATGACCGACAATTAAAACAGAAAGTGTTAAAAAGGGCGACTTCAGATTTCTTTTTTGGCTTTGAATGCAAGGAAGCAGAACAGCTCAGAAATCCGTATCTAACCATCGGCGGCGAGCCGATAAGGTTCGCCGTGAACCAGTTCCAAGAGGTCACGCCACTCTTTTTGAAGTTCCTGCTTCCTCTGACTGGAAGTGACTTAGACTTCTTCACACACCTCTCCATGAATGTGCCCCGCCCAGAAATGTCTCAGACTATGGACCTAAGTTTAGCTGCCGAGATGCACTCAAAGTCAGGCGAGGACGCTCGCGGTGAAGCAGAAACTGAAGAAACAAGCTCGGACCAAATTTTACGTCTCCTTTCAAACAACAAAGGCAGAGCTGCCGTCGCTCCACGGTGCTGATATCACAAAGACTTGTGGATAAAAGGCTCAAGTTTAGAAAAAACGGGAGAGAAGTTTCTGGTAAATTTAAATCCTGTGAAGCATTCTGAATAGAATGTGGTAAGAAAAAAAAAATCAGATGACAGACGAGCAGAGGAGACATTGCTTCATTTTGGCTGGATGATTTATTGTTTGGTGATTCAAGGATTAATTAAATTGAAAACCAGGCGTGCCATCTTGATTTGCTCAGGCGCTGCGAGCCGCTGACATATTTAGACCTGAACTGGATAAAACTTGTAAAAACACACGATGACAAAACAAAAAGGTCAAAACTTTCCTTTAAGCTGTTGTGTCAAAGACAGAAACACAAATATATCTTGAAAAAGTGAATAGAAAACATGTTTTTTGTGACCACGTGATTTCTGAAGTCAAAGGTAGGCAGGTTTCACAAACTGACCCTCACACGATGCTCTGAGGTTGTGTTCCTACAAACACTGTTGCATGAGGGGCTCTTCACTTACCGTTTCGCCCCCAGAGACCCAATCAGAGACAACAGCAACTTTACCTGAAACGTTCCTCCAAACGTCTAATTTACTGGTTAAACTCTGAGAAGTCGTCGAACACATCCTGACTGAATCGCCTTGCCACAAACTTGACACCTCTGACTTACAGTATTTTCAGTGAGAATTTTAATTTAAAGGAGGAAAAATAAACAACAAAATGCTGCAAATCAGTACAAGGAAGCCATGTTTACTCAGTGAATAAAGTTTAGTGATATTATTTTGTTACAGAGATTATTTTGTGTAACTACAGAAAGGAAAGAAGACGGACGATTTAATAAATCGATTAAGACCTGCAACAATCTCCTCCTCCTCCTCCTCCTCCTCCTCACAACATGTCATGGTGGTGTGTGTTAGCGCCTGAGCACTGTGTGGGTGTTTACCTGTGACTGAGAGCTGCTGCTGAGTAGAGGGGTGACAGATGATGCAGTGGGGGAAACAGAGGGGAAGACGGGCTGACGGAGGCTGTGAAATAGGTCTGGAACAAGAGTCTCTATGTTAGCTAGAGGTTAGTACAATCACACTATGGACCGTGTTAGGCTAGGCCAACTGCTGGAGCAGAGTTACTGGAACATGTGCGCTTGATTCCTGAACAGTGTGCACTATTAGTGGCTCTGTGGCGCGCTACTAAGGCTACGGGGGGGCTTACAGCTACCTTGGAGGGAGTCGAAGGAGTCCATGAAGTCCAGATTGGGCTGTAACGGGATCAGTCCCGGCTGGATCATGTCAGCGTTTCCCGCATGAGCTGTGGAGGAGTCGCGGGACAGCGTGCCGGTTTTTGACAGATTCCAGACAAAATTGCTCAAATCCAGCCACAAGTTGTAACAAAACTAAAAACCCTGAAACTGCAAAGCCACGACCGACGACAGCATTAAAAGACCACTGATTCCACAATGCAGCAGATTGTTTTCTCACCAATTTCTCGGGGATTGGGCCAGGCTAAGGGCTGGTGTGAAGCCAAGGTAGAGAACAACGTGTCTGAAAACTCAGACATCAGAAAATCCATGTCAAAGAGGGTGTCCATCTCCATTGGGGCAGGAGGTTCGTTATGCTTACGAGGCACACGGCGTGCAGCAGTCTCTTCATCCTGATAAATGGAGACACGGAGCATGTCTGGAGACACTTCCCCAAACAGTGACAACTGCTCCTCCGGCCCCTTCGGGTGTTCAGAACGCAACCAGCAAGCCAGTTAATGACAAACGAGCATGCAGCGTCGGGGTTAGCAGACACGACCGCAGATCTCTACGGAAGCAATTCGTGCGCTCGTCTCGGAAGGTCTGAATGAAATGCGCTGCGCTGATGTCTGGAGCTCTGTGTAATGTCACACCGCAGGATAAACAACTGAAGCCAGTCAGCTGAGCTGTGGAGGCCTGCAGGTTAGAGGAGGAAGACTGTGCGCCGAAGGCTGCTTTTTACAATCCGGAAGTTAGGAGACTTGGAAAAGAAGGGTGAACGTAACGGCCTGTCTGCTCTCACAGCACAACAGTGGAGCCTGAACACAGCTTTCATGAGGGGGGGCTCCAGGTGGACAAAGGTATGTTGTATTAAGCGAGACTTAAAACGGATGCTCAGCCTGACTTTACTTTTCGAATCTTTGCAGAGTGTTTGGCTCCGAATCTAAATCTGCCTTCATGAAGGGAAACGTGTTCAGGCCTGTTCGTGAGCCTCATGCTCATGTGTTGCGCGCTGCAGTGGGGCAACATGATAAACAACTTTCATCAGAACGCTGCTGAACTGCATTATACGGTTCTGATGAGAGTTCTCTCGAGTTTTGTCCCCATCGAGTGGGACAAAAATGTTAGCGGCATCAGAACGATGAAGTTTAGTCATCAGTGAACCAACGGAAAAGCTACAGACGTATGAAAGTGAGACGATTAGATCTTGAGACGATTACGTGGAGCAACGGATGCCGACAGTGATGATGTGACAGCAGCCCTGAGCAGGATGCAGTTGTGCCTACCGTCAGTAAGCTGGAGAGGTCTTCATCTTTGTGCTTTTGTAACTGTAACAAATGTTAGATTCAGATCAACAACCGCGTTTCCTGGTCCAACTCTTCAAAGTTTGGATTAAGAAGACAAAAAAAGACAGTACCCTTTTCTTAAAGTAGGTTCTCCACTTGTGATACTCTCTAATAACGATTTCGATCCTTCGTTTCCAGCATTTTGCTTCCGTAGCGACGGCCTGCGGACGAGGGACGGACGAGAAATAAGTGACAAAGAAAGGAAATACCAGAAGGAAAAGGGAGACACACACACACAAAAAAGCAGCAAGCAGCAGTAGTTTGTCTGCTGCATGTCACAGTCTTCACGCGATCTTCACCTCTGTAGGACGGTGGACATCCAGGTCCACGTTTCCATCCAGTGGCGTCACGAAATGACAAACGGGGTTCTCTCTCCTTTCCACGTCTGCCGGGCAGAAAACACAGGCGAACTCAGTCCCAGTTTGAAAACACACAAGTCTCAATAATCCTCATCTTGGATAAAAACCCGTTGGATTGGCGCCTTTTTAAAAAAAAACCAAAAAAACCCCCCAAAAAAACAAGCTGAAGATCACACTTCAGACACCAAGTTTTCAAAGCACAGTGGGATCCTTACACTGCATATACCAGGCTCTCCATATGGCGTTGTTGAGGCGGATCTTGTCCCTCCAGAGCAGTTTAAGACCCCGAAAGTTCTTCCATTTCGGAGACACCAGCTTCCCACTGAAAGGAAATGAAGAAAATCGCTGCATGAGGACATTCATGAACTCAGGGAGCTGCCAGCGTTCACTATGGCACCATAACATGAAGAATTAGAGTGAGAAGCTCTTTGTTTTTGACTCCTGTGAAGTGGAAACAGTCGCGTGTGGTCACCTTTAACTGGCCTCAGAAAAAGAGGAGTAAAACGTCTGAAAAGCACTGATATTCCTGCTTTTATGTCTCAAGAGAAACTTTAGAAAGTTTAGTGGAGCAATGAGTGACTCTGAATCAAGACCTGCTGCCTTCAGCACAAAAATAATGATTATCTGATGAGTTCCAGCATGGTAACAACTAAATAACAATGAGAGAGGGGATTAAATCATCGCTGTTGAGATGATCAAGATTCAGGAGAGTGATGACGATCTATCAGATCAATAAAGACAAACAATGCTGCTCTACTCCTGCTATAATAACCTTATAGCGACTGATAAGTCAAAGTTATGGTCAAGCTTATAAAAGGCAGAGATGTCCTCGTTTAACTGGAGCGTGTGTTTATTTATGACCCGTAAAAACTTGGCTCGCGTTGCTTTGGTTTATTCTTTCTGCTTTCTTGCGGCGCTCGTTCGACTCTTTACCGTTTATGTGACTGTGACCCGAGAGGAAGCTCTTTCCAGGTCAACTTGTGTACCAGAGGCTCTTTTATGGACATAAATACACATCATTTTCTCTTCCCAGGGTGAATGACAACAACAGAACAGTGGCCGCACTATAAATAATCCTCCCAGTGAGTCGAATTTGATGCTATTTGTGAAGTGAGAGGGAATCCTCCGAGCAGCTGGCGCCCTCGCCACAAACGCTGCAGCTGTAAACGGAGAACTATGGGTAACGTGAGCCGAACAAACATCCAGCAGCTTGTTTTTTTGTTGGCCTTTTTTGTCCAAGCCCTTGATAACGTTTGTACAATGAGGGTAATGTGAAGGACAACTGGGAAATATACGAATGGACAAAAAGACTCAAATTCACCCAGGTATTTCTTATTTTACTTCCACTTGCTTTGACTCCACTCGACTGTTTTCAAACCTTTCAAACTGAATCAGACTTTATTGTCACACGACCAGCCGTACGAATGTCGAGCAATCGGATGAGATTGTATTTTCTGGGGATCGGACACACAAACCACTATTTTTTGCAGCTCCTCACACGTGGTTTCCTGCGAGCGGAGTTGGGCTCAAAACGTGACCTCGGCCGGCTGTCGGCCAACGATCGGCCAGGAAGTGACGTGAATGGACACACCGGGACACTGACTCCTTTCTAAGAGTCAGATCGGCCCCTTTTGAAGCCCCGCGACGGCGAGCTGACGTTTCCTTTGTTAGTGAAGTAAAACGTCTACATGTGAAGTAACGGCGAGGCAGAGCGAGCGGCGGATCGACCACAGCAGTCTGCGTCGACTCGCCTTGACGTCTTCTTTTGTCGCAGCAGGTTTGTGTTACTTACTGATGGCGTCATGTGAGTGTCAGGTCAATGTGACCCATGTGAGGCACTGAGCAGTTTGATTGAATAAAACAACAAAAAAATGTCAAGAAAAATAGATGAAAGCATGACGAGTTCACACTCCATTTCTAAGCACACTCCATTAAAGGATTTAGGATAGTGCCAACTAATTCCAGGCGTGTCGCTCATCACAAAGAGTCATTGTCAACGTCTGAGTGAGCAGACTTGCTTCGTAGTTGTTTCAGTCAAGCAAACAGCAGTATTTCTGTCCATTTTATACCCATACACAACTCCTTTAGACGTAGCCCACAAACGGGGGCTCTGAAACCCCCCCAACGGATGAGTCTCCCTGAAAACATCTGACCCAGAAGGTCGCATGACCCTGGCTCAACTATCTTTGAGCTGCATGCTGTTGTGCACTCGAATATGTTCTGAATATCTTAAAGGAGGTAATCAGACATCGTAAAAAACGTACGTATTTGAATTTTTGACAGCTTCCTACTCTGTGGAATAAGACAAACACGACCTGAGTAAGTTTGTGTGAGAAAGAAACAAAAAGAAAGTCAGTTGTGGGACCTCATGGCTCTTAATTTCAGCACTGTTTTGCAACTTGGTATCACACAAGGCAGGAATCAACAACACGTTATCTGCTGAATGTGTTGGGAGTAACACAAAAAGTATCGCGTCAGACATTCAACCTCAGGAGAGAACTGCAGCCGCGCCGTAAATCAGCAGCTCAGCTGGACCGACGCCTCGTCCCTGTTATGGCACCTGTCTCATTAAAAAGTCAACAAGCAAGTCTGGAACAGTTTCCACGAAGTGTACGCGAAACGGCATCAATAATTCCTCCCGGCAAGAAAACAGAGAAAGCGATCCCTCCCCGCGGAAACTCTGTCGAGGCACGCCGGAGCGCCGCTGGGACGCCGCTGGAGCGCCGCTGGCAGCTGCTTCTGGCCTCCTTTCAGCCGATTCCGTTTGCTTCAATCAAACTAATCTTGTAACAGTCTGAAGCTCATTTCGAAGCATTGACCAGAAGCTTATATAGACAAAAATTAGCCTTTCTCTCGTTACATCGCCCATGAGCTACACTAAAACAAACCTCAGTATCAGCCACAGAAATAAAGCGACACCCAGGCTCAATGTTACCACCATAAATGTTACTTTTTATCGGCCGAGGGAAACTTTTCTGGGCAGCTTGTTTGACTTTTCCTTCAGTGTTTGAACATTAAATCTCTTGTTGCTTTTCCTTCCCTATGATATCAGTCAGATATGTCCCGACTTATCACTAACGAGGACCGAGAGACACGTGAAAACCACGTTATTATTTTGTGGTTTTTATCTCGTAGAACTTTTTACACTTTTTTCACACTCTGGAGAAACTTTTGCACTGTTACAGTTTTTGATTTGGTTTTATCTCAGTGCTGTTTTTTGCATCATACAACTTTGTTAATAAACAAAATAAATTTGAGAGGTTCTGTGCTTCTTTCTTTGGTCATTTAAAATCCCGTTTGGGTCAGATTCCCTTTTAATTTTGGTGCTATTGTGTCTTTTTTGTGGTCGCTTTATATTTCATTTCAATTCGGATGCGTTTCAAAAGTGGACTGCTCCTTTTTTTTAGGTGATATGCTCAATCTGTTTCCACATGTCGAGATTAGGTCAACTTTGCACTTTTCTAGTGTCCGTCCGTGGCTGCTTGAAGCCCTTTTATCTTTGTGGTGAGCTGCAGAGAAATTTGCCAAGTGTCATGTGGTGTTTTATGTCTCTTTTTTGTATAGATGTAACTCTGATCACTTTCATCTAGTCTTGCTCATGTTGTGCCACTATGTCCTATGTATATTATACAACTCTTGATGCTTTCCTGTTGTGTGTAAACTACTTTACATGTCTGTGGTTATTCTGTTCCATCTGAAGACATTGAAAGTCATAATTTTCTTGCAGGGAACGATTCAGTTTGCCATCAACATCACTCGATCATCCCAATTGATCAATCTGTATCTGAGTGTGTTTGTATTCTCTCCAGAACTGATGCTGGCGTGCAGTTTTCTGCGGCTGTTCAGTGTTTCTTGTTGGAGCATTGGATTGACTGAAAGGTCCGAGTTCTTCTTCCACTTGTGACTTCAGCTCGATATCTGTCACGAGTGGTCAGCGGGAAGCTGTGCGAGGAGCGGACTCGTGACTGTACAGCGTGTCCCCCACCCCGGTCTCACGGCTGACCGAGGTGGAGGAGCCCCCCATCCCCGCCCCCACCCTCCTCTGGATGCGCCGAGCGGAGCATCAGTGCGCGGTAACTCACCTGTACGCCAAAGTCATGCACTCGAAGAGTTTGGTGAGGGAGGCGTCGATGGAGAGGTGCGACATGCTGGCCTTGCCGAAGTGGTACGTCTGACAGGTCTGTTTGTTGACGGTGTCGAAGTCGTAGCCTTTCTTCGGAGGGTGCTCGCTGTGCGGCGAGGACACCATGAAGTGCCCGCTGTGGATGATCTGGGACTCCAGCCCGTCCACCCTCCGCAGCACCAGCTGCGTCTCCTCCGCGTCCGAGTCGTCATCCTGCTCCTGCTTCACGCTGGCCGGGGGGCGACGGTACTTCTGCCGAGACATCGCTCTAGTCGCCACGAGCCAGCAGACAAATAGCTAACGTTAGCCGGCGAGCTAGGACAATAAAACTCTCGCTTTTCATGAGGCTTCCCGGTGGCGCAGCCAAACTCCGTCAGACTGTTAAAGTTGGCCAACTCGGCCCGGTCGAGTCTCCGTCCTCGGCGCGCTCATTTTAACGAGCACCGCGGATCACAGACGTCCCGAGCAAACTTGTTGTCTTGATAAGATATTTGACGTAACTACGAGTCGCACTCCGCGACCAGCTGACAAAAAATACTGCTGTGGGCTCGCTTACGCCCGGAGCAGGAAGTTCCTGTGCAGGAGCCGCTCTGATTGGTCGACGTCAGAGCCCCACCCACCCCGCGACGAGTAGCGAGAAAAATTGCATTTCTAAAAAGAATAGAAAGTGGGAATGAGGAGACCAAAACTGTTGCTGAAAAGCTTAAAGTTACATTTTTTTCAAAAGAAATATTATTCAAATTTTTTTTCAAAATTATTAGTTTGACTAAAAGGAACATGTTCACTTTCATTTTGACAACTAAGGAATGAGTGACAACATGTTGTTTATCTTTTGTTAATTAAGGTGTTATTATCATTATAAGTAGAAGTAGCAGTCAAAGTAGTAGTAATGTTGTTATTATATTTAAGGGCTTAATACTATATTTATTATTGTCATTAATAATTGATTGATTCCTCACATTTGATATTTGGGAAAAAAAGGAAAACTGAACAAAATATTGACGTTTCATTTCACCTGTTTTTGTTGAACTCACAAAGCGCATTCAATCTCATTATTGAGGTTTATTTGACTTCTTCTGAAACTTACAAAAACTGAAGGAACAGAAAACAAGTAAATACAAAACAGAAAAACAGAAGAAGTAAGACTTCCTCTTTCAAACAGCTGCCGCTCTGCACAGACGGATGTCCTCACTCGGTGGGCGAGGGGAAGTTCAGGATGTGACTTGTGAACGTCTCCATCGATATCTCGTCAGGGATCGCACACTCCGGCAAACCTTCAAAATTACCGCCTGCACATGGAAAACACACATTAAAAAGTGACAAGTATCCTCGTGTGCTGTGAACTCACACAGAGTGAGTTGATGTGACATACTCTTAGAAGTGTCATGCTCTGAGTGTTCCCCTCCTTCATCCTCCTCCTCATCACTGAGGCCCAAAAGTTTGGCAAAACACTCTGTCACCTCTTCTTCAGTCATCTGCTCTCCTGTCAGAAGCACAAAAAACCCCCAAAACATGTTTGATGCTCTGGGCTGACAAAGGAATAAGTCCAAACAATGTGACAGCGACACATTTAGAACCGAGCAAACGCAACAATGTTGTAAATCAACAACCAGGGAAATACCTCGGGACTGGAGAAGTTCCAGGAGCTGATGGGAGTGCAGAACAGGCTGTCCTGCACTATCCCTGTTACCAAGGACGCAAAAGCTTTGAACGATTTCATTAGTGGAGATGCCGAAAGCTGGCCGGTGGTTCACATACAGCTTGATGAACTCCTCCAGGTCGATGTCAGTGACATACTTCCCAGTTTCAGCGTACTTGCTGAACTTGACTTCATTTTGCATGTCTTCTATCTGGTGGAAATAACAGAGTGCCAGTTATTTTTCCATCTCCATTTTTTGTTGGGTAAAAATAACATTCACGAGAGTTCTGAGACGTCGGGCTGCTTTCTGGGTGACTGATCGAACCTCTTGCTCAGTAGGAAAGAAAGCCAAAGCTCTCATGAGAGAAGGAACCTCTGACAGGAGAATTTTTGTGGACACTTGTCGCTTCTCCATCGAGTCGACCCCTTGTCTTTTGACTTGGCAGAAATAGAAAAAATCTTCCATCTCCTGCAAAACAAAGAAACGCAAAAACACCTAATTTGTTTTTTTGAAAGAACAACTTCAAATGGCAACAAAGGAACAGACAACCACAACACTCCTGCAGACTCTTTACAATTACCAGTTATCTTTGTGGGCAGAAGGCTAACATGTAAGGTGCCCCACCCAGGCAATAAACTGGGAACCTCTTGCTGTGAGGCCAGAGTGCGATCCACTACAGACTGTCTTAGTACTGATGTATGCCTTAAAAAAGAGGACCCACCTTTATCTAGTTGATTTATGTAGTTGATTACATCATTTAAAACAGATTACAAAAACATTCCAACTTCTCTCAAGATTTAAAGAAAACTTGGTTTACTGTTTATCTAGTTTGTGTGTGTGTGTGTGTGTGTGTGTGTGAGTGTGTGTGTGTGTGTGTGTGTGTGTGTGTGTGTTTGTTTGTGTGTGTGTGTGTGTGGCTTGTGAATTATTAGCAATGCAGTTTTAACTCACAAACATTGACCAAACTCACTCTGTAGAACTGTCCGTCTCTTCCGCCCTCTAAGAGGGTATAGAAGGGCTCAATGTCCTTTCCACCCAAAGCAGCTGCTGCCTCCAACACACTTTCACAGACATGAAGGCAAAGAAAAAACACAGATTTCATGGAATCACCATTCGCCCTCCCGAGAGGATCTTCTGGGATGACCGCGGTGAATCTTACTCCAAGTTGATTTCCCACGAGAGCACCGTGCTGTCAGATTTTCCCGCAGTGAAGATGCGGCGGCCGTCGTGCGAGCATGCAACAGCCGACACTCCAGTGGGATGGCAGATCAGAGCGCTGGACTTGTAGGGGTTTCCATCCAGAGGCAAAATCTGGAGGCCCACCTACAGAACACAAAGACACTCCCAAGTGTGATGTATTACATATATCACTAATGTATGTATCAGCAAATCCACTCTCAACCTAGGATGGGGAGAATAGCAATTTGACTGGTAAGTGAAACAAAAGAAAGACTGATTCACACAGTGAGGCCCAAGGGTGGGAGATGGTGGCTAAAACGTTGCTGCGACAAGACAAATTATGTGTCAAGTAAAACAAACAAACCCAGATTCCTATGGAGCAGTTTGTTTGGTTAACATTGCAAACAAGACTCAGCACTGACCTTGTCTTCTGTGATAAATGCCAGGTAATAGGCGGTAGTTTCAAGCTCTTGAGACTTCGGCAGAACCACTATTCGCTTGACGGGGGAGCCATATGTTGGGCCGAGGAGAATCTTTCTGTTGTTTAAAAAAAACAACGAAAGAACGAAAGCAGCTTTCAGTTACTATGCTCCGCGTCTTTGGAACCAAATTCCAGATCATCTCGGGACTGCAGACTCAGTCACTTCTTTTAAATCAGGCCTCAAAACTAGTTTATTTACTCATGCTTTTCCAGACATTTAATTGCAGGTCTTCTTAAAACAGAGTCACTCTAAAATTTTTTACAATTTTCTGATTTTATCTGCTTTTGATTGTGATTTTAACTGCCTTCTATGCAAAGCACTTTGAATTGCCTTGTGTACGAATTGTGCAATATAAATAAACTTGACTTGACTTGACTTGTTTTTCAGTCATGAGTGGAATTCAGGGGGAAAAAAATCTACTCAGTGTTTCACAGACCTGCACATCTTTGTTGTGCTGTTGTAAAGCTTCATCTTGTACTGGTCGGAAGCAGTGAGAAGAAACTGCTCGTTGGTGAGCGGAGGGTACCACGCCATACACAGTGGCACAGCACTCTGCTCAATGCGCTCTGAGCTCAAGATCCGCAGCTGGTTGACATCACTGTTCCTCAGGTCATAATCCACCTATTATTCCGTTCCACACATGCACAGACAAGTGTGAGCACTGAGAATATGTCCGAACAGACGGGCTTGTCAAGCGTCCATCGAACGGCTTTAAAAGCTGACTTACCAGTCTGCGGTCCATGCCCAGAGAGAGCAGTCTGGGCTGGGTGCTGTCCAGGTGAACCCCAAAGAGAAGGTCAATTATAGGCTTATAGTGGGAGCGGTACCTGCCCAGGTACGCCCAACAAGGCGAGGAGCCGTCCTTGGACTGCCACTGAAACACCGTCACAGCGTTTCCGGCATCCTGAAAATGAGCGAGGTCATATGTTTTAGAGTTAAGTTATAACCTGCTTACACATTCAAAGAGAGTGATTTCTGACTAATACGCTGCTTTACCTTGAATCTAACAATGCATCAGAACTTGTGGTTCACAAACGCTTGCTTACCCCTGTGGCGAGATACTTTGAGTCCAAGGAGAAGGTGATGAGATGGATGCGGTCTTGAGTGTAATGAAAACCTTCCTCTGGATCACTCTGCAAAGTTTTGAAGTCTAGGATGTGAACAGCTCCGCTACCAAAGCCAACAGCCAAGAATATTCCTGTTGAGACAGAAAAGGTGGACAATGGAAGCAAAATCAAACACATGCTTGGAAAAACCTGGTTTATAAATCAGCTTCTCTCCTTTCAGATACAGTAAATGAAGTTTTTCACCTTTTGGGTCAAACGTGACACAGTGAATTCCCTCCGATGTGCCAAAAACCTTTCGTCCAATAGAGATGTTGTTTTCGTAGTCCCACAATTTTAAGACGCCCCCTTGATTCCCCGTTACCACAGCTGGCTGGTGAGGGTGGCAGGCCACCGCCTGCACAGGCTCAGAATCCTCTTGCAGGAGGATGCGAGAGCTGCTGCCCTGTGAGACCACATGAACCACGGAGGAACTGACTGACGACACCACAAAGTTCCTGCAACAACAAAAAATCATAAGGAAAAAAAAGACCTTTGGTGCATTAATGTTTTTCCCACAACACGTCGGAATCAAAGTTGTTCTCTACCTTAAAATGACTGGCGTGGCCCCAAGAGTGCACTCGTCTAGAAAGCCTTCAGTACACTCTTTAGAAAGTGAAATAGAAACAATGGCATCCAGGTTGAGTTGATTGTACCAAGCGAGAAGTCTGAACTTCTCGTCAAAAAAACGAACTTGGCCTCGAGTGTCGCCGGTTATGATGCAGCTGGGGCAAAGACACAAACAATACAAATGAGGCAATAAATACATGAAAGCTTAAAACGGGGATATTGGACATTTTGTGTTCATGGCTTTAGCCACCTTTCAGTCGTGGTGAGAACCGTGATGGAAGGTGGCTGCAGTGGGATCATGTTGACTCTCTTTTTCATTACGTTCTCGTCTGCAGCAAGGCCTTCGCCCACAGTCCACACCAAGAGACGGCCTCCAGCCGCAGCCAACACCTGAGACTCTCTCAAGTGAAACACGGAGCGACTGAGAGACACATCGGGCAGGTTTTCTGTCTCAGAGGGCTGAGCAGATTCAGACAGATCACTGCCCGTGGCGCGAGCGTTCCTATACTGCAATGAGGAGGGGAAAAAACGACACAGTGGTAAAGAAAACATTTATATCAGTGCTTAGTGGATTGAAACAGTGGTTGCCAAACTGTTTTTGACTTTGAATGTTTCACTGGGGAATAAAGGTGATTGTTATCTTTACCTTCTGCAGGTTTAGAGTGAAATATTGGAGATTTCCATTGGCCTGAAAGGAAAAGGGGTTGTTTATTATTGCAAATAAAAAGAAAGACTATTTCCAAAACACTAATCTGTAAGAAAAACACAGAGACTGACCTGGCTGTAAAATAATACATGAGTTTTGCTGCTGCTCAGCAACTCGCTGCTGTCATTTGGATTGAAAGTGATGTGATCCTGCCAAAAAAGAATTGTTTAGCAATGGGAGACATAATTTCTTCACTGCAGTTTCTATAAAACTAAGAAAAAAAACCTTAATGTACCTGGAAACCATAACTTGGTCTGATTTCAGTGGACCACAAAGGCTTTTGCGTTTCGCTGGTCCAGTCCCAGATACAAACACACTGCACAGATAGTAAAATAGTGATTAGATTGTTTACTGATTTGCTTCAAAATGACACTTATTGTTTTGCGCAGGCAAATCTGGAGTAGCAAAGGGACCAGGTGGAACGAAGCTTACTTGAACGTCTTCAGCTCCGAGGGTGACCAGATATTTGGTGTCTCTTGAAAACCCCATCGCGATGACGCCTCCATCAGTGTGGCAATCAAATAATGTATGCACTGGGATACTGAAACGTTGGGCACAGATGCGGTTACCACCAAGAGGTGGGACTGACACACAAAAATGCCCGAATGTGTATCGTACCCTGAGTAGGAGTCCCATATCAGCACCGTGCTCTCTGCCCCCTGGTCTGCTGTAGCGATCCAGCGGCGGTCCTCACTCACACACAGACATGCGATGGGTTGGGAGTGACCCTAAGACATTGGCCACTCACATCATTCTCGTTGGACTACCAAATCGGGCAAAAAAAGTTTTATTGTCCAATGATCCTCACCTGAAGTAGATGCTGAGAGTTTAAAGTGTGATTATAAATGACCCCAACATGAGCTCCAGCATAGAGGATCACCAGCTGATCATGGTCTTGCAGAGTAATCACTGGAAGAAGAGGATTCATCCCATGGACCCGCTCCAGAGCCTGTACGGACAAGCACATTTGAATTGTCATGATTCAGTTGAACTTCCTGGTGGTATTCATTGAGCCTTGCCAAACTTACCAGCGAGTGTGGTTTAGTTTGATTTATCTTGGCTGAGAAAAGTGTGTGTTGGGTTGCAGTGTACACATGGGACTGCCGAGTCATCTGGGGAGGATGAGGCTCCGCTTCCTCTCGACTGTCGTGCTCATGCTCCTCACCGCTGCGACCTCCCTCCATCCTCTCACCTCCCTCCGTCCCCTGACTCTTGGCTGTCGGTGTGTTGTTCTGCCTTCCGGCTGCTTCTCAGCTCTGGAGCTCGAGGAGTGTTCATCTGACATAATCTTTATCCACAACAGCAACAACGTTACATCTATGCAGCGCTACAGTTACAGTTGAGGTACGAGCGCGAAATGACAGCGACAGTGCGTTCACAAAAGTCACGCTCGGAACAATATAACAACAATAAACGATTATGTTGAACTAATACTAAAATTGATTTAGCAAACCTTTACCGGCTACTTTCCTATGTGACTAGTTTTGTTAAATGTTTTAAAAAAAATTCACCCATTTGGCCTTGACTGGCTTGCAGGCGCACCTGGATGTTGACTGCCGCCAACGCTTGGTTGCCTAGGTACCGCTAAATCCGCCAAAGCCCTTTCAAAGTAAAGGTATACCTTGGTTTTAGCACTGTTGATTTGCTCAGTTTACCAGGACACGTCGTGTTCCGCTGATGTTTCGCAATAAAATACTTAAACCAGGTTGCGGTCAGATTAACATCTGCAACAAAATGACTTTGATGATTAAAAAGCTCAACAGATACATAACTTTAGTTGCCACATATAGAAGATATGCTGTGTTGGTTTATGACGAGGTCTTCACCCAAATAAGAGTTTCTTCGTGCACGATTAGTTTTATTTTGAAGTTTTGTGAAAGGACGTGGAAAAACTCGGCTAATTTGGATTAAACGTGTTTTTTTTCTTTTTCTGCCAGTTTTTCCGGTCGTACCAGTTTAACAGCGACGAGTGTTGTATCTCCCTGTTATGTCATTCACTTTTCGGTCTCATTCAGCTTGTGTTTTACGCTTTTTTTGTGATAAATTCCTTTTCTTCGTGTTCGTGTCAGACTGTGGATGTTGAAATGATAAAAGAGTTCGTGACTGTCAAGGACTCCCGAAAATAGAGAAGAAGCTTCTCGTGCGCACGTTTGGCGCCGGGTGATGACCCAACGAGGAAATAAGCGAGGGACATCATTGAACTGAGGTAAGAAACTAAGTCGGCGACTAAACTGACGGACTTGTTGCGTTACGCGTCACTTAGCATTAGCATTAGCCGGCGGCTCCAGTCAGCTGACTTGTCAGCTGCTGTGGCTTGAAGGCTGTTAGCTCACAGAATAAACCCTTGTAAAGTTGTTTTTTGTAGGTCAAATCTGTGTCCCAACAGTCGGTTCAGCTGTTTCAGACTCCCTGTATTTAACTGAAGTTCATTGAGTCGTTAAAAAAGTTTGTAAATAACTTTGGTGACAGAATGTGAGCTGTTTCTCATAGACTGGACGAGACGCTATGTGCTCTATGTGATTGCTAATGGTAAAAAAGACACTATGATTACAGATGGTTTGCATTCTCATCTCACAGTGACAAAGTCCTCGGTTTGGCCCTCATATTGTTCAGAATCTGCATACTTTTCCGCAATCATCTTTTCTCTTTCTGCTGTCCAGAAACATGCATAAAAGCTCAATTGGTAGCTACAAATCTATCATATTTGTAATTGTTGGTATGTATGTGCTTACTCTGTGATCCACTGACAACCCGTCCAGACTGCACACTGTTTTCACCTGTTGACAGCAAAGTTTCGGTCAGAGTGCCTTGACACACTCAAGAATTGCACCTGCAAGCACCAACAATGGGCCAAAAATTATGATAATTCTTCTTTTTATAATTGCTGAATGAAAGCAAATACATTTGAATGGTATGTAAGAGTTTAAAAGCAGATGGAGAGCAGACCCGGACTGTCTGACAAGCGGTGTTTCTCTGAGGACCTTTTGTGAGAAGATCTCATTGTAATTTCACAGGGAGTCTGATAAGGCTTCAGAAGTTAGGAATACGTGTCGTGACTACTTCTGAAAGTTATCCAGAGGCATGGGGGGAAAAGCCAGTCACACAAAAAACATTGCTTTTTTACAGAATTTGAAAACAAGTTATGAAGTCAAACTTTGTGTCCTGACAGGTGGAATATATGAAACAGCTGCACGATGTGGGCCGACAAGCAAAGAGGAATCAGAGTTTCGCAGGAGGAGCTGCTTTGCAAGAATGCATGCGGCTATTATGGGAACCCTGTATGGCAGGGCTTCTGCTCCAAGTGCTGGAGAGAGAGAGCGCGTACTGCTGAAGCCCAGAGGCAAGACACCAGGTACCCTGGATGGATGAATGATGTATACTTCTGCTAAGTACACAACCCTGGAGGAACTACTCAATCTGGGGTGTCTAACTTGTTTTAATTCATAGCATTGCAACACTTTGTTGCCATCTGCTGCCATGTTTTTGAATTCACACTTTAACATTTCTAAACCAGTCAGAAAAGTTGACATTTGAAGGATAGCAATTACCTATTTAACTAGTTCGATTGTGATGTGAAAATGTAGTGGTTTGTTATTTTTACTGATGCTAACAAATGTGTCCTCTGATGTCTCTTTCTTTTCTTGGCTGGCGTTCACTTCTCCCTGTCTCTTCGTTCCAGACCGATCAACGATGGGACCCCGCCCACTTTTTCCAAGTTCGAGGAGAAGAAGAACATGGAGAAGAGCCGTCGAATTAACACCATGAGGAGACTCTTCTGGGGGACCCCGTCGCCTCCAAAACCTCAAGGTGCTGTTTTGCTTTTCCCATTTGTAGCTCCATCAACATGACCCGCTTCTCCTCTATCAGCAGTTGTAACAGCTGCAGTTCAAACATGAGCTTAGAACAAAACAAATAAAGACATGGACTGTATAGGTTTGGGTTTTCACCTGCATTTAAAATCCTCCTGTGTCTGTTTAGAGTCGTCTGAGGGCCACAAAAATATATTGAGAGCTTTCCAGAGCCTCGAGCCTGGAGACTTCACCGGTTTCCTAAAGATACTCAAGAGCCCTCCGTCGCAGCGCTTGCAGTCCCGTTGCACAGCTTTCCTCAACACAATGGAAGCCTATCATGTAGGTACCACCGCTCGACTCCCACATCACATCCAACGTCTCCTCCAAGCTTTGCTGACCTGAGATTCCCGCACTCTCGGCAGGATCTGCCGGTACAGAAGCAGTCGGACCTCGTGCAGGATTTCTACCAGTCTTTTGCTCAGTATTTCATCAGTGAGTATGAATCTTCGAGGATGGCACTTTTTTTAAGGGTTTTGTTGTGGAAACTGACCTAAAAATGTTGCTTAACTGAATTAAAGCGGACCTCTTAAGTTGCTTCCTGTTTGTTTGAGGTTTTCCTGAGGCCCAGGTCACTCAGATCATGGAGCACGTGGAAAAGTTGATCATGACGCGGCTGCATAAGTGGGTGTTTTGCCATGACAGTTGTGAGGATGAACAGAAAGACCTCACGCTTCAGAGAAGAATCAGGTAACCTTATTCTGTGGGGGCACCATGAAGAACAGGTGCTGCTTCAGATCCTGTTCTGTCTGTTTGTTTTTCTGTTGGTTTTTTTTAAGTAAAAATGTCATTGATTCGAATCCTTGTTCCTCTGTGAGATGTTTATGTGGACAAGTATTCGTACTTTGGGTTTGATGATGAATGTCTTTTTTATTTGCCATCTCTCAAGTCACTCACACTGTTTATGTTGAGAACTTCTCACGTATGGTATCTTTGCATCACAGGTCCTTAAACTGGGTCACTCCAAAGATGCTGAGTGTACCTTTTCCGGACACGACAGCGTCCGTCACAGCCGACCCCTTTCTGCCTGCCATTACAGGTAATTTCAGGTGCCACTCCTCGTTGTCAAACATCATCATAAGTCTGAATTATTGTCCTGTTTTTTTCTTCCTTGTTTCTTTTCTAAAAAGCCATAATTGAGATGGATGCCAAACGGGCGCCTCAGGACAAGCTGGCGTGCGTGTCCAAATGCAGTCAGCATGTCTTTGAAGGGCTTTCCATCCTGACCAACGAGCCCGCGAACGCAGACGACTTCCTGTCGGCGCTCGTCTACGTGGTGCTGAAGGCGAACCCGCCCCGCCTGTACTCCAACATGCAGTATGTGATGCGCTTTGGCCTCCCTCACAGCCTCATGGCGGGAGAGAGCGGCTACTATTTCACTAATCTGGTGAGTTAATCTTCAAACATCACCATCAAAAGGAGTGATTTGTGAAAACATGGACAGTGGAGCCTCCTAACTTGAATAGCTGCATTACTTTGAACACTTTAAGAATGCACTTGTACAACTTTACATTCATACGAAGGTTTTTAAAAGAAACACAGTGAGGTTTGCTGCTAATATGCACTTCTGTCCGTTCCTGTCTGCCCTGACGTTAGTCTTGTGCCGTGGCGTTCATCGAAAAGCTGGATGGACCGAAGCTCAACCTCAGTCCAGAAGAGTTTGACGGCTACATGCTGGGTCAGCGAGCCCCGTCTGCCTTAAGCCGACGGCAGCAGGTCACCAGTGACACGAAGCACCTGCTGCAGGAGTTGCAAGGCCGACAGGAGAGACTGGACGAGGGAGTGGGTGCGCTCAATGAGCAGCTGCAAAAGTGGGTCCAAGCTGTCCATTTGGAGTTGGACGATGCAGCCGCGCAGTTCGTTCAGGTACAGAAGGAGGTAACGGCTCAGACCGAGTCCTCTCAGAGCGCTTCACCTCCAGCCCAGGATGTTTCTCCACCAGAGGGGGCCGAAGAGCCGTCTGCGCTGATTCTCAAGGATCAACAGGAAGGCCCGTCAGATACAGACTGTTAGTTCTTTGAGCAGAAACTCCTTATCAGCTTTTCATTGACCTTTCTTAACTGTCAGCACTAATGTGCATACATGGGCTGCCGAAGGAAAGCGATTTCTGTTCCACTGCTACATTTGCACGTTTATAACCTTTAGAAAAAGAAGATTTGTGAGCCACTTGAAGATGAAGGAACATTTCCTGAGGAAAGCATTTAAACGTGGTGTCACGCAGCACACAGAAGTTATCTCACTTGCTCCTGTTGAAGGATTGAAGCGAGTAAAAGCACATTCCTGTTTCAATAAACAATTGTGACTCGAAGGAACAATAATACACTCAGGGTACACAGCACTTACAGACACTGCCAAACACTTGTAGGGTGCTCTTTTTATACGATTTCTTTCTAATAGTGTGTTCCAACATGCCGACACGTGGAGTGCTGTGAAATGGCAAAGAAGCTCGACACAAGATAATGTCAGATTACAGTTCTCAACCACTACAAGTCATCGGAGCCATGTTGCATGTTTACAACTGAATAATGTTTTTTGAAGAAAATCAGCAGATGTAATCTTCTGGTTAATGATTGTATCCAAAAATATATTAAAGGTGGTTTATGTGAGTATCAATTCCGAGTTTACTTATTACTTATTGTTCCTGATTGTGATTCTAAGATAAATCGTAAACTGGGTGGGAGGTTTTCCTCTGAGGAACAAGCTCGGACAGCAGGAGGCATTTGACTCGCCTGCGCTGCTCACAGAGGTGACTTGCAATGACCTACGTGTCCACCGGAGGCAGTAAAGTGCCGCACTCCCATAAAACGCAGAAGAAGAAAAAAGCCGGAAGTCAGCAACCATGAAGATGACAACAGAAAACTGTTCTGGAAACTCGGAGGTAACGATGGAAGAGGTGAAAAACCTCATCAAGAAGAAGGACGAAATCGAAGAGCAGATTAAAGCGTATTACGACGTGTTAGAGGACGTAAGTCAGCTTCATTTATTCACAGCGCAGAGCTGATTCAGTGTTGGTGTCAGTAAAGGGACGTGCTGACTCTGATTGTTGTTGATGTTTACAGCAAGGCGTCGGAGTTGAGGGTCCTCTGGTTGACGCAGAAGGTTTCCCCCGAGCAGATGTTAATTTGTACCAGATCAGGACAGCGAGACACAACATTTCATGTAAGACTGTGTTTTATGTGTGCGCGCGAGTGTTTCTGAACTATATGTCACAGTTAAACGAGTTCGTGTCTGAACCATAGTTACTTTCGCTTGTTTCACGTGTTTCAGTTGTTCATGTGATGTGGTCGTCACTCCTCCAGACGACTGTGTCCAGTGGCTCATAGAGTGATGCTCAGTCAGAGCTGATATTCTTTTCATTCCTATTTGTCAGCGTGTGAATGGACCAGCCTGTTTTGAACTCAACCAACTCATCGCTCAACCAACTTTCTGTGGAAAACTTTTGTGACCCACCTTAGTTTTTCATTTCGATCGCAGAGCAAATGTGCAGATTGGCGATTGTTATTTTGTCTCCTCACCAATTAAAGGATTTGTCCTCATTTGCTCTGCAAACTGTTTAGTCTCTTTTGATGTGACTGCTCAGTAATTTTGCTAATTTCATTGCACTGAACCTCCAATGTCGTCGTTCAGGTCTGCAAAATGATCACAAAGCCATCATGGCAGAGATCGAGGAGGCCCTGCACAATCTGCACGCCCGGGAGAAGGCCAAACGGGAGCAGGACGAGGCGGGAGCCCGGGTGGAGGCGATGGAGCAGGAGGTGACCCTGCCGCCCCCCTTCGCCCGGGTGGACGCTGTGACAGACGGCTCGCCTGCGTGCAGAGCAGTGAGTGGTGACAAGCTTGGGCTTTTTTATCCATGAAGCTGCTTGAGCAGTTGTTGAAGATTGAAATCACTGTTTCTCCCGTAGGGGCTCAGAGTCGGTGACGAGGTCGTCGCGTTCGGCTCAGTGAACTCGAAGAACTTTCAGAACCTGCAGAACATCGCGTCCGTGGTTCAGCACAGTGAAGGGGTGAGAAGGAGACGTCGGCACAGGCAGCACATCTTTAACTCATTTCACAGAAGAAGCTTCAGACCACCTCAAATGAACCAGATCTGTCCTAAAAGTTCTGATTACACTTACAGCGAAGTTTATACACTGACTGCACGTGTACAAGTTTATTTGGTCGACTCGGTCAAGACTTTAAAGCGTTTCGTCTCACTGTTCCACAGAAACCCCTCAGTGTCACTGTGATCCGGGTGGGCCAGAAAGTACAGATGAGTTTGACTCCACAGCGGTGGTCCGGCAGGGGTCTGCGGGGGTGAGTGCAGGAAGGAGACACTGTGGGGGGGGGGGGGGGGGGGTGGAAGTCCTGTAATAAGTTGTGGGTTTTCAAGTCCAAAATAATCGAGGTGAAAGATAACTGCTGTACTGCTGCTTGATTCATCATTTGAAAATCTCGTTCTAAATCAGTATCTGCTGTTTTTTTTTTATTTCACAGATGCAACATCGTTCCAGTCCAGCGATAATTTCGTTCTACTCTTGTTCTCCTGAGTGGTTTTGATGCTGAAGTGTTCATTTGGAAACAGGATGGTCGTCAGAGAGTGAAGTTTGAAAATAAAGCATCAGACGATGCTGAGTTTCCTGCGTATCAGTTGGAAAAACCTGGCACTTGTATAACTGTTTCGATTCCATGGATGCTCTTTGCTGATCTTTGCTTGTTTTATTCATTGCTTTACTGCGATTTGAGACTCATGTGGGCTTGCAATGATCTGGGGAGGGAAATACTCACTGATGACTGCTACTATCAACCAACTGTAGCAGGAGGACAACTCATTAAACATTTATGCGAATTAGGTCTAATCGTGTGTAAGGTGAGAGGTTGTGCTTTTTGAAGCCTAAAATAAAGATTTTATGAAATGGCTTTTGTTTTTCGGGTTAAAGAAAAGATACGGAAAGTTCTTGAGTCGATGTGTGTTAATGTGAGACACTCATGGGTCACATTATTCTAAAAAACTTTGAAAGAATTCTCACACTGTCCGCTTAAAGACTTAAAGCTGCAATACTCGTTTTAGCCACATGAGGGAGCTTGATCGGACCACATCCAACTTCTGGGCACATTTAGTATGGCAGTGCTTCTGGTAGGCACGTAGTGTTAGTGTTTAATAATGGATAACAGTTCCTGATTATGAGTTATTGTGAAATGGATCTTCTGGAAAATAAACTGAAATAGATTATTTCACACAACAAAGTTTTTCTTCAAAAATCACATCATGTATTTACATTGACAAATCCACACCATGTGATAAACAGCCATGTTTTATTGTATAAAATTACAAAAAGATATTCCGAGATTTTTCTTTTTTCCAAAAGTTGTCTATGATCTTTCAGAAAGAATCTGTTTCTGTCGGTAGTGACAGAGGGAGGAGATGTGAACATAATAGCAGACGTTTGACAATTTCACACTTAGTTTGCCAGTGTTCACATTGATCGAGCTCTTCCAGAAAAAAATAAAATGATGATGTGTCTCCAATAGAGACGGTGATCCCAAGTCCATGAATGTAGTGTCGTCATGGAGCCCTCTGGCCTTCAGGGCACCTCGAAGATCCCACAGAAGCTTCTCTTTACCAAATAAAATGCTATTTATTTATTCTGAGTAAAAAATATCATACAAAGTGGAAAATACTCATGAGGGATGCTTGAGCTTCTTCTTTTTGGGCTTCACCATCTGTGGAAGCTGGATTTTAAAGGCAGTCCTAGAAAATAACAGAATTTAATTAATGCCAACAAAATTAGGATTAATGGTGGTGCATTGTGGATTAATCAGACAAAACAGGACTCACTCGCATGTAGTACAAATGGGGCTGAAGTTGCAGAATACTACAAGGGAGAGAGGAGAGAGAGAACGTCACCACGGAGATTCTGAAACAAGGCCCCACACAGGGAAATGTTCCCCGTGCACAATTCTTCAGACTCGGCTTCACACTCACTTGACAAGCAAACCGAGCACACGTAGCCGATTTCAATGAGGTTCCGATGGCAGAAACACGCCGCTCGGTAGTCGACGTGTGCAGGCGGAGGCAGAACCAGCTGCGAACGCTGCTCGCTGTCTGGCAGGAACACCCACTGATGAAGGAACAACCCAAACGCGCAAAACATCAATGAATATGTGGTCAAAAACAGGACGGCGGAGGTGTGACCCCGAGCTGCGCTCTCACCAGAAGATACTGAGCCAGGGCCACTTTCTGTGGTATCTTCAGGTACAAGCCGCCAGTTATGTCGCATGCCTAAAAGCAAACACAGCACATCATTCGATGTTTATACCAGACTGACTTTGAGATTGTCTGGTTTTATTTCTTGTCTCATCATAATGCTGTGCTGGCAATCTAAATCACAATTCAACATCTGTAAACTTGAGGAAAGTTCAGAAAAACGGGTAGAAAGGACACATAACATTGCGTTGCCATGGCGACATCATGTTACTGAAGGAGTCTGAACCTTTGTAGAGTCGAGTTCAAAACCTACCTGCTGGAGGAGACCCGAGTCCGAGTCCAGCACACAGGCGTCGATCAGGATGCTCTGGTTTTCAAAGGACAAAGCGAAGAATGCATTCAAAGTGGTAAATAAAAACAGGTAAGGCACTTATAAAAGGGGGGGTGTGTGTGTCTTTACCTGCTTTTGAGCAGCAAAAATCACATTCATGAAGTTCATGTACTGCAGGGCGCAGTCGTCAGCTGCTTTTATCACCTGTGCAGAAGCAGAAAGGAGAGCGTTCAGTGTCCGGTGGAGAAAAACCGGGACGCCTGCGGGAAGCTTAACTATTGAGGGCTCACCAAGATCCTCGATTTGATCTCCTGTCCAACTGAAAATGAAAAGAACTTGAGAACTCCAAAAAACCCCAGCAATTTTTGAAGATGATCAAATATTATATATTCAAAGAAATTACCTTCCAACTCTTTTGACACTTTGTGAATATCTGGTGATCACAGACTAAAGAAAAATATAGAACTTTTTCAGCAGCATCAGTTTTGTCCAACATGAAGAGGCGTAAACCACCTGGGACAATATCTTTCTTTTGGAGCAGCTAAGCATCCAGACAAAAACAAGTACAAGCGCATCCAGTAACTTGCATATTTAACTTATAACGTGTATATAACACACCAGTTTCCTCATACATTTTACACTTTGCAGAGACACGAGTTGAGCGGTTCCCATTGAAAGGATACAGCAGAGAGCTTTGGCCAGAGAGCCAGCCAACAAGGTGTCCGTAGAGTTTCCCCTCACTTCAGCTGCAACAAGACACACACTTTACACTTCAGAGTCACGAAACATAGTTGGGCGTCACTTTACACCTCACTGAAACTCTCTACCGCTATATTTCTACCTTCTATGCTTGATGTCAACATGACGCACCGCTGAGCAAACTGGAACTTACTTTTTGACATGATGTTCCTGATCTCTTCGGCGATGATGTTGTTGGCGACGGACAGGAGTTCGTATTTTCCATCCCCGCTGGAGGGTGCGTCATCGGCACCGCAGTCCCCAGCCCCCCAGTTCTTATTGGGGTACAGGAAGTGACTGGAAGGAAGGAAGCAAGGGACGGTGAAGAGAGGCGTGACAACACACACAACGCTGGTACAATCTGCTACTACAGCTTTGCCATAAAGCTGCAACAACGACGTGAAGTCAATATAAACCGCGTCTCAACGATCCCTCCCTGAGCGGCGCTGCGTCAGCTCACCTGTCTTGGCAGTGGCTGGCGATGACGGCCAGCTTGTTGGTCCTGGTCATGGCCATGTGGGAGTTTCCCATCACCATCACTGCATCCACACACTTGGACAGGGTGAACTGAGCGGGAGGGGGAGACAAGAGGAGACAGCGGCGTGAGGACACGTCCGAGAGCCGCGCTGGCGCTGAGCCTGCAGACGGAGTGAGTACCTCGGGCTGTCTCTGAGCCTGCTGGCCCCACCAGATCGGGTTCACGTCCACCACGATCACCAGCAGATTAATTTCATCCTCTGAGGGAACAGGAACCGATTTGTTTCTCCACACCAGACAAAGCAGTTCAAACCTGAGTGAACTTTGTTAAAATAAAGCGTACCTGATGCCATCACGGACAGTTAGTTTCCCCTCGGAGCTTTTCTGACCATTCCAAATGTATGGTTCGATAAATACGTCCTCAGAACTAAACCCGCTTCGAAGTCCAACCATCCGCACCATGTACAGTAGAATAAAACTCGTGAAATCACACATGCAGTACAAATAAACAACTGCCACTTTGTTCAAGCTTCATCCATCACACTTAGGTCCACGCAACGTCATCAAGAGGCGCCGTACTTCTTCTTCTGCTGCGCCTCCCGCAGACTGAAACCATCGTGTAGCTCTGCTGCCACCTGGCGTCGGTATTGTTTAGTCACTCAAATTGTTTATCTCTGCTTTGAGGAGCAATAAATATGTTAAATCATGCAGCGCGTAGAGTTCTTTATTTGTGGAGTTACTGTTATTACAACATGTAACAGAGGCACAATCAGTCACATCTGAGCATTTTGGGAAAAAATGTGATATGATTAAACAACAATCAAACGTTTTTAATCCTTTATTTATCAAACTGGACTTAAAAAACCAATAAATTGCACAGAAAAAATGCAGCAAAAATTGTGTCTTTTTCTGTCCATTATTTTGCTCAGACAAAAAACAAAAATGTCTTTCAGTGCTATCTCACGCCTCCATCCTTGACTAAATCTTAATATTGTTTTTTGGTTGATAATATAGTTTTTTTTTTGCATCAGTGTCCAGTGAGTTTCTGAGAATACTTTACGCCTTGTAATGTCGGACCTTTCAAAGTAAAACATGGTGTCAAGAAACAGACTGAAGTTTTAAAGGATGCTGAGCAGTGAAGTCATGAGGTCCTTGGTGTCCATCTATTTGCTGGGCTGGACTTTGGGCTGGGCTCTGAGTGACACGCTCCTATACCTCTCAATCTGGTAGGTGTCAGACTCAATGGTTTCACTGCAGTCGTTCAGTGTCACGTATACGTCCCCGTTGACCTCGGTGACCTTGTGTATCCTCTGTTTGACGCCTTTGGAGCGCCAGTGAGTCCTCATCGGTCTGGCTTTGGGGTCGTCCACGGCTTGGTAAAGCCCCTCCCCTTCTGCTAGTGTGATCTTGTACTTGTGCCAAGGGCAGACGATGCACAGACGACCATTAAACTCCTGTTGGAGGCATAGCACGAGTGTCAGACATGGAAGTAAAGGAAAAAGGAGCATCATCTTATGAATCCGATGCACCACACATGTGCACACCTCTGTCAAACAAAAGAGACACATTTGCTGGAAACTCACCTCAATGTCTCCAAACTGTAACGCGCCTCCCGAATCTGAAAGTGAAAAAAGAAGTTGCATTTCAAACCTGTGTGTATCAAAGATATAAAGAGCCAATGAAATCGAAGGGAATCGACAATCGGTTACAGGACGATCTCAACACAAACACCTGGAGCTCAGCTCTTACGGTAGCAGCGCGTGTCCATAGCATGAAGCTGGCCCTCATGGTGCAGGACCAGCACATCTCTGCATCCATTCACCAGCTTGGTCACACGCCCGGCCTTCACAATATCCTCCTTCTTTCCAACAAAGTGGGAGGAAGGTGGCGGTAAGGAGGAGGAGGATGAAGAGGAGGCCTGCGAAGTCTCCTCATCAGAGGACATGCTGATGACTTCTTACTGCAATATTCTGTGAGACATTGAAATCCAATGTTGTCATTGTTTTACTTTCAAAGAACATGAATAATAGTAGAAATAAAATCAGAAACAATGTCAACTTCATTCATTTTTTCTCCTATCCTTATCTCTCTGACTTTTCTCTGATCTTACAATCGTGACAATCGGATGTTTTAAAACACGAAACTATTTCTGGGAAATAGACGAAAGAAAACTGGTAAATTGCACATAAAATCAGAGTAAAGTTTATGTTTAACTGGATACCAGTAATCCACGGATTACGGGTGTTCCCTCCCACCTGCATTTTTATCAGTACGTTTTCACCTAAAAATTGTGACACTCAAACGCTGTAATTTTGCAAAGGAATAGAAATTGGTCATTAAAACCCATTAAACGGAATATACCTTTTACGTAGTCTGCATCCGTCCTCGACTCCGATTGACGCCTCCAGCAAATCTGTACCTGGTTGTCATTGCAGGGGGCTCACAGGGAGATCCTGGTCCTCCTCCCGTTGGTGGCGGAAATACACACTCATTCCCACGAAAGTTATTCAGTGGCGCTTGAAGGAAAAATTCGACTTCCGGGTCTGGGAAAGACTAGACTGCGCATATTCCGTAGGGGACGAAGGGGGACGAGGTTGCGCAGAAGCGTCTCTTTAAACCCCGCCCACCTGTTGCCCGTTCCTACTCGGGCTCGTTCGTCAGTTTCCGCGGTCATTGCTGCGCGTTCACAAGCCTGCTTACATCCGCTGTTTCTGGAAGCCGAGCGGCTGCAGAGATCGCGTGATTGAGGCGCATGTTAGGTTTTTTGGGGGTGATTGGATGTCATGTTTTTTATTAACAGTTGTCCCTCATGAAACACGAATTGAGCGAAAGGCGCCCCTCAATTCGAACCGCTGACAGTCTTCACAAATAAAAATATAAGGAACAGTTTATTATAAGTTCAACCTGATAATATTGTGTTTCAAAAGGCTGCTGAGTTATTCTCAAGAAGTATGGTTTTTAGTTTCCAGCAAAAAAATGACATTGATACTGAGTTTTATTTTTGGCTATGATAAAACAAGCACTTTTGATGTTGATTCGATGAATCGCAGCTGTGAGTGTGTCCCGTGATCGCTTCAGAAGAATATAAGAATTATTGATTAGACATATATGAAACTTATGAATACACATATTATTAACCGCAGAATCCCAAGGCTATACTTCTGGAAGCATATGGACAGGTGAACCTTCTTTTAACTGCTTTGCCCAATCATAGTTCTATCTTTCTATCATTGCATAGTATAGTATCATAGTATAGTAGTTGCCCAGCCTGTGGTGGTAAGTGTCTTACTGGTTCAGTCTGGGGAGGCTTTTTGTCTTAGTGGGTTCGCTGGTTGGAATTAAGCCTTCAGGGGATTATCTCTCATACTGAACCGAGCGAGTCGTCTTCCAGCATTTATTCCAGCGATAGCAGCTTTTTTTAATTGTCCGTAGAAACTGCAAGAACAGATCCTGTTTCTGCTGCAGCGCCAATAGAAAGCGCTCTTCCTCAACCGTTTCCGTCACCATGGAGACACCGCATGTGTACGGAAATAGTAATACCGCTCGAGTTGGCAACTTCGTGAAATATTCATGCATTTTGTCAGTTCACTTTTCTTTTTGGGATTAAAAAGCGTGGACATTTTGCCCCATGTTTTTGTTTGCTTTTACTGCTCAAACATCCTGGCTGACAAACCGGTAAGTTGTGTATTTTTCAAGAAATGAATTCATTCAATCACTTAGAGGACTTCTTTGAGATGTAATAGGCATAAGGGTTGTTGCTCTTTGTTGTTGCTTAAACGTCAATAATATTTATATCTTATCCCTTATTTTACACTGTGCTTGTTTCCAAAATACACTTTGACAGTGAAATCCCCCATGTTTTGCATCAGGAATCTTTTACCTTTTATAGCTTGCAGAAGTGCGGTTTTGAGAAGTTAACCAAAAATAAAAATTTCAGTAGTTCCTTAAAAAAACCTATAAATTCAGTTTCCAAAACGAGTTCCTTCTTTTAACCTGTTGTTATTAAGGTGATGCTTGTGACTTGACGTGACTGTTGTTTAACATGTCATAAACTCAGCTGATATCAAAAACTTCCCAGATCACGAACGTCTTCAAATACGCACGATTGTCAAATGAACCACAATAACCAGTAGAATAGAATAGAATAGAATAGAATAGAATAGAATAGAATAGAAAACAAACTACCAACATGCTGGGAGGTGTTTGCCATCTGTTGTGCCTGATATTCTTATGTCTGCTTGTAGAGGAAGTCTCACATGCCATGCAGTGGGACCACTGCAGCTGCCCCCCAGTCTACTGTAGAAGCCAGCAGTTGCTTTCTGGGGCTGCTATATTTATCATATTTGCGGGTATACGGAACGTGTGCCGGCTGCACTGTGCTGCCCCGGCTCCATCCTGACCCCGTGTCAGATTTCAGCATCATACCGGCGCTGTCCCGTGCTGCGCTCTCCACCAGCAGCACAGCATGGTGGTACCGCCACAGTGACCGATCACTGGCTGCAGCTCTGACAGAAATCACCCAGAGGGGGGAAACAGAAAACAACACAGGGCTTTGGAAACTGTGACTTAGCAGATGCATGCTGCTGTGTGGTGTTGCATCATTATTGTTGTAGGACAATGGTTTGTTTGCATGTTTTTAGTTTCAGTGACTAACTTGCCACAACTCCCAGGATGGGAGGGGAGATGTAAAGGATCACAACAAGCAGGGACATGACTTTTGGCCTGTATGAATGTCTGAGAGCAGTTGGGCTCCAGTGTCACTATGCCAGGTAAGCACTGTCACCCATAGGACATTCACACAGACAATTTCCTTGTGTTCTTGCGTATACATGTTCTGTCTCTGTTTCTTTAGGTTCACTTCAGTGGGCGTTCATCGTGCAGCCCACCTCTCGGCACTCACCATGGACGACTACCCCCACCTGGGGGTTCGCACCATCGAGGAGAGGACACGGCTTTTTGATTTGGTCCAACTGATAAGAAGTCTGGACCTGGAAAGCCTTGAAGATGATGATGGTGACGCTTGTGATTACAGTGCTGCTGCTGCTGCTGCTGCTGATGGAGCCTTTGCTGAAGTGATCTCTGAGTTTGCTTGTGGGAATCCTGCTGAAGATGCAAGTGATGAAACGAATGAAGCTCTCGCTGGACCACTGTGCGTTCGAAGACGTCTTGATTTCAGTTTTGAAACCCCAGATCGTCAGCATAATCATGCATCTCATCCTGAGGATACTGTTCATTTTTGTTCAAGTAACAATAGAAATACCAGTCACACCCGCGACGGATGCCCGACGGTCTGTCACTGCAAAGAAAACAAGCTCAAGCCAGGTATTTATAGCTTTCCATCTGATCGTCATATGACAGAAAGCATGGCGACAGACATCACAGGAGGACTTTCCTCGTTCAACTCTACAGACAGGTTACCGTCAAGGTGTGTGTCACTCGAAAAACCAAAACTCAGGTCTGCAACGTCGCACGCTTCTGATCCCAAAACATTTGGACATAAAAATGGAAAAGTGCTTTTCAGGAACCAAAGATTTTGTTCAGACTTGGACAGAAACTGCTCCATTGGGCGCATGGTGAAGCAAACGCCTGTTTACAAAGCAGCAAGAACAGCTGGCTACAACTACGGACTGCCTCTGAGTGTCCCTGCGTCTCCACATAAAAAGTAAGTGTCAGCGGTTTGCGTTGTAAACCACAGCTGGCCTCCTTCTTGCACTCAAAGGCTTCAGCGATAGAATGGTTCTTTATTTACATATACTGAAACAAGCATAAGGCAGAGATTACTCAAATGAGATAAACCAAATTACATTCTCTATGTTATTACGTCTCCTGGTGTAAGATTTGCATGATATTTTCATATTAGCATCTTTCCTGCGTTCTTTTTCTTGTGACTTTGACTATGATTTGTTTGTCCTCACCAGGCGTATGGGAGAGCAGCGCATCAGTGTTTGTGTAAGGAAAAGACCTTTGACACGAACAGAGAAGAGGAGGAAAGAGGCAGATGTCGTGACGAGTCCAGGTGGAGCCTGTGTGGTTGTTCACGAAGGCAAAGAAGCCGTAGATCTGACTCAGTACATCCTCCAGGTAGACAACAAACACTGTGCAGTCCCACGAAAATCTCGCGCAATTTGGAAGGTTCATATCTGGTGTAGAGTCAGCTTGTCCAATCAGCGTTTTCGAGTTTTGTTTGATACGGGATTTCCATTTTACTCTTGTGTCACAACAGCACAAGTTCTACTTTGATTGTGTTTTTGGAGAGGAGAGCTCTAATGAGGAAGTGTATCGGAGTACTGCATATCCTCTGGTGCAGCACATGCTCAGTGGGTAGGTCTGTGGTACTGTAATGGAGTACATGTCGTCATCGTGACATCATTTTGAGCCCATCTGAGAAATCATTCACTTTTGTTGTTTCTGTCAGTGCTCTAATCCATGGATGTTTGTATATGTGTGCGTGTATGGTGTGTGCATGCATGTGTGAATGCGTGTGCGTGTGTGTACACAGAGGCAGTGCCACCTGCTTTGCATATGGGCAGACAGGTGCAGGGAAGACTCACACCATGCTGGGCTCGTCTCCTGGGAGACCGGGCCTGTATGCGCTGGCCGTTCAAGATATTTTCGCGTACCTCTCCACCACGCACACTCACTCATCTCTGCAGGTGTATGTCAGTTTCTTCGAGATCTACTGTGGTCAGCTGTATGACCTGTTGGACCACAGGAAAAGGTGTGTTTGAGTCTCAATTTGAAGCAGGTTGAAAAATAGGTTATTTTTAGGTA
Organism: Malacoctenus gilli; assembly: GCA_032164315.1. NCBI lineage: Eukaryota > Metazoa > Chordata > Actinopteri > Blenniiformes > Labrisomidae > Malacoctenus > Malacoctenus gilli. The sequence continues at coordinate 10,878,843 of JASSRZ010000011.1, forward strand.
TAAACTGTTTACAAGAAAAACAGAAACAGAGCCATCTTACACTGTTCATCTTGTTTCATACAAATTAAATTTTTACAGGCCATGGTAAACATTTGATGATTAAATATTCAAAAAAATGTGTAGTTTGATTATTACTCCAGTCTTTAGTGAAAGAATTATTCATGATTTAATCTAAGAGAGAGAGTTTGTTGATGAGAAACTTCCTTTTCTATTATCTACTTCCAATTTGCTTAATGCTCTTTCTTTCTTCCCGCCCTCTTCCTGAAGGTTGTTTGCCAGGGAAGATGGACTGAAGGTGGTTCATATTTCTGGACTGCGTGATGTCAGAGTGGAATCCGTCAACTCCCTGCTGGAGGTTAGACTTCCTTACAAACTGTGTCATGTTCGTGCTGTGTTACTCTGGCTGTTGTAGTCAGAAGTCCAGCTTTCAGGGTTCTTCAAATTGCAACACAAAAGCTGTACAGTTCAAGAAGACTTTGAATATAAAGTGAAGACATTCTTTTGTGTTTCCAACTAAAAATCTGATTTCTTTATGCCAAATGATATAGTGTCCAACAATTTGATCACTTCTTGGAAGGCAAAG
>JASSRZ010000011.1:10879525-10916165 GCA_032164315.1 Malacoctenus gilli
TTTCCAACTAAAAATCTGATTTCTTTATGCCAAATGATATAGTGTCCAACAATTTGATCACTTCTTGGAAGGCAAAGCTTCAACCTATAATATCTGACACCCCACGGGGTTGTCCTGGACCCCAGGTTTAGAAAAAAATCATTAGTGGACTTTAAACATTCTTTTTTGTCATTCTGTAGGTGATCCAACAGGGAACAGAAGTGCGCACTCAGGGCATAAGTGGTGTGAATCCATCCTCATCTCGCTCTCATGCCTTGCTCCAGATTCAGCTGAGAGATCAAAAACAGCAGATCGCCGGAAGGTGAGATGCACGTGACGAGTTTTTATCACCCCAAATGGCTGATAATGTAACTCAAACTGTTATTTATCGCTCTTAAAATGACTGAGAGAAGACTCGTGGGTTGTGTTTGTGTGTGTAGGATGTGGTTTGTGGACTTGGCAGGAAGTGAGAGAGCATCTGATACCAAGGAACCGGACAGGCAGAGCCGCTTGGAAGGAGCTGAGATCAACCAAAGCCTGCTGGCTGTGAGCCCCACACACTTCGAAGTCTCTGCAAAAGTGAAAGATATTCACGGATCTGTGTTCTCTCTAACTGTCGTTGTTTTTCAGCTCAAAGAGTGCATCCGCTCCCTTGATAAAGAGCAGTCGCACACACCTTTCAGACAAAGCAAACTCACACAGGTATAAAACGGATGATTCAAGATAGCATAGTTTAAAGAGTGCTTAAAGAGAGGTTAATGAGTGACTCTCTTCTGTCTCGAGGTTTTGAAAGACTCGTTTGTTGGTGACTCGATGACATGCATGATTGCCAACATTTCACCTGGACACACAGCAACTGAGCACACGCTCAACACACTGAGATATGCCGATCGGTAAGAGTTTTGTGGGTGCTCAGGCTCCAAAACCATTTGATGTGTTGATTTTTTTGGATTCTTGTTCTAATTTCCAACAAAACAACGTTAATATTGGTGAATATTTGACAGCATTTCCTGAAGTGTTACATGTGTGTTTTTATAGGGTGAAAGAGCTGAAGAGAGGAGGGCTGAGAGGAAGAGGAGAAACCAAGACCACACCCTCTCACATTCCCAGTCTGTCCAATGGCAACATCAGCAGTAGCAATGGTGGCACGAGGGGGAGAAGCCCTCCGAAAAAGCCAAAAATTGGGAGACAAAACAAGGATGTTGGTACTTATGCATTTACAGCGAAGTTACCACAAGGTGACACAATATTTTGCTCCACACCAAAGAGCAGCAGATGTCAAGAGGAACCAAAACCGATGGGAAGAAGAGAAGTTGGACTTGAGAGTGTAAACCCACTTAAAGGTTCCATTGGTCACTGTGAAAAGAAGCATGGAAGTAAAGGATCCAGCACTACGAAAAATACAAGAATAGATAAAAAATGTTTGTATCCACAACATTGCTCTGTTCGTGAGCAAAGCGTCCGAGCAGGGCCAGTGTGGGTACAACCAGTGGATAAGCTGCGTATCTCAGGTGTGGTGCAGAAAGAGAGAGTCCCTCATGTACAGAATTTATCTCAAACTAAAAAAGAATCTGATTCGACCCACAAAGAAAAAGTGAAGCAGGAATGCAGCATGGAAGAGGACAGTGGAGAAGACAGAAAATGGATCGAGCTGAGAAAACGAGTCGGGACCAGCGGGGATACAAGAGAGAGAAACTCGGAGAAAGGTTTCCAAAAAGTTGATGAGGCGAGAAAAATGCATCTGAGAAGGTATCACGAGCAGCTGCAGCAGTTTATCTCTTCAACAACTTCTTCATCTTTCCGTCACTTCTCTCCATCCACTCTGAGCTCTGTCTCCTGCACTGTTGCTTCATCCTCTTTTCCTCATCCTTCCTGCTTATCAGTGTCTGCACATCATGATCCGGAAGAGATTTCAGATACATACTCTGCCAAGGGTGAGGTCAGGGTTGACGGCAGCAGAGGACAGTTGCCTTTAGGCAGTGAGGTTCATTTACAAACTGAACACTCTCCGGCCTATAGTGGTAACAATGGTGTTGTTGATGATAGCGCTCCTGGAGACTGGAGAGCTGTCCAGCAAGGTAGAAAAGCAAGATGTGAGCAAGACAGTGCGATAAATAAGTTAGAAGGGGCAACATCTGAAGGCGGCGGGAGCCGTGACAATAAAACAGCTGGGATGAAAAACCAGCAGAGGAGGTTGGCCTGGGGGGCTACACAAGAAACTGATCCAGTGGATGGAATGACAGCCGCACTCGTGACCAAAATAGAATCACAAGTGGGTTACAACTATGATTCAGAGGACAGAGGAGAAGTGGGTGCGGAGGGACTGGATGCCTCAGATGCTCCCGCTGATGGAGGATGGAGCAGTGAGCAGGAGGAAGCAGCTGGCCGCTACAGTCCCGTGTCTCTTCAGAGCAGCCGTCTTTTCAGCCACCCTCGTTTGGAGTCACACCCCCAGCAAGCTCCCGCGGAACGACCGCTCTCTCCAGCCCGCGGACACACATTCCTGACCTCAGACAAACTCAGTGAAACCTCACTTGAATTGAAGCAGAACCAATGCAATGCTGACCCAATTCATCTGCTGCTGCACAATACCTCTGAATCAGTGCCATTCAATAGTCACAGGGAGAATAAGCCACTTTCATGTGAAACGACAGCACGCCTCTCTACACCCATCACACTCAGTGATTTTCCAAAGCCCCCTCATATGAAGAAGGCCAAAACATCCGTTTTACCTCAAGACAATGCCGATTCTCTGAGCGATACCATGGACCCTTTGAGCATCTCTCTGCTTCAAGTGGACCAACAGGCCGCCACAACCTCATTCCTCCAAGGAAGCAACAACTATGGCTCCTTCTCCCAGTCTGAGTCTGAGAGCAGAGGAGGCAGAAAAAAGGAAGTGGGAGGACATCATCTGACACGTGTTAAGGCGAAGGGAAACATTGACGAACACAAGGACGGAGAGTTCCACCTGTCTTTTTTGGAGCTGCCTCAAATGAAGCCTCATGTCTCAACCAAATGTGACTCTGTGACAGCTGGAACTCAAGCTGAACCATCAGGAATGTGCAGAAGAGGTGAGCCTACGTCAGTTGTGTTCATTTGCCAGCTTGATTTGGATTTGTCAACATTGTTCTATCTCATGCAGGCAGGACTGAAGCCCCCATGGAAAACAGTCAGAGGCCCCAAACCATGCCGCTTCGAACCGACACTGGTTCACCCAGTTTGCACAGGATAGTGACAAATGCAAAGCAAGCGGCAGCAGAGTCTGCACAGGATGACCTGAAAAACCCTCCAGCTTCTAGAACAACGCCCTCGGCGGAAGGAGTCCCAGGCCGGGTGACGGAAGTGCTGAACAAATGTCACTCCAGTAACTCGAACCATTCCAGCCACTCAAAAATTTCACTTAAACTGAACAAAGCTCCAGGCTTTAAAGGCCAGGAAGACATTAGCAACCAGCAAATGAGACAGACAATTGACCTGTTCACCCTGGATGACTTTGACCATGCCAAGTAAGTACCATGATTCTCCCAACTGTATTGAAAGGTTGATAGAAGAAAAAAAATTATACCCTTTCGTCCAATGTAACCTCAGGTGGTGTGTGGTCGAAGCCCATTGGGAGCAGCTGAAAGAGATGGAGGCCCTATGTCATAAGGAGGGGATGCTTCTGTCCCAACAGCCCGACATGGTCAGAATAAAGGCCAAACTGTCAGCTGTCAGTTGAGCGTTTATAGTGAGGTCACAAGATCAAACTGTCCTCATTTCTCTTTTCTCACAGACATTTGGAGATTATGTACGCAAGCTGGAGGAGATCATGGAGAAAAAGGCTGAGTGTGTTCATAACATGCGAGCTCAGCTGCGGCCTTATCTGAAGACCATCCAGTCCAGCCGCTGACACCAACAGTGAAAACACAATCATAACCTGCTCATTTGAATTTAGCAATTTGCCCACCCTTAGGTGCCGTCTGCAGATTATGCTCCAGTGACACAAAGAAAGAAACTCATAAAACATACAGTTTTGTATTTTACCTGATAACACAAGCAGCAGTGTGAATCTGAAAGCAGTTTTTTGTGGCTCACCAACTTTTTTAGCAGTTTGTGGCACTGGGAAACTCACCAAGCACGATAATCCATACCTTTAGTTGTATACCTCTTAAGCTCAACATATACAGAAATGTGATTGGGGCAAACTTTCCACATGGATCCAGACAGCCCTATGAATTATGAAAATTGCTATTTTGAATGGATTTAAACTCTTTTATCTATGAAACACTACGATAAAATGTTTCCAGTTTTGGTTTGAGTGTGAGTGGGTCTCAGTATTAGTTTTGCAGTTATGTTCCTTTTGTCCCTTTTATAAAGTGTGCCCCAGGGTTTTAAGATTTACTGACTTTTCACTTTCAAAAGTCATCTGAACTCTGTAAACTGCCTTTTTGACTAACTATATCTCTGACTCAACACAAGTGGCAGCTCATGTTTTTAAAGAACCCTCTAAACTTATTTGGTAATAAAGGCAATATTAACGGCACAAAAATATTTTCTAGTGTTACATTTAATAGTGTTTGTGAGGAAACTGAAAATCTTCAGCCAAGCCATTGACTTCACTTGGCAAATGGAACACGGTTCAAATATTTTAAGATGCAACTGAATACGTTTGATGGCTCCGTTCTGTGTTTGTATTTATTTCAGAAATAAAGACTATGGTAACTTCTTGTGTGTGGATGATATTTATTATTATTTAATACAAATCCAGCAACATTTGTGAACGTAACCTTCTCAAACCTCCCCACCCTCAAACACGGTTTTGAAGAAGGCAAATATGCTTCCATGGTCATTTGACACTGTTTCTAAATGGGAACTTTAGAAATACACTACAGCCTCAAAGCTTGTCTGAATCAATTTTTTTTTTTATTCAAAGTATTTCTGAAAAAACATGCGAACAAAGCACAACCCACAGTTAAATTCAAACGTCTGACGTTAGACGTGTGCCTTCCTTTAGCGACTGTTGAAAATTGGATCGTCCACTTTGTAAATTAACTCCACCTGTTGTCTTAGTGCAAACACGGAAGGCACGCTGCCCTCGTGAACGCGCACGCAGTGTACGCCATCACACCATGTGACAAGCTTTCCGGGAATAGATTGGCTGTTCCAGTTTCACAATGTTGAACAACGGCGCGGTGGGTCACGTGACAGCATCTGCTGCTGCTGGCTGAGCGAAGCGTGTTAGCAGGTAACAGAAAGACGAGATATTCTCCGTGTCCATATTCAATAAAATCCGATTCAGTCGCTCGGTTGCCTCGTTGTGTAGTTTTATATCATTTAAGAGAAGCCAATAGGGCAAATGAAGCAGAACTTCCGTTTCATTCGGTAGTTAGCTGACTCTGTAACTCGCTAGCCTAGCCAGCGTTGTATCCGTGCCTTGAGCGCTGGACCGACAGTCTGCGAACGGGCCGTTCACATGCAGCTAACACTTGCCGTAGCTTAATGGCCACCCCTATACCCTCAACTCTTCCAACTCACTTTCTGTCTTTAAAATAGATACATCCATATTGAGTGTTGTTAGCATGGATAAAGTAGGAAGCGATTAAAGTTACACTTTCAGTTGTTAGCTTGCTGCTAGCATTAGCTCAACTACGTTCATCGTTAGCTCGTCCACACAAAAGGGTACGATCGTCGCTCACGGTACATTTGTTTATTTTCTGTTCTTGCCCACCCGGGGTTTCATTAGGGTCAGTTAAGGTAACGCAAAATACAACTCGTCGTGTGGTGGCGCCGTCGATTGATTTCGAAGAGTTCGTGATGTTTTCTCAAAAGGATCGTGTGCGGATCGGAACAAAGACAAGTAGTTAGCAGTGCTAGTGCTACTCCGAGCTAGTTGACCTAAGTGAACGTTAGCCAGTGTGGTTCGCAAGTCCGTCGAGCTTTTGCAGTGCCCTCCGAAATGCGACGACGCGTTGCTTTGGGCAGTGGTGTAGTAAACTAATAACTGGTTGTAATCACACAGTTGATCGATGCGAACGTGTCATCTGTCAGCCTGCTCTCCGTTTTAACACCATGATCACAACCGGTGGATCTCGTTTGGCGAATTGGCAGTTAGTGGTATCAGCCATCGCTCTCTCAATCAGCCTCTGTGCTTTTTTTTTTTTTTTTCAAACCACTGCTGCCAGGAATCTCAGGTTGATTTGTGGCTAAAACTTGGCCTCGTATACCCGCGTCTTAGGCGACGAAAGTGTCTTCAAATTTCGGGGACTAATTTAGGCGTGCCGTTGTACACCGACTGTGTTTTTGTGTTGGAGACTGAGGGAGGGTTGAAAGATGACACCGGGGCAGTTGCCCCTCCTGACTGGCTAATTTTAACTGGATGTGGGGAGCGACAGATGGGGGGGTTATAGTCTTACATTGCATACCTGACAACACTGAATCTCAGTCTGCTTGCATTCTGTGTACAGTGCTAGCGTTGAGTACTTATTTAAAAATGTACAGTATCCTGATAAGGAGACGCACTGGCTTGTAACTGTCACTCAACTGCTATCTGTTTTTTTTTCTCTCCAGATTTTTCTATTTTGTACATACATTGTTTTGTATATACTGTAAATGATGACTTCAGTGGTCAGCAATCAAGTCAGAGGGAGCCGCGACAAAACGCTGCTCACCACCACACAAACAACACAGCCACAGAAACAGATCCAGGTTTGTTTTAGTTACTGTTGGTGGCAAGTTCTAATCTGTGGCCAACTGGGATTTGTTCCTGACTTTCTCGCTGTCTCACCGTTTACCAGGCCACAGCAGAACAGATTCGTTTAGCCCAAGTGATCTACGACAAAAATGATGCCGACTTTGAGGACAAGGTCAAACAGGTAATGTTGAATGAATTTTTACACATTTTGAGAAAGCTCATTTTTGACTCGCCATCACGTCATGCTTTAAATCCTAAAACTGTAGACTAAAAATTCACTTGTTTGAATCTGATTTTTTTTTTTTTTTTTTTTTCATGTTTTTTTTTGGGTGTTGCCGAGATTGGATAGAGTTGTGAGATGAGCAACAAAGAATTGTCAAGATTGGCCTGGTTATCAATGGAAGTTGTTATATAACTTCACATCGCAATTTTGCACTTTGGGTTCTTTTGTAATTACTACATTCCCTTTCCTTGTCTCTTAAAACCTTATTGAAGGTCAGACCTGAGTCATTTATACTTTTTAGCGTTTTACATATTTTGAAATTAGAGCAAATTACTTCAGTTGCATGACTAGATTTTGATAGCTCTTTAGTTGACCCTGAAAGATGCAAACGTGAAATACATTTTTTTCTTTATTCGTGCAAATAAAGCAAAGTTTAAATCGTGGTCAGTTTCAATCCAACACATTATAACATATCTTTCTTTCTTTTGCTCTCACAGTTGATCGAGGTAACTGGGAAGCCTCAAGATGAGTGTGTGGTAGCCCTCCATGACTGCAACGAAGATGTAAACAAAGCCATCAACTTCCTGCTGGAGAGCACCTCTGACACAGTAAGAGCACCAAAACTCACCAAGTGACACATTGTTTATTTTGTGTTCACATCACATTTTTTAGAGTCTTTTGTTATGTGAAGGCCAGAAGTAACAGTACATTTGTGTGTCTCAACTCCCTTCTTAACCTCCATCAGAACTCCTGGGAGACTGTAGGGAAGAAGCGTAGCCTTGGGAAAGAAGGAGGACCGTCAGAGGTGAAGGAAAGCAGGGAGAAGAAAGGAGGGGAGAAAGAAGCCAGTCGTGGTCGTGGTGGGTCCAACAGAAGGGGCAGAGGCATCAGTCGAGGACGTGAAGGTGAGGAAGCGCTTTGTCAGGACTCAGGATTGTGTATTCATCTGCAAATGTTGGCTTAATCGGTGACAGTTGAAGGTTGTTTTTGCTCCCAGGTGATTGTTGGTTAGGTTGTAGCTTTCTTATTTTTCGTCTTGTTGTTCAATTATAGGTCGCCTTGAAGAGAATGGGTATGAAGTGGCTCCTGGAGAGAGAGGAGGAGACCGTGGACGTAGGGGTCGAGGCAGAGGTAAACTACAGCAACACACAAAATTCACTTTCCATGACCAAGTCGAAGATGCAACGAAAGTTGTTTTATTTTCCATAAAGACTTCATTTCTGTTTTTATAGACAGGTTTGAGCCACATACTAGTATTTGTTTCGGTTTATCATGGAACAATATCATGCCTAATGTAGCAAGTGTAATGTTGGGATTAGGGCTGCACAATTCTAAATTTACTATTGCGATACCAACATGCACAATAAACATATTGCCATAGATTTACAGAGCAGTGATGAGTTGTGCATGTCTATTTGCCATCAAGTCATTCCTTTTAAAAAGCAAGAGGGCTTCTGTGGGATATGACGAGCAATAACTCAACAAATGCTTGACGCATTATTGACCGACAGTATCTAGTATCTTCCAGAGATTGTGCAGCCCTAGTGGGGATGACTCAGTCCCTGCAGCTGATCAAATGTGTGGGTGTGGACTGTGTTAAAGGGTCGAATATGAATGGATTTCTCCACAATCGCTGTAATATTCATCCAGGTGGTGTTACTACAGAAGTGCTGTTGGTTATTTTGTTTTATTGGGTGCGCGATTCTGTGAAGATTAATGCCCCAGTACATTATTGTTTCAAAAAGTCAGCCATCAAAACAATACTTTTTACAGTAAATGTGGTGTTGGTCTTATGCTGCAATGGTTTCCTGAAAAAAGGGCTACGAATCATCAATGCTGATTCGGTTGTTGTGTTTTGTCCTCAGGGGCAGGAGTCCGTGGCAGAGGAAGGGCAGCTGGTGGGAACAGGTTCTCTTCACAGGGAATGGGGTAAGAAAACATGCTGAGCGAACTTGTATTTGTTCAGTCTAACACAAGATGAGGAGGTTGTGACGCTTCCAAGCACATATCTCTAATCTTACGAGGAGGAAAAACATACTCCTGAGTCGCCTCGCTCCTTTCAGGAAACCTCTTGTGTTTCTGTTAGAGTAACAAAACACCTGATAGTTTCCCTGTCTGCCTGTTTCAGTACCTTCAATCCTGCTGATTACACCGCTAACTCTGGAACTCGCCAGGAGAAGTGGGAAGGGGACGGCAACGAACCTGCTGAAGGAACTGGTGAGGAAGACGTTGCTTTTAGGAGTCACTTACCTCGGCTGTTTTTAACACAACTTGTCATTTCTAAACTCAAAATTTCATAAATTTTGAAATAAAACGCATTATATGTTCTGGAAATAGTGGCACAAACTTGACTGCTGTTTTGTTTACAGGAACGTGGGGAGGCAATCTGGAAGACTGGACTTCAGAAGACTGGAACGAGGATGTAAGGCACCATTTTTATCAACTCGTAATATACAGATTAATGCAGAGTTGTCAGGGAATTAGTAGATATACACTGGCTTTTCATAATGTTTTGGGTGATGACAATAAACCCTGAAATCATTTGGAACAAGATGATTTAAATGCAACTTTGTGACCAGATTGTGCCATGTCTGTTTCTCTCCTGCCTGTTTGTACAGTTGTCTGAGACCAAAGTATTCACTGCCTCTTCTGCTCCAACAAACCACATCACACCTGGACAAAAGTAAGACCTCCTGTGCAAAGTCCTTCTGTACTTGAAACAACTTTTAAAAAGAACTTTTAATCTGTGCCATTTTCCCGATATACTCTGTCCTTCCCGTTAAACGTCTCCTCTTTCCTCTTGTGTCCTCCTGTCCTCAGTGTGGACCTGGCTGGCCTACTGCCTAAAACTGGAGTGGCCTCTATGGACTCAGACTTGGGGGCGATAGTCGACGGCCCTTCAGCGGAGGATTTAGGCCAAAGCCTGGTGTTCACCAATTCCCACCACAATGGACGCACTGCAACACACAGCTACGCACACGCCACAGCCAACAGCTATGCTCATGCCGCCTCTGCAAATACCACCTATGCACATGCTGCACTGGTACGACACCCTTCGACAGCACACCTCAGATCTGTGTCCACGGACTGTCTCTTTGTAAATATGGATAAAGAAAGAAACTGGGAGCATTATTTTGAAGGATGAAATTTCCAAAAGCTATTGTAGAAAGCTGCGTCTGACACAGAACTAAATTGTTTTCTAATTTCAACTTTTCTAAGACACTGTGGGCATGGGTTGTTGTTTAGGTGTAAAAAAAACTCTTTGTGTTTTATATACTTGCAGTATTTTTCAATGAGCTCTTCCCTTTGATCTCCCAGTCCTCAGTCCTTGGTTCTGGCTTTGGCTCTCTGAATGCACCAAAGCATACTCCTGCCCCTGACATCCGGACGTCTGAGCAACTCAACGGCCCGCGGCTCGGTCAGAGAGCCAATCAGATGTTGGCCACCACCAGCAACAGTACCATTTCCAAAGACACGGCGCCCTCTCCAATGCAAAGTCCTGCGCCTGCCCCGTCTCCTTCAGTCGAGATCAAGGCTCAGAGGGTGGAGAACGGCCCTGTCACTGCCCAACAAGGTAAAGTGAAGTCTTCCTCATGTTGGTTCATGTCGGAGTGTTTTGTTTGGATGCAAAGTGCTATGAGGTGACTCTGTTGTCATGGGCATTATCTAAAGATAATCAAACTAAAACAGTAAATGGTAAAAACTGCCTTATTAGGGTGTTGTGTGCAAATTTAGACAGATCTAGTATGGAAGTTTTTTGTTTGCAATCGACTAAAAACACTTGAATGTTTGAATTTTAATTTCCACTTCAATGGTCTTGATAAGCTTGCTGAATTTGTCCATCCGGGAGTTTTGTTTTTAATATTATTCAATTCCTTGAACGCTGTGATCGGCAGCTTTGTGTTGATGCATGTGTCCTGGTCTCTCTTCAGTGGAGATGAAGCTTCAGCCAGAACCATCTGCAGTGCTCAGCCAGCTGGCTCAGAGGCAGCAACAGTCCTCCATCCTTCCCACCACAGAGCCTCTGAGCCTGTCACAGCCACATGCTCCACAGGTTCCCACACCTCCAGGTAGGACTGTACAACAGCGGCACACTTTGTCTTTCTCAGGTGTGAAAGTCTGTGTGACCGACCATGTGGCACAGAAATTACTCTCAAATCTTATGATTGAATGTTGATGATAAAGTTCTTTTTTTATAGTGCTAACAATTAACTTTGCAACAGCAAAATAGCGCTACATGGTCCTTTGCCTTATTTTACTGCAGCTGATGGGTTTCTGATCTTACTCTTATGGGATTGCATTTTAAAAGGTGGTTTTAGACTTTGCACCATGCCTGCAGCAGAGCAGACGCTGTAAACGGTCCAATAAACGGTCCCAGTCATTTCAGTGCTGTTGCAAGTCTTGTTAGTCATTAAGCTTGTTGGCTCATATTTCTTACAGGCCACGAGTCCTCTGTTGCTCCTGTGAGAGATGGCGCTTCTCCAGGAGTGAAGCTGCCGGGCCTGGAGGCTTCGATCGCGGAAGCACCTCAGCGGCAGCTGAAGACACAGAGACGCAGAGCACCTCCTCCCTCAAAGGTGCTCTTCTGAAAACTGCTTTTTTTCCTGGAGGGGGGGGCATAATTACTTCCATGAATGTGGCATAAGAGCCATATTTCTTGTACAGCAAGCTCGATACTTGACTGTTAAACATGCATCTGCTCTAACACGCTATGCAAGTCAAGCCAGCTCGTCAACCAGTTCTGTCAGGGGCAGATTAGGTAGAAGACGACCGAGGACACACTGCAGCATCTGAAGCTTTGTAGTTTCATCTTTCTAGCAGTTACAACCGGTTTTAGTTGTTTTCACATGATCTCTCCATTATTATGATCCAAATGCTTCATGTCTGCTTCTCATAAGGGTTTGTGCAGACACAAACCATCAGAACTAAACAGCTGCTAACTTGTAGTTGCCATATACAAACTTTGTTTCAGATCAAATGTTGAACATATTGGGTTCCTCCACTCAATATTCTCTCTTCTCTTTGTCCACTTCAGATTCCTTCGTCAGCAGTGGAGATGCCGGGCTCGGCGGATATTTCTGGTCTGAACGTGCAGTTTGGCGCTCTGGACTTTGGCTCCGAGGCTGGCAGCGGAGCCGTAGACATGGCACAGGCCGAGCTGGCCAGGGAGCACACGGCGACTCAGGCTCCAGCAGCCATGCCCGCTGCCTCTGCGGTTCCCACGCAGCCGCCACAGAGCAGCCTGTTCTCCAAGCCAGGAGCTGTGAGGTGTGTGGGCTGGCACGCTTGTCTGTTTATGGGAAGGCTGCTCGAAGGTCACATAACTGATGCACCAATTGGATGGAGATGTGAAAGAACAGAGCACTGAATGTTGTCACTGGGATTATAACTAACATGTACATACTTGTGCTTGAAGGGAGAGCACTCAGTGTTGCTCAGAAGTGTTCTTTGTGTTATATTACTTTATTTAACCTTTTCACTACTCTGATAGACTCCCTGTCACAATCATAAATGTCTCTTTCACTAAAGGCCATTTCTCTGTCTTCCTGTACAGTGACCACATGAGCAGCTTACCCTCAGCTGTATCCGATCCCAACTTCCCCTCACCTTCCTTGGGTTTGCCCAGTGCCACGCCCTCGCCCTCCCTCGGTCTTCCCAGCGCAGCGGCTCCACCTTCCTCTGCGGCCCCGACCACAGCCAGCCGTGTGGAGAGCAGCGGTCCAAGGACCCTGCCACCTCATCTTGGCTTCTCACAGAGCAAGGATGTCGCACCGTCTGCTGGTGGGCCTCTGACAGTAAGTATGCTTTTCTCTTTCCTGACTGAGAGTTTCAAATGATGAAATAAAGCATCTGCTCTTGACCATTAGTTCTTAAAGTAACTTCAAAACTCAAAGGATTAAATTATTGTAACTTTTTTTGTCTGCAGAATGGCTTCAGTGGCATGAAGACTCAGAGCCCACAGGATAGTAAGTACTCTGAACTTTGTAGCCTGAATCAAAGGTTACCATCCTTTTTTACCTAGAACCACAGACTGAGATAATTACACTGCACGACCTTTCTATCAGTAACAAACTTTATAAGATTGCAATTTGATCCCCCCACACTTAAATATTTCTTTTCTCCCCAAACTAGCTACATCATCATCTCGCACAGTGAAAACCGAGTCTCCCATTATGACGAGCGACAGCCCGGCCCACCACATCCCGTCTCCTGCAGTGACACCATCCCACTCGACTTCTATCTCCTCTCTGAGCAGGTCAGAGCTGGTTTAGACTCATAGCAACTGTTTGTGTGGAGATAATGATGGTTACAAGCACATATCCTAATTCTGTTGTGTGGAAATCTTTTTGACTGAACCTCCAATCATGTCCTTCTTACATTCCTTACTTTCACTGCCTCATCAGATTCAAGCATGCCAACAGAATGTATGTTCCTCTTTTGCAGTCATGTGAGCAGTTCTCACTCGTCTGGATCTCCCCTCACAACAAATTCCCCCCTTGTGGTACGTGAGCCTGGTTTTCTACTTAGAGTAGTTCAAAGCAAAATATGGGCACTATTGTGAGCCAAAACTGTCATGTTATGATGCTAATAAAGTTCTGTGAGTGTATCTAACGTTGTCCTGCTCTAACAGATGAACAACGAGGAGAGCAACAGCAGCAGCAACCTCCATGCCTTTGCCGCTTCCTCCTCCTCCTCCTCCTCATCCAGCCAAGCTGTCAATCCCAGTCCTTCTGTTCCTCCAGTTGTCAGTAGCTCAGCCACCAATGGTCTCCATCCATCCGGAGCGCCGGGACTGACCCCGAACGGCACAAACGCCACCCTTTCAGCTGCAGGCAGCCGCACAGCACCTCTGCTTACCACCACCTCTGGTAGGGTCCTGGGTGCCATGACACAGACACCAATTTCTTTTTTTTAATTTAGTGAATGTGTTTTTGACAGTGTGGTGCTTCATACAAATGACAGTAAATTCTTTGTCTCCCAGGTAAAGCTCCCCCCAACCTGGCTCAGGGGGTCCCGCCTCTCCTGGCCAACCAGTACATCATGGGCCCCGGTGGCTTGCTTCCTGCTTACCCGGTAACTGTTTCTTCCCCTGACTCAATTCTTTTATTCAGGCCACTCTGGTTTCTTTTTGGCTTTTGATAAAACGAATCAGAAACTAGTAGCAAAATTACTTTTGAAGACTTCAAATCTATTTTTCTTATGACTCCTGTTACTCGCTAAAGATGCATCAACCTTAAAGCCACTGACTTTTTAGCCTATGGCAACAAAAAACATTTTTCTGGAATTTCTTTATTTCTTTGGATTTTAACAATAGAGTTTGGCATCCAAGAAGTTAACTGTCTAAAGATGAGAGGAAGTTGATAGAAGGCAAAACAAGGACAGTGTTTATACCCAGTGATCAGGGACGTTTCTTAAGACGTCCGTGCGGCACCAATTGATTGCTGTATTTTGTTCGTTTCAACAGCAGATCTATGGATATGAGGACTTGCAAATGCTGCAGTCACGACTTCCTTTGGTGAGTTAGTCGCTTTATTACATTATTCTAATTCCTCTGGTTGCTCCTAATGAGCCAAAATGTGTGTTGAGGAAAATTGCAACAAAACAGGAACGACAGCGGTCGTCATTTGATGTGTTCTGCTTCCATCCACATTCAGGACTACTATGGTGTAACATTCCCGGGTGCTACAGCTCCGATGCCTGGAAGAGACGGCCTGGCTAACAATCCATATTCTGGTGAGTCCGATCTTATATTGAAATCTTTTCAAATACAGACAGAGCTGTTTTGAGGCTTCCTTTATCTACATAACAGATCATGTTGGTGTGTTGTAATTAAAGCTGTGGCTTTCTCTCCTTTTGTTTCAGGTGAGGCAACAAAGTTTGGCAGGAACGACTCCTCCTCTCCAGCTCCCCCCACCAGCCTCTCGACAGCCGGCGTGCAGTCGCAGGCCCAGCAGAGTCCTCAGACCGGCACGCAGGGACAGGGGCAGGCTCAGAGTCAAAGTCAGCAGACGCAGAACCAGGCCTTCCTTAACCCCCCTCTGCCCCCTGGCTATGGATACACAGGTAGGGAAGCAGAGCTCACCAGAACTATGTCGACCAATCGAACGTTGAGGGGGGCGTCTGGCCCTGTTGACTTTGACAGCCTGCGTGTTTTTTTACAATAAACAATAAAATCCAAAAGGCTTGAAAGATTTCTATTTTTAAACTTCTGTCTTGTTTTAATTAATTCATCCATAGAAGATGTTAGACCTTCACAGATAATACTGTTTCCCCACTCTCCGCTTGTGTTGCGCTCACGTTGCCGTGACGACTGTTGATCCTTCAGGCCTGCCGTACTACGCCGGCGTGCCCGGAGTCCCGTCTGCCTTCCAGTATGGCCCCACGGTCTTTGTGCCACCTGCTTCAGCCAAGCAACCCGCAATGGGCCTGGCCAACCCCTCCAATCAGTACCACCAACAGCATCAGCCCAGTTACGGACAGCACGCTTATGGCACAGGTGAGACCGGGCTTGAACTGCATGACCTCATGTCGCCAATCATCTACACGACACGTCTGAGTTCTATTTTTACGGCTAGTTTAAAAACAAAATTGAATATTTATTGTAAAGACAATATAGATTTAGGACAAACAAGGACTAAGACAATTTCCCAGGTAGATTACGGTGGGAGGAAAAGGACACTTTCAGCCTTTGATACATCCAAATGCTGCATGTGTGTGTGGAGTTGGGCCTGTGTGTTTTTGCTTGTGCTGCATGCATAGCTCGAACCCCCCTGCTGAAGTTGGACACAGCTCAATATAGACACAGCTGCCATTTTAGTCAGGTTACCTTACTGCCTCTCTCTCCCCTGCCCTCCCCTCTCTCTTCTCCTTTCATCTTCCTCCTTTTTCTACTCCTCTTCACGGATTCTGTTCTCCACCTCCTGTCCCCCTCGCCCCCCCCCTCGCCCTCTCCTCTGCTGGCTCTGCCTCCTTTTTTTTCTACTCTTCTTTTCTGCCTCCTCCTCCTCCTTCAGCCTTTGATGACCTGTCTCAAGCCCATGGTGGGGATTACAATAAGGCAGGGTACGGCGGCTCTGCCCAGTCGCAGGCCAAGTCAGCGGGCAGCGGCCCAGGGAAAGGTACACGCACGACACGTGTGCACACTCTGACGACACACACACAAAGTCAGTGGGCTTTTTCCAGTGGGAAAAATGGGTTTACTCACGATTGCAGATGACTCTCCAGTCAAGCGTGTTGAGGAGAAAGGTGTGTATATGCATGCGTGTGTGTGACCGCACTTTATATGTGCACCTTAGCTGGGAACGTGCCAAAGGGGGGAGGAACGTGTGCTACAAGCCTCCGCGCCTCCTCGCCTAATATGCTTTTTCCTACTGGCTGGCCCCCGTCCTACTAACTGTGGAAATGGGCATTCGTTGCGTATCAGCTACTTGTCAGCAGTGGAGTGAGGCCGTTGTCAGTCGTTCCTATTAACCCCTTGTTTTCCCCTCTTTTGTGCTTTCCTTCCTTCCTTCATTTCCACCGTTTTTCTTGATCTCTCCTCTTCTCGCTTCCTTCATTCTCCTCTCAGCTCCAGGACTGTCGGGATCTGGCACCAGTGGAGGAGTTCCTGACATGGGAGGCTCAATCTACAGCAAATCACAGGTGTGTGAGGCTCAGTCACTTTGATATTACTTCACTGACTTAAGGTGTATGCCGGAACCTTCGGAGTCTTGGCTGAATTATGGCTGTGTATCTGCCTCAGAATAACAAGCCCCACCCTTTTTAAGGACTCGGAGTTTGTTTCCCAAGACTGCAGTACAAAGTGTCGTCACTTTTACAGAAATTAAGGGTTTTTGGGGGTATTTTCAGTCATGTGTCTTGAGCTACTTTTTAGTGACATTGAGCTCATGATTTACAAAATTATTCATTAAACTTGACTCTATAAAAAAACGTAGTTTTTCTTAGCATTTGTTCACCACTTAAATGTGAACATATCCGGCTTTCTTTCGAAGTTCTAATGCCTCTCTGTGTCTCTTCCTGCTTCTCCTCAGTCATTTGACAAGCAGGGCTTCCACACGGGAACGCCACCGCCTTTCAACCTGCCTTCTGCACTCGGGGGGACCGGGCCCCTGAACCCCGCGGGGGCGCCTGGCTACGGCCCTGCTCCTTTCCTGCACATCCTGCCTCCGCACCAACAGCCCCACTCCCAACTGCTGCACCATCACCTCACACAGGATGGACAGGTAAGCTGAATGCCAGCAGGGCGGGGGCTAATGGAGATTCTCAAGCCAAATCCCCCCCCGCCATTTTATCCTCAGAGTTTTTGATTGTCGAAGTGTGTTTCCTAATGAGCGTTGTGCCTGTTTGCAGGGTGGTCCTGGTCAGCGCAATCAGTCCAGTGGCATGCAGCAGAAAAGCCAAGGCAGCAAGTCCAGCTATGGCAGCTCCCCTTACTGGGCAAACTGAGGAATGCATCCTGTTCCCCTGTCCCTGAAAAAGGCTGTGTGCGCGCGCGTGCGTGCGTGTGTGTGTGAAGCTAAACGGAAAAGGCAGACAGAAAGACACACTACCCTCACAATGAGCAACCCCGGGCCTCCCCCGCCCTGCTCCCCCCACCTCCACAAGTCCTCATAACTTTTTGGGTTCTCTCCTCCCCCCTTTTCAAAATTGGTTGTACATGTAAGATATTTATGTATGTATTTATATATAAATATATATATATACTGTATATGTAATAGTAGAACATGAAATGTGGTTGCTGCATTTTATTTTTGAAGGACTTTTTGTTTACTTTTTTCAAAACTGCAGGAAAAGATGTTACATTGGGACAGAAAAAGACAATGACGACGGACGGAGTGAGTGAGTGGAGTCGATAAAATGATCAAAAAGTTCCTGGGGGGGAAAAAAAAGTAAAAGGAGAGAGCTACAGCACTGATTGCATATGAGGACACTTCAGAAGGGGGTGGGGTTTATAATAACTAACTGCATCTGTCTCTTCTTTCTTTTTATACATGACCTCCTGAATGGCCAGGCTCATCCCCCCCTGAAATTCATTTTGTAGCTGTCTTTTCTCTCCCCCCTCTCTTCTTCTGCAGGGCTGCCTGCTCTCCCTGTGTCCACACCTTCCCTTTTAAAGACAGACCTGCCCGTCTAAATTTTATATTTTAATTTAATTTTAACCCTGTTTTCTCTCAAAATAAAGTTCTGAGCAGTTGGACCTCTTTTTCTGAGTCTGTGTGATTTTGTTTTTTTGTGTCATTTATCTGTCACTGCTGAGTGGTTCAAACGATTTCTTATCGAACACCCTAACCCAAAAAAGACAAGATGTTGTGTAGAGATGGATCACAGTAATCTTCAGCCGTAAACTGATCCATTAAGTGGCCAAAAACCCAGCGTTTAGGCATTACTTGAGGTTCTTTCTGTTCTAAATAGAAATAAAACAGGACCTGTTAGTGTTATATATAATTGTATTACGGTATTGCCTTATGTTTCCTGCCAACAGTACTTCATGTTGCAAAGAGAACCATGTGACAAAGTTGTTGTATCTCCTTTTTAAAGATCCAAAACACAATTTGTACACTTGAACAATCGAAGTCTTGTGTTCTAAAACTTCGGAATACTCGTCAGCATCGTTTGCATCTTCCCTGATCTACTGACACTAATGCGTCCTGGTCCCATTAGGGGTGTAAAAAACTCACCCCAGATCTTTTTCTTTTTTTGGCCACTTTTGAATCGCATCCTCTTTTCGTGATCTGGTGGACATTCCTCAGTTCTCGGCATTTGCCCCCTGAGCCAGTCAGCCATATGGTGGCTCAGCTTGAGCAAAACACAGGTGGTCCTAAGCACGGTGAATC
Organism: Malacoctenus gilli; assembly: GCA_032164315.1. NCBI lineage: Eukaryota > Metazoa > Chordata > Actinopteri > Blenniiformes > Labrisomidae > Malacoctenus > Malacoctenus gilli. The sequence continues at coordinate 10,898,232 of JASSRZ010000011.1, forward strand.
CATCACCAGAGTCCTTCTCTGACAGGTTCTTTCTCTGAGAACTGCTCCAAACTTGAAATGGGATCAAAGTAACACGCATCAAATGATGTATCTAAAGTGTGTACACCTTTAGAAATAACTCACTTGAACTGGCTCCTGACTTTTGATACAGTACAAAAATCATGACAATAAAAGATGAAATTCTGGCCCAAATCGTCACCTGAAAAAGAGATAGATTTGTTCTTGGTGGGAATTCATCATGTCCTCTGTGTTGGATGTCGCACTCATGGAAAGTATAGCAGAAAAAAGCAGCTGGTTCCGCGATGTCCTTGTGCAATTATAGTAGTGGCCACGATGTGTCAGTGTCGCACCGTAAAATGTGGAGGTGACGCTGGGTTCGCTTACACGGGAGGGGCATTATCTTCTTTTTAACTTCAAACCTCATGGATTACTGAGGATACCCATGAGAATGAACCGATTCCTGGAGGAAACCTTCCCATCTTCATCCTGGCGCTACCGAATGAACAGAAAGTCCATACTTTTGGGACAAGATGTGTTTTTAATATGTTAATAAAGGGAAGCTTGGCAGCGACTGAACCTGAGGAGATACAGCAGGAGGTGCTATTGGCGATCCCAGGGACAAAATGTGGGCTTTGGCCCTCAGGTGGGCTAATGGGTGGGCCACATGAGACTATTTGCGAGATGAAAAATCTTTCCCAATCAGACATAGATCAGCAGTGCAACTTTTGAACCCGAGTTTGAAGTTCGTAAGCTTTTTCAGAGATGAAAGGAAACTATAAATATAAAAAAAATCTGTTTATCCAGCCTAAATCCATTTGATATCGTACAGCACACCAAGCATCTTGGGAAGTTGTGTTTCAAATAGATTTTAACTTCGTAAAATGACAGAGAATTGGACTTGACCGACTCATTGGGTACAAAGTGATGTGGAGATGGTAGTGAAAACAAACTGTCTGATTGTTTGGTTCACTTGTGTTGGCTGTTCAAACAATAACGACCACAAGAAACCGACTATACCTTTAGATTCACGGGGCTCGAAAGTTAACATGGCTTCAATGCTCTCGCTCCCTTTTTACCCTATTTGTCTATTGAATGTAGAGAGTGTGTGAACCCCCAGAAGAGCCCATATAACCCAGGAATGCGGCTGACAAAGGAGCGGGCAGAGAAGAAGAAGAGAGAGATGGTTGTAGGAGGACGGGATGCAGAGCAGTGAGGAGAGAGAGCTGGTGAGTGGCAGGTGCTATTGTGGCCCGAGTGCAGGAGCCTACAGCAACAAGGTCAAAGGTCAAAGTGAAGTGTAAAGGCCAACCGCAACTCCCTGGAAGCCCACCCAGAGAGAGATAGCGATAGGTCGGGTCAAAGACGGCGATGAGCCCGAGGAAATAATCCGAAAGAAAGGGAGCAGTTCAGGCAAGAGGGATTTAAAAAAGAGCTAATGACAAGAACCGACCAGATGGAATATGGAGAGAGAGATCTGAAGCGGCAACTGAAGCGCTCATCACATCAGAAACGGTGCCGTGAGGGAGGTGTTGGGGTACAATGCGTCACCGCGAGAAGCGGATGTAGAGGCGCACACATGTTTGGTACCACGCTTGTCTGGACGGGACGAGAAAATCTGGCAGAAAGTCCAATGTAGAGCTGCCGGACTAGTCGCTGAATGAACAAATTAGCCGTGTCCCCGATGAATAAAACTGTTTGGCCGCAATCTCCGTTCGGGGCCGGCCTTTGTTTTGCATCATGGAGGTTGCGTGAAGATTTTTCCCAAGTCGTGTTGGGTCTAAACACATGATTCACCCTGTTATTTCATTGAAGAGGCGCAGGAATGCACACAGGAATGCCCCTCCGAGTGTTTGTTGACACTCGTGACCGCTCGGCGCTCAGATGTTGACAAAGACGTTTGTTGGGGTTCACTCAGTTCACTCCCTGGAGAAACTCTGGGAGCTGTAAAGCTGTCACACGGGATATCGCGACAGCTAAGGCCTGAATGGGAACTGGGGGGCGCTCCGGGCGGCCCCGTGACCTGGTTGCCTGATTTGATACTCAAATCAATTTCTGCTGTGTTTCGTCTCCGCTCCGTCTTTTTGTTTGTCCTTAAATTACAAACCCTTCCATCCAGCTGAATGGCGAACCATCCTGGGGTGCCCCCCCCCTTCTCCCTTTAACCCCCTTTCATCTCCATCTGGGGACGGGGGGGGGGGACCATGAGATGTTCTTGTCCCCACGCTTGTTGTGAGATTTGACAGCGGGGTCCATTCAGCAAGAAATTGGCTGCAATTAGTGCAATTATGCTGATTTTCACTTGTGTCCCATGCAGAACAGAGTTTTCGCTGTGCACACAGACGTCGCCGGGAAATTGCAGCAAAATAAAAACCCGTCAATCGACAAAGGCGCCGAATGAAAGGCTCGACGGCAGATAATACCGGGCACATTCCATAATGACGGCGTTTAGTCAGCTGTGAACCGCGTTCCGATGGGGGGGGGGCATGACATCCACAGCTACACTGATTGAGAGGAACTATGCCATATGAAGCCAGTGTGTGAGTGGGTGGGGGGATTTGGGGGGGGGGCAGAAGGGGCCTGAATGACAGTGGATGTCATATGATCCGGAATTGCAGACAGGTCTATCAGATACACCTGAGCCAAACTCATCCAGCTGATTTTCTCCTGGTATTAGTTCAGAAGGTGACAAACTTCACAAACTGACCAATCGAGGAAAGTTGGTCAATATTACTGGAAGTTCGAGTGCTCAAGAAAGCGCATCTAAGGTTTCAGAAATACCAGAGGATGCAAAATATGGAGTGCAGTTTATATGTGAATACTGGATAAATTAATGGGAAAAAACTCACCAAATGAGATCAGAGTGACATAAAAACAAGGAGTGAAACACAAGAGTGAGCAGCAACGTTCAAATGTGCTTCTCCTGCATTTAAATCGGCAATTTTCCCGCTTTTTAGGGTCAGTTAAGGGCACAAACATGATAACCACTGTTTACTGACCAGTTTCTCTTTATTCTTCTGATATGAAGTGTTATAAACCATTTTTACAAGCGGATTATTGAACTGTGTACCTGTTGCTGTTGTTTCCCTTCTGTTGAAACAGTGCGCAATTGTCTGACGCCACTTTGGCTGTTTGTTTACTTCAAAACTTCGTGTCAAAACAGAAAAACATTCAGTCCAAATGGGAAACAGTTACGCATTGAGCGCTAAGGTAAACGCTTTCTGACGTACCCCGAGGAAAGGCGGGTGGGGGTAAGGGGTGTCTCTCGGAGGAAGCCCTCGTCGTTTAGCCCCTCGGGAGCCTCTGTGCACCCCCCACCCCCACCTTCACCCCCTCTCCCTCCGGCTTTGCCCCCGCCCCGCACTGTGTCTGGCGGCCGGGCCGGTCAGCAGACGGCTCGGAGCAGAGTGTCTTTAAGACCCAGCGGAGCTCGGCAGGGAAACCCCGCGGCTTTAGTTGTTTCTACTCTCCGGAGTGTCAGCCAGTTATTTGTGGGGAGGCGCTGTAGCCATTTCGCCACATGAAAGCCCGATGAGCTGAGCGGCCAACATCCGAGTCGCTGGTGGGAGAAGAGAGATCGGCTTTGAGCAGCTCCGCGCACGTACGCCGAGTCGCGCGCAAAGACGCACGGCGCGCCGACACGCACACTTCCTCCGCGTCCGCCGTGGAACGAGAAAAAGAAGGAGAGAGAGAGGCAGAAAGAGAGAGAGAGAGGAGGAACAGAGAGAGGACACACGAAACTTCCAACTCTCCCATGTGGAAAGCGGAGGTTTGAAGATAAGGTGTATTCCCCCCCCCCTCTTCGAGGCTCCACTCCTCCCCCCTCTCTCTCCCTGTCCGTCCCTCTCTCCGAGTGCTCTTTGCCTGGACGTTTGTGTTTCTATGAGCGTCTTGCTCGGCGAGAAGAGAAGTTTGGTTGTTCGCCTGGTCGGCTGACGACGAGGAGGAGGAGGAGGAGGAGGAGAAGAAGAGTCTGCTGAAAAGTACAGAGGGGGGAAGATGGTCCACGACGCCGCTTGGAGAAGGAGCTTGCTCTGCGTCCTGGCGCTCAGTCTCGGCTTCACGTCCCCGCCGTGCACGGCTCGGATTTACACCAACCACTGGGCAGTGAGGATAGCCGGTGGACCCGAGGTGGCCGAGCGGATAGCGGACAAATATGGCTATAGGAACATGGGACAGGTAGGTGCTCCGCTCGCAGAAGCTGCAAAAGTTGCGTCCTATTTCGGAGTCCATGTGTTCTTAATCTTGTCATCAACTCCCGACTCAGCGCCGCGATCGATCGCTGCTCCCACCCCGCGACCCCCTCCTGTCTGCCTCCACAGACCCCTTCCAAACCGGGTCCCCGGGACTCCCCGACGGCTCCGGGAGACGCTGCGGGATGGCACAACAGGTGCCTCCTCGCCGGGTCCCCGCCGGCCGATCGGTCTGCGGGCGGCAGCCTCGCTCTGAGCTCTCTTGCCAGCCTCGCAACCGCCTCATGTGCTCGGCCGGTTTGACGCACGAGTGAGACCCTCAGAGGGACCCTCAGAGCGGCTCTGCTGCCCGATCTTCGGAGTGACACGTTCGAGCTTCTCAATCAAACGGGCTCCGATTAGAGTGTGTTGCCACAGTGTGTGTTAATAGTTGTGCCTTCTTCCACTTTACATCTGGGCCCTTTTTTAAGGATTGCACCCATAAACCTCCCATGAAAGCATGTCTGCTTTTTAGACATCTGTTGAACATTATTTGGGGAAAAAATCGCTCTCTTCTGTTTCTCTTCAACTTGATTTGTCCTCATTTTTCTGCGTTTTATTTTCCCCCCTTCTTGCTACATAAACTTGATGTCCATCTCCATTTCTTTGAAGATGCAGTCATTTTCCTCCTACTAATTTGAATATTATAAAAACCCACCACAAGAGACAGATTCTAATTAACTGTCATAGTTTATACTGGGGCGGAGAAAGAAGCCTGATCATTTATAGCTGGCATTTTTTTAGATCATCACGTTGAGACTTGCCTCTAGAGTCCGAGCCCCTCCTGTGCTCATCGCATCTGACACTTCAGGCCAGAAGCAAAGGTGATTCCTCAGTTTGGTCCCAAAATGACTGCAGACTGCTGGTGTGAAAGGTGTGTGTGTCCGATCACTCCTGTTCATCTTTATGTAATGCCGTTTAATTTATTAAAAGGAGGAGGAGGAGGAGGAGTGTATCTGCTCTCTTGTGTGTTGGAGTTTAAAGAGCCGTCACGGCGCACAAATATGGACCCCACACATGCTCGCATACGAGGGGAGTACGTGGGTAGTTCAAGTCTGCGCTTGCCAGAGTTCGACGTGAAGACAGCGTGGAACAGAGGGGGGCATTCTGACAGGTTGTTGTGGGGTAGCCTAGTCAACAGCTATTGAAGCCCCCCCCCCCTTCTCCCGCTCCACCTTATCCTGCCTGCCCACCCACCATACTCCCGAGAGAGCGGGCCTTAATGGCCTCGTTTATCCCCTCTCTTTGACGGGAACTAATGTGTGGGGACCCCCCCCCCCCCCCAACCCTCCACCCCCCTCCTCTTCCTCCTCCTCCTCTTCGTTCCATACCACCCCCCCCATAGGAATTCCCCTGTGGAGGGCAGTGTCGCCCCCAACCCCCACCGTTCGCCCTAATTTCCATCTCAATATGGAGCGTTCATTGGACTTTGACACCTCATAGACAAGAGTTTTACTTCACTTCCTGGTTTCGGGGTCAGCTGAAAGCCGCTCCCATGGGAGCGATAACAGCACACTCTGGTTGCCTAATGTGAACTCTGACATCCCTGTCATCAGACCCCCCCCAACCCCCGTAAGATCGGCGCTTATGCAGAGTGTCGTCAACCTTTGGTCTGATGGTTGCGTACAGCCTGATGCTGCTGGAGACAGAAGCGTCTCAGGGTTAATAAAACGTGCTCAGACTAGTAAAAAAATCAGCCGGTTCGCGATGAATGATTTCGGGGTTATGGCTGCTCGGAGGCCTGGAGTTGTGCAAATCAGTTAAAGGGAATAGGAAGGGGGGGGGGAGAAGGGGGGGATGGGTAGAAAAATGTGGCAAAGGGACAATATAGTCTTCTCGACGGGGCTGGAAAGAGGAGAAGAGACAAAGATAACCACACACTGGGAGATGGAGGAAGGAGCGAGTGGAAAGAAGGGGGACGAGAGATAGACGGATGGATGAAAAGAGTTGGCATGGAGTGCGAGAGCACCTCGTTGGGGAATTCTGGGTAATCCTCTTAACCATGGCGCCCCCTTCCCAGACTGAGACACTGGTCCACTGGAGGCTGAACCAGCTGACGAGGCCCCCAGACGTAGATATCCGCTCACGCTGGTGCTTCGGAGACGATGGCAGAGGACGGAGAGCGAAGGTCACTGGACCTGGGTGCATCGCAGCGACACTTTTTGAAGGCGAGACGCGATTTGGCGGAGGCGTCGAGCCATGGCCGCATTTTGATTGGAGAGCTTGTGATGCAAATATTCAATAACTGGATTACTTTCCTATTATTTCCCCAAAATGCTGCTCACGCTGATAACTTTCTATGCGAGCCAGCTATTCAGAGTGTGTGACGATCCATGAAACAATTATTTTCAGACTTGTTGCGGTTGCACACTACCAATGAGGCCTGGAAAGAACGGCTGGCTTTTAAGAGCGACTCTTAAAGTGTTGTATAAAAAACAAAAACCCGAAAAAGAACCTCCAAACAAATAAACAAAACACTTAAAGTTCGTACAGATTATTCTTTTCGGGTGACGCGGCTGAACGTTGTAGAACACGACAAAGAAAATCTCATTAGTTCACCTCCGTCTGGCCTCATTTGTATGCAAATACAAATAAGTGAAATGAATATTTAATCCGTATTGTCCTTGGTGTCACTCGGCGCAGGCAGCTGGAGGAAGGCTGCAGACTCGGCAGCGCTCGGGCGGAAGCTAGAAAAACACGTCTTTTGCAATTCCACTCGCATTTCTGTGGACACATGAGATTTTTCTCCTTTGCATAAGCAGAATCCGGCCCAGCATGTGTGACCGCTCGTCTTGTGTCATACCCTTTGTCCTGTTGACTGTGGACAGAAAGCAGGAACGTAAACAAGCGCGCGCGCGCACACACACACACACTCTTTAGTGGCGACTCGGTCGATTCCACTCGTCCATCACGAGCTGAATTCTGCCGTTTCTGTCCATGTTTCAGCGTTCGACGTCGCTAGAAAGTTTCATCAGAGTAAAATACGGTGAATCCTTGATGCAAGAGTCCTGATGTGAAGTTACGACCGATTACCCGAAGAAAAAAGAGTTGACTTTCGTTGAAACTGTGCGACGAGCCACAGCTCCAAACTAGACTTGAGGATAAAACATTGATGAGACATGTGTGTCAAAGGTTCGACATTTCCTGTTGCCAAAATGCAACCAGACAAATTTGATAGTGTTTCTTTTCAACCATTAAGCTGGAAAGTGTGTGTGTGTACGTGTGTGTGTGCGCGTGTGTGTGTGTGTGTGTGTGTGTGTGTGTACATGAGCTGAAAGCTGATCTGATGGTTTCTGTGAGGCTGGATCGTCTCCATGCGTCCGTGACACGACACGAGACCCCTGGTCGCCATGACGCTTTGACTGTCTGAGGGATTGTGTGGACCTGATCAATTATTAAAGCTAATCGCCGTCCGCCAGCCTAATCTCTCTCTGTCGGTCTGTCTGTCACTCAGTTCCTGCAGAGTCGGTGTGTCTGCACGTTCAGCCGACGCTGTTGGACTCGTAACGCTCTAAACTTTTGGTTTAGTTCGAATTTGATGCTTTTTGAGTCCCCTCAGTGACACGAAACCTTCGCAGGGACGTCTGATGAGCCCTGAATTCATTCTGACAACCAACATGCGGCCCGACAGACAAGAGTGGTAATAAAGATCAATCTTGAGGAACGTGAAGGACGGGGAGCCTTGCAGCAGATGGTCTGGCTGATCCCAGCGTCATAGAGTCAGGCTGGGAATACATGAAGACGCATAAAACACAGAGCGAGACAGAGACAGAGACAGATAGACGGACAGCATGAAAAAACCCAGAGAAGCTGAGGCACGTTCTCCATGCCGGACTGCACTCCGGAAGAACTCGAGGAATGCAAACACTTCTGTGAGCATTTCGATGCCAGAGGAGCCCCAGTGGGGAGGAAGAGTTGGGGAACGAATGATACTCGTATTAAAATCTCCTGTTTGTGTGTTTTGTCTTTTTTTTTTCGCAGATTGGGGATCTTAAGGATCATTATCACTTCTTCCACAGTCGCACGATCAAGAGGTCAACGCTGTCCAGCCGCGGTCGGCATAGTTTCATCTCCATGGAGCCCAAGGTGAGTCCGTCGCCGCGAAGTGTCCCCACCAAGATCTGTGGTTTCTGTCGTAACTTTGACTCCGTGCAAGTTGCATCTGATTGAGAAAAAAACGCTTGCAGAAATGTTCCTTCTCCTGCAGACTGGAAAATTTCAAAGTTTGTTCTTCGCTGCACGTGTTCATGTTGGGCGATTAATTAGAGAAAGCGTCCCCCACCCCCCCAAAGTGCGGAGGAGTTGCTGACTGTTGCCGTTTCGGCTCGCGTTACATTAATTTGTGAAGTTTGCTTTGCACACGCGCTCAGCTGACCCCGCTGTCATCCTGCGCACACATTGATTACTGCAGGGACACAGTGTTCGCAAGGACAGGAACTGTTACACTGCAGGAAAAAAACCCCTGTCCTGTCCTGTCGGGCTCCACTGAGGGGTCCCGTCCACGCACGGCCACAAAATGACTAAACAAAGCTTCACTTGCTGCGTTTCTCCTCCAAACTTGTTACGGTCCGTCTTAAAAACATTGTTTTTAAGGAAGTTCGAGGAAGTTTGGCAAACAAGTTTCCAGCACCTCTTGTGCAGATGTTGATCACAGCTGTCGGATGTTGTTAATTAAAAGTTGGACTAGAATGCTGAAATAACTTTCATCTGTGAAGTGATGTTTGAAATAACAAAGAAATGAAATATGATAAAGAAACTGAGCACTTTCAGGTTTGCCTGTGATGTGGAAAAGAAACTTTAGTTTCTACTAGTCTTTTCTTGCGGGGAAAAAGACCAAAAGGAGCAGCAAATCTTCTATTTACTCCAACAGTATCAAACATGCGGCGGCCGAGAGTCCAAAACAGGCCAGCGAGTGGGTTGAATCCAGGGGATGACCTTGCAAAAGATGGGAATGACAAAAGCACTTTGGCAGCACTTTGTTCAATAAAAGTAGCAACTTGTTTTGCTGGAGAAGCAGCATTGTCATCACATTTGAGAAAACTTGCTTGCTGGATGCCGCAGGAATCCTGAAACAGGCTTTTACCCCCCCGGGATTTAGTATGTTGCCCCCTTTTTCTGAAGAACATTTGTTTTCATATAAAGTTTTAAAAGAACTACGTTAAAAGTCAACTTTTTAAAGATCTTTTGCATGTTCTTTTGACTAAAACTGAATGACAGCCTTCAGGGCTGACAACTTCTCTGGGCTGATTTGCCAAAATTTCACAGCTGCGGTTCATCTGACACACAAAATTCTGGGACTTTGAACCGTCTCCGTCGAGCGAACATGTTTTTGTGTGTATATCTGGTCTTCGGAACTCAGGTTTGACCTCAGGTAACCCCGTGCTGTTGTCCCGTCAGGGCGCCCCTCGTCACTTCACAGGGTCATCAAACCCTGGCTGCATAATAGAGACGGCCTGAGTCCCGCAGCATGCGCCGCTTCAGCAAAATAGCTGTGATAGTTTGTAAATGAAACTCGGTGGAATCGAGCGAATTTGAATCTCTGTCTCGCTCCGGTCCGAGCTGAATCCCCATGTTTACGTTACAAAAGCAGATTGCACGGGTGAGACGCTTTATGGAAACGAGTCACTCCTGACATGTGAAAACCTCCCGTTGCCTTTTAACATAGTTCCCTCATCGCATCCGACTCAGACGTGTCGACGTCTGCCCGTTTGATGCGGCGGGTCACTTCATCAGACACGCTGGGACTTGAACCCCCAACGCAAAGAGATGTACGGCTGCGGCAGAGGGAATTCGAGGGCATACGTTTGTCTGCGCCTTCACGCGGCTGCGTGCTGACTGGCGAGGAATCGTAATGATGCAGTGGAAGTGTTTAGAGGGAAAAAGGAGGGACAAGATGGGGAGAAGAGAGGGAGAGGAAAGGAGGGGAGAAGGACAGCGCCTGTCACCTTCTGTCTCCCACTTGCGTTGTTCTCCTCTGATCCATTGTTTCCTTTCAGCTTCTTCTGTGTGTGTTTTCGGTCCACTCAGCCCGTTTTTGTTCACCTGGTGTCCTTACCTGTCAGTCCCTTTTACTGCCTCGGGCTCCCTCCGCTATCTTCTCCTCTCACTGTTGCTTTCAGTGAACTCGCGCCCCCCCCCCCCCCCCCCCCCCGCCTCCCTCCGTCTTTGCTGCTCTTGCCCTCTCGGGCCTGACACCGTGCCACGGTGGAAGAGGGATTGTGTCCCGATGCCAGCTGGCCGAGAGGCTGAGATTTTGGGAGACTGGATCGGAGCGGCGAGGTTTCGCCGAGAAGAAAACGAGCTGTTGCGACGCGAGCGAAGAGCAAAGGAGCGAGGGGAAAGATGCATGAGAGCTTCTAAACGGAGGAGAAGCGGGGTGGGGGACACGCCGAGAAGAAGCTGTCAGTGTTTTCCCCGTCGGGCGAGTTGCATGCTGGGAAATCCGCAGACCTGTCGGTGGGTTTGGAACCGACACGACGGCCAGTTTGGCAGCGGCGTGGTCTGGCACGCCGTTAATGATGTTTTGCAATCAGGTTTTGTAATGATGACAGCCGTGTGTGTGTTCTGCGTACGCGTGAGTCAGAGGGGTGTAGCGGTGCCATGAAAAAGGCGCACCCTGCCATCCACAGTCCTCGCTGGCACGCGCGTTACCATGGCGACGCAACGCACGCACACCGCCGATTTACCACTTTATGGCGGCGGCCTACAATGTGCCGTCACTTGAATCTCGGGTCAAAGAACGCGTCTCCTTCCAGGCTGGTGAAAGGTCACGCTCGGAGAGAGCGCACGTGCGGATTCCCTTTTTCTTGGGTCGTTTTCTTTGCTCTCGACCAGGCCAAAAGTCACACAAAACACCACATCCGAAGCAGATCTGAAATGAGTTTTGAATAAAGTACATTCTGAATCTGTGAAATTTTGTTCCAGTGTGTTTCCTCCCCCAGAACATAGAAAATTGAGAGCTGCGTTGTATGTGCGATCTTGCCTATGCCCGTTTGCTCAGCACTGCCTCCTACAGTGACACAGAGGAACTACTCCCTCCCCTCCTGCTTTTTCCAGCGCCTGTATTTTTAGGTTCTCGCGTCTTCTCCCTTGTCCAGTCCAGTTGACATCAAAATGTCTGTGTGTGACCCACGAGTGGAAATGTTTGACTGGTGGTCTACAAACATTACATTGATCGAAAGTGTTGAGAAGGCAAAAGACTAAGACCAGAGTGTCTGGGATCGTCTAATCTGACAGAAGTCCGAGATTAGAGCTGTTTTATTTTGCGATTGCTCCAGTATTTGATTATTTTAATGATAAAAACCCTGAATACCACACAGAAATGTGGTTTGTTTCAATAATCCGGGCACATCGACGAAGATTTATCTTCATTGTTTGTTTTTTGGTTTCTTTCATGACGACCAACGAGCCCTTCTTTGACTGCATCTCTTTGGCATGTTTTCTTTACTGGAAAATTAGCAGCAAGCTAGTTCTTGCAGTTGAAACCTTCAGGCATGACTAATTGCACTGCGACTCATCCAAGATGACGCATATTTTGCGTTTTGGATATGACCTCACCTTCCATTATCATCCTAGATCCTCAGATTAAAAACAACATACAGCACTGTATAGTTGTGCGGCAGCGGTGCAGCACTTCATCCCTTTTATAAGCACTAAGACGGTGAATCAGCCTCTCAGTCGTCGGCCGCTCCGCGCCAGACACATGGAGTCCATCAGGGTTCAATGCTGAGTGCCGTTATTTCTGCCATCGGTGCCTCAAAGTTGGAGAAGACTTCAGCAAATGTTTCAGCGACAATATTCAGGCCACGAACAGGGCTCGTTAAACACACACTGAATTTTAGTACCTTTCATGAAGGCTTATCGATCATTTTCGGTTCAGGGGCCACACAGACCGAACTGATCCAAAGTGAGCGAGACTCACAACGGGAGATGTTTTTAATCACCTAACGTCCAGAAAATGTTCATGTTTAACAAGTTGTTTTTACTACTCTTTAAATTATATTTGATTTCTTTTTTCTTCACCTTTGCAACGTCATCTCTCAGGCTGCTTTCAGTTTCAGGTCTCCGTCAGGAATCCATCCATTTATCTTCTATAGCTGCTTAACAGCAGTTTGGGCTTTAGCTCTCTCTCACTCTCTCTTTCCCGCTCTCTCTCTCTTGCTCTCTCTCTCTCATTTACTCTCTGTCTTGCTCTCTCTCTCATTTGCACTCTCTCTTTCCCGCTCTCTCTCTCTTGCTCTCTCTCTCTCATTTACTCTCTGTCTTGCTCTCTCTCTCTCTTGCTCTCTCTCTCTCTCTCTCTCGATCTCCCTCGCTCTCTCTCTCTCTCTCTCTGTTTTAGCTTGGATGTCACCAGTCGTCCACGAGTTGCTGCTTTGCACATTGTTGCACTTCCCAACAGTTTAACCCACGAATCGTCTCTTTTTTAAAAATCAATCGCCTGCTAGTTGTTGACTGTCTCATCAGGATGAAAGCTTGTCGTCCTGCTGCTGCAAAGTTTCTTTCCTCTGTTGGTTGTATCACTCTGTGCAGTCACGCTTCCTCTTGTCTCATGGAGTCGCCTCCGTCTTTCTGTCCCGCTCTCCTCTCAGCCTCACCGGCTCGTCTTAATGCTTCACGCAACAAGTAATGAGATCTCTGTCCTTCACTCTCAGTCCTCATGTTGTTCATGCACTTTATTTTCTCCATCAGTGAGTATTTTTCGAAAGACTTTCTTCGCCCGATGCTCAAATGTCACGAGAATCGCTCACATTGTATGGAGTGAGAACTGGCACCACCGTGCTCTGCTCTGTCCCAAACGCTGGTTCGAGTTTTGAATTCCTTCCATGTAACAAAGTTCCTGTAAACCTGTTCACCGGACAAATATTATAAAAGCATCTTGTGAAGACGTGCATTTGTGAACCTGTCTTCTTGTCCTTGGCGGCACCCAGCTGGCACCTTTCTGCAGCCGCGCTGACTTCCACCAGTGACTCACTCATACCGGGAGTTCCAAGAAAATACTTTGTCTGCTTTGTCTGAAATCTATTTCCAGCACTTTCCAATTTACTGTAAGCAACAATTACTGCACTACAGACGGTGGTTGTCTTTACTCCCCCCCCCCCCCCCCCTGTTTTTGAACCCGTCGCAGAAATTAGCAGTGCGAAACAACCGCTGAACGCCTTCGCGGTTGTCAGTTCGTAGCGTTGCGCCGCGGCGTTTTCCAGACTGTTTCACTTAGTGAGACGCTTGTTTACTCGAAGTCATTTTATCCAGACATGTGCGGGGAGACGGAGTGCCAGGTGCGGCTCGCAGCTGAATCCTCGCCGGGATCGTCTGAAATGCAAAACGGCTCTAACGACAAAATTAAATTTCTGTGTTTTGCGAAGCCGGCCGAGTTGTAAGCTTCCAGAAGTCGCGCCATGTGGAACCGATTTGAGCCTGTAGTAGGGTGAGGTCAGACGAGTCCAAATAATAAACAGCTACGACGGTCGAGGTATGCTCAATATTTATCCCCGAGGACTCGCGGGACTTTTTCATCATTCATCTGCTCCAAGTAGACTTAACCCTTTAACACTCTGCGCATTTATTTGGCTGCCACAATCATGAATAGATATACATTTCTAAAGGTTTTATCACGCCGTCCCATCGAAACAACTTAGCTGACAACAACTTAAATTCTAATTATTTTAACCCAGTAAATATAAGACAAAATATTTCCAACCCCCCCCCCCCCCCAAATTTTTGACCCTCTCTAGTCCAGAGAAACTGATGAACTGATTTAACAAATGCGACTCAATCAGGCAGACTGTGGTTTCAAATGCAGTTGGATGAGCAGGACGTTGGACGGGTCAGACATGAAGCCTACTGGGACGCTGGCAGCAGCAGTGCTGAAGCACAGATGGAGTTTGGTTACCTGCCAGGACCTTTAGGGTGATTTGAATTCACCCAGTTACCACGAGACCCCTCCCCGAGTCCCAGGTACCGGCCAAAGTATGGCTAGCGCCGTCCACAAAAGACACCCGGATCTGTTCGAGCCTGAATTTGTTTAGACAGATGAACCGTTAAGGCGTGGACGCCAGGAGACGGGCATCTACAGCTGGCTGCGCGGCACCGCGGCTCGCAGCATATGTGCAGAAGTCGTGGCTCGGTGCGTGCTGCGTTTGGACTGAGATACTGAAACCCACTTCGGAGTGCACAAGTACGACGTTGTCGTATCAGTCCAAAAGGTTCCTGCGGGCGGTCTGCTCACTTGCCTCTGGCGTTTTTTACTTTTCTTCAACTACCAGCTTCGATTTTTTTTTTTTCTTCTTCGCCTCCAGCTCAAACACCGTTACACAAACAGCAGTGAAAGTGGATCAATTTGTTCCCATTTGTTCCATTGAAGTGAACTCTTCCCCAGTTTCCCCTGGTTACTGACCCAGCCAGCGAGAGCCACCTGCAAACCCTTACACAGAGAGAGAGAGGAGGGGGGGGGTGAGCAAGTGAGAGAGGGGGGGGGCACTGGAGAGGGATTGGGAGAAAGAGTGAGAGACAGGCCGTCTCAGAAACGGGCATCTGTGGGGAAGAAGCCCCCAGAGTCGATGAACGGGAGCCGGCCAGAAAGAAGATGAAGTGGTGATGCCATACGTGTGAGTGAGGTGGGGGTGTCGGTGGTGGTGGTGGTGGTGGGGGGGGGCCACAGGTGAAGGGGAGCCCACAGATCATTATCGAGCTCTATCAAGCTGGAGCGAAGGGAGCCGTCGATGGTCACGCCTGAGAGCCGCTCTGAGAATTGGCAGAGAAACAATGTGAGTGATAGATGGACGGTGACGAGGGGGGGGGGGCAGCGCCGCTTCTCGCTTGGACCGTGGCATGAGAGACCCAGCTGATGTGGAGGTTACGAGTGAGTGTTTTGAGAAGCACGGCAAAGGTTCCCCAAGATGCAACTCCAACTGTATAAGCTGGATGAAGATAAAGTGAGGAATCGATACAAATGTTGCAATAAATGTGGAATGATTTGCACTCAAACTTACGGATTATTTTCTTGACTCTTCGAAGTTTCGAGTTTTTGTAAAGCATCTCGAGTTACTGAGGAGTGCCACATAAATATACCTGCCTTGCCTTGTGTGGAGACGCAATATGGTAAAAAAAAAACACCCAGATACCTACTGATAGAACAAACTGGGAGTGTTGGGATGAAGAACACAAACGTCTGCACCTGCTCTCATCAGTCTTCCTCAGAATAACTGGTGCTGATTCCCTCCAGTATAAGGTGACGACTCTTCCAAGAGGAGTAGAAGTTTTGACAGCTGCAAAGAGAAGATCAGCGTCTCAGTTTGTACACTGGTTGGGTGTCTGGATACTTTTGTCTATAAGATGTTTTTATGAAATGATAACAAAGGGAGTCAAATCATCAGAGAGAGGAAAACACATTTTCTCGGGAGAAGAATTAAAATCTGTTGGGAAGAGAATCAACGATCTGCCCTGCTGAGTGCAAACACTGAGTTGTTTCTCTATAAATGTAAATATCCCACCAGCAGTGTTGTTTAGACGTGGTGATGATAAAGTAAACGCCCCCCGCCGTTCCCTCGGCAACTTTACCTCCGTACTCATTTTGATTTTTATTGGTCGCACTACACTTGAGTTCAAAACAACATTTTCCTTATTGTCGTGCTCAGAGTGCGTCGCAGTTGTCCTCTGAACTTGTAATTCCAAGTATAGGAGTGGAAGTGGTTGAAGCTCCGCCCCCCCATGGATGAGCAATATGAGCCCGAACGATTCTGAAGACTTTAAATTGACATTTCAATGTGGCTACATTCAGTGTGACAAATTAATGTTAATTTTATATCATTTAGGAATATAAATCGACGGTTCAGTCTTTCATTTAGACGGCTTCCACAGTTTTGCTCGAGGTCAGAATGTTATGATGAAGGGAATAATTCATAACCATGTCATTTGTACTTATTAAAGGAGCTCGCTTAAGAACCCCACTGCAGGAGGTTCCTAATTATTATTAATTTTAAATCTTGTGTTCCTGCACCCAAAATCCAATGAGAGCTGGAGGAATTATTGCTGTTTTTAATAGTTCTTTGCCGAGTCGCTGCATCTTCGTCTGACTGAAACTCACATGTTTAGTTGTTTTCGACAAATTGTTCTTTTGTGTGGCTAGCGTTGGTTATTTGTGTTCTTTTTGCGTCTAATTATGTTCATAGAAAAAGGATGACCTGAGATCATTGGAGCTCGGACAGTAAAACGACCTCGTTTCGCTGAAACAGATGAGCGCCTCAGTGTTCAGTGAAAACAGCGCGTTACAAAAGGCTTTATGACCCGCTTGGATTTACTGGACCGAGTCGTTGAAGAAAAAGCCGAGGCGCTTCCAACCGGAATGATGCTTCATACCTCAGATGCCTCGTGTGGTCTTTCTCTTTTTGTATCGGTATTGTGGAGATCTTCAACAGCTGCACAGCAGTACCGGTGCGTCGCCGTCAGTGGATGTGACGTTTCCCAAGCGGGCTGAAGATGAATCAGACTTCAGGTTGTCTCGTTCAAAACGCCAGAGCAGAGAAACGCTGCAAATGTAACTTGTTGTCGTCATGGATGAAGTCTTCATCTCATCTGAATGTGAAGCAGACGGGACGAAAGTGGTGCTAGAGATCGACTGATGTATCGTGAAGCGTGTCTGAAAATCACACAGAGCGTCTAAGCTGCGGTTTCTCCTCCTCTCATCCGCGAATGGCGATTTTGTCTGCGACCCAGACGGAGACGAAATCAAGCAACGTGTTCTCACCAGCTTTAGAACAGAACTTGTTGCGTTGGGCGTGTAGATCCGACAGAGCCGACGAAATCCCGCGTAAACGAGAAAGAGACACTCTGGTGATTTATCTTTGTAGTTCAGAGTTTGCTTTTGTTGCAGCGAGTGGACCAAATCCTCCTCCGAACGGACCACCGTCTCCGGACTACGTTGCTGTAATCAAACACTTCAGACTTTGTGCGACTGTGAAGTAAAAAGTGTCGCGAGAACTGTTAGTAGACAGTTCTAATTCAACTAATACAACCAGTAAGCCTTATATGTTAAAGTGGGTTGCGGAAGCACAAATTCAGGAGGAGGAACCGATGTCGGCGTGGAGACACAAGCGAGGCCTGATTCGCTTTTCGTCGGGCGTCTTCAGAATCGCCGAGTTACGGCCGAAAGCAGTCAAAGAGTCGCGCTGCGGATCCGAAATTGCGGCTGATGCGATGCTAATGTATGCAAATTGTAATGACACACCAGTGGTTTAGCGGCGGCGGGCTCGCGCACGGTTCCTGATGACATTGTTGTTCTGGGGCTAATGGCGTGTGTAAACGGTCGCTGTGACGCTGACGGTCCTGGTAGAAGTTGGAGGGAAATGAGCTGAGACCTCAGCAGATGAGAGGAAACAAAATACCTCACTGGGGTTTTTTTGAGGGGTCTTTATTTCTCTGTCTCTCTCTCTCTCTCTCTCTCTCTCTTTCTCTCTCTTTCTCTCTCTCGCTCTCTCTCTCTCTCTCTCTCTCTCTCTCTCTCTCTCTTTCTCTTTCTCTCTCTCGCTCTCTCTCTCTGTCTCGCTCTCTCTCTCTCTCTCCATCCACTCAGTTATTAAATTACGTCACCTGCACTTCATCTCCCCTCCTTCTCCTCCCTCTCCCTCCTCCTCCATCTATAAAGAGCTACATACTTGAGCTATTAAATCGATGTTATTTATAAAATCAATTATCCTCCCCTCGCCTG
>JASSRZ010000011.1:10932086-10945360 GCA_032164315.1 Malacoctenus gilli
ACACACACACACACACACACACACACACACACACACACACACACACACACACACACACACACACACACAGAAACACAGATGTAAACAGACACACACACTCAAACACATGCATACACACACACACACACACACAAACACACACACACACACACACACGCGCGCGCGCAGGCTTCAAATATTTTCTTTCATTTGTAATAAATGTGAGATATTTGACATGAATTTAGATTGATCACAGAGTAATTGAAGTCTTTCTTTTATCTTGCACATGAAAATTTAATCCCTACAAGTCCGGATTGCAGCACGACACTGTTTGACCTCGCGCCCGTACGTGAGTGGATTCGGTGTCGTGACCTTGTTTGACCGAATGGCCCTCCGTGACAGCCTGCAGTGACAGTTGTTCACTTTGAGCGAGCTTGTCTGGCAAAGCCCCGCGACATTCCTCATTTGAACTCTACAGATGGCCACACACACGGACAGACACACAGAGTTCTTGCATCCTCTAAATTTCTATGAACTGCAGCGTAGGCAAGTTTCTAAAAGTTGGGTGATTATTAATATGTAGTAATTACGAAAAAAAGTCGCTTTTAATTGTTTAACCTCTTCACGTCAATACATCCTGTAACCTGCATGTCGTCATTACTGGCTGGTTTCTGCTTTGCAATTAAAAACCATCCATGCAGCGATGATGGGATGTAAATTGACTGTGGTCGCTGATCTGTACCGATCAGCCTTCGATGCAGGGCTGCAGGTGGGGCAGCCCTCGGTGCACCCTCACAGGAAACGGTGCCCCAGGCGCCCACCCTCAGGTGCAGAGAGCTGAAACTGCCTCCGGTTTAGGGGAGCTCTGGCTTCACTGTCGTCACGACTGAGCTCTTGGGGTGCTTTTTTGCGTAACCGGTTGGAGCACAACGCAATTCAGACTTTGTCGTTTGCTGTCGTTTGCACGTGACTGCTTCCTGAAAGTGGCACTCTGAACTGATTAAACTCAGCAGCACAACGCAGCTACAGAATGGAGGCAGAAGCAGCGTGTAAGCAGCAGGCAACCTGTGTCACGGCGAGCCAACGTCATTCCGACATTATTAATCCAATGCAGGTGCTGCAGATGTTCGTGTAGCTCCAATTTATCATGCGCTGTCGGAAAGAATGAGTCAGTCTCGGGATTATTAATGGTTCTGGTTCTGCTGTAAACAGGTTTCCAGAGGTTCTGACGATGCTCAGTGAACAGAAAGAGCTGCAGAAAGTAATTTTACACCGATAGAGTGTACCAAAAAATGAGTATTCACACATTGATTTATAAAAGTAGGCAGATTGTGCTTTCCTGGTTAAAGCGGCAGGTTGTGCGACGCTGCTGAAGAGCTACAATGCACAGATCTTAGTGTCTGCCTGGCGACTAGAGCACACGCTGTCCTTCTGACTGGGTTGCTTGGACCACTTTCACTTCCTGCTTCCTACTTTCAGATTCTGCACGAGTCTGTGTGTCGCGAGAGAAAACGTGCGTTTTTCAGATAATCCCTGAAACTTCTGCGTCCAGGAACGGTCTTTTGATGAGGGCACCGGCTGGTCGTTGGCCGAGCTTTTCCTGGCGGTCCGACTCGTCGGCTGAATAAAGGCCGTGCAATCAAACAGCTCTTTGAAAGCATGTTTGCCTCCTCTTACTGCTTTTTTTTATACTGTGGCTTTTGATTCTCCACGGACCCGAGTTGACTCCTCGGGGACGCTGGTGATATTTGGTGTGTGGGTGTGTGTGGAGTGAGGTACCGTATCAAAGCTGGAATGTGAGTTTCAAGGGTTTCAGGTGTGTCTAAGTCCTCCTGATCCTCCAGCTTCAGCCTCTGTCTGTCTTTCTGTCTGTCTGCGTCCCGCCGTCACTGCTGACTCCTCTCCTCCATTTTTGTCTCGGTCAACCGTTCACTCGATTGCCACTACACCTCCTCCCTTCCGTCCGTCTTGGCTCCGCTCTCTGAGGCTCTCGTCTCCTTCCCAGATCACCACGGACCTGAGACACCGGTGTACGGACAGTCACACGGGGACGTCGGCCTCGGCCCCCATGGCTGCCGCCATCATCGCGCTGGCCTTGGAGGCAAAGTAAGATCCACTTAACCTCATCCCGCCACTTCATCCGCTTGCCCTTTTCTTACCTTCTAATGCCCCCTTGTCCTCAGACTTCATTGAGCTATTAGGCAAACACGTGAAGGATTTCCCCCCCCTGCGCGCACACACACACACACACACGCACACACACACGCACAAATACATCATTGTCAACTGGGCGTCGGGATGCATTTAACTGCTCCAGGAGGCTATCTTTGTATTTAATCCCAGACAGATTTGTGCGGAGACACTCGGAGGATGTACAGTGGTCCAGATTATAAGTGTCTGTCACCGTGGACAATGGCACTAAACATAGAGACTCCTGCGGAGACACGCGCAGCCTCGTGTTTACGGTCCTATTTCAGTGCGAGTGTGCTGCTGAGCATCGCCAGACAGGACCCAATGGAAAATGTTCAATCAAAAAGCAACAAAGTGAAAAAAGGAAAACTTTATTTAAATAGCAGGGACAAAAAAAACCGTGTGTGTATAAATACACATCCATACATACTGTGCCAGAGAGTCACTTCTGGTACATTATGAACACGCTGTCACAGCTTTTACAGTGTGTGTTTCCCTCAGTGCAGATATTCAAAGTATGAGCGGCTGTGCTCTGTGAAGCTTTCAGCCTTTTTTTCTTCCAATGGCACTTTGGAGTTCAGACGATCACAAGCCTTCATGTCGCCGAGCGAGTCGAGGGAAAGATATTTTTTTGGTTCTTTGGTACGAGATGTTCCGTCTCGCTGTCAAAACCTCAAGGTCGTACGCAATGCAATGAATAGATACACAATAAAAATGAATGATAAGGGCTCTGTCAACAAAACACTTCCCTCTTCAGAGCACTCGCTCCCCTTGAGAACCCTAAAACTACAATATATGAGATGTCAGAGTTTATTTATCAGTCTGGCGAGACTGTATTGTTATGATATTAGCAAACGTAACTTTTTTCTTCTCTACTTGGCTTTCTTCGCAGATATTTGATCTTAAAAAGCCCTCGTGTCGTTGTCATGTGGTCATTTGAGAGGTTAAACACTCAATCGGTGTCACTTCTGCTCACTTTTGTTTTGCACATCGGGACTTGTATTTCGAGTAAAAATTCCAAACGCAAAACAACCTTTTGGACGTTTCGAAGCCGTACGTTTCCGAAGTCATCAAAACGTTTTTTTGGGGAAAAGTTGTGTAACAGCTGTTCGCCAGACTCCTCTGCAGCCACGGTCTGTCTCGGAGACGCCAAGTTTATACCGATCACAGCGTTCACAGGTGTGCGATGGGACAGATGACTCACTCTGACCAACACACACCCGTCAGGAAGCTGCACCAGAGGACAGAGACTTGAAGCCCGTTCTGCATGATTTTTTTGCCAGAATCTTGTCGTTTTGAGTATTTTAGTGATCAGAAAGTTTTGTTTTTCTTTAATTCCACCTTTACTGTCATAATAAATCTATCATGACAACTGCAATTGAATAATAGAAACTCTTCTCTACCCTTTTTACACATTTTTCTTGCTTTGCAATGATTAAAATGAGGTTGCCATGAGTTACAGCATGAGTGTACTGACCAAGGTTCTCACGTCACTTCAAGCTGACTGTGACGGACAGGTGGGAGGATTCTGAGCACTTCAGTGCTGGATATACTTTTCTGATACGAAGATCTGGTCCACGGATCTCTGTGAGAGCCGACTGATTCCAGCGGTTGGTGCATCCTCCCGCCTCCGTGCTCTCGAGGGGGCTTCTGGCGAGTGAGGCCCAGCGGGAGCAGGCCGGCTCCTCTCCGAGGGGGGCTTATTTTCATGAATTGGAAAGGGTGCAGTGCAGGTGCAGAGCCTCTGAATTAGGCCCATCATCGCATGTTGAGCCGCTCAGTTAGCTGAGGTCACTTCGTTTAACCTGGATAAGCCAAACCAAATCCTCTCTGTAGAAAATATTCTCAGTTTCCAGGCAGTGCTGCGCTCATAAGCCTGTTTCCTCTACAAGATTATCACACACTGGTCGCTGCCCGCCTGCTTTCAGCTCTCAGTTTCTCCCTGTCACACTTTCTGCCTCCACCACCAGGATGTTTCGTACTCTCCAAAGATGAAAACAGTCTTTTTCTTCCCCTCTCTTTAAACCATTTATTCATTTATTGTTGAAAAAACCAGCCAGTGTTGGAAAGCGAAAGGGAAACAGTTTAGATGAATTGCGCTGGACGGATTGTTTCATCGCTTATCTTGTGAATGAGGACAATCTCTTTGCAATAAAGATGTCAAGACGCCAGTACGTGAAACTTCCCTACGCTCTCTGTTGTGAGGCTTTTTTTTTTCTTTTTTTCTTGGTATTGGACCAAATTGGATCGCGCCAATTGCCTTTTCTGAAGCCTTTGCCAAGCTGGAGTGGCGTCTTTTTTTAGAGCTGCAGAGACAGTCGCGTCTTTAGTCTTTCCGTAAGTCGCTGGAAGTGAAGAAACGGAAAACTGAGAGTCGCTGAGATTTCAGTGAAAAAATTATGAGGGATAAGCAAGAAATTGCATCGACAAACTTCCATACGAACCGTTTTTCGTCGACATCTGCCAAGAGATGCATAAATACTAATAAATCACATTTCATTGGTGGTAATCTTCCCCCCAGCTGTTCAAACTAAGGTGAATTACAAACTTCTTACCCCCCCCCCCTCCTTTTAATCCTGGTGCGTCCTCATCCATAATTACACTGGCACGGATTACCAAGGAAACCTATACCAAACGTGATTTGCTGCTGGTGTCCCCCAGTATGTGAGCGCTTCCATTAATTAGTATTGGCTTGTTTATGGGAAGGCGGTCATGGCCTAGATAGCGATGCCAAAGTCTCTTTTAATTAATGACCATGAAACATTTATGGAACCATAATTACACAGTGGCAGCTAAGCCTATTAATATTGATCTGACCACTAATTATTCTGACTTTTCGCAGGACGTATCTGTGCTACCTCCCCGCATCGTTTTCCTCTTGATCATTTTTCAGCCATTGTCGTTCAGCGTCACTGAGGAGCAGACTTGTTGAGCAGCTCGGTGGTCTTCTCCGTTGCGTTTGGGCACCGTGATGATGAGCTGTGCGGCGCTCGCCTCAGAGCCTCTTCTCGCTTCAGTTTTGATGAACTCATTCAAATCAGAAAGCACTTTGTCCTGAATAAAAAGCACAAAAACTGCAGCAAGGTTCAATAAATCAGGTTTTCACAGAAAAGATTAAGTAATAACAAGTAAATGGAACTAATCCCTGAATATCACACCGGGCTGAAAGGTACTTTATAGATTTATTTGGGGCAAACGAGAACCAAATTTAATTTCACAAGGTCATTTTTATTTTTTTAAATTTAGGTCTAATGACACTAATTTAGATGCAACTGAATAAAGTTCAAAATAAATCAAATGGAGGAAATAAACCCTTTTTAAAAGGATCCCAGGTGAAAGTAGTGTGAAGCTGAAAACGGAGATATCACAGCGTCACCTCGCTTGTAAATTTGCAGTATTTCAATCTCCTGATGTTTCTCACGTTTAACCTCGAAAATCTCTGAAATCTTCAACCTTCAACATATCTGAAAAGCCAAACCTTGAACAGATTTGATGTGTTGTGTCTTTGTTTTTTATCTGGGAATGTCAAACGTGACGAGAAAAAAACTGAAGATTATTCAGATTTGGGGGGAATTTTTAAAGTCTGATCGAAGTTGCGCGGCCACCAAGGACAGATGGCTTCATTTTTTACATCCAGTCTGGTCATTCAGACCCGTTTTTGAGAGTCATTTGTTTTGGGTGACGTTTGATGGGTTCGTCTAAAAGTGATAAGGCTGTTTGACAAAAAGGAGCCCACAACGTCTGTCTAAAGTGTCTCCATGTGATCCTGAGTGTCGGAGCGCCCGCCCTCAGATCTCTCCAATAAAGACGGATCCCAGACTGACAGCTGCTTTTATTATTTTTTTCTCACCATTAAAGAACGCTTTTTTTTCCTGCACTGCTTCAGATAAAACAGCCTGAACATTACAGAATCAGGAGCACATGTGAAAAGCAGCTTTTGGCTGTGAGCTGGGAAAGTCGGTGGCCGCGTGTGTGACGGCGAGACGGCGCCCAGATGTTCAGGATTTTAAACATTTTCCGCTGCGTTTTTTGTTCGAATAGTTCACGGAAAGCTGTGAAGGAACCTGCTTCTTATATAATTGGCCCAGCGATCTGGCGCCCGGCGCTCTCCCGCTGCCTCTTTTCTCACCTGTGCGTCTTCGCGAACCATCAAAACCCAAATGTTTGAGTTGGAATCCAAAACTGTTTGGTTTTAGGTCCGAAAATGTCGGGATTGACGCGAACGGCGGTGGTCTCGGACGGCGAGCGAGCCGCACGAGCGGAGGGATAGGCTTCGCATCTGGGCGGCATATGCGCTGGAAGGGAATCCCAGGAAACATGGTGACCCACTTCTTCCTGGTTTTCCCCCTTTTAATGTAGCGTTTGGACATCAAAAGAGCGGAGACACATGGCTGCCGTCTCGTAATGGATCTCACGTGAGATCAGAGGAAACGGGGACGGACCGACCAGCGTCCCTCCTCGCCGTCCTGCTCCTCTGTAATTTGCTCCCTCAGTAATCATCCGCCTCCTGAACGCGACCACGCTTTCTCAACTGTCTGATGTTCAGTCGCCGTTCCTCCTCCTGGAGCTTTGATGGGTTCAAACCTTCGACCGTTTATGCAGAGCTTGTCGTTACTCCAACTTTAAACCTGTTTATGACACCGCAGTGTCCTGATGTCCATTCTGTCCATTACAAGCACTTGATGTTTTGCTCGTTTGTGTTCTCCTGAAAAAAAACGAGATGTTTGTGATTCATTTTGAAGTTATTGGACTAAATGTTTGGCTTGAACACACAATTGTGACTGCTTTCATGATAAAACTGAGTGATTGGATACTTCAACATCTTCACAGAGAACCTGGCTTGATTTGTATAATGTCAAAAAAAAATGCACCAACTTGCAATTTTCATGAACCGATCTTTTCATCACCGCGGAAACACAAACATGTCAAATGTTGAAAGGAGATATTTTATCAGTTCATGAATAAAACAAGCTCCTTTTGAAATGCAAACCATCGCAACGTTCCAACTTTTTTTTAGGGATCCGAGTTGTATTCCACACGCAGCTCCAGTTCCCTCAACAGCAATAATTAAACATGTTTAAATAAGTTATTGAATTTGTGTGTTTTGTTTTTGTTTTTTCCCCTCTCTCGGTAGTCCTCTGCTAACGTGGAGGGACGTCCAGCACATCATCGTGAAGACTTCCCGCGCCGGACATCTCAGCGCTCCCGACTGGAAGACCAACGCGGCGGGATACAACGGTACGCGCGGCCCGCTTCCGTGCGACGATGCTTTTGGAGGAATGGAAAGTTTCAGTCAACCCCGCTGAGAAAATAAATGAACTTATTGTGTTCTCACTTATGGAGTGAGAGCTCGTGCAGGGGGGGAACCGAAGGGTTTCGTTACTTTGAATCACTGATGGTTCACTGTTGGATTAATCAGCCAAACGGCGATGCGATTAATTTACATTAATTTACATGCGCTCACTTACAAAAAGATCGACTTGCTGCTTTATGCTGCTGGGAGAGATCGTAATTGATGGTTTTTTGCAATATGAATAGTCTGCTTCTACTTTTGCTGTGCCGCTGATGTGTTCAAAAAGTCTGTCTGATACTTCTGGGGACGTTTCCACTCACAGCTTTAAACGTGGGCAGCTTTTAATCAGCTTCCTATCCGAACGGAACACCAAACTTGCAGACAGATGCGGAGAAAAGTGTCACTCAAACTTCACAAAAATACTCATTTGCTGGAACATTAGATGGTATTGGATTGAGCAGCTGAATTTCTGCATTTGACGTTTTCTGATTAGTTTGCCGGCAGGAGCGTGTCTGAGATGTCGACTCAGCGCAACAGTCGAAGGGCTTTTACAGTCACCTGTCGGAGGAATCGCAGGGAAAGTGACGGGATTTATCATGTTTGACAAAAGTGGGGAAAAAAGGAAACGACGTTCGCACAGTTGTTCAGCGCGCAGTGTTTCACCTGCTGACTCGGTTTCCTCCAATCAGACGAGCGCAGTGGAGCCGTTTCCCCACAAACTGTTTGGTTTCTGCTCGCTTAACTACTGCGCCGCCAGCTGCCATCTGTCAGCGTCCATGTGGCGTGTGCTGTTTTGTGACTTTGCGTGCGTGTCTCGTACCTGTTTGTGTGTCTGTGTGCGTCTGTTTGTGCTGGAAAGAAACCCAGAGAGGGAGAACTGAGGGTCAGCCAGGCTGCAGGCCCAGTGTGCCTGGAGGTTTTCCAAGTGACAGAAAAGCAAGGGGAGGGGAGGGGGGAGGGGTAGGGAAGGGAGGGAGGGAGGGGGAGAGGGGGGTATGAAAGGAATTCATATATCCAAGTATCTCTACCCACAACGTGAGCGGTTTCCAAAGATTATATTGTCATTTTCAGAACTACAGCCACGACGTTCTCTCTTCATAGTTCAAGTTGGTTAGACGTGCTTTGCTCTTGCTTACATCAGATTGCATTTGATATATATACAATACATAATCAGATTAAAAATCTAGTGACATAAATGTGAGAAGACTACAATTGGACAGCTCAAATCACTTTCAAATAACAAAGAAAACATCCAATTGGGTAATTTTTCTGAATAACCTTCACTTCTGAGAGATGTTTTATGTCCATTTTTATATTTCTCATCATATTTTAATCTCATTATCTTCACGTCATGCTGACCTATTATTCTGTCTGCTCTCTAACGTGTGATCTTTTCCTGAAGCCTGCTCTATTTCTAATCTTAGAGTTGTTCAGCTCTTCATCACAGCATGTTCATGACCGTGTTATTCTGTCAGCATTATGGCGGCTCTCTGACCACCTGCCGCCTCTCTCTGTCCCCCCCCCCACAGTCAGCCACCTGTACGGCTTCGGGCTGATGGACGCTGAGGCGATGGTCAAGGAGGCGGAGAGGTGGAAGCAAGTGCCCGCTCAACACGTCTGCGTGGAGAGCGCAGACCGACAGATCAGGTAGAGGGCCGACCAACTCCGAGCCAAATCGCACTCTGCTGCGATTCTCTCTCCTCGCTGGCGAGCTCGCCGTGGAAACACGCGCATTTTAAGCCCCCCAGCTTGTTCGTCGAAAGACTTTGCAGTGGATTCTTGCTTGGTTTCAGTGGCAAGCGCAGCGATCAGTAAGACCCTGGTTGGTGTGGTGCTGGTGGTCCCGGCGGTGCGCGCAAAGAATGGTGTCCGCTCTCTGTCGCTGCAGGGCTAAAAGGCTCTCTTTCTTCTGGGGCCGTGTTCACACTTGGTCTGCGGTTTCCTGTCTGGGACCAAAGTCTGAAAAAACAAAGAGAAGTGGGGATTCCAGTCCCACTCTGTTTTCCCATGCAGAAGTAAAAACATGTAAACAAGAGTGATTCTGGACAGCTGTTGTGAGGAAGCGTTCAAAGCTTCCACATCAACACTGTGGCTGTGTGGGCTTATTGTGGTGATATTTTTACTAGCTGAGAACTGGCCAAGAGCTTATGAAATGTAGAAAGGAATCAAAACGGCAGCGGGGACTCTTATTTTCGTCGTGTGTTGGGATAAAGCAAACCGACACATCCGTGTGTCCTTCTCTTAGAGGACTTTCAGTCTTATTGCTGGTTTGGACACAGACTTTGTCTTTGAGGAGCTCTCAGAGCAGGACAGGCCTGGGACTGGGTGTCACCAAGAAACTCCTGTCTCAGAGGCGAATCAACCTGGAAAAACTGATGTTTATTGAGTGACCCAATGTCAAAGAAACAGGATCTGGTTTGTTCATAGAAAATCCTCTCCATAGCTCGCTGCTCGTTGCAGTTTTTGAAAGCAGAAAAGCACATTTTGGTTAGATTGTTTGGGGAAAATAGATTTTGTATTGGAGTTCCTTCCTTTCTTTCTTTTCTTTCTCTCTTTCTTCCTTCCTTTCTTATTCCTACTGTCTTTTTTTCCTGTCTTTATTTGTTTCAGTCTCTGGTGTTTTGCACTGGCATGGGTCTGAAACTGCGGTTGTGCAAGCTGTACCTTGATAGGGGCCAAGCATTAGTTCTGGCAGGGTGGTTCTCACATAAGACCTTTACTATGCACACACACGGACACACACACACACACACACACACACACACGCACACACACACACACACACACACACACACACACACACGGACACACACACACACACACGGACACACGGACACACACGCACACACGTCGAGCGTGCCAGGGCTTCACAGCTTGTTATTCTTGATGCAGCTGGAAGCCTGAGCGCGGCTCTGTTTGAGGCTGGCTGGCTGAACTTGGGCCCTGGACCTGGTTTGCTTTCAGTCCAAGGCTCAGTGGCCAGCGGCTGCAGCATTATCAGTGTCATTCTGTCTGTTCTGCTCCACCGCACAAGTCGGACCATATGAGGCTTATGTAAAGTCCGGCCCTGTGTCGGAGGCGCTGCTGCTCAGGCCTGGGCGCTCATGTCGGGGGGGGGGGGCGTGTTGTTTCACGGAGACACTAAAACTAATCAAAACAACTGTCGTCTTAGCCTTTTCTCCCCATGAACTGCTTGCTCATGATGAGCATTAGAAGCTTGTGAATTGACTTTCTTAGGCGGGATTATGCCTCCATTTAGCCCAACGAAAGCAGGAGGAAAACGGCAGCAGGATTTGCTTTGTTTTGCTTTTGGAGTGAAAGCAAAAAAGGTCTTAAACACACCATTCAGTTGTGGATTCATTCAGTCCATGTCTGAGTGTTTTCCATAAGCGATGACAGAAAGCTGTTTTGTGCCTGATGTCGTATGTGTGTAAGCAAAGTTATGTAACGTGACTGTAAGATGTGCAGCGCAAACTAAGCAAAAGAATAAGTTTGTACATCTGTGCTTTGGAGTGTTCGTTATACAAGCAGGTGTTTACACGCAGTGTGTGAAGGCTGAACGCTTCGAGTGGATCTTGCTGCACAAGTGCAGTCGTCACCTCCCTCCGCCGTGTTCCCACACACCCTCTGGCTGGCCCCTCCGACTGCCTTCGGTAATGTCTGTCTGCAGTTGACCTCCGTTCCCCACTTGGAGGACGCGCCGGCGGGCGGTGAGGGGGGGGGGGGGGGAGGAGGGGAGAAAAACGGCGCGATCTGTGTGCATTAAGGCCGCTGGTAATCAGCTGCGCAGCTGCCCCTGGCTGCTCCCCTGCGTACGTCTCGGCTATCTGCGCCGTGTCACGGAGGAGCCGGAGCTGTTATATCAGCTCCAGACTCCCCAGACGCTCGCGCTGACCGCTCTCCAAACGCTCGGAGACAATCGCTTTGCGCTCTCTTATTCGTTCCAGCAGGTCTGCTCGACCTCACGTTGTTTCGTCTTTCAATCATTTTTAACGTACTTAATGTCCAGATTGACTCCCGGAGCTGAATTGGCCGGTCAGTCGGTCGTTACGGTCGGGGCACAAAAATGTGGTCTGAGGATAAACGAGACGAACGACGAAGAATCGGCCTGTTGCCACTGTTTCTCTTTTTCGCTAATTTGCTGCTGTAATTAGAATAAAACGGGGGGATAGAACCCACCGATCTCTCTCGTTAGTTTCAGCTTTAGACGATTTTTACACATTTTCTGCACCAATGACCTTTTTAATGATCAGTGATGAAAATCTGTGTTGGCCGGACATGTGATGCTCTGAATGCACTCCGGTAGAGTAAAGCACTGAGGAATATAACTTGGTTTGATTTAAATGCTAAGTTAATTTGTCACTTGATTGATTTCCGTTTGGAGTTTCTTCCTCGACACGCGGCCCTCCTCTTGATAATTACCTGTAGCTACAGTGACTCGGAGTGGCGGGCTGCTGCAGCGCAGCTTATAGAGGCCTCGCTCAAGGGGGACCACGCTGCTGGTGACGATCGGTGGGCACGTGTTGCCTTTCACGTTCCCACAATCTTGTTGAGCCAAATCTAAGGTTCGCGCTGCCCCCAGAGCCGTGTCTCGTCCTTCACCCAAGTGAAAATAATCCCCGATATCGACTGGTAGTATCCCCACCCCCCCAAGGTCAGACGTCAGACCCCCCGACAAAGATAAACTTTTGTGCCGCACCGCTTCGCGACTACAAAATGTCAGGGACGTGATTGCGAGCCAGACGTCAGGAAATGTGATCCAATGATTCCCAGAACCGAATCAAACGCCACAAATCGCAAGTCATTTTCTTGTGATGCTCCAACAATCAGTAAAGTTATTCCTGGGATCTTCTGTGTGTGTGTTTTTGTTGCCAGCTGGTGTCGAATTCTGTGACTTCCTGTGTCACGTTGGCACCGTTGCTTCCCGTGTGACCACACTGACTTTTTATGTCTGTATTGCTCAACTTAAATTGCTTTATATCTTAAATTGTGTCTTTAATACAGATTAGTAGCATTCAGAATGTTTCATACAAGATTGGTGAGGCAAATTTTGGACCCATGAGTCAGGAAAACAACACAATAAATACATAAGAGAAACAGAAATACGCCCAGCTTCTTTCGGTGCAAACCGGTTCAGAGTCTCTGTGTCTCTGGGTTCTTCCTCCTCACCTCGTCCTTTCTTCCCTGCAGGACCATCCGTCCAGAGCACGTCGTTCGCTCGGTCTACAAGGCGACGGGCTGCACCGACAACCCCAACCACCACGTGATCTACCTGGAGCACGTGGTGGTGCGCATCACCATCACCCACCCTCGCCGTGGCGACCTGTCGATCAACCTGACGTCACCCTCAGGGACCAAATCTCAGCTGCTTGCCAACAGGTGCCGACGATACTGATGTCGGCTATTTTGTTGTTGTTGTTTTTCTTGTCTAGTCAGTGAAAGAGTTAGTAACAGATCCTCTAAAGCTGCAGCCATTCCTTAGTTGATTATGCTTTTTTTGATCGCGTGTGTGTTGCGAAGGTTGTTTGATCACTCCATGGAGGGTTTCAAGAACTGGGAGTTTATGACCACCCACTGCTGGGGGGAGAAGGCAGCAGGCGACTGGGTCCTACAAATCTACGACTCTCCTTCTCAGCTGCGCAGCCAGAAAGTACCTGGTAAGCCCATGTTTTTCATTTATGATTGTGTAAATCTTCATTTTCACGAGTATGTTCTTTTTTTCCCCCAGAGTCAGTAGCTGTAAACACACACACACACACACACACACACACACACACACACACACACACACACACACACACACACACACACA
>JASSRZ010000011.1:10966039-10982997 GCA_032164315.1 Malacoctenus gilli
TCTCACCTTCATGTGTGCGCACACTCTCAATTAGCCGGCAAGTTTGACAGACTGTGTTTGCAAAATGTGGTTCCATTTAATTGCAGGTCTGTCTGAGGCTCAATGAGACATAACAATAATAATGTGAATGGATCCTCTGTCTGTCTCACCCTATGTCAGCTCCCTCTCTTCTCTCTCAAAACAACCTCTCTCTCTCTGTCTCACTCTCTCTCGCACGCACACGCACGCACGCACGCACGCACGCACGCACGCACAGCCCAAAAAAAGGGAAAAAAAACGGCAGATAGTCTATCAAAAAGTACAAAAGTGTCTGTCGTAAGACACTTATAGTTTCCTACACACAAGCCCCGGCAGGTCTGGATTTACTGTAGCACACAAGTTGAAGCTTGTTTTCAATTTGTATCCAAGTCAAACTCGATTGAACAATGTTTGGCTGTAATCAGTGAGAAAAATCCTATTGTGAGATGTAACAGTGTGAAGGTTCTGCATACAAACATGGCTGTGCGGCGTCCTCAATGAGCAGGTACTCAGGTTTCCTCACAACCCCGTTAACCTGCATGAGGTCAAGTCCAAAGCATCCATGCTGTGTGAATGCGTCCGTCTGTGATTGTGTCATTGTGTGTGTCCTGTGCTGTCCAGGGTGTCCCATGCGTTCACCCAGTGTCACACACACATGCTCTGTGAGCCTTGGATTAAATAGGTGGGAAAGAAAAGTGCCTGAGTGAGGAAGTGACTCGTGCGAAAACCTCTTCATTTGCTCACCTCAAGGCTTCACAAAATCAAGCCTACTGTGACTCAAGAGCGCGAGCTCCTGTCGGAGCCTCTGTTTTGTTCATCAGACTTCCTTCTTCCCCTGCCAGATTTCAGAGAATTTCCTGTGAAGATTTCCTCCTCTTTTTCTCGCTCTTTGCAGATAAGTTTGGTGTCAGCAGGTACTTGTTTCACGGTCAGTGCCGGGAAGCCTGTCCCGAGGGGTTTTACCACTCCGCATGGCAGCATTGCGAGGCCTGCCCTGAAGCGTGCGTCATCTGCTCCGGCGTGAGCCGCTGCCTCCACTGCAGCCCCGGACACAAGCTGAGATACGGACGCTGCGTCCCTCTGGAGTGCAGCAACGGTGAGAGATGCTGAGGGAGACGCACACATGTGCTACACAATCTTTTTTTAAAAAATACGCTACCATGTGCAGCAGAAAGAAGACAGGTCAGATTGTCACAGGAAAACAGATATGACTGACTGTCATGCTGAACCCCCCCCCATTCACCACTGCTGAATTAATGAAGAGTTTGGGACGGCTTTTATGATGTGCTGCCAGTGTTGCTCAGCACCACTGTCACCAAATGCTGGCCTGGATTTGGTGAACGTCACCTTGGAGAGCCCGAATGTAGCTCGGTGACCTCGTTCTAAAGAGTTTGAACACTCAAATACTCCCAGGGAAAAAAGGATGGTCACAAATTGTTCTCTCGTTTCAAAATACAAGAAGGAAAGGAAGAGAGACAGAGAAACTTTTCCAACACTTTGTTACATGACTGAATGATTCGTGGTTGTCATGGTTCTGCTGTGTGGGCAGAGATTTTCTTGTGAACGGCTTACAAACTCTAAATGCAAACCAATTCTGTTAATCTTTAAAATCGATTTCATTCGGATACTTCAACACTGCTGTTCTTCTTTTCAAAGAAAATGTTCGAAAACTTCAAAATTCAATTCAGCCTCATCTCTGCCGTGCCAGTTACAACATAGTCATCTCATCATTCTTCTCTTTGAAACATAGAGGGGGAAAATAAAACGTTAACAAATCCACATGTGTGAGCAATCAGTGAGAGCAGACAGGAAAAACTCCCTTTTCTCAGTAAGAGACGTGGACTATTTACTGGTCGAGGGACCGTCTGTTACACAAGTGACACAAGTCTCAACTTTTGCAATTTTTGGACAGATTTATTTCGCAACATATTTTGTCACTGACTCCGAAGTTAATGTGCTTTTTCAAGCCGAACCAAAACGATGGTCATGGGCTTTTACTGGTAACTGTGAAGACACACACCAGTCAGCGAGACCGCCGGTCTGCAGCCGTCCCGTCTCTCTTTCTAAACTCTCTGACTGAAGAGCGATCGAGGGTTGGGGTTTTTTTTTCGCGCTTTCAAAGATTGTGAAAGATGAACACCTCACTCTTTATCTCTTTGTGTGAGATCAAATCTGATTCCCTGCCAGAGGAGGATTGAGAAAGAGCTGAAATCTTTGGAGTGAGATCATTTCTTTTCTTTTTTTAAAAGAAAGATAGTTTAGATAAGGACTTGAGAGGGAAACGAGACTTGTGGAGACAAAGTCAGAAAGTGAGGATCTCAGTTTGTACATGAAGAAATAGAGCGTTGACACTTCAATGTTGCGTAGAGGACAGCGGCCCTGAAATGGACGGGATGTTTCCAGTTTGTGTCCAGTTTGAAGTGGACCCCAAAGTGTAAAAACTCACGCAAACAAAAGCAGAATTTGTCACTTGTCTTATTTCTTTCTCCCTTTCATTCGGTTCTTTTTCTCGTCTCGTCTTCTCTCGTTTTCTGTCCTGTTGTCCTGCCTCGTGTTTGCTTGTCTTCCCCTTCTCTGTGTCCTCTCCCCGTCCCTCATCTTCCCCTTGGCCTCGTCCCGTCTTCTCCCCTCTCTGTCCTTATTTTCTCTTGCCTTCCTTTCTCCTTTGCGCCCCTGTTGAGGCCTTTTTCTCTGTGTCCATCAGGTGAGGTTTCCAATGCAGACGACAGCGACTGCGTCCCCTGCGACGAGGGCTGCGACAAATGTAAACACGGTAAGACCGCCGCATCTTTTTTTCTCCACCTTCGCCCCGCTCTCACTCGCCCTCTCGGGTGGAACCCAGGGCCATTGCGACACTCTGCACCTTTGCGAACTTCGTTGTTATTTTCCGATAGGGAGAGGAGGGTTCACTGCGCGAGATGTGCTCGGCTGTGAGCCGGGTCGCCCGCGTTGCTAATGACGATGCCATTGTTGATGCACCTCACTCTCAGCTGTAGGCGCTCAATCACGGCAGATACATGAATTACCTTAAATGAGCCCCAACAGCCGAGATTGGTTATTGAAATGGAAGATGTTCTGCAATTACCGAACAGGCTGCTATACACAGCAGAACAAAGTATCCATTTGTAAGATGATTCCTCCCTGCGCCCCCCCCCACAGCCCACCCTGTCGGTACAAGTCATTTAAAGACAAAAGGACTTCCTCCTTCGCAGAGACGATTACCAACATACCATTGAAAGTTGTTATTGTGAGCTGAGGTAGTCTGAGGTGGAGATGGGCTGTTATTATGTCATTAGGCATTCTGGGTGAAAAAAAGCGCCCCCTTCCCTCGCTCTCGCTCCCCCCCCAACCCCCCCACCACCACCCGCCCGCCTGCTCGCTCTCAGTAATCACGCTTCTGCAGGCTAAACGAGTCAGTCAGCAGATTACAGATCTGACTTGATTGGCTCTGTGACGCGATGCTACGGGCCAGAGATGAAGCTGTTCTCTGTGCGGGACTTCAGTCTGATATTTGTCTGATTGTCTGGGTGCTCGCTGGAGGTGGAGCTTCACACAAGGCCGTTTTGGACACTTTACCCAGTTTCACAGGCACTCAGAGTGAAGAGATGGGTGAGACTTGTGTCTTAGCAGGACTGTAATGTTTCAATGAAACCCCCAAAAGATAAGGCTGCCAAAGGGTGTGTCTTCTCTTTACTCATCCTCCGTTTTATTCCCCTTTAATCTTCTCAGCATACTTACTTCCTAATCGCGGCCTCGTGGTGGGACAACATTTTTTAATTGGATTACTCACACCTTTGCTTCCGCGAATGCCATTGTTGTTGTTTTGCACCTGGCAGAAGGAGACCCTTGATCTCGGTGGAGCCGAGCGTGCTGTGTGGTCTGAGACACCCCCCCCCCCCACCTGCTGTCTGGCCACCAGTGATGACATTTTCTCTTATTAGGCTTTTTTTTTCTCTCATTATCTCAAATCATCTCCTTGTCCCGAGGGCGTCTGCGTCCTTTCCTTCATAAAAACATCACTCACAGCATCAACGGATGAATCTTCCCGTCAAACGGTGACACGTTTTATCAAACCGAAGAACATCGGGAGGAAATTTGGACACATTAAAGACTCGGCTTTACACCGCTTATTAAAAAGCAGTTACACTGACGCTGCTCCGGCGTGGGGGCCGTGCTCCCACTGCTACCACTGCTCCGGTGGGGGTTCAGCGGGTTCAGCGCAGTGCAGCTCAGTCCTGTGATTGAAGACACACTGTCTTAACCTTTATTGCCTCCGATCAATACACTCACACATGTGTTTCATAGGAATCAGCAACATGTGTGTCAATAATCTCCCGATAGATTCGCCACGCCAGTACGACCCACCGAGGTCATGGTTGGAGGGAGGGAGGGAAGGGGGGTGGGGTCCACCCAGTGCTGACTTTGGACTTTTCTGGGTCTGAAGGTTGACTTTCGTGCGATTAAGTGAACGTGCGTGCGTGAACGGTGGCGTAGCTTTGTGAATGTGTGAACGCTTGCACATTCCACAAGTGAATACCTCAGGATGTGTGTACCAGTTTAAATTCTACTGAATACCGCGCCCCCCCCCTCCTTTGCCCCCCCTCCCCTCCCCTCCCCTCCCCTGGCACGCACAGTTAATATTTATGCGGGCGCTATTTTCTCCCTCACATAGACACAGCCTGGAGGCATGATTTCCGGCTCCTCACTCAGCCGCTCTCTTCTCCTCCTATACCTCCGTCCCTCCCACCTCTCCTTTCTCCCAGCCTCTCGCTGTATGAGTAATTGCTTTCACAGGTAGCGGCTTGTCGACCGCATTGAAGTGCAAACCAGTGCGGTGTTCAGTTGTGGGTGCTGGAAGGAGCCAGCGGGAGGAATGGGGTGTGGGGGTCGTTGAAGGCTTTTCTTTTTTTTTCTGGAGAGGATGATTGTCCCCGGGGAAAGTCTGCCGAAGCGCCCCCTTCCTTCTCCTGTCTGATCACCCCCCCCCCACTCCCCACTCCCCACCCCCCGTGCCCCCACCCATCCATCTACCCCCCCTCTCCCCTCCCACCTTCTCTCTGTCCTTGGAGGTGTTTTGACATTGTTGAACAGAGAGATGAATGACAGCCTGTGTCTGCCTCGCTCACAAGTTGGACGATTTTGACTGACAATGGGAACTGATTAGCTCAGATGAAACCAACTTCACCTGGACCACTGATTCCCGCCCCCCCCCCCCGTTCCCTGGACTCCAACACTGAGAGGAGGATGTATGAATGAACGCATAAAAATCACCGTCCCTCAGGCATGGCTTTGGTTTTGTTTGTTTTTGTTGCAGCATGTTGAGCAAACAGTAAAGTACACATACCTGTGGTTGGGTCTATGTTGGTGCCTTCTATGTATGTAACCTGCGTCGCTCCTCACCTCCTACTTCAACCGTCACTTTACACAAGTGGAAACCCAAACCTAGGAATAACCAGTTTCCCCCTTCGATGTTTGTCAAGACTTTTGGGGTCCCGCATGAGGGTCGCACCAGATAGATGAGACACAGATATGTTGGGTTTTTTTTGTCCGAACTCTACCAAAACAGTTGAAATAATGGGACAACACTTTGACTTCATGCTCACAAACACCCACACATCTATTAGTCCTGAAATTTGACACACGTGGTTTCTCTTTGCAACAGTTTTTATGTCCATATGTTTGATTTGCTTCTCGGCTTTTCACTGATCCCTCAGTTGATGTTCAAAGTGTAATGACGAGGGAGTTGACCGCAATACGCGTTGTACGGGCGCCTCCTGCTGGCGGGTAAAGGGAAACGGATTTTTTTTTTTTAGGAAATCGCAGAGAAGATGATTAAAACTGTGTATTATAGTTAACGAGCAAAGAAGATGTAAGAAATTTACTTTCTACCTGAATGAAAAATACTGAATTAGAAATAAAAGTATCCCCAAGTATCTGCGCGGCTCAGTGACAAAGCAATAAAACTTCTGAGAATTGTGAGGAAAAGAATCCACTTACATACACGCTCAGCGCTGTGATGAGGCGGCAGCATTGGATTCCTGTGCTTTTACTCCCAATCTTTGATTTCGGTGAGTCCAGTTCATGCAGTGCAACAGTAGTTGTGCCAGAAGACATTGTCAGTACTCTTTCCACTGCAGCGGATTCCCTGCATCACGGCCACTCACTCTTTCATGTGTTGTAATTAAGTTTTCATTGAGTTTCTGCTCTTTATCACAGATAATTCTAAAGACGGGGGCCAAGAGATGATCTGTCTCCAATGTGAGCCTGGCTACTATCAGTAAGTCTCATCAGTTGACTGTTTTTTTTCCATCGGTTGCACCTCCGTCTCTCCTCGTCCTCGTCCAGACTCCCCTCTTTGTGTCCTCTGCCAGGTTAGGCAACGACTGCCATCACTCCTGTCCGGATCGCACCTACGAGCACAACGGCACCATGCTGTGTGTTTCATGTGAAGACAAACACTGTGAGGTCTGCGACCAGTCCCAGTGCTACTGGTGCCAGGACGGATTCTTCGTCTCTGGTACGATCGAGAGGAGTTCGTGTGAATGCAGGTGTTGCTGTGATGCGGGTGGACGTTTTGTAGATCAGAGGCTGAGCCAGGTGCAAAAACAAGCAACATTTCGGTTAAAGTAACTGAAACGTGAACTTGAAAAGTGGAAGAACATCAACATTGTACAACATCAGTTATGAAACTAGGTGTAATTTAAATCTATAAATATCAGATGTTTTCTCTAGTTTGTTTTGTATTCTTTATTTTACTGAATTATTGAAGCGCTGAGTAGAAATCAAGGTTTCACTGTCTGCTTAAAATTTCAACTCACTAACCAAACGACCTATAAAAAGTGTTTTGATTGTTGTGTTTTGAGAAAGAAAACTGTCAATGACTCAGTTTATTTTGAACCAAAAACACAACATGATCAAACAAAGGGAGAAAAACAAGCGTGGCAAGTGATTCTGGCTCATTTGGACTGAAAACAGTATTTGTGTGTACAGATGGAGAGTGCGTGGATCACTGCGAGGAAGGCTTCTTTGTGGACGAGGAGAGCCGGGAGTGTGAGCCGTGTCACCGCGACTGTCGCTCCTGCGGCGGCCCGCGGTACGATGACTGCGACTCCTGCGAGGACGACTTCATCCTGTCCAACGGCGAGTGTGTGGAGGGCCGAGCGCTCGCCCAGTGTCCCGAGAATCACTTCAGAAGTGGTACGGCACGACACCACACAGGCTGTCCTCCTGCTGTCCCGCAGCTCACTTCAGTTTTTTTTGACATTTGATTAAAAAAACGACAATATGAGTGTCGTGATATGACTGTCTGCTATTGTAATTCGCATTGTAACTGATTGTATTTGTTACATCAGGTTCATCCCTTCTTTTTGGACCTCCATCCATCTCTCTTTTCTTTTTCTCAGTTCAGAGCAAATGCGAGCTGTGCAACTCCAACTGTAAGACCTGCTACGGTGCAGGAAAGGAGGACTGCAGCAGCTGCTACCCAGGTAAACACACCTGTGTGTCTGGCTGCCCCATTGAGGGGCAACACTTGAAATAAGGGGACCTCATAAGATAGAAGACAGTGCTGGTTCCAATCAGTTGGATTTAAAGAGACACTACCTATATAGTCTTTTATACAATAGCGGTTTTTTTTCTAGATTAAACTTTACCTGTTCAGTGACCTATTTAGACCTGGTTCTTCATGTCTTTTTGTTTTTTTGCATTGTTCTCTCTCAGCAAAAAAGAGGCTTTTACTGTTGCCTTTGGATGTTTTCCCTGTGAATGGTTGATTCCCCTCTTCGCCCTCAGGTCACTTTCTGACAGCTGGCCAGACCTGCATGTCCCGCTGTCCGTTCGGCACATTCGGAAACACGACATCCGGCAAGTGTGACGACTGTGTGAAGGGCTGCGTCACATGTCAGGACGCCAAAGAGTGCCAGCGCTGCCGCACTGGACTTTATCTGAAGGACGGCGTGTGTGTGGTGGAGTGTCCGAGGTGAGTCTGCGGCTCTTTCTTTCCTTTCTTGCGGTTCCTCACACCGCTGAAGGTACTCCCCCCCCCCTGTCCCGCACTCAGGGGCTTCCCTCGGGGCGATGAGTGCCAGCCGTGCGTCCCAGAGTGCGCGTCCTGCAAGGAGAGCGCCACTCACTGTGTGAGCTGCGAGCCGCAGTACGTCCTGCTGGAGCACTCCTGCAAGGACCACTGTCCAGAGGGTTATTTTGCGAACAGCGGAGAATGCCAGCGTTGCCCTGTTCACTGTACCAACTGCAATCAGGATGGCCTGTGTAAAAGTAAGTGCACTGCAGGGGAAGATGTGGAGCAGAGGGTCAATAAAGAGGGGTTGGAAAGGTGGTCTCACTCAGTTAAGGAGACAGTATAGAGGCTGGAAAGAGACGGAGCAGAAGAGCAGATTAAGACTGAAACTTTAAGAAAGGTTCTGTAAAGTGAGTGCTTGTGACTGAAGATGCGAATAAAAGCAACTGTAACTTTACTCCAAGTTCTTTATATACAATCTTGGGAAAGTTTTGGGTCATTTTGCGTGAACAGCAGCTGGAAAAGTCTGTTTTAGGCTATCATTATTTTCTGAGGAAACATTCAAATCACCTTGTTTGCTATAATCCTGCGCGCACGTTCCTCCTCTCTTTCCTAGAGTGCGCAGAATACTACTTCCTGCACGATGACGGGTGCGTGGATGACTGTCCAAGAGGCTTCTTTTCCAGCAAGAAGCTGCAGGAGTGTGTGCGCTGTCACGCCGATTGCGCCTCCTGTGACGGGCCCGACTTGGACGACTGCGACGAGTGCCGCAACCCCAAAGCAGTCCGTTACAACGGCGAGTGTCTGCCCAAGTGTCCCCAGCGCACCTACTACGACAAGAACACCAATGAGTGCAGAGGTAAGGGGAAAAGCCTGCCGATCGTGGACGTATTAATAAGACACGTTACGTCTGACGCTTCTGCGCCTTCTCAGACTGCGACAGGTCGTGTCTGAGCTGCTCGGGCCACGAGGCCTCGTCCTGCCTCAGCTGTGACACCGACAGGCGTAAAGACGCCACTGGGCACTGCGTTTGGTTCCATCAGTGCACCCTGACCTCCTACGCGGACCCTAACGGAGAGTGCCAACCCTGCCACAAACTGTGCCATCGCTGCTCCGGGCCCGGCAAAGACCGCTGCCTCAGCTGCAACGAGCCGCAGTTCCTATTGAGTAAGATGTCAAAATAAAAGCTGGTTTGAGCCAGAGATGCAGGAATGCATTTTTTTAATGAATAATTCTAAAGATAATTGTCTGAAAATGATTCAAAATGGAGTTATCTGGTTGGGCAAATGATGTCTTCATATGTTTATTGCTGTTAACGTCACTGGAGGGTTTGTTTATTCATTGTTTAATCTCTGTGGGTGGGGCTGCAGAGCTGCTGTCTCTCTCTGTCCTGATTACCAAAACCTACATCTTAGTAAACGCAACAACCAAAGATATTATTCTGTGGTTACCATTTCACTAAACTCCTGTTTACTGGATGAGTAGCACATTGTTCCTTAATCACTCAGTATTTCTATATGTAGGAAATGTGACCGCTCCTCTTTCACTGGACAGAAAAAAACACAAAGTGCTGATTTTGTGTCCATCAGACAGCACGTGTGTGCAGCAGTGTCCTGTGGGTTTCTACGCCGAGGACAAGGACGAGCGTGTGTGTGAGCGCTGCCACTCCAGCTGTCAGTCATGCGTTGGCCATCACAGTGTGCAGTGTCTGGTCTGCAAACCTGGGTTCTACAAGCTGGGGAGCAGCTGTGTCGAGACGTGTCCAGAGAGGTCAGACCGACGCACCTCTGTGGATCCCGCTTTTTTTCATGTATTCATTGAAAACTACCATCAGCTGATCCGATGCCCTCTCTCGTTTCCAGCCACTTTGGAGACAACAGCAGCATGAGCTGTGAGCGATGTGACCCTTCCTGCAGCAAATGTTGGGGTCCTGGGAACAAGCATTGTCTGAGCTGCAGGGCGGGCTACGTGTACATGAGGCAGTGGGGTCAGTGCTTGAAGAGCTGCCCGACAGACTACTACAAAGACAGCTGGTCTGCAGCCTGTCACAAGTGTCACCCGACCTGCAAGACCTGCAATGGTACCAGAGAGCCGCCGCTTCTGTCACTACAATGCAGTGAATTTGTGTGTGTTTATTGTTTTTTTTTATTGTGCTGAATATTTACCAGTAAATAATTGCTTTTCTGTGGAAGTGGGGAAAAAAACCTAGAATGTTGTTCGCAACTGAACCTCCGGATTCCCTTCAATTATAGCGTCGTTCCTCTTTCCTTCCAGATAAGGGCGCCCTGTCTTGCCAGTCCTGTTACGATGGCTTCACCTTCATGAGCGGCATCTGTCAGTCCCAGTGTCTTGTGGGCTTCTACACCGCTTCACAGGTGACGAAATTCCTCCGGTAGGGGTTTAGCCAGTGCAATAACTGCGAAGTAGAAAATGACTCATGACCAAACTCAAATGGACAGAAGGAGGATCAGTGCTTGGTGTGACCACTCCATCAGATAGTGGCCTCCTTTGTAAGGGGGGGGGGGGCTACATTATTATTTCCAGACCCTCTTGCTCTCGAGCTGACATTGGCTTCTTTGCGCTTCTGTCGCCCCGGCAGTCATCTGAAAGCAGGAACGATGGGAAGAGTGACCCGAGCTGCACGCCGTGCCACCCGTCCTGCCTGGACTGCCGCGGCCCCAGCATGTGGAACTGCACCGTGTGTCCCGCCAGTCAGATCCGGTCTGATGATGGCCGCTGTTTGACCTGCTGTGGACTGGAGGCCCTCCGCCATGACGAGCCGATACCACGGGAGTGCTGTGACTGCGAGTCGTCGCAACGTACGTACGCCACATTCATCTGCTGTCCTATCAAGCAGCCAGCATTTGTAACGGTGGCTCTGAGTAAATCTTTAGCTTTCACACAAACAAGTCGTTTTAAAATGATGGTAATTCATAAGGAATTTTCCAGTTTCTTTGCCTCTGGCTCTTTTGACAAGACGGTGTTTCATTCAAACTACATCTTAGGTTCAAGGTTCATTAGAAACGATTCAAATGTGTGTAACTTGACCTGATGTTCTGCTTCGTCTTCTTCTCCTCAGTGGAGTGCATCATGGGGGCCAACTTTGTCATGAAGACAGCCGACGAAGGCCAAAGCAGCTCGGCCAAACTCTTTGTGACCGCATGTGTTTTTGTCATCCTCTCTGTGGGCGGAGGGGTCTTCGTCTTCCTGAACGCCCGGTCAAAGACCCTCGCCGTCTTGCCCAAAATCAAAGCCGGTGGGTATGAGAAACTGGAGGCCAACGGGGCGGCGGCAGCGGCGGCTGCATCACAGCCCTCCACCTCCGCGTTCGGAGAGTACAGCGACAGGCTCATCGACCGCGAGGGCGACGAGGAGGACGAAGACGAGGACATTGTGTACATGGGACAGGATGGGACGGTGTACCGCAAGTTCAAGTACGGACTCCTGGAGGACGATGAGACTGAGCTCGAGTATGACGATGAGAGCTACTCGTACAGATGAAGTAGCAGGAGACACGGAGCAGACAATCAGTTCCTCCCTCTTATAATCGGGCACCAGAGATCCTGGTTGAGAACTACTTGTATTGCTCTCAGACCCTCTGTGTGTGTGCGTGTGTGTGTGCAGGGCCGAATTGTTGTGAATGTACCTTTGTTGCTGTTTTGCTGAGGCCGCCTGCTCTTTAAATTGGACGAGTCCGTCAACCAGGAAACAGTTTCACTGAAACATGAAATAATGAGATAATTACAGGCAAAGAGGAAGATTCCCAATTACTTGACATCCATGCTTTACAATGACTGTTTGTATATCAACACATCGAATCTTTTGAGACACAATAACTTCACATTTCTCTTAAAACGTTTCAAATCAGTCAGCTCCTCTTCTGGTTTTAATGCGATGTGGTTGTTGGGTTTTTTTTTTTCAAAATATCTCCATCATTTGATTAAAAAAAGGTTAATTATTCAACAATTAATAAATTTTATGATCTCTCACAAGTCTGTGTTTTGTGAGACAGATAACAAAGCCACCTTTAGGAACATTTAAACACATCCAGTTGTTGTAATGCCTCTTTGATCTGCTGCTGTGCTGTGTTTGTGTGTGTGTTGGACTGATCTCCTGCGTTAGCGCCCCCTTATGATGTCTGTCACCCTCCGACGGGGATCCTGAGCCTGTGTTGGGAACCATTGCATGAAAAAAACGGTGTGTTTTGTAATCTGGTGTGCTGTTGAATCTTTCAGAGCTGAATGTTTACAAAGAAATGCTTTCTCAGGGTTTCTTATATGAAGTGCAGCAGAACAAATCCCATTGACAACATGACCATTCTGTTTCTGTTCCCTTCGTTTTCATGTTTTGACTCCACCTTTGCACATCGAGCTTGTGTCGTCTCCCACAGATAAAGGTCTGTGCAGGTGATTCGATTCGTCCCAGCTTTTGTCCCACCTGCCTGCTGAGCAAAGATACGTTTGGCGTTGCTCCACGCTCCCTTTTGTGTGTCTGTATTGGTTTGATATTTTGCTCTAAAAAGTTTCTTGATCTCAGTGGGTTTTTTTGACACTTTCTTTCCTGCATGAAAGGAATCTTTCTCTTATCATAGAACTTGTTGCAGTGATAACATATAGACTTCCAGTTCACTCTGTGACATTCATTGGCTTGTTTTTCTATGATTTTGGAGAAGTGTGTTTGTCTTTCAAGTGGTTGAAGAAATAAAACTCTATTTTTGATGATATGATTTAATCGTTTAAATTAAACACATGAAGAAAATACAGAAAAGGAGTAGAATCTACATGCAGTAACCGTGGTCCCTGTGTAAACTGCAACTAATGATTGCCACGAAGAAAACACGTGACTGAAGCGCCGTTCTGTCAGCAAAAAAAAAACAAAAACTCTCTCCTAATTTACAACAGATTCCACAGCCTACCATGTGTGACCTCAGTCCTGCTTCCTTCTTTGAAAAAAAAAAAGAAACCAATCTTAACAGAACAAAAGAACCACCAGAATGAGAATATAAAATGCTACTGATGCATGAGGTCAATATTCATGAAATGCAGTCATATCATTTACTTTCCTCGATAAAATTTAATCTAAAATAATACAATAAAAACATCAAAGCCAAAAAAAAATCACAGA
This sequence comes from Malacoctenus gilli, assembly GCA_032164315.1. Lineage (NCBI taxonomy): Eukaryota > Metazoa > Chordata > Actinopteri > Blenniiformes > Labrisomidae > Malacoctenus > Malacoctenus gilli. The sequence continues at coordinate 10,979,199 of JASSRZ010000011.1, forward strand.
TTTACATACTTTTTTATATTTAAATAATTCTGGAGGTGATTCAGATAAATTGAGACACTGCTGTGTCCTTTTCTTTTCAGGAGAAAGTACCAGCCAGCGCACACACAAGTGTGAACTTCTCCTTCAAGGCCCTTATAACTGTTCCATAATATAGATTTTTTAAAGCATCTAAAGCTCCGTGAAAAGATAAAAATTTATAGTAGCAACTTCTGGTTGTGTCTATGTCCTAATTTGAGCCCTCATAATTCAAATGTAGTGGCTGTGGATCAACAAAAAGGCACACAAAAGGACTTGTGAGCTTGTCTTCCAGCTCCATTGTGTCTAAAGAAGCAGTAAAGATGGCAGATGGAACAATGACTAAACAGAAGGTGAGTCAGCGTGCATAGTAACCTGCTCATTACTGTGATCACCAATGTACAAACATTACAGGCCCATCTTAGTGAACTATTCCCCTCTCCAGGTCCATGATAATATTCTCAGAATTTCTTTCCACAATGCATCAAATCCTCGACTTCAGTCACTGCTCTTCTGTTTCGTGCACTTGGAAGGGAACAATAAGATCAAGTGGCACTGAGAGAGGTTTGATGCGATCTGGAAGTGCCTGGGGAGAATCTAGAACTCACTAAACTCTCATTTTATTCACCGGTTCCACACCGACACTTTGCATTCAGCCACATCCGTTGCATAACATGTCCAGACAACGTGACCCGTGTTTACAGTCCCGGTAACAATGCCCAGACTTTCGTTTTCAGGCTTTCCAGGAAGCAACAAGGATGAGAAGAAAAGAAGAACTTCTTGCGTCACTTATTGTGCAATGATGTTCAGGTCGCAGCCTTTTGTGTTGATCTTTCTGTCCAGAAATGTACAAACTTGCTGCGACTGCAGTTACAGCGTCATCCTGCCGTCTGTTTTTGAGTCAGTGCCTTCGTTGAAAAAGGTTCAAAATGCACAGCAGGATCAGGGGAACTAAAAGAGGCAATATGTACACAAGTAAACAATCTATTGTGTAAATGGCAGCAACAGAAACCATACATGAAGCTGAGCAACGCTTTACCACAAAGACACTGATAAAAGAAAATGAAAGTACAACAAAAGAGGATTGGTTGTTCACAATTGTGTCCACGTGTAGCTATGGGAACGGGTGAGAGAGATTTCTAATTAAGGCTGCATGTTTACACAAACCCGTGTGTGCACATAGAGACCTCTGTATGATGCTGGCCGGGGTAGAAGCGTACAAGTGCAGCAGCGCTGAGAGTCAGCCAGCCGTCAGTGACCGTTCATGATGGTTTGAGATGTGGACGCGGTGGTGGCAGACGAGACGGAGGGAGAGCCGGCTGCACTTTTGAAGAAGTTGTCCTCTTTCAGCTTGAAGTTCTCTGTGAGCTCCAGTTTCATCTTGGCCTCTTCTATGTCACTGTTGATGGCTGCGATCAGGGCTTCTGTCGGGACGAAAAAAGTACGCGTCAGAACAGGGAAGATGGAAGGAATCATGTGGATTCTACTCTTCTTTTTGGACAATGACAGGACAGGAATCATTGACCCAAGACTTCAGGCAAGCAGGTTTCTCGCCAAGCAACCTCTGTCCTTGGATCAACCTTAGCAAGCAAGGCAAAGGTCCAAGGAGAAAGTTAAAGAAAATACAAATACTGTGATTTCTAAATACCAGCGTAAAGGGGCAGTTCCGAACAATCACGCAATGTCACTTCTGTCCACTAGGTGGGACTTGCCACAGTTTTCAGTCTGTCTTCAGTCCAGCGCTTTTCAGTTTGTATTTCAGTTAGCAATAATCTGATCCTTTGACTGTGGCTACGTTTGAAGCTGATCTTTTTCATGACTCCATGGTTGGCATGCTGACTTGAGTCACAATACATTAAACACATTAAAACCAATGGCACGACAATATCGCTTGCAATTTCTCTTATCAGCTCATTCTCAAAGTTTGACATCACGGAATAATTCATACTGTCTGTTGAGGCTTCAAAAGGAGATCTGTGGGGAGGGGGGGGGGTGACGTACCGAGTGAGTCGTAATTTTTCTCTGGACGGATGTAGCCCACCATGACCACACTGAGAACTTCTCCATAAAAGTCCTCTTTGAATGTGTGAATCACATGAGTTTCCTGAAAAAATGAAAAGGGACATTTAGTTTCACAAAAAGGTCACAAACGAGGCAAAACTCACAGCTCGGCTTGCTGTTCGTCAAACCAGAATGAGTCCCGATTGATAAAGCTCAAGAAAACACCAAATGTCAAGTTAACTTCAATTGTCTTTGTTGCCGCGTCAATAACTGAACATGAAAAAAAGTGGCCAGGGTTAAAGAAAATCCCATTGTAAAGAACATCCCTGTTGCAACCTGCCTTTGAGCTCACAATAGGTGCTTTCACTCAGTTGCTCCAAGTGTGCTACCTTGCTGATTCTAAACATCTGCGATACAAAGAGCTCCAACTTCACAAAAGACTCGGCACTTTCCAAAAGCAACCCGTCCCCATGTGTCTTGTTTTTGCCGTCCCTGCTGACAAAAACCCGCTGCCTCATGCCTCGGTTGTTATAAGAGCTACTTATGCGAGGGCTGCAGAAAAACAAAGCAAAGCAAACAAATCAAAGGTTCAGTGTGAAGGTTAGATAATGGCGAGGTGAAACGTGAGCCCTCCTGACAAGCGCTCTGCTTTTATTCCCCTCCTACACTCGCACATCCAATCCCACCTCATTAAATGGGCAGGAAAGAATTTCCCCACAATCAAAGAAACGCGCATGAAACCACAGAATTTGAAAAGCTTAAAAGTCTGATCAAATATTAAATGGGTAATGCTGCAGATTTGGCCAAAATTAGTAGAAAATCTGGGTTTTTCCCCTCAAATTGAAAGAATTTTTCATCGTGTGCGAGTAGAACCAGCAGGAAAAACATTTGATGGCTCTCAAATTGAGCAGAACAGAAGCTTGGAACGTGTAGGTCACCCTTGTTGGGTAAAGGCTGAGAGGCCAGTACACAATGAACGTGCTTATGCAAGTATGACGGTGGCAAATTAGAAGTGCCGGCCCAAATCTAATTAAACTTGTGGCTGAATCATCCCCACCGGAAAAATTTGGAGCAGAACAAAGTCTGGATGAGGACGAGGGAGGAAAAACGCTCTAGGTTTTACGTTGGATTTGGAATACTTCATACAACAAAACGGAGCACTTTACGATGACAAAAAAGGTTTACACTCAATAGACTAAAAAAAGAGTGAAAAAAATGAAGAAGAGATTTACAGCAAAAGCATCGGAGCAATCGGTTTCACCGGATGGAAAATCCGATTTTCCATCCGGTGCCATGAAAAACAGAATGAGGCCTGTGATCAGACACCAGCGCTGGTTAGAAACCCTGAGAGGGTTCAAGGTTTTGTCACAGTTAAGGTCCACAGACGTGTCGCACACAGTTATTTCTTGACTGGAAGCAACCTGCAGTGAAAGCTGCTCAGCTGTACTCACCATGGACTTCTTGACGTTCTTATAGTACGGGTTCCAGCCAATGCTCATCACCATCTTATACACTTCGCCGCTACCCACGCAGGCCCAGCCGTAGTAGATCCCCCTGCTGATGTCTGCGGGGAGGTGGTCCACCACCGAGTCCGGGAAGTTAGCTGGAGGTCAGAGCAGGACGTCGCATGAAGGAAGGAAACCAGAGTAACCGGTTTAACAATCAAGTTAGAAAGGCACAAAATCTTCAAAGATCATGGCAGAAAAATTCAGCAAGAGAGATGTGTTGTAACAGGCTGAACTTTGACTTTCACTAACAGAGAATGTAACTATATATACACACA
>JASSRZ010000011.1:10983097-10997423 GCA_032164315.1 Malacoctenus gilli
ATTCAGCAAGAGAGATGTGTTGTAACAGGCTGAACTTTGACTTTCACTAACAGAGAATGTAACTATATATACACACACATATTTTCATCCTTTTTATACATTTTTAGAGGAAACAAGTCTTCATAAGGGGACTCTCTTGGCCCACTGAATCATTTGCAGAGAAAGGGATGCAAAGAGCGACAACTTTGTGATGTCGGAACAGGCTCGTTTTGGTCTTTACTTAGTGAACAAGACACTTTTTTAATAGTGTGCTTGACCTGAACTCTTCAGCCTACCTGTTTTCATGGGTTACATTTTACAGCTTTTTGTGATGACCACAAAAAAGCTGTGGTCATCACTGGCAGGAAGTCGGAAAAAGGTCAACCTTTAACCTCCAAACCTTAACTTTACCATCCTAACTAAGCTTCGCAACCTTAAACCGACAAGTTTTTCCTCTAAAACCACAACAAAAAACAACAAAATCTATTCTGCCCTCTCAAAGGCAGATCAGACGCTACAACAGGGATCAACGACCAACCAGATGTTCACTGAATAACCTGTTAGTCGATGAGTTTTCAATCATCTCTTACTACTGGAGGACCGATTCAGCCTGAATTTGAAGCAAACTCCGCACGTTACATATTCACACGACTCCCTGAGCGACGGTCACTTCACCTGTGGGGATGCCCAGCTCCTTGCTCCCTCTCCCGAAACCTCGGACGACCTCTCCCCGGCAGAAGTACGGGAGGCTTTTCATGGCCGCTGTCCGACACCAGCCAACTCTGCCCGGTGGAGCGTTACGGAATGACCTTAAACGACACAAGGAAGTCGGGACTGGCTAACAGCCAAAGCGGCTAACAGTGCTCAGACAGGGTCCTGTGTGGTCCAGAGTCTGTTTGGTGTCGAGCCTCGAAGCGATTCTCGCTACTCCGGCTCCACTCGTTCCGGTTAAATAAAAAAAAGTTGAACCTTCGTCGGTAAACGGAGATGGTGAAAGTTCACCAGCTATGCTAGCTATGCTAACTCCTGTTAGCTGCACGAGAGGTGCTCGGTCCCTAAACCTGTACGGTTATGGAAAGATGTGTAGGAGCGGTGCGTGGAGGACGGCAGGACGGGTCTCAGTGAGGTCCGGAGGCAGTGAGGGGGGCAGAGATGAGGTCCCGCTGCTGTCAGAGAGCTGGAGGTGTTACATGTGTCGCTTCATGACTCCTGTCTGCGCTCATAACGTTATGGCTGACGTCAACGGCCGTGTGACGCAACAGTCGTGCGTTGCCTTCAGGTGTTGTCGGAACAACAGTCAAAACAAACGAGGCGTTCAGGGACTCGTAAAAGAAAACGTTTAGAACACTTTCTACTGGACAAAACACTGTCAAGGTTTGAGATACCACGAAGGAAGCTTGCCCTATTTAGACTTTTAATGTTGCTCACGCTCCTTGAGTGCGTTTAAAATACAGTTGCTGTACATAACTTTGCATCACCCTATTTTCAAGAGGAAATTTCGGCACAGATTATGAGACATTTTAAAAAGTTAGAGGTTGTTTGCTCAACAATATTTTTCAATTCACGGTATTAAAAGAAACACAAGAAAGTTTCTCATTAAAAAAAAAACGCGTATTGAATGAAGTGCAAAGTAGGGCTCCCTGTTACTACCACTTCAGTCCACAAGGCGGCGCAGCAGAGGTGAAACGATGTCTTCCTTGCTGCACATGGCCTTCAAAAAAACTGCGGTCCTTGGGTTAACTGGAACCACATCACAGTATTTGGGAGTCTATTTATCAGTGTACAGTATGCTGATGCATCGACTCCAAAATACTCCAGGATTTCCATTGTGAAGCACATTTAGGTTTTTTTTTACATTTTCAAAAAACACTGAAAACTTCAAGTTTAGATGAAACATTTTATAGTTCGCCCTGGTCTGCTTCTGTGAAAAAAGCACTTCTCGATGCAAGTCAAAATAGACTAAAACTCTTGACAACAAAACGATCAGATTGAATGTCTTCAAACGAGTTAAGAGATAATTAAGAGAAATACGGGCACACAGCTTGTCCTTGCTTATGTTAACGTGAATAGAAGAAAAACACTGATAACATCACGACTTTCTTCATATAACTAAAATGCAGCTTTTATGGGACTCACTTCAGCGAGAGACAGCAGCATCCTGTTCAGAAAGCACATTTCTACACAGAGGGATCACTGATGAGGAGGGGGCCACACACTGTCGAGGTGAAACGCATCGGGGTCGGTCGCACGCCGCCAATCATACAAGGAGGGGAAGTCTAGCAGCGGATAAACTGATGACACCGTGAGTTACACAAATAAATCAGGAAGTGAGCCAGACAGAAGCGAGCAGACGTCCCACACAGCAGACTAAATTCAGCCCTGAGCAGAACTGCAGGTTGTGAGACAGCAACGAAATACCTGCGAGGGTTTTTTTTATTATGGGATGTTACATGTGTTCGTGGTACAATTCAAAGTATACTTCCAAAATATGGGGGGTGAGAAACCAACAACTATTGACTGACCTCCAGAATAAATGGGCACGCATATAAAGTCGCAGTAAAATGATGTTGATGTTTACTGCCTCCTGTTATTGCCTGAAATGGATGTATTTATTTTATTATTGTTCATTGTGTTTTGTTCCCTCCGTAATTTTTTTCTCTCATGATCCATTTTTCCACTTTGAGTGACTGTTTTCCTGGTTTAAGCTATTGTGGAAAGAGAAAAATGCTGACAGGAAGTTTGAATTTCACAACCAGTTTAGGCAGAAAGGCAAGCGCCTGCGCACGTGCGCGTTTCAATCGCACTGGCAGCGATCAGAAGGACGGAATGAGGCGAAGGGCTCAGACATGATCACCTGCATGGCAAACTACAGGTAGGACATTCAAGCATAGGCTATAACTGAGCCAACTTGCAAATATGTATAGATTTTTATTTTTAATTTTTAAAGTTTTTCAACTGAAATATTCGTTTTTGAAATGTTTCTTTTTATATATGTGACTTAGAAGAGTAATAGTGGAACCTGATACTTCCCCTCTTCGATTACTGTAAATACTGTTATTCATTTACACCTTTTTTTCAACTTCAGAGGGTTTTCGGCTTATGTGTAATGTGTCACTCAGAACTTCTTTTCTTTAGTCAGAACTTATTTCATTTTAGTTTCTTATCTTATCTCTTTTCCAAAGGCAGTAAGGAGCGGCCGGATGGCCGAGGGGGACTCGAAGATGAGAAGAAACGGTCTGCACTTTATAACATCACACACCGTTCAAAGATTGCATGACACATCATGTCGCAATAAGTGAAAAGTGACCTGTAGAGGAACAGAACTAATCCAGCATCATCCATTCAACTGATTGGACTCAGTGTGACTTGCTGATGAATCTGGATTATTCCCTTGAGATTCATTTATCAATATTTTGACAAGATGTTTTAGGGTCAGATCTAAAGAAGTCTAGAGAAACAACTTGAGGCTGACATGAAGCACAGAGGCAGAGTGATCTTATTCGAGGTCCGTCACCTAAATTGTTTTGTTGTTTTTTTTAAGGGCTTTTCAGAGGTTGGTCGCTGTGGTTCCTAAAGCTCGGTGGTGTGTTATGGTCACTATGGTTGATCCTTCATGTCGTCAAACTGAAAAGGCGCTGGGACCCTGCCGGCACACTCAGCCACAGCTGGCTGGAGTACACGGATGCGGATGGCGGCCCGGAGAAGGTTTGCAACTGCTCCGCCATCCTGCTGGGAGACGGCGAGGAGGTAACTCGAGCCAAACTGCTGCGGATCACCACAGACTTCCGCAGGAGCCTCCCCATCCCTGACAGCTACTACATGAATGCAACCCAAGACTGCAGGTACCTCTGTGGCTTCATCAGAAGACAGATAACGTTACCGAACCCGAAGGATGCATCGGCTGGCTCGAAACGATCCTGACTTGTGTGTTTACAGGGAATTCAAGCGAAGCAGGAAATATATAACTTTCCCTCTCAGCGAGGAAGAGAAGGACTTTCCTTTGGCTTTTTCCATGGTTGTGCATCACAAGGTAAAGCAGGATCCCAGAGAGACACTTTCTCAGTGTCAGGAAACAGTCATCTCACACAGTGGAAGTTGCATGTTTGTGGTTTGAAAGCTGACTTTCAGAAGAACAAGTGTCAAACGGAAACTGTTGTGTCTATGTTTAGATTGCTCAATTACTACGACTAACTGTGCAAGGCTGCGTTACTGACCTATCAAAGGAAATTCTTTGTTTTTTGGTTTTTTAAAAAGCTCTCTTTTGTTTCATAAAGTTCATCTATCAAACATCTGAACCAAATGTTGAATGATGCTTCCAAAAACCTGAGATAGAAAGTGAACATTTGTAATTAGATGGGTCGGTTTTTTTTGTTTTTTTTTAATCTTCAAGCAAACCTTTGTGATGCAGAAGTAAATGGGCCAAAAGAAAATGAAAATGTTTGCACTCTCCCTGCTGTGTGACTGAGCAACCAAATTAAAAAAGGCCCTTTTTCTTTCTAAATTTAAAATCCTGCCTGTGGGCCAAACAAACAGGCTCCATCTACAGTTATCTGGACTGATCTGTTAAAGGAACCTTTCGCAAACTTTGGACAGAATTTGAATGCAATTTGTCAATGTGTAAACAAGCAATAGATTCCACATTAAGCATTTTCTTTCAGCATTAAAGTAATGTATTGAAAGCTGATATTTGACAGCGTTAACAGCCAGATTGTTTCTCTTCTCACACCATTAAGGTCCAGAGCTTTGAGCGTCTCCTGCAAGCAATCTATGCCCCTCAAAACATCTATTGTGTCCATGTGGACAAGAACTCACAGGCCTCAGTGTTTTCTGCCATCAAGGCCATTACGTCCTGCTTCCCAAACGTCTTCATGGTCAGCCACGCTGAGAGCGTGATCTATTCAGCCTGGCCCCGCGTCCAGGCCGACCTTAACTGCATGGCCGACCTTTATAATGCCACCACGAAGTGGAAGTACTTCATCAATCTCTGCGGCCAGGATTTCCCCCTGAAAACCAACCTGGAGATGGTGAGGACGCTGCGTTCACTGGAGGGCGGAAACAGCCTGGAGTCTGAAAGAATGCCGGATGGGAAAAAGTGGAGGGTGACCTTTGTGCACAGTATCGTTAATGGGAAACTGAAGGTACTTCTTTTGGAGATTTGCACGTATCAAATTTTCTAAGAAATCTAAAAAATCCATCACCGGTTTAACAAGTTTCCATTTGCCGTCTCAGAGGACCAACACAAAAAAGGAGCCGCCTCCTTTGAACCTGACCATTCTGTCGGGAAACGCCTACATCGTGGTCAACCGGGGCTACATCCGCAGCGTGCTGGAGGACAGGCGCATACGGCTCCTGATGGACTGGGCCAAAGACACCTACAGTCCCGACGAGTTCCTCTGGGCAACCATTCAGCGGATCCCCGGCATCCCCGGCTCAAAGTGGCTCCATCCCAAACACGACATGTCGGATTTCAACGCTGTGGCCCGGCTGGTCAAGTGGAGGTGGCACGAGGGGCGGCGGGACTCCCTGACCGCAGTGTACCCGCAATGCGAGGGCAGCCACGTCCGGGACGTCTGCGTGTTCGGTGCTGGAGATGTGCCGTGGTTGCTTCAGCAGCATCACCTCTTCGCCAATAAGTTCGACACGGACACGGACCCCATCCCCGTCTACTGCCTGGAGAAGTATCTGAGACGAAGAGCCCTGGCTGAGTTACATTAACTCTTTAACCTCCCTCTCAGCTCTCTGGAGGAAACATCATTTCTAAACTCAAATGAAGCCTTTGTACCGAGTTCTCACATTCAAACTTGTCGAATACTTTCAAGTCATTACAAAGGTTGTAAAGAGAACAAGGCTTCAAAAGCACCTTTTGTTTTAACACTGTAGCGGTAGCACGAAGACGTGCATTTTGTGACTGGTGAAATATTATGTGAGGTACATAATCTATCTAAAAAGAAAAAAACAGTCTTGTCACAAAAAATAAATACGTCATGAAAAGGATCTTCAAAAGCAATAAATAAATGCCATTCAATCGATGAGCTTCATGCTAACAACTTGCCTTTACTGATGCTGAAAGACTGTGAGACAAAACACTGAAGTGTGAACACGTCTGCGGTTGGGAAACGGCCCATCATGCTGCTCAGCCCACTCTTAAAGCCCGCCTCAGTCAGACGGTGCAGCTCTCCTGGAAAGATTTACTGTTGAGCAAATCCACAAACTGCCGTCACCAGGAAGTGGTTCTTTTGGGGCTTGAGCATTTACCTCCGCATGACACCTTGAAACAAGGTTGCAAATAATTCACGGAGCCTCAAATGTCACCAACGACAAGAGTTGTTCTGTTTTCAGTTTTTTTCCGCAGAAAGACTGTGGGTTCACTCATTTACCTTTAGAAGTGCAGACCTGAGCTCATTTATAGCTTCTTTCAGAGCGCTGTGCCAAAAAAGGATGAAACAATTTGCTGATGTTCAGACAGAAAAACAAAGAAAGATGTGGGCGAAACACATCTTTAATGATGTCTAATGATTTTACATTATCTTACACTGAATGAGGACCATGCAAGCCACAAACATGTACAAATATAAGAAAACAATCTTCATTTCTTGGTCGCACAAACAGAACCGAGATAAAAGCCTGACTGACCACGACTGCCTCTCGTCTTCTCACGTTAGGAGTGTAAGCATGCAACACGTCACCGCTGATCATGACGACCGTCTGTTTCTACTCACTTTTGTTCCTGTTTATTTGCTGCTGCATTTGTTTGCATGTGACACAGTGTTAACGGAACAAAAACGACCCCCCCCCCCAGACGGTGACCCAAAATGACACAGCAGGAGCCGCCTCACACGTCTTTATCTTCACAAACCGCCCCAACCGTTGGTTTCAGGAATGTCCAAGCCAAAAAATGTACTCATTAACTTGGTGTCAGATTTTCTTTCCCCACTTCATTCTCTCATGAGTTACAGTTTAAATACTTAACAGTACAGCCTAATTACAGAGCTACGGTTTAAGACCCCGCGGTCGGGGTTTGGGACAGCTTTTGTTTGCATGGATTTGGATATAAATTGAAAGAGGGATGAGCTTCACTATGGCTTTGAAAAAAACCAACAACACCGTTATCACGATGAGGTAATCGCTTACACAAGAATGTTAATAGTGCACGAATTAAAAGAATAACTCCAGAGACTAAATACCTGCAAAGTGAGTTAAACACCTGGTTCAAAGGAAAAGGGAACAATATAGTAAACATATGATCAAGTGCTGCGTGAATTTTTGTTGTACTTTGCCGAGCCCCCCCCCCCCCCGCACAGTGACAGTCTCTTCACTGGAATTACAGAAGTATATTTCAATGCTCTCAGGTTTCGACCTCGCCACGACAAACAGGCAGTTGCGTTTCATTCACAGCATCTTTCTCCGACGCTCGCAGCTGTTGATGGTGCGGCGACGTTCCCGACGTGTCGGGCTGCAGCCTGTCGGCGGTTGTCAGACGTGCTGCGGCGGAGCGCAGCGCGGGCGCGTCCCGTCACACAGCCGAGTTCCCCTGGTCGACTCTGAAGGGGGGGGAGGAGAGAACAACAGCGAAGACAAATGACTGCAGGACCTGTCGGTTAACCCAGCGAAGGGAGGAAGAAGTCAATACAAAGAGACAGTACAATAAAACTCGTCAGTGAGAGTGGAAATAGCGTCTGTGGCTCCACTGTCTCGCTGTTTTGGTCAATTTTACTCTTTTTTTCACACCAGCAAGTATAGAAGTAAGCTCGCCAGATCAGATATGAAGTGTTGTGACACAGACATGCCGTTAAACTTCACTGGACCACTCTCTCTTTCTATCGGGTGCTTTTTCCTATCTTGCACATGGACATGAAATGGTGCTTTTTCTTTCACTTACTTATCAGCTGTGTCCTGCAAGTCTGTATCCAGTCTGGTTTGGCATTAGGTTGGAAGACAAAGAGCAAAGCTTAGTGACTAACAGTAACCAGGCAACGAGGTTGTGAGTACACATGCGGTTGCTGGGGATCAGTGGGAAACATCAGCACTGCCACAGGAAGAAAGAAAAGAAGAGTTGATGCTGCGAGCCGAGTGTTCGGGGTTGAAGGAATGCACTGCAATGCATGGGGTGTAATTTCTTTTAAAACTATAGTTGATTTGTGCTTTATTTAGGGGGGGGGGTCTCCATTCGGAATCCCTGGATTCAGTCAGGATCATGTTCACACTGATCACGAGAAAAAGATGCAACTCGGACATTTTCAATCAATTTTAAAACTGAGTCCATCCGTTAATCATCTTTACACATTGGATCCAAAGTTCAGAAGATGGGGCGAGAAAATGGATCAGTTTTCATCGGTTACTCAGTACAAACAGAAGAGTCTCACTGAGGGAGAGACTGTTTAGATCTGGGGAATCTGCCTCGTGATTTATCCTCCATGTTCTTTACATCACGGCTGATTACAGATGAGGGGGAAAGAAAATGAACCGGTTCACGGGGAAAAGCAACATCACAGAGTGAAGGAGGGAAAAGAAAACAAGATCCGACCCATTTTGCATCGAATAGAAGGTCAGCCAAAGGTCAGTCGAGGGTTAGTTCCAGCATGAGAGATGTTTGGAAGATTTCCAGGGAAAGAAGAACTTAACCAAGTCAACCATACAGGCACGTCAGGAGATTTACCTCGCGCATGCAAATTTGTGTGTGGCCCTCTCCTCGTCATACCTTAGGACAGAGTGAAAGATGTGTAAACACGCCTAAAAGTAGGAACTCAGCAGGAAAAAGTTGTACTGATTTGCCTGTGGCGTCACTGTCACCAGAATAATCTCAGTGTGCATGAACAAACACTGCTGACTACACCGGGGGTGTCAAACATGTGGCCCGCGGGTCAACAACAAGTCCAGACAAACGTGTGCCCAGATTAGAGCTGTCAAGTGACCACACAACATAGTGGATCTAATGATCGACAGGTGTGTGTGATGGAACTCACTTGAGGATGCTGGGTGGAATATGGACGTACTCCATGGGGATGATCTCTCCGAGCTCCCGCAGACTACTCACATACTTTATTTTACTGCTGAACTTGGAGCTGCAGAGGGAAACAGCAGAAGTGTCTCTTGAGTCCAATGTATCACAGCACTTTGAGGAAATCGTTGGACATGAACATTTGCAGTAAAATATGTGACATTCAAGTCAGTTTTTCAGGGCAAAAGAGGAAGAACGTAGAGTGAAATGCTAAGTGAGGCTGCCCTTTAAAGGTTTTGATCCTCCTCCATTCGTTTTGCTCCGACATAAAATATCAGAGTTTCCCTTGTGCGGACCTTTGATGTTTATCATTTTGACAAATGATTGACTGCGTTGCGTGACCTTATGAAGGGTCTGGTGATTCCCAGCAATGTCCGTATGAACCAGGAAGGATGAACAATGATGAACATCTTGAGGTTCTTCTTCAGTCTGTGGAACAAGAGGAGAGGGAGGCGTGGCGGCCATCAGGAACAAGTCCACCTGTAGTTTAATTCACACTAAAATTTAAATTGCCTGTCTTCAATGTTACATTTTTTTTTTATATGCAGGGTTTTAATAACAAAGAAACACAACAGTGCAGAACATTACTTATCCTGGGGGTAGAGTCCAGTGGGTAGGTTGATAAAAGTTGACATTCTCTGAGGTCAGTGACGAAATAAAAACTTCTGTCATAAGTATGCTGCCGGTCTGTGATTTCTATACTGAATAAAGGCAATGGGAGAGTTTTCAGGTTCAAAGTGAGTTTGGCCCTCAGTGTGTTTGTGTGAACGATACCTTCTGTCGATCATCTGGTAGCACCTTTTCATCCAGGTGAAGCCGGGCATGCGCCGACGAGGCGTCGCTCCGTTCAGGTAAACGATCATGTAATCGTCTGCCACCATCAGTTCCAGAGTACTTATTACATAACTGCACGGAGTAAGAACAAAACAAACGACAGCAGGTTTTTCACACACATCCAGCCTCCAGTAAAGACTCTGAAATCACGTCAAGTGTCCATTAGTGAAGATGCAATTCAAAGAACGCTATTTTGAGAGTACATTAGGGGGGGCTCTTTCAGATTGTTATGCATTGTGATGTAATTTAACATAATGTGTTGTGACGCACTTACAGAAAAAGGTTTTCCATGACATAATTGTAATTGTTGCAGTCGCTGTCTGGGAGGAAACAAGCTGCAAACACGATGATGGCATTCTGGTCAGCATAATAACCTGAGAACAGAGAACCCAGCCACACACAGAGGACAAACAGTGGGTACGACATATATTCACGAACACAATCCTCAGACCACTGCATGAGTTCAGTGAAAATCTACTCGGCTTCATGCTAATTAGAGTGAAAGTCTGAGAGTGTTGGGCAGGCACAGTGTTTCGGGACTTTCATTCGTGCACTCGGAGTCGCGTACCTCCATGAGAAATGACCCTTTTGTAAGGCTCGATGCACTTCATGTCGATGCGATGCTCCTGCTCGCCGATCACCACGCTCCTCCACAGCCTGCCGTCTCTGCTCACCTCAGCTGCTCTGGGACCTGCGACTGGATGGCTTGGTGCTGCTCCTGCACCCAGGTTCGACTCCTCTGAGCTCTCTGATTGTCCCACGAATAATGTGAAGGTTCAAAACAGCAGCAAAGGCAATAAATACTCATTATTAGTTTCTTAAGAAGTTGATATGGAAAAGTCCACTCCAGCAATGCTGTTTTCTGACACTCTTCACTTTCTTTCATTTCCCCCTGAGCAAAACTATGAAGAAAATGAGATGTGTGACAAACACACGACGACATTTACACGCAATGCTTTGCCTGCTTTGAAATTGTGGAAGCAAAAACGGCACGTTACTTTTATGTCGGTGAGAATGTGTGTTTGTGCTGGTATTTGGCATCTCTGTAACGTTACAGAAATTGATTTTCCATTGATCAGTAAAGGGACGTGACGGCTCGGTCAGGTGAGCAGGTCAAAAAAGGTTGGGAACCGTTGTCCACTGAGCCTCACCGTGTCTGTTTAAGTCCAGCGAGTCGGCCTCATCCGGCGTGTCCAACTCATCTATGTTGACGTCCAGGTCATCCCCGGTATCTAAGGCGTCGTCCTCCGTATCCAGGGCGTCATCGGAGAGCAGAGACCCCTCACTGCGGTCCAGAGAAACGTTCATCGGCGGGGCTGCCAATTTTCTCCTTTGATTGGATCCCCCTGATACATCGGTTGATGAGGGCGGGTCTGTTTCCAGACAGAGTTGAACATTTGTGAGAAAGAACCTTGAACACATCACACAGTTTCTGCATTATGAGAAAGAGACAAAAATGAGATCAGGACATAGATTTCATATCACAATGTTTTGTTTGTATTTAGGAGACAGCACGTGACAGTCACGTAGTCCTGTTGTTGCACACTGACTGGTGTCAGTAAATGACTCGAGTGTCTAGTGTGCACTCCGTCAGGGTCTCAGGCTTTCAGAGGTTCACATGAGCTCCTGCAGTTTGGTTCTCTGTGATTTCTCTGAGCAAGTGTGATTTCACCACCTTGTGGTAAAGAACGTTATCGTGCGGCTTAGATGAGCAGGGGACAAACTTCAGCCAGTTCTCTAGGAGCAGCTTTGTACTGACTGTTTCGTCAGAGTCTGTTAATAAAATGTACAATTTGTTGTATTGTAAAACACTTTCTCATAGAAATCTTTCACTAAATTTCACTAAAAATAAACACACAAAACTACAATATGCTCCAAGAAAACACGACTGTGAAAAACAATGCAACATGAAATATAAGAATACATCTCGTATTTATCAATACAGAGTGTACAAAAATCAGAAATACGCTGAGTTTAAGTGGCTCAAAACGTTGTTAGGCCACAGACATAACAAGGAAACAAAACAGTTCTTGTTGCAGTGGATTCAACATAATAAAGGCTAAAGACAGAAGTCTCAATAAAATGAAACTACGGATTATCTTGTGTCCGTGAGCAAATTGCCACATTACAACGTGCACAACTCCGATTTATTACATTGGGGTGCAACGAGATGTCACAGGAACCAATTTCAAAGTAGGGAGCAACAAGAAAACAACAACAAATCCTGGATCTGTCTGTTTACCTTCTCTGTTATCCAGCTCCTCTTCCGCTTCCTCGCTTGAGGCCGTCTTCACCATCATCCCTGCTGCACCAGCTCCCTGTTGGGAGTTTCTGCTCAAAGGCACAGAGATACAATAATGAGCCACAACATAAATGATCATTGCTACAACTGCTGCCACGAGAGGCACAACTACACACAGTATTGGGCCAAACAGGACAAAGACAATCATCTACAAAAGCAAGGAAATCCAACCGCTCCCATGGCACTGGAGACAGAAGTTTAAAAGCTGTTCATTTCGCACACAGAACATGAAAAAAACATCACAGAAGCGAGGAAGCCGATGGAGGGAAACGGACTCACTGCTTCATTCCCAGGCTGCACGTGTGGGCTGAGGAAACAATACTGACCAGTGTTGCTACCTCCCCCTAACTGAAGCCCCTCGAACAGACTCTGATTAGCATAAGGCCTGACTAACAATAGAGAGAAGCTGTACGGAGAGACCAACACACGTCACCGCGGACACAAAGACACACAAGCCTCCTTTTAAACATCTATTTTTGGGGCACCTAAAATTCCCTCAACTTATCTTCTCCCCGCATGAATGAGTGACCCACAATCGAGTCACATGACCGCCCCATTATGGGAAGGTCTGGTGTGAATGTATGCAAACACACACACACACACACACTGAGAGTAAAAAGACCAGAGAGGGTCACGTATCCCAAAGAGGGGGTGGGTCATCAAAATTACAAAGTGGAGCAAAACAGTGTAGCAACTGCAACGGAGAACAGTATAACCACACACAGAAATATGCAATTACTGTGCACACATTAGATATCAACTGTTGTCTTGCAGGTTTTAGTTGATACCAGTGAGAGAAAAGTGTTTGGATATTGGCTTCTTCCTTTTGTGATCAAAAGCGTTGGTCACATGATGAATAAGGCATCATAAACATGAAGAACATTGCTTTGTAAACAGTGAAGATGTTGAACCACTGATCAATCAGATCATGTTTTGTAACAGAAACAACCAGTTTTGCTCACTGCACTATCTTCATATGAAGCACAGCATGCAAACTAACAGATCAATGCATTATTCTGTTTTGTATTCTTTTAATTGTGGCACACTGAAAGACTCCTCACGCTTCTTGTTTTGCACTTCATTCGAACTTAAAGAGAAAAGTAAGTCAACGCAAAATAGTCATCAAAAAGATTGATCTGTGCTGCCACCTTGTGGGTGAAGCAGGTCATTTGAAGCCCCTAGCCCCCCAAAAATCCACTCAGAGTAGTTTTCAAGCTCTTTTTACAGAACTTAAAATGAACAAAACCCAGATCACTTCAGGAATAAATGTCAATAGAATAGAATGTTTATCAAAAACTCAGCTGCAAAGACAAACTCACAAACGGGATCGAGTAGTTTGCTGATCGCAGGAGATCATTTTCCTCATTAAAAACTCTCAAATAGCAATGAATTGCAGTGTTAAGTCAGCGATAAGTAGCAGGAGCTCACCTTGTTAAATGAAAGTGCATGTATCCGTCTGGCACATAGCGAGCGTGATCTTCCGTCTCAGGCTGAGCTTCAGAGTGGTAGAACGACTGCCCGTCAAACTCGTAGTGAGAATGGTCAGAGTCATACTGACTTGTGCCAGCAGCTTGATACTGGGAGTACTGGAGTTCAGAAGCATGCATGGAGCTGGTGTCTGCAGCGTACTGGCTCTCAGGTACATACTGACATTTGAAACCTGCATCATCCAGGTTGTACTGGGCATTATCTCCAGCTTCGTAATAGTTCTCCGTGGACTCTGATCCGTAGTGTACATTCGTGGCAGCGGTTGTAAACTCAGCATAGACATCTGTGGTCGTGGGCTGCCTGCTGGGTTTGGCATCTGAGCAGGCAGAGTAGGAGCACTGGTTTTCAGTTCTTTGGTCAATGTGGTGGTAGTTGTAGCCATACTGGGTTTGACCCTGAGTTGTGTCGAGACCTGGGCTCCACTGGTAGGCAGCATTTTCAGTCGGTGGCTGGGATGGCAGTTGTGATGTCACATCTTGGCCTCTTCTTTCATGTGAAGCAGGAATTGGGGTACAGTGCAGAAAAAAACAAGAAATTTAGACACATGATTTTCAGTCCATTCATTCATTCATTCATCTGCTTTGAAGAAATTGTGGAGGTTGATGTTGATCCCAGGAAAAAAGGCTGAAAGCAGTTTATTAAAAGTAAACAGAGACACACACACACACACACACACACACACACACACACACACACACACACACACACACACACACACACACACA
>JASSRZ010000011.1:11044861-11061498 GCA_032164315.1 Malacoctenus gilli
CCCCCCCCCCCCCCCTGCCCCCCCCCGCCTCCCACATCCATCCTGCTTACGTGCCCCTGTTGTTCCACAGTCCCTAAACACAGACACAGACTCTCTCATCGCGGTCGGGCCGCCGCGTCCCCGCTGCGCCCATCCATCACCGCCACATCCCATAATTCCTCCAATTTGGTCCGAATCTGCCGCCATTTGGCTGGAAAAACATGCAGAATTAACCCTTTTGTTCCCCTCCTGCGGCCACCGAGAGGACGGACGGCGGGAGCCAGACGCTCGCCGTCCAATCGGGGACTGATCTTGGATATGTTTAGAACTCAAACGCGTCTCGCTGAGTCTGACGGATGTCCAGACGCAGCGTGTTGTGTGTCTGCGTCCCGCCGGGACACTCGCGATGAAACCTGATGTTTCCTCTCATCGGCTCACGGTCGCCGAGCCATCGACCGGGTTTGACCCTCCTCGCGCGCGCCGTACCGCAGAGGTCGCGGCCGGACACACACAGACACACACAAACACACACAGATCGGACGTCACGCTGAGACGGAACAGCAGGAGCCAGAGCGCTTCGCCGTCCAACGCGCTGGACGGCGTCCTGCGAACAAACGGCGTCGCAGCAGCCGACTGCAACGAAACGTGCGACCGCGCCGCGGTGAAAAAGCGGAGACGCCATCTGTGCTGGAAAATCATAAAGGAAGGCCGTAAACAACGTGGACGCGTAAACATTTGATCACCGGGACTAAAACTCCAACAACTCAGCGACGCAACATCGCAGCATCGCGCCGCAGTCTGTTAAAGCCTCAGCTGACGAGCTCGCCGTCATCAGAGGCGCCGCCAAGTGATCGACGCGGCACAGACACACACACGCACGGACACACAGACACACACACACGGCCCCTCCAGTGTTAATAGGTTTAAGTGCTGGAGCGTACAACATAATTAGAGGCTGGAGGCTCCTCTGTTTGTTTAGTGTTTTCAGAATGTCAGGAAATGATGAATTCTCTTCACTAGCTACACACACACACACACACGCGCGCACACACACACACACACACACACACACACACACACACACACACACACACGCACACACACACACACACACCTTAAATATTATTCTTTGCTGTACTCTAAGCTGTAGTTTTTTATTCAATATAGCAGAGATATCAGATGACAGAGATCTCTTCTAATTTCTTTAAACCTATAATTACTATAAAAAGATTCCTTGTTCAGTCACAGCTTCACTGGTCATTAGGAATGTGGGCGGAGTCTCTCCAACTGTTGATGCAGCCATAAAACTAAATCACAGCAACTATTCTCTGTTTATGTTAAGTCATAAATCATTGAAACGTTATTGAGACATTCATATTTGTAAGATTTAAAATCCAGAGAAAATGATTTGATAATTTATTAAATCCTGATGAAATCAATTGTGTGCATTGGAATGAATTTATGAATGAAATTTATCTTAAGTTTATTTATTATTGACTTGTATGGCCATAAAAAAAACGATAGGAAAAAACCAATTAACGTAGTAAGAAAAACAAATAAACTGGAGCTGAAATGATGATGTTTTGCTCCACTAAATTGTGTAATTTAAAATGATTTCCAAGTCAAAAAGGCCAGTTTCAAAATATCCAGTACGCGACACATAATTCGGACCCAAAAACTACATCAAAAGCCTGAACTGTTAATGTCGTCTGTTAATTAATCTCTCTTCAATTAAACTCAATTCTATTTATTTAGCGCAAATAGCAACACACTCATTTCATGGCTCGTTACCTTCGAAATTATACATATATACAACCATACATAAAGGTATGCCAGAGTGAATTGCGGTGAAAGCACACAAGGTTGCAAATGCTCCAGTGAACTCTTTTTATACTCTTAGAACAACCATTCTCATATTCAAGGATGCGACTGCCCGCAGAAAAAATGTCAGGCTTTCATACTGGGAAATGATGAATTTTGCAAACTAAGGCTCTAGAAAATAGAAAGGCAAAGTCATGTACTTTTCCGCAAAAAGTTGGTCTGTCAGAACTTCTTACATGTGTCTTGGTGCTACGCAGGATTCACTTCATCCGAATGATTCCACGAGAAGGAACGTGATCGCTGATAGAAAAATAAAACTGGGATTATCTCAGAAAACTTCATGTGAAATTTTCCCCAAAAGTTTTGGTCCTACTTTCCACCATGCAAGCTTCATGTTATAAGAATTATTCATCTTTCTATGATGCTGGCGTGGTTTAATAGAGGCGTGTAATAACTTAAGTTACACGTGTGATTCACTGCGAGCCGGCAGCCGACATACGGCTTCATCTGCTCTTATCTTAATGTGATGGCCGCGCTGCCGTATTCATAGCTGTGCTCTTTAATAGTGGGACAGAGGACAGTCATCTGGCACGTGTCGGCATCACCCAATGGAAAGGCCACCTGAGGGGCATTAGCATCCTGGCATCAGGCCTGAAGACAGGGAGAAGCTGTCACAGGGGGGAGAGTCCTAACGACAGGTCACTCAGGACCACTGCACATTAATGTAACTCTTCCTCTCTGTCTCTTCACCGTAATGCATCACATTGTCTTTGCTGCTCGGCTTTTAGCGAGTCTCTTCTTCCCTCGGACTCATTTGCTGTTCGATCCATCACCTCTTCTCTCACACTTCATTTAAAAGTGCTGGTATGGCTTCTTGCGAACACACCAGTCTGTCATTTATGTTTATAATGAATCACATTGTTGTGTCATAAATTTATACATAATATAAACCAGCTTACAGATAAATACTGATCAGAACCAAGTCAGAATTTATAATTTAAGCTTCTTTATAGAACAGTACAAAATAGAGTTAAAAAAAAGAACTTTATTGATTCGCTGCAAGAAACTTCTTTGTTGATCACAGCTGGTAGGAAAGATTTCCGCCTGCATTTCTGGGATCAGTTTTTGGCCAAGTGCTTTACCAGAACACCTCCTACACACAGTTCAGAGTTCAGCTTCCTGATCATCTTTCAATCATTTTTTGTTCCACTATATGGGATAGAAATTACTGTCATTAAACCCATCTCTATATAAGTTTCCACTCCGCCGTATCGTTGTTTATAAGCAGGTCCCGTGGAGTTGTCATACTGCCGATAAAGGCTTTCCATTGCTGTCTTTTTGCTCTTAAGCAGACTTACTTTTCATTTCATCTCCTTTTCATTCTTTCATTCATTTTGGTCCTGTTTTATCGAACCAATCACGGCCGTCTCTTCCTAAATAATTACACAATGATTCACTGAGCTGGGGTCGATCCTTATCCCTCCCACCAAGCTGGAGTGAATTGTCTCCGCTCCGTCCTCGGACTGAGGTCTTCTGTTGCAGCTCATATCATCTTCAACCTGCCATCTATCTTTATTGGTCCAAATTATTACACCTTATTAGCCATTATTACTCTTTATTATCTATTCAGAGCGGGTCAACAGGTCAGCCTCTCTGGCCGGCTTCCCACCGTTTCTCCTCTCCGACTTCCCCACATCCTCACTTTCTCCGAGGAGTTCAGACAAAGAAGTTCTGTGGCCAAAAAACTTCAGCAGTTTCATCAGAGGTTAAGTGCTTTGTCAGGGACTGAGAGCTCACACGGGCTCATATGAATCCTCAATAATTGAGATTAAAGTGAAATGGTTATTAACAAGTGTGCCAGCAGCTCTCACCTTGCTAAGTCTGTACTTGAATTCTTTAAAATTTCATCATACAATGTCAAAACATGATAATTGGCAGTGTTACAGAGACAATCTTTTAACAAAGGTTTGATTTAGTAAAACTGCCTTGGAGCTAGTCGGGTCTCATTTATTCACTGGAGCTACGGAGTGGCAAAAATGTTAAAGCAATTTGTCTAAAAGCTTCAATGAAATTGCTGAAAGCAGGCAGTCTGTTATATTTAAATATCTACAATCTCGCTAGATTACTTTTGCGGCTGCTTCTTGCTGACGTCACAGCAGCAAAAACCTAAAATATCAGCAAGTTTCAGGACAAAAAGGCAAAGTTAATGAGTGTCACTGATAATTAGAAGAAGGCAAAGGTGGGCTTTAAAGTTGACATATTAAACACGGTTGTGAATGAATGAATGGTGAGTAACTGCGACACACGACAAATGACTCGGTTTACCTTTGATCAATGGTTTCTGCCACGCTGAGCAATCGAACTGCAGGGGCCCTCAAGTCATTGAACTTACTGAGCGAGTTTCCGGATTCAACTTTCACGAAGCTGAGCTGAGATTCTCATTGTGCCATTCCTGGGAAGAAAGTGGACCCAAAGGTCACTTCTGGCCTGGAGCAGGCGGTCTGCAGGATACAGTTACAACACGTGGACGAGGGCAAGAGACGCAGCGCATCAGTCATAATAGAGATGAACGCAGGGTGACGCTTTGAAAAGACGGCTGCTTCACTGGGTTCATTTAGGAAAACATCACTGGTCTGTTGGGTTGATGCAAGGTGGCAGCTCTGAACCAGTTAGCTCATGTGAAGCTGTGAGTTTTCTTGAACCATTAAAAGTGTCGTCCAACATCAGCCAAGAGCTGATGTTTTATCGGGAGATTGATGATGTGCAGTTCAGATTTTTGAGTGTTGAATTCCATCTGACTTCAGCTGATGTTTTATCAATACACAAAAACGCAGTTTATCTATTTTTTTAATGCTGTTTGTAAAAAGTCTGGATAGTCTAAGCTAAAAGATCGTTCAGTCCATCAACAACCTTTCAGCTGTTCTGGTTGCCTCGTGGAAAAGTTAAAGGCGCAGAATTAAGAGCACAATGTAAAATGAATGAGTTATTCCTCAAAATATCGAGCTCTGGAACAAAAAGGGTTATTTTCCCCCTCTTTTTTTGAAACCACTAATGCACTTGACAGTGGAGAAGCATTTGGCAACAATGTACCAATCTCTCGTTAGTGTTAATTGCAGCTGTGACAGCCGGTTAAAGGGAAGGTCCTCCTCTGACTCCTGATCATTTATCTCTCCATTACAGGGAGCACTCTGGGGTTTTATTGGTGTAATAAAGTTGATCTTCACTACCACAAAAAGCCTCCTGACCCCTGGGTGCTCTACAGGCCCCTCCACAAGATGTATTCATCATCTTGATGATATGCTTTGTCTTTCCCACACACACTTACGCACGCACGCACACAAGCACGCTTTAATTAGAAGTAAAAGATGAAATGATATTAATTAGGAAACGAAAGGGATGGGTGTTTTTAGTTAAGGGGTGTGTGTGTGTGTGTGTGTGTGTGTGTGTGTGGGGGGGTGATAGGTGGGCGTGTGTCTGCTTATGCATCTGTGTATATGTGCAATTTTGAACCAAGTATTGGAAGACGACTGTCATCAATGTTACAAGCGTTATGATGCGAATGATGCCGTAAAACCCGACTTTGATGTTGCCTCAGTGCTTAAATTTGGTGCATGCGCGCCCTCTTGTGGTTAGATAAACAACTGTTGTCCTCAAGTTCCTCAATCAGACCATTTCTGTGAGATAAGGAGCAGGATGACAGCAGTACATTTGACAGCATGTGTGATTCTGAGAAACCAAAAAAGAAAACTAAAGTAAAAGTGATTTTGTAGCTTGCCATCCATCCATCTCCAATACTTATCCAGATAATGATCGTGGGGAGCTCATCAGAATTGAAACTTTTCACAAAACCAGGGTACAACCTGGACAGGCAGTCAGTGCAATACAGGGCAAAACATAAAGGCAAGACAGGTGTATACACACTCACATATTCACTGAAAAGATTGCAGCCGATAATCCAAGTCAGCTTTACATGCAACATTGAAAACCACTGCACAACGCCACCCCGATGACATTCAGTGCGCGTAAAAAAGAGAATTAATTTCATGTCTTTCAACATTTGCTGAATAATCCTGCTTCGCATGTTTCATATTTGTGAATAAAAACCAAACACATACACGATTCAAGTATGATTCTTATGTTCTCAAAAGTACCACTCTATATCAGTTTCCACTCTGATTATCATTTTACTTTTGAACTGCAGTTCCCCAAATCTGACCTGAATAGGCATTGACTGGAAGCTGACCAAACAGACGTCAGCATCACCTGCAGTTTGAAGGTCAGTTGGTTCTTTGAGGCGCGGGGTGCAGTCTGGGGGCTCAGGGGGGCTCTGCTCTTTCATTGGCCTTTGAACAAGAGGTCAGTTCTCTCAGTGAGCAGATTACACTCACGTCATCATGACCATGACAACACACGCATCACTGTTTCGTCATGTGTTTTTTCATCTGAATTACATCCGACTGAACTCATTGCAAACTTTCATTGCTTTTAAAGAGGGGCGGGGGGGGGGGGGTCATGGCGTGTCATTTGGTGAGTCATGCATCACGCAGACATGATGTGCGATGACAGGTGAAACTCGAGAGCTCCCAGATATGTTTCCTCAAATATGAAATGAATTAGTATCTGCTTTAGTTGCCAATTTGTGCAGGTCTTGCACGCAGATAAATATGTTGATGTTAAATCTGATGTCTCTGGTTCTTTTTCTAAGAGAGCAATGAAAAAGCAAAGTGTACCTATTGCTGTGAATTGTCTCCACAAAGCTGAAATAACACTATTGAAACACAACTCAGTGCACATCAGTGCACCTGACTTTGATTTGTCACCGGCCCATTTCCTGAGACACGGATTTACTCAATACACAGTTTGTTGCGTATCTCCTTGTGTGCATGCAAATGTGGGCTGTTTGTCTGACGCGGGTGGGGGTGGCACATCAGTGACGCACAACCCCCCCTCACTCACCTTTAAATTGTGTCGCTGTCACCGCCTTCACATTTTGACCACGGATCCGTCCTCCAGGAAGAGAGAAGGGAACTTCGCACACTGACAGGTGAGAGGAAAAACATTTGTCACTTTAGCATTTGTGAGAAAAATTCAACAGGTTTATATTTAATAAGTGTATAAGTTGCCTGAATAATGTGGCATCTTTCTTTATGCACAGAATCTAAAATCATCCCGAGACCAATATGTGGATGCTTGAGAGGCTGAGGGAGAGTGTGGAGAGCATTCCTCTGGAGCTCAGTCGCTACGTGGGGAAGAGTGAGGAAGATGTCTGTCGCTCTTCGAAGTCCAGCCTCGCTCAGAATCTGCACTACAACATCCTCACCCCCGACAAGATCCCAGAGTTCTGCCTGCCCCCCCGGCTCTGCAGGAGGAGCCCGCTGCCAGATGCTGAGAAGACCCGACTATACCTGGACAGACACCGCCCGGCGCAGAGGGACAGCCCTTCTTCAAGCACCAAATGTGTAAAAACAAAAGACGCGAGGATGAGGCATTGTGAGCCACCGGTGGCCTGGTCAGCAGCTAAGAAAGCGCTGCCCTTTTCTGCAGAGGGGTTCGGCCTGGCTGGGTTATACGAGAGCCCCAACACGCGAAGGAAAGAGTCTTTGTTTCACTCAAAATGCCCAGTTTATATGTTTGATCGCAGCGTTTCTACTGCAGCCCCGAGGCTGGCAAGAAAACCACACGTGCCAAAGAAACCCCTGTCGGGCTTTCTCCCACTTTTGCAGAGTAAGAGCCTGTCAGAGACTGGAAGCACAGAGAGTGAAACACAATCTTCTGGCGACTCCTCTCCACTTATTTCTCCCTACAGCGCCACAAAAACTTCGCACTACATCCCTTCAAACAGGCGTCGTCTCAAAGGAGCAGTATCCTGTCCTTCATTAACCATCAACAAGGAGGACAAAAGGAGGCCAAAAAGAGGGGGCTTAGGTTTACAAAACTCTCCTAAGACTCCTCTGACCCTTGAGACAGACTCGGTCTCTCTTGCTCCACCTGTCCTCTTCCCACTGGACGTCCTGCAGTGCCAGGAGAGACTCCGGCGGGAGCACGTCCTCCCTCTGCAGGGGCGTGGCAGAGTGCGCCTCTCCGCAGAGCACACCTGCTTCTCTAAGAACACGCTCTCCTCCATTTCCACCGTCCGCATACGCGTGGTGTCCGTGGAGGGCCTGTGGGACAACACTGAGAGGCAGACCCTGAACTGTGCGGTGAATCTGTGTCTCACACCTGGCAAGCTGCAGCAACAGGAGAGCGCCACCATCAGGAACTGTCGCACACCAGTGTTAAACGAAGACTTCTTCTTCATAGAGCTGTGTCACAAGGACCTGCAGGAACTGCAGCTCCGACTCAAAGTGGTCGACAAACCAGCTTCTGGAGCTCTCAGGAGGGGAACGGTGATCGGAGTAATCATTAAACCGCTTTCTGAACTGCTCACTTTTGATAAACGAGTAGAGGATTAGTTTTGTTACTACTATAGCTCTCCAAATGGATGGATTACAAAAAGAAGGTAATAAATAATGTTATTGGATAAAAATTTGTGGGTTTGTGTCTGTATTTGCCTTTGGTGCTGTATTGATTTAAAAAAAGTGGTCAACCAAAAAGTATACAAACAGTCCAGGTGGATGAATTTACAAAGAAAAACAAAAGAAAATGTTTTGTCAGCTTTGTAATATTTTTTTCTGAAGAGGACAGAAAATGTTTATGTACAGAATTCCAATAAGGGAAATTAAAGGAAAAAGGTATCTTTTTGTGTTTGTGAAGTCATACATTACAACAAATGTTGACATTATTCAAATGCTTCGGTTGTAATTGGCACTAAGATAAATATGGTATGTACTGTGAACCATGGATAGTGTTATTTTTCAGTGCCTCAGACTGATAGTTTACAGTTAATACTGTCTTTTTTTCTCAAAACAAAGTCAGGGAAAGCATATAGAATGGGTTATTTTGATTTTTTGTTTTCGTTTTGTTATAATTTCCTTTCACCGACATCCCAGAGTGTTACTTTTTTCATATGTATTCTCTTGTGGGGTTAAACTGTGTCAAAATAAAGAAAACACCAAAGTAAAATTTCACATTGCTAACTTGTGCTGGTTTGTGCTGCTTTGTCATTTTTACCTTCAGTTTATGAATCCCAATTCACCAATAAAGTAAATTACTCCACAGTCCTTGTAACTTGTTCATAAACTGTGACAAAAACGGTTGTTTTTGACTTTTTTTACTTACCAATAATATTAGCGTCTTGTTTCTCATTGGCAACGATGCGTAATCGTCGCCTGAAGTGACATTACGTTTACCGGTTACGGCTTGACGTCAGACCACGCCCACCGCAGTACGTCCTAATCTTACGTTGAGGCGATAGTGTCCTCAGGATGTAAACATGGTAACTGTCACATGAAAGAAACGCCAAAATGGTCTTCGAGAGCTTGGTCGTGGACGTCTTGAACCGATTTTTAGGGGACTACGTGGTCAACCTCGACAGCTCGCAGCTGAAGCTCGGGATTTGGGGAGGTTGGTGAACTCGTGCGCGTTGTTTCAGTTGACCCGCTCGATCGCCAGGCTGACAGGCTACATGCTAACAGGCGTTAGCGAGCAGACAAGTGAGAGAGGCACAGCTGCCTCAGCTGTCGGTGTCAGTTTCTATCTCGAAAAACGAGTTTCGCTTTTCCCTACAGACGACCGAGTGCAGCCGGTGTTGGTTTCTTCAAAAAGACGAACGCACGCAGTTGATTTTAGACTACAAGAAGTAGCCAGTGTTGTTTGACTGATGCAAGTATGTTCAGTCTGTGCACTAATGGGACTGTGGGAGAAGCGAGCAGCTCTCGGTTACACCCTTTCTCAAAGCCAGGGCAGGACTCGCCTCTGAGTTGAACTGTGTGTCCACGGCGAGCCTGCACACACATTACAAGCAAATGAGAGGATTAGACACGAGTTTACCTGCACTGAACTTGTCCTAACCTGTATAACAAGCAAGTAAACATCATGAAGTCTGTTGGTGGCATCTATCAAACAGTTAGATCACTGCTGCTCTAAAAAACAAAGAGACAGTGTATGTTGTGGGTTTACTCATGATTGGAGATACATGTACTTTGCCAGTATACCCCTCAAAGCTCATTGTAAACCATCATGACATGTGTGTCATGTTGCATCAGTCGTTTGGCTCCAGCAGGCTGTGTGTCCAAGATTTCCTCACCCTAACCTCCTGAGATTAGACAGGTCACACTCAGGCCACACCTCGAAACACTATGAACTCATTTGGCTTATCAGGCGACACATACACGTATGAGTAAGCAAGTTTTCATGTCATTGCAGGAGATGCAATCCTTAGGAACCTTGAAATAAAGGAAAATGCCTTGGTGAGTTCTCAATTCAATGTACAACTCTAAACTTTTACTGCTTTAAGGCTTTGTAATCATGTGACAATCCTGCTTTGTCTCATTATCAGAGTCAACTGGACATTCCTTTCAAAGTGAGAGCGGGTCATATAGGTGAGATTGTAATCTTCAGCCAGCCCCAGTTGACACAGTTTGCAACCATTGCTACAGAGAGAGACATTTGCGGACTGTGCGTTTCCCTGAACAGGGCGTCTGGAGCTGAAGATACCATGGAAGAACCTCTACAACCAGTCTGTGGAGGCCACACTGGATGGTGTCTATCTGCTTATAGTCCCCACAGCAAGTAAGGTCTCAACCCAGGCTCACTGAAATATGTTATAAACTCGATTGTGCAGAAGAGACAACACTGTGTGAACTACTGATTATAACATCCTTTTCTGACAAAATAACCATTTTTTTCTTTCATTTATGTAATTTTTTAGAGTACTCATTTTATCTTCAATGTTGTAAAAAGCTGAAGCACAATTTTGGACCTCAAATCACCATGATTTTAGCACCTAAATAATCAGAACTCAATTTTAAATACCAGTCCTTTAATTCCCTTGAGTGACTGGGCTCTTTGTTGAGCAGTTGCAACACAACGTAGCACATTGGATTCTCCAGAACTGGTTCCTGACTCATGAGCCCTGAACTCCTTTGAGATTCTCTTGTTTTCAAAGGCATGCTGACAAATGTTACTGTTGGCGTCGATGCTTTCAGGTATAAAATATGATGCGGAAAAGGAAGAAAAGCAGCTGCAGGAGGCGCGTCAGAGGGAACTGCAGCGGATAGAAGAGACGAAACTGAAGGCAGCCGAGCAAGGTCAGGGTTCAGTCCTGATTTTAAGGTCACAGTGTTCGTGTGTAAACAGAAGCAGAAGCAGCTTTAGACTCATTTGGATTTTTGTGTTTGACAGAAAACCCCAAACTAGAGAAGCAGGACACGTTTGTTGAAAAGCTTGTCACGCAGGTCATCAAAAACCTACAGGTGAAGATCTCCAACATCCACGTCCGCTATGAGGACGATGTGAGTATTCTGAGTAACTACACAGCAATAAAAGAACATGACTCGGACACATCTCTGATCCCTCAGCGCTGTGTATAAAGTAAACACATAAAGTAAAAAAACAGGCCTCATCAGCCAGTGACTTATTCCTTTCATCTGTTTTCCGCAGGTCACAAATCCAAACTGCCCTTTGTCATTTGGTGTGTCGCTTGAGAATCTAAGCCTTCAGGTGATGAACTTACACTTTATCCAGTTGATATCGTGATATATATAAATCTGCATCGTGCATCACTACTGTGTGCAAAAAAATCAGCGGGCGCGTGAAAGGCTCACATGCGTGTGTTTGATTTAATAGACTGCGGATGAGAACTGGAACCCCAGTCTCTTGGATGAGAATTCCAGACTCTTCTTTAAGGTAAAATGTTCAGCCGTTTTTCGCTGCCCTGTGCGTCTGAATTGTGTGAGCTCGAATCCATGTGTGACATCTCGCTACCACACTGTTTTTTTGATAGCAGTGAACTTTTGAGCTGCTTCTCTGTGCTGATCGCTTTGTCTTTTCCATCCTTTCAGTTGGTACAACTGGACAACTTGTTTGCCTACTGGAATGTCAACTCAGTGCTTTTCTCCAATCAGAGTCCAGACGAGGCCTTGGTGAGTCACTCCATCGTCGCTTCGTGTAGTTTTGTCCACAGCTGCCGAAGTTTTCTTTCACGTTATTTGTTAATGCAGCACCAAACCAAATAAGATATCATAAATGTTGACAGTCTTGTGGAAAAAAAAGGCATATTAGATGTTTCTAAATGTTATTTCCTTCCATTTGTTTTCCAGCAATGTCTCCAGAGCAGCATGGATATCCACCACTCTCTTACTATCAGTCATGACTTCAGTGAGTGTCATCTTTTAGTCTCATTTCTTACTCTATTGAAACCCGGCTAAAGCGATCTCACTTCCAAACAAGCAAAAAAAGAAGTAAACAGGTGCCTGGCATGCAACAATTTGCTATGATCTAGCTAAAAGGATGTTGATAAAGATGAATACATTTATAATTCGCAAACTGTTGTGTTTTGTGGTGGCTTTAGCGAGTGATGATATGTGGAGGTGTTGGAGGCTGGGAGACCTTCGGGACGTGACTAAAAACCAACCAAATGAAAATATAACGCCTGACACATATGGTGCTTGGTGTAACATCCAGCCTGATCATTCCTACCCCCAGGGAGGATTGGCCGGGTGCCCCCAGCTTCACACACCTCAACAGCTGCAGAGGGAAAACAACAGAATAAAAGGACAACAAAGCTTCGGCTCTGCTGAAGCGGAGGGGCCAGCGCAATTTTCACTAACACTGACGCGGCTCAAAAAAAACATGTGAATCACTGCATGAATCACCACCACCACCACCAACACATTTTACCAGATTTTTAATACATCTTAACAGACTTTGTTTTGTATCGCACCTGGTTTTTATTGTCTGAAGCTGCAGCATGTGGGATTTATGTTTTGATCTCAAATATTCTGTTTTGTTGTTGTGACAGAAGATGAAAGTGAAAAGGGGGAAAAGATGATAAATGTTTGAGAATCACTGTCAGAAGGACCTGCAGTCTGTCTGTTCTTATAGTCAACAATGGTTGTCTTGCTGCTGGTCCACAGTTTTCCGCCCCATCTCGGCGGATGCTAAACTCCGGATGAATCCCAGGTCAGATGTGGATTTCTCTTCTCCCAAAGTGGATCTGATGGTCAACCTCAGTGAGGTGGCCATCGAACTCAACAGATGCCAGGTGTGTCTTCAGCTTTATCTGGTCTTTCTCAACTCACTAAGCTGTAGCAGTTTATTTTCCATGAGGAAAACCAAGCGAGGTGAAAGATAAACGATGGGCTGCGGTAACAGCGACGCGGTACTCTGTCATGTTGTGTAATTACTTGTCTTGTGTCTTTCTAGTACATCAGCATTCTGGAGCTGCTCGGCTCGGTCGATATGATGTCGCGCAACCTGCCGTACAGAAAATACAGACCAGAGGTCCAGGTTCACAAGAACGCGCGTATATGGTCAGAAAACACTCACTTATTTTTTATTTATCTACTTTTTACTAGCTTTTTTCTGCTGTCACCCGAACGCACACTTTGTAAAGATGATGACATGCTTCTGTGCGTGTGCAGGTGGGGGTACGTGACCACAAGCATCCTGGAGGTGGACGTGAAGCCACGCCTCCACATGTGGTCGTGGCGACACATTCGCCGCCACCGGCAGACGGTGAAGAACTACAGAGAGCTGTACAAGGCGAAGATCACCAGCAAGAAACCCAGCGACGAGCTGCTCAAGCAACTGGAGGTCAGGCACCGCCACACTGTCAAGATGTGAACACGGATGGAGAAACTTGCGGTGGTGCTTTTCACCTCCTTGCTGCTGCTCCCACTTAAGTTTTTACGTCAGGATATCCTGTGGATTATTGATTGCAGAGTAGAAAGCCACCTTACACTAATTTTCCCTCTCCAATTGCTAAATGGATTCAGCTTCAATGTTTTTTCCTCTTGCAAGTTGTTTCTACCCACTGGAACATTCCTAATTGACTACAGAGACCATAATTAAGTCAGTTATCAAACGCAAATATGATTGAGCTCTTAATTACTTGATTTGGAAGGAAAATACTTGAAATATGTACTTTCCAGTTATTGTCTTCCTTTAATATTGTTGTTTTATCTTATTGAATCAAATATCCGAAGTCCACTTGTACTAATGCATGAATGTTTTAACTGGAGTCAATTACAAGTGAATTACAGTGGCATCTTTAGACAGTGAGTGAATCTCAGTGGTTCTTGTGCATTTCAGAAGGAGCTCGCTGTAATGTCTCTCTGCTCTCTCAGGATTATGTTTCCATGATGTCACTAATGGACATTGAGAGACCGCTGGACAGAGTAGGAAGAATCTAATAAGAGCTCCCGTCTTTTTTTTTTCTCCCTCTGTTTGTTTCCAGGAGCCTGAGAAGACCCTGGATATCTTCAACATCACACTGGCCAGACAGCAGGCTGAAGTGGAGGTAAATCCTTTGGTTTACTCCTAGCAGACATACCTGCTCCTCCCAGTTAGGACTCATGAAGATACTTTGTGATAAACTGTGTGATAAAATACACATTTTTTTATCGAACAGTATGATATATCGCAGTATTGATATGGCTGGAAAAAGCCTTTTGTCCCTCAAGTTAAGCATTGTTTTTCCGTTGTTTTTCAGGTAAGCAAGGCAGGCCTGCGTATTTACCGTCCAGGGGTGAAGATGGAGGAAGAGGAGTCTGAGGGCTGGTTCAGCTGGATGTGGAACTGGGGAGGAGAAGCCGAGACAGAAGCGAAAGAGGCCAAAACAGGAGGTGCGACGTTGTCTTTAATTGTGGCTGTGTTTTATCGCGGTTGTCGTCTTTTCTGACACTCTGCAGTTTTTTTTCGATTCAGTCGACTTCCTCTTACGCTGTCTTTTCCTCTGGCTGTCAGGTTTCGATGAGTTTTTAACCCCTGCAGAGAAAGCCAAACTCTACACTGCCATTGGCTACAGTGATACTGCTGCTAATCCCAACCTGCCAAAGGATGTAAGTCACATCCTTTTGATATATCGCATATTGTCTCTTCCTCATCCCACTGAAGCAAAATTACAGAGGCCAATATACAAATGCTAAAGCGGAGACTGATCCTATGTTGTTTATGGTTTGTCGCTTTCAGTTTGAGGATATGAAGGTCAACTTCCACATGGAGCGGCTGACAGTGTCCATCAAAGACAACACGGACAAAAACGAGATCATCAGGCTGACAGTGGGGGAGCTCATGTCCACACTCACACAGAGACCAGGAGCTCAAGCCATCAAGTTTGTCACTTCTGTTTGTTGTTTTAAAGCTTTTATCAAGAGTATTTTAGCTCTGCACTCTGTAGTGCAAAAACAAGACTATTTTTGCGATTTTATCTCACCAAACCACATGACAAATAGTCTGCCTAATACTCCTCAGACCACAGTAAATAGTTTGAAGCTTCATTTTTTGATTAGATGCAAAACTTCTCACTGACACTGTCTTCCTACTTAATAACAAAGGTTCACCCATTAGTCGATCATTATTCACACAGTCTGAAGGGCCGGGCGCTGACGTCCACTGGTGTTTGTTTTTTGTCAGACTCACTGCCCAGCTCAGTTTGTTTGAAGTCACTGGTCTCGCCAGCAACCGGCCTGCACCCACACTCCTTTCATCGAGGAAGGCTGCCACGGGAGCAGGAACCCCGCTGCTCTGCATCCTGTTTGAGACCAACCCACTGGACGAGAGCGCCAACCAGCGGCTTCATGTGGAATCACAGCCTCTGGAAATCATCTATGATGCGGTATGTGTTGTTTTATAAGTGTCTGCACAGAGGAGTAAAAAAAAAAAACTCAGAGGATGTTACATTAGAGGTTCATGCCCTGCTTGTGCGTCTCCTTGCAGATAACGGTGAACAGCATGTCAGCTTTCTTCCTGCCTCCTGACGACCTGCAGCTGGATGAGCTCACCAATGCGACGCTGATGAAACTGGAGCAGTTCAGAGATCGAACGGCCACAGGTCAGAAGCATTTCCAAACTTTAACATTCAGATTTGAGCTCCAGGATCGTAATCTTGGCAAATCTTTAAATTTCCTGTTTTCGTTGACCTTTTTTTTTTCTTTTCCACATTTGCACACACACACAGACGCACCCGGATACAGACGCACACATCTGAGCCTCTCTGTCAGCTGGCACGTCCCTTTCCTGTTTACTCTTTTGAAACTGTTTACTTCCTGAAGTTGTCATCAGAAGTCTCAGGTCACTTTTTTCCAGTGTTACTGGGAATCTCCATGCAAGAACCATTCAAAAACTGAAGTTTCCTGTCGTTATAATACTGCAAGCCTGCAAAAACCCGCATGAACTACTGGCTTCGTGTCTTATTGAGTATTTATTGTAATTCCACAATCAGACCTTTGGGATTGCAGTGAAGCAACTTGTAGCTTCTTTTCATTTTGTTTCTCAGGTTTGATGTATGTGATCGAAACGCAGAAAGTTCTCGACTTGAAGGTGAACCTGATGGCCTCCTACGTCATCATCCCACAAACTGGCTTTTACAATGGCACCCAGAACATCGTGCTGTTAGATCTTGGTCATTTCCAGGTGAGAAAAAAGCTACAACAAGCAAACCAAAATTTACATTTGAGGCTTTAGTTGAGGAACAGGTTAGGTTAATTGATGGTATTTACTCCACCATGTTTTTCTACAGATGTCCAGTCAGAGCAAGAAGAATCTACCTCAGCTGTCAGTGGGCACCAGCAACATTGAAGACATCATGTCCAGAGCGTACGACAGCTTTGACATACAGCTCAGCAGCCTTCAGCTCATTTATAGCAAACCAGGTAGACACACACACCACACACCACACACACACACACACACACACACACACACACACACACACACACACACACACACACACACAC
>JASSRZ010000011.1:11061598-11099601 GCA_032164315.1 Malacoctenus gilli
CACACACACACACACACACACACACACACACACACACACACACACACATACACACACACACACACACACACACACACTGTTTTTTTTGTTACTGATGGAAAAATTCAATCATTGCTCTCTGACAGCACTTCTCAAAACATGACAGATATGTAAAGTGTGTGTGTCTGTATGTGTCTGTGTGTGTCTGTGTATGATAGATGGTGACTGGAAGA
This sequence comes from Malacoctenus gilli, assembly GCA_032164315.1. Taxonomy (NCBI): domain Eukaryota; kingdom Metazoa; phylum Chordata; class Actinopteri; order Blenniiformes; family Labrisomidae; genus Malacoctenus; species Malacoctenus gilli. Next base: position 11,061,811 of record JASSRZ010000011.1, read on the forward strand.
AGGCCCGTAAACAGAAACGATCCCCCCTCCACATCCTGGAGCCGGTGGATCTAAAAGTGGTTTTCAGCAGGGCGATGGTCGTCAAAGACTCGCGAATGGCAAAGTAAGTGTGCAGTCTTCACTGTTGACAGAGCGCTATTCAACAGACATGGAAAGTGAAGCTGCTTATTTCGTGAAACTTTTCCTTTAATGCTTCTAGAATTATAGTTATCTTCAGTTAAATTATTATTTTTTTATTATAATTACACATATATTTGTTTATGGATCTTTGTGTATTGACGTTTGTCTGTTTCAGGTATAAGATCTCTGGAGAGCTTCCACTGCTGTCTCTTCGTATCTCTGACAACAAGCTCCGAAGTGTCCTGGAGCTGGTCGACAGCATCCCGCTGCCTGAGAGCCGACCGGCAGCACGCAGCACTGCGCCCGGGTCAAAGGTATGCGTGAGGAAGATGCACCAAGAAGGGAGTGTGATATAAACAGGCTGTAAAGGTGTCATGACCAAAGTCTGAAATTACAGACACTATAATTCTAGTTGCTGCATTCATTGTAGTTGCACAATAAATGTGATTGCAGTATCAGTAAGTCTGTAAAACTTAGATTATCTGAGCAATGTCAATACAAGCAGTAACATAAACAGATACAAAGTGACAGTCGTGTCATTGTCCCATTTTTACATCCTGGTGTTTTCTCCTCTCAGCCGAGGCAGTCGTTCACTCCTCAGCTCACTCCCAGAAGACCTCTGCACTTGGCTGACCAACGCTCCTCGCTCATATTCGAGTCGTGTGAGACCATCAGCAGCATCACCTCGTTGGGTGAGACCCCGCTGTGCACACGGGACCACAGTACAGATTTTAACCGACACCTCTTCACGATGAATCGCTCCTGCTGATCATGCGGCGTTCCGTTTGGTCTGTGTTGTTTATCAGGGTCAGAAGAAGACCTGTTCTTTGATGCTCCCAGCTCTCCCATCGGTGACAAAGCATTCTTCCCAGACAACCCCATGCCGCTGCGCTACGCAGATCTAAGCAAAAGGAAAAATCTCTGCAAGGACGACGTTCAGAAGAACATGACGGATTTCGTCTTGACATTTGAGATCAGCGAGGTACCGAAAAGTGCTCTTTTACCTGAGTGGCCGACATTTTCTCTCATTGGTTTCAGGCTGTTATGATGCAGCTGTAGCTCAGTCACAAGAGCTCGTCATCTTATACTTTCAAGCTTCAGGTTGAGCAAGGTCCTGCTGCTAGGATTGGTTGTTTAGAGCCATTACGAGAGGAAATTTCCCCATGTTGATCGATAAAATAACATCTTCTTTGCTTTCTTTTGTTTTGTTCAGTTTTCTGTTGAATTGTGTCGTCTGTCTGGAGGGAAGGAGATCACAGTGCTCCACCTGGACATTGAGGGTCTCGGCACTGAGCTGAAACTGCGCACGTTTGACATGACATCCAACACGTACCTACGAGAGATTTGTCTCAAGTGTCCTGAATACATGGGTCAGTAGATTTTTAACAAGTGCTTGTGTTGTCTCACCTTTAGTTCAGCTCGTTTGCATGACTTGAAACTCTTCTTTTTTTTCCCTTCCTTGCATAGATTCAGAAGATAAACAAGTTCAACTGATTACCACTTTAGACAATACAGAAGTTGATCTGCTCACCTTGGAGTATATCAAAGTACTTGTGATACTCTCCACTGAAACGATCCAAACCTTGTAAAAATATTAATTTCCAAGCACATTTAAAATTGTGGTTAGTGATCCTTTGTTTGTCTTTTCAGGCTGATAAGAAAGGTCCTGAGTTTAAGTCCCTCCATAACAATACAGAGCAGCTCATCAAGGTGGGTGAATGATAAAATCTGACTTTTTATTCAACAAAGAACTTATCATCTCGTCCCGTTTCATTGTCCTTTTTTTTCCTCACAAGGTGACCTTCTCCTCCCTGGATGTCCATCTCCATACCGAGGCTCTCCTCAACGCCATGAACTTTCTCAACAACCTCCTTCCTCCATCGACCAAGAAGGAAGGAGGGCAGGAGGAGCTCCCCACCATCCCCGAGGAGGATGAGAACGAAGCAGAGAAAGAGGGAGAGAAGAAGGAGGAAGCTGCCGTCGCCAAGAAAAAGAGTAACTGCATATCTGTAGCATCTCTCTGAAGACAATGCTTTGATCCTTCATGAGGACAACTTTTGGAAGTAAATATGTTGTTACCCTGATTGTTTTTTTGTCCACTCTTTGTCCCACAGCTTCAAAAAGTTCAAAGTTTGCCGACGTTATTAACCTGCACATCAGGGCTGATCTCCGCTGCCTGAAAGTTTTCATTCGCGGAGAAAAAGCCAGGATCTCCGAGATCAGCATCGAAGGTACGGCTGCACTGATTGTCAATGCCGGATGATGACAGGCTCCAAAAGAAACCCGTTCTCAGTGCTTGACTCATAACATTTCCAGGTCTGGTCTCTGAGGTCCTGATGAGGAAGAAGGAGATGGAGATTCTGGCTCACCTGAAGAACATTGTGATCCTAGACTGCAACAAAGACGCCGTTTACAAGAAGGTACACACTGTTTAGCTTCACTTTGTACACATCTTGTGTTTCTGTTCCCAAATGTTGATCATATAGTCTCTGTTATTGCTTTCCCCACCTCTTGTCTTCCTCTTTAACTCAGCTGATTGTCGTGTCTTTCTTCCCTAGGCCGTGTCCATAGCAGATAAAGAAGTGTTTGACTTCCGCATGATAAACTATACCGACGCAACAGAGGGAGACGCTTATCTAGACATGTCCAAAGTGGACACCTCTGTCACTCTCACAGTGGGCTGCATTCAGGTCATCTTCCTCAACAAGTTTGTCTCCTCCATCCTGGTGAGAGTCACGCCATCTTAAGCCCCTTTTACACTGTCAGGCTTTCAATTAACGTTCAGGCCATCCTGGTGACTGACTTCAAAACAGGAAACGGCTAACAGCAGCACGACGTGGCGAAAGAACGTCGACTTTAACATGTTGCACAACTTGAAAATTCTCTGCACAACTCCTATTTCACATTGGCTTTACACTAGCCAAAGATTACGCCATTTAGTTCTCTCTGGATATACATGTTGTTTGACTCTGTGGATATACATCTGCATAATCATTTCTTTCCGTAATTTCTTCTCTTTCCTGTGATTTCTTCCCTTGTTCCTTCCCACTAGGCATTCATCAATAACTTCCAGGAGGCCAAAGAGGCGCTGGCTGAGGTCACCGTCCAGGCTAAAGAGAAGGCTGCGTCAGGTGTGAAGGAACTGGCCGAGCGCAGCACCCGGATTGCCCTGAACGTCCACTTCAACGCACCCGTCATCTTCCTCCCTCAGTCCTCCTCCTCCTCCAATGTCATCGTCGCCGACCTCGGTCTGCTGTCCGTCAAGAACCACTTTTCCAAGCAGCCGTTTAAAAGCGACACAAAGATCCCGCCGGTCGTCGATATCATGTCGGTGAGACTGACCGACCTGAAGATGTACAGGTGAGAGAGAAGCAGTGGTGCGCCTGATGCATTTGTATTCCTCTGGTCTATGTGAGTGATTTTACTGAGTGAATTTGTCTTGTCATTTTCAGAACCACTTTTGTCAATGAGGGTTTTCAGGGAGAAACGCAGCTGTTGAAGCCAGTCAGCCTGGACCTGAAAATCCTGAGGAATCTTTCATCCAACTGGTACCACAGCATCCCTGATATCGAGATCACTGCTCATCTGAAGCCCATGACGGTGAGTCATGACGTGTGACAATCTGGGGAGAAGTGACAGAGTTACAGGTTGTAGTTTTTTTCAATTAACGATAACTTCTGATACATGAACATAAAACAGGTTGTTTTATTGATGATCATGACTGAGTGAGGTGTTTTTTTTCCTGTGAAAAGAATTTGGGATTAACAAACAAGAACGAACAAAACAAGTTCCTCAGCAAGTGTAACTTTGATCGAAGTTTCGTGGATTCTCCCAACAGCTGATCCTCTGCCAGGACGACATGACTGTGGTCCTGAGGACACTGAGCGAGAACCTCTCAGAGAAGTCTGATGCCCTCCCACCTCCGGCAGAGCAGCCTTCCACTGACCGCTCGTCTGACTCTGCATCCCACAAAGAGTCGCAAGGCTCTGGAACCACTGGACCAGCCAGCAGTAAGCAGCTACTTAAAATTGGAGTGTTAATCCACCTTTCGATCTCAGTTTTATGTCCTTGGATAAAAAATGGATCAACTTTGCTTTGAGTGTGATTTGTCCAATCATAAATTCCCTAAATGTCTCTTGAAATTCAAATATGTGTTTTCATGGAATCATTTTGAGACTGTAAACAGAACTTGGTGATTCCTTGTAGGTAACACAGTAGTGACAGCTGCTGTTGTGGAGACCCATAAAAGCGACAAGCTGAAGACCACCCTCAAATTAGACTTCAAGTTTGACTCCATGACGCTCGTCCTGTACAGTCCTCACGAGAACGAGGTAATATAAAGACGTCTCATCCATTCAAGTAACAAATTTAACATCATCTTCAGTTGACTCCATCTTTATTATATCAAATTTTGTCATGATCAGTGTTTTGTTTTTTTTTACTGGGTGTTTGACAGATCCAGCCGTTAGACCCGCATGACGAGCAGCTGAAGCTGGCAGAGTTCACACTGGGCACCATCTCCACCTCCATCCACATGCTGTCTGACAGCTCCATGAAGGCGTCAGTGCGACTGGCGACCTGCCTCCTGGATGACAAGAGGCCAAGAATCAAAATGGTCACTCCAAGGTATACAATCCATACTTGAGTTTATCACACTGAAACAAGGACACTTTTCTGCAATGCGGTGAAGCTGTTCTGTTTTGTGCAGTTAAGCATGAAGTATAAAATACTTCTGGCTCACAGCTTCTCTTTGCCCTCTGTCAGGATGATGGCGCTGCGCCCCGGTGCAGAGCAGAACATGATGGTGGAGGTGAACTACCGTCAGGGCCGTGAGGGCACCATCCTCGACACCCTGGTGCAGGATGTGTACCTGTGCGCCAGCATGGAGTTCCTGCTCACCGTGGCAGACATCTTCCTCAAGGCCTCCCAGCAGGGTTTCGCTCAGGTGCCGCAAACAAAGACCAGCAGCAGTTCTGGAGACAAAAAGAACATCAGCTCCTCCATCACATCGAAAGAGTCCGGTCAGTTTTTCAAAATGATCGATGGTTTATTACAAAATGTACCTGAATCAACCAAATGAAGACTTAAGTAGTCATCATTGGGTTTTTTTCTAATTTTTGTTCATTAGAATTTATACTTACTGATAATAATTTGTAATTTCAAGTGACTCAACCCAGAAAAAAACGATGACGTTTCACCGCGATGCTCTCTTCTGCCCCTCAGCTGCAGCACCAGCCACCGTGTCGAAGTCCGAGATCAACGTTGTTGTGCGTAACCCGGAGATCGTGTTCGTGGCTGACCTGACTCGTGCCGACGCCCCGGCTCTTGTCATGACCACACAATGTGAGCTCGTGATGAAAAGTGGCGCAGAGGGTTCGCAGATGACTGCCGTCATCAAAGACCTCAAGGTTTGTTGGTCAAATGGAAATAAATGTGCTTGTAACCACGTGCAGTTTCAATGCAGAAACATGGTTATAGCGTAAAGTTGTAAAAAATGTCATTTGTATTGTGGTTGTTGCAGGTGGTGGCCTGTCCCTTCCTAAGAGAGAAGAGGAGGAACAATGTGACCACGGTGCTGCAGCCGTGTCAGGTGTTCTATCAAAGTACTCAGTCTCCAACGTCCCCTCAGGCAATGGAGGTCTCGATCAATTCTCTCACTCTGAAGGTATTTCGCTCCTTACTGGGTCAAAGTTCAATAATGATTCTAACAACATTTTAATGGTTAAAAACTGCTCGTTTCGGTCAAAGTTGCTCAGTTCTTCCTCGCACTCCCCACAGGTGTCGCCAATCATCATCAATACAGTGATCACCATCCAGTCGGCACTGACTCCCACCGCGGAGACCCCCGAGGAGCTGGAGAGTCCCATCCCAGTGGACCTGTGGGAGAAACGGAGCTGGAAGGAGCTGAAGTTCTGGTTCCTTGAAGAAGCAGGAGATGAAGACACAAAGTCACTGACCCCGCTCATACCCCAGGGGGAGTCCCTACAGGTGTTTAACAGACTTGTGACAGTTCTGACATTTTCATTTCTATTACAAACTGTATGTTTTGTATTGTGTTCTGATTGTTTTTGTGTATCCAAATTCTGCTAAAATATTTAATTTCCAGAACTAAGTACAGTACCTCTGAGTTTTATCCACCAGCACAGGTCTCATTTTCACGGTCCTTTGTCGCCACAGGTGTCCATCAAATCCATCTGTCTGACTCTGGAGGCAGGAGTTGGACATCGCACCATCCCAATGCTTCTGGCAAAGTCCTCCTTCCATGGAGATGTTACAAACTGGTCCACTCTCATTAACTTACACAGCGAGCTCAACCTGGAGGTAACACGTCGTAACATCTGTACACAGATTAAAAAATACACAAGATTAGATGTGTTGTGTTGACACTTTGCTGATTATTTGCTTCAATGAGTTTCACTGAAAGTGTTCTTGTGAAGCTCACGCTGCAGTCTGGTGTGTGTCTGTTCAGGTTCACTATTACAATGAGATGATGGGAGTCTGGGAACCACTGCTGGAGCCTTTAGAAGATGAATCCCGAGACGGTTTTCGACCGTGGAGACTGGAACTGAAGGTGCCTGCACGTGGTGCATACATGCATGTGAATGCATCCCTCAGGCACACTTTATTTCTAATAGTTGTGTTAAAACTTATTCCCATTGTGTAACCAGATGAAAAAGAAGCCAGTGCAGCACTCAGGCCTGTCAGATGAAGTGGATTACAACATCCCAGACTACAAGACAGTCATTGTCATCAGCAGCAAGGACCAGCTCAACATCACACTCTCCAAATGTGGCCTGACCATGTTGAGTAACTTGGGAACGGTAAGAAAAACCAAAGGAGCCGCTATTAATTGTACAAAAAATAGCTGTCCAGGGAAACAGGAACAGATCCTGTTACATAACGCTTGTGTTTTTGTTTGTCCCCAGGCATTCGCGGAGGCTGCCAAGCAGACAGCGGAGTGCTTTCAGAAGGATGAAGCCCCGTTTGTTGTGAAGAACCGTCTGGGCCTGACGGTGTCTGTCCGTCACAGTGAGATGTTTTGTCCCATCATGCAGCAGAGCACCAATCACACGGTGGAGCTGCAGGATGGTAAAACCCTGGGGATGGATTATATCACCACGGCAGAATCGGACCAGTTCTCGGCCATGATTTCACTGAGTGGAAAAGATTACTTCATCCAGCCCAGTGAGTTACAGTTCAAGCTCCAAATTCTGCTCTGGAACCGTCACTTACTCTGCTTTACACAGACGTGCAATCTATTACAATGTTTTTAACATTTTATGGTCCTGTTGTCTTTTTTTAATTGGTGATTTCTCTCAAACTTAACTTTGATCGCTGCTATTTTTCTACTCTGAAGACGGTCTCCCTCTTTTTTGTGATTTCCAGCTCCAGTTGGACACACTTCAGCCAGCGTCATTCCGCTGATCAAGGTGGGCAGGGGCATGTACAGCGTGATGCACAAGGACTCAGGGGTCACTCGCTTCCTGGTGTGTCAGATTTACTCTTTGGAGGGCAGCAAGTACATCAAGATCCGGTCCCCCTTTCAGGTACACCACCGACCTTCTTCCTGTTCACACAGTTGCATTTGTAGACCTTTTTCATGGGCTTTCTGAGACACACTTTGTGTTGAGTAAATCCATTGAACACTTTAGTTCAGTGCAAAACAGGGGCAGCATATGACTGGTGCACTACTGTGTGCTCCACTCCTACAGAGGAGTGAGTCGGGCTCATACCAGACTCCCCGGTCGCCCAAAGTGTTTCTTGTGTTCACCGTGTTCTTGTTTTTTTCACACAGATCATCAATCATTTCTCCATCCCGTTCAAAGTGTTTGAAGGATCCAGCTGTCTGGGCACAGCTCTCCCCACTGAGGAGTTCTGTGTGCCTCTGGACTCATACAGGTGACTTTCAATCACGTGGTGTCAAAGTGACCCTAAATATATCCTGTTTCTAATTTTCCTGCTCTTTGCCGCCCCCCTCAGGTCAGAGCTGAGCCTGCAGCCGGTAACGGAGGACGGCGCCGACGGCCAGCGTGAGCAGTTTGAGTGCTCGGAGGGCTTCAGCTACGAGGACCTCGGCAACCAGCAGCCCGAGACTCGCCTCCAGCAGACCTGCCGTCGCGCCGGAGATCAGGGCGGCGTGATGACAATCAACATGGTGCCCGTGAAGGACGCGGTGACGTTCAAACACACCGGAGGAGCCGGGGAGAACTTCGACGTGCCCTTCGTGCTTCACCTGTGGCCCTCCATCCTGCTGCGCAACCTGCTCCCGTACCCCATCACCTACAAGCTGAAGGTAAGAAGTATTTGCGTGTACTTGCTTTGCCGACATGTTTATGTATTGAATGACAAGGTCAACTATTTGTTGCCTTCAAAATTTGAACCTTCTCGTTGCACGGCGAGAGTGCCAACCACGACATCTTGATGTTTGAGAAGTTCACATCTGAGTCATCTCAAAATCACTTGTTTAATATTTGTCCTCAACAGAATAGTGGCGTCTGTGCCCCTGAAGCGACCCTTGACCCTGGCCACTCAGCTCAGCTCCACACCGCCGTCATGGACCAGTCAAGTCTTGATCTTTGCTTGCTGAAGTATTTGGCTCAGGATTGGTCTGCTGAGTACAGGTCTGATCTAAATCTATCTTACAGGGAATGTCTTACTCTCTCCCAGTTGTTGTGTGTGTTAACTCTACCTATTGTCACCATATTGGGTCATAAATAAGATGTTAAGCTGCAAGTTTGTGGTTTCAGATGTTTGAACACTTGTTTTTTGTTGTTTCTAAAGGAGCTAATACAATCATGTTGTTGTACAGTCTCCACAGCGACCAGGACGAGATCACCTTCATCGTGTTCCAGTCACTGCGAGAGGATGAAGACGACGGCACAGAGGGAGAGGAGAGAAAGAGGGCTGAGTTGGACATCGCGGTGCACGTGAAGTACGATCAGGGCCAGACCGTGGTTGCCATCCACTCCCCGTACTGGATGGTGAATAAGACGGGTCGGCTGCTGCAGTACAAGGCCGACGACATCCACCGGAAACACCCTCTGGACTACGACATGCCGCTGCTCTTTTCCTTCAAGCCTCGCTACTTTCTGCGAAACAATAAGGTTGCAAAAAATGAGCATTGCATTGCATAGCGTTGCTTGTTTTTGATCTGTATTTTTTCTATACATCCAGCCATTTGTTGTGTTCCTACAGGTCCGCCTGATGATCTCAGAGAGTGAACTATCTGATGAATTCTCTCTGGACACCGTCGGCAGTCACGGAGATGTGAAGTGTAAAGGCCGCTTTAAAGACTATTTGGTAAAGATCGCTGAGTATTTGTCATGGAGGGGGTTTGTAACAAAGTCCATCAGTTTATGTGATGTTATGTGGCCTGATTCTCTGTCCAATGACAGGTTGGTGTAAAGATCGACGCGAGCAGCTTCAGTCTGACTCGAATCGTGAGCTTCGTGCCTTTCTACATGCTGGTCAACAGAACCAAGCACACCGTCTTCATCTGCGAGGAAGGGCAGGACAACTGGACTGAGGCGCAGCCAGAGCAGGTCTCCCCAGCTCTAACTATCTGTTGCTCATGTTTTAAGGTTTGTTTCTCAATCTAAATCTTTGGTTTTCTTGTTTCCACACAGTCTGCTGTTCCCTTCTGGCCTGAAAACGACACCAAGCGGTTAAAAGTCAAAGTGGAGGGTTGTTTGTCGCCCCCACTGATAATTGACTTCACGCGACCAGAGAATTGCCTCCTGCTGCACCTAGACAAATCTGTAGGTGGACCCACGAATGTGTGTTATGGACTTTTGGACACATCCAGCTTTAAAATGTGTCAGATTATCATAAAGATTGTTAAGGGAAGCTCTAAGTTACAGCACTCGAGCTTGTTGATCTCTGTGCAGGTGGGAGGGATCATTCTAGACGTGAATCTGTCCGAGCACTCGGCCACGATTCGGTTCTCCGAGTACCACGACGGCGCCGCCCCCTTCCTCATCATCAACCACACCAAGGACCAGACTCTGCAGTTCCACCAGAGGTGAGAAAGCAGAGGAGAAATAAACAGAAGAGAAGACCAGAAATGAGAAGATACAGCAATGCTGCTTTGTGGCAGCATCGAATTATCAGTCAGTTTCACTGAATTTACAAACCATATGGAATGAAATTCATTTTGTGTCTGTTTTCGCGAGGAAACCAAATTGCATGCGTAACATGCTCTGCTGTACTATTCAGTGAGATTGTCGTGAAAACCTCCTTTCAGAGTTCTATTTGATTAATGTCGTGTTTGTGTTGCAAGAAAAAACCTCCAGAAAGAGTCTCAAGTCAAACTTCAGTTTTCTAGTTGTTTCGTTCCCCCATTTAGAGTCTTTCTTAATTTTTAATACCTTCATGTGTTTTTAACGTTTTGTCTTATTCATGTTTTATGTCTCCTCACTTGTTCAATTTCTAACCACTCACTTAAACAGCGAATTCACATTTTACCTGCAAATCTGGTTCCTTCATGCAAAGCATTACATTTGCATTTTTGGCCTGTTTTTTTTTTTCTTTTTTCTTTTTTGTGCCCATGGAACGACGACACCGTTCTCCTGTTGCAGCAGCCTCAGACCATGAAGTCGTTCCTCACTACCAGTGTTTGTTTAACAGCCATTTATTTATTTTCTTTTTGTGTGTGTGTGTGTTGTGGGTCATGCAGCGCCCGGAAAGAAACATCGTGGGTGGCTGACGAGCTGCTCGACCTCTCCTTCTCAGTGGAGGAGGACAGGTAGAAGAAATAATGTGACCGATAGAGGAAACTCTTCTGACTCACTCTCAACTCAAGTGGAGACAATTTAGTGGGAAGAGACGACTCAAAACGGGGAACTCGAAGTGCTGCATTCGATTGTTTCTTGCTGCCCTCATTTTGTGCAGTTAACCATTTGAGCATCCGGCCAGAAGGCGTAAATACGCAACTGATGCAGCACTCGAATATAAATTGGGGTGATATATGTTGAATATGTTGAAACTTCGTTCTCACCCTTTCTTGTGAGCACACATTTGAGTGCAGAGTGTGGTCAGACGCAGAGGGAAGGTAACGAGAAGAAAACCGCTTCAGCGCCGTTTCTGATCTGTGTAATCTGCTCCTGTATCAAACCCAAACACCAGCTCGAGTGAACGTCATTAGGTTGCCAAAAATCTCTTTCATCATGATACTGAGTTTGTATTGATGCTAAATCCCGAGGAAAGACTCCCATCGCTCATCGCTCCGTATGTTCGCTGATCTTTTTGTCGCTGGTGAAGGTGCAGTATGTAAAAGTTGTGTAGTGTCACTTTTGTGCATTAGGTGGCAGTATTGAGTCAATTGACACCCAGTTTATCTTCAGTCTTGATAAAATCCTCACAGATATTGGCTGTTTTGGAAAATTGTCCAAGAGCTTCAGTCTCACCTCTGTTTTTACTGCCGACTGAAGATAAACTCGGGCTGTATTTACAAGACTTGATCGGTTAACTTGTTGACTTACAAGTTTCAGGAGCTGAACAGTAGAGAACAGACAGGAAGGCTTCTGTTTGATTTTCAAGTGTGATTTTAAAATTTTCAAATGCTTTAAGTTGAGCGGATGGCAGAAAGGAGTCACTAGAATTTCATCTGTCTCCTTTAAATATTTGTGTCAGTTCCAGCAGTTTGTCTCTTGATAAGTGTCAGCTTTATTAAGAAACTGAGGCCAGACTTCACACTGGATTCGACAGGCTGGGACTTGGTGAAGTAAGGATAAGACTAGCTCACATACTGCACCTTTCTGTATGGCTGGTGTTCAGTACACGGAGCAGGTTAGACACGTGAAGCCATTTTACTCTGTGTTCTTTTGACCTCTGCTGCAGCCTTCTCATCTTTACTCGTAGAAGTACTCGCTTTGACCGCCGCTGACTTGGATGGGATTCTTCCGAAAGGAATCGCACCTGCTGCTTCTTCTAGCCGTTCTGTTTCGTCGACTAGTTTTTCGCCGTTATTCTTTCAGCTCCATCTGTAGCCTGTGGCTTCTCTACTCGTTGTTTCTTTCTGTGTTTCATCCCCTTTGCGTCTGCTTTCGTTCCATTGGAACCTGAGATGAGTGACAGTGTCACTCTGCGTATGTCGACCTTCTTCCAGGAGAGATACAGGGGACTTTTGGGTGTTTGTCTGCTGTGGTCTCACATTTCTCTGTACCGATGGGAGGAGTTCATCTATTCTGAGAGACAGGTCCTTTGGATTAGCATGGCGGTAACTTTTGGTGGACTGGCGCTGTCCCATCGTCCTCTGTCTTTCCGTCACACTGTTCCTTCATCTTCCATTTTTTGCTTCACCGCCCTCTGAGACCAGTGGACCTTGTTTGCTTTCAGTAGCTCCAGTAGTTTCGTGTCTGATGAACTGAAGGTGCGGTTTGTTCCCGTGCAGCTCGCAGAAGGAGACGGAGCAGGAGCAGCTGCAACCCGGGACCGCCGTCCACTACACCTGGACCGAGCCCGCCGGCTCCCGCGAGCTTTGCTGGAAGTGCGGCGCGCACAGCGGGACGCTGAAGAGCGAGGAGGTACCGCACACAGTCCAGAATGATCTTTTTTCTTCTTGATCAAACCTACGTTCTCCTGCAGATCCAGCGAATTACTGAAAAGTCCCCTTGGCTGAGCCTTTTTTGTTTTAAAGAAATGGTTTCACAGATTTGCAGCTTGTCCACCTGGTCATTTTTCCTAATGCTTAAACACTCATAAGTCTCCTAAAACCAGTCGTTTGAGTAAAACTGACATCTTAAGGACTCTTTATTGTCTCTTTTCTTCCCTCACATCTTTAGGACCTGCTGGAGAACATCAACAACGAGGGGAAACTTTTCGTGGTTTCCTTTTATGAAGGTGAAGAACAAGAGTTTTGTTTCATTAGTTGAACGCTGCTTCCTGTTCCTCATATCGACATAAACATGTTTCCATCCATACAAACTTCTGGTAACGAGAAGTAATCGGATCTCTTAACAACATGACTTGATGCCATGAGCTAAACTTCAGACAGGAGCTGTAAAATGAATATGTTAAAGGTTACGTTCTTGTGGAGGACCCCGATGTTTGGCCTCACTGATGACTGGATGACATGTGCAGGTCTCCAACGGGTGGTGCTGTTCACTGAGGAGCAGCAGGTCTTCAAGGCCCTCTGTGAGAACGAGAGGGTGCAGCTGGCCCAGCAGGAGATCATCCTGTCGCTGCAGAACATGGGCGTGTCTCTGGTCAACAACAGCAGCGGCCAAGAGGTTTCCTTTATCGGGATCACAAGGTTCGGTCAACTTGATGCACAAGATGTTGCATCGATGCATGTCTTTAAAACTTCAACGGTGTTGTGATGCTCAGGATGTTCGAAATCAAACTCACTATTTTGCTTCGGTGGTTTCCGTGGCAGCTCCGATGTGGTGTGGGAGGTGAAGCCAAAGAAGAAGAACCGCTGGAAGACTCTGACCACGAAAGAAGCCGACATGTTGGAGAGCAGATTCAAAGAGTACATGGAGTCCGGCCCGGTGGACCACGCCATCGTGGAACTGGAAAACAATTTACAGGTGACGCTCTTCACGCTGAATATCTGAGATATTTAGTGGGGTATGTGAATGTAATAATCATCTGGCAATGAGTTGTGGGCTCACTGATTCGATTCGTTGTGCGTCGCCCCCCCCCCAGGTCAGCTTCACTCCCAACGGCGTGGACATGAGGATGCTTCAGCCCACTGATGCTCCTCTCAGGAGGCACTTCCTACCCGGCGTGAAAGTGGAGTACAGTGTTTCGCCGCGCCAGCGATCCTACCGCGTTCAGATCAATCGCATACAGGTGAGCCGACAAACCGTTTCAAACTTGCACCCTCATTTTGGAGAGAGAGCGATAAGTTTCGACCTGGTTCATCTCTCCTTTCTTTCCACTGGTTCCTCAGTTTACATGTCTGTAACTTTTCCTCATGCAGATCCAGAATCAGCTGCCAGGGGCGATCTTTCCCTATGTTTTCTACCCAGTGAAGCTGCCAAAGTCCATCACCATGGACTCAGGTCTCTCCCCAGCTCCTTTTCCCACAGTTTCCTGCTTTTCCTGCGGCATCGTTGGTCCCCAATGAAGTTATCTTTTTATTCCCTTCTTCCTGCAGAACCCAAACCTCTGACTGACATCAGCATCGTGACCAGAGCAGCTGGACACTCCGATATCTCCCGCATCAAGTTAGTCCCGGTTCTTTTGGCACTCTTCTCACTCCCTTCGTGTTGCACTTTTGCGTTTCCTGTCCTCAGAAGTCGATACATTCTTCTCCAACTCTATTGTTTATGGTGGGTTTTTTTCAGTCTTTCTCCAAAGTGCTTATTGAAATGTGTGTGTGCGCGTGTGCACTTTCAGGTACTTTAAGGTGCTGATTCAGGAGATGGATCTGAAGCTCGATCTCGGCTTCCTTTATGCCATTCTGGACCTGTTGAGTCAAGAAGACGCCAACACTGTGACATCGGAGCAGGAGGTCTGCATCATGCAATTATTTTCTTTTATATTAAGTGAAGTTCCTCATTGTGGAAGTCTCATTTCGGTGCTTTTCTCCCTCCTGTAGGTGGAGCTGTTTGAGAAAGACATTGAGTACATAAAGACTGAACTGGACAACGTGTCTGCTGCCGACACGTCTCCAATCAGCCTCTATGAGTACTTCCACATCTCCCCCATCAAGGTGTGTGAGTTTAACGAGTATTCTATAATCGCCCTCAGTACAGTACAGTGAGGTGAGTTATCTGCAGATGAATACATAGGAAGCTGAAAGAAAACGCTCCTTTTGATCGACAAGAACGTTAGATTATCTCGGCTGCGTATCTGATCGGGTGAGACCGACTCCTGCCTGCATGCAAACCTACTGACTGACTGCAGTTGTCTTGGGTGATTGATCAAAAGTAGAGCAACAATTCTTTAACACTGAACCAGTTCCAGTCCATCTGTTTCATGGTTGTGCTGGGGGTTTTTTCTGTATTTTCAGCTGCACTTGAGTTTTTCTCTGAGCTCCGGTGGGGAGGATGGCTTGAAAAAGAAGCGGGATTCTGAGCTGATCCCTGTCCAGTCGCTCAACCTGCTCCTGAAGAGCATTGGAGCGACGCTCACTGACGTGCAGGACGTTGTCTTCAGGTAGAAAGCCACAAGAGCCACCAAACACACAAACAGCACTCTTCTCTTCTTGTCGTTTGGTTTGTAGGTGGAGGAATATTGGTTGACTGCTCCTCTTGTTTGTTGCAGACTGGCCTTCTTTGAGTTGACCTTCCAGTTTTGCACCACTCAGCAGCTCCAATGGGAGGTCATCCGGCACTATTCTAAGCAGGTATAGTACACTTGTAGATTGCTTCATACGGAAGTGTCTGTTTCATGGGATTCATGTTGTTTGTCAGTGATGCAAAGCTCGAAAGGAATTGAATCTGGAGCGGTTTGGTTCTGTTTCAGGCGATCAAACAGATGTATGTGCTGGTGCTGGGCCTGGATGTGCTTGGAAACCCCTTCGGCCTAATCCGGGGCTTGTCTGAGGGCGTGGGGGCTTTCTTCTACGAGCCCTATCAGGTGAGAAGGCGCGGTCACTCAAGCAACGAAGAGCCGTGAGTGCGTGTCTGCATTGAGACTTGGAAACACGTCCGTGTCTGTGTTCTCAGGGAGCGATCCAGGGTCCTGAGGAGTTTGTTGAGGGAATGGCTCTGGGGGTGAAGGCTCTGGTTGGAGGAGCTGTGGGTAAGAGGCGAGCAGGCGCTCAGCACGCCGAGGGAACCACGAACCAATGATTGAACTTCCTCCATTGAAAGTATAGACATCTTGACACGGTTCTCTTTTCTTGTGCAGGCGGGATCGCCGGTGCGGCCTCCAGAATAACGGGCGCCATGGCGAAGGGCGTCGCCGCGATAACAATGGATGAGGAATACCAACAGAAAAGGCGGGAAGCCATGAACAAACAGCCCAGTGGTCTGAGAGACGGGCTGACCAGAGGTGGAAAAGGACTGGTGTCGGTGCGTACCATCGCTCTTTTCTTTAGAAAAGGCTGATGTGTTATTTTGTCTGTAAATGTAGCAATGTGACACAAACGGTGGGAATGACTCTGCAAAGTGACCCGACCAGAAACACACCAGACCACCAAACCTCGTGGTCATTTATTCGTGGTCATTCTTGTCTCTTTTACTTTTCAGGGGTTTGTCAGTGGGATCACAGGAATCGTTACCAAACCCATTAAAGGTCTGTTGGATTTGACTCCGAAAACTGCAGTATTATTCCTCCAGTTAGTTTGGACTGTGATCAGGTCATGAAACGTTGTGCGTTCGCTGTGTGTGACTTCACAGGGGCCCAGAAGGAGGGAGCAGCGGGCTTCTTCAAGGGAGTCGGCAAAGGTTTGGTCGGTGCGGTCGCCAGGCCCACCGGGGGCATTATCGACATGGCCAGCAGTACCTTCCAGGGCATCAAGAGGTCAACAATGCTTATGTCATGTAATGTTTGCGCGCACTGATTTTTAGTCTCCAGACACGGTTCGTGATTCCTGCCTATTTTTTTTAGGGCTGCCGAAACCTCACAAGACATCGAATCTCTTCGTCCGCCTCGCTTCATACACGAGGACGGCGTCATCCGGCCGTATAAAGAGAGGGAGGGCTTTGGGAGTCAGATGCTCCAGGTAGGAACCTTCAGCACTGCAGGCAGAACCAACGAATAAGCTGCCACCAAGTATCCCATCAACTTTATTTCACTTTTTCAGCCTTTCTTGAGTTAGTTTGGATCAAACCAGCTCAGTTGTCGTTCTCCTCGCGGCTGCGAATGACTTTCACTTTGTACTCTGACTTAGTTCCCAGCGTCCGTTCAGTCTGTTGTGTAGCTCTGATTCTGTTTGGATCTGGATTCAGGTATTTCTCTTGAGGTTCTGGGTGGAAATAGTCACTCAGTTGCGTTTTTGAAGGTCAAAAATCACCAGAGTCGCTCATACTGAGCTGTCTGACTCTAGCAACCTCCCGCTGAAGACTGCTCAGAGCTGCCGTGATGTGAGGTGTGTGGTTTTTAGTGCAGCTGAGAAGTGTTTGCAGTTGGATTCACAAGGACTCTTTGTCGTCATGAAACTTCTGTGCAGGCCTGTTGGACCGAGTGGGTGGAGGTTTCTACTTTTGAGGCTCAGGTCAGAATCAAAGTGTGTAGCTGATAGTGAACATGGACACAGAAAGGTGACAAATACAAGTGCGTCACTGGCATATTAGGCTTCTGAATGAAGCCCAACTTCAAGTGTTAATTTCAATTTCTTCTTGTGTGGACGGTGAAGAATTCATCCATTCATACAGCAGGTTTCCTTTCATCACTTTAGTCGAAGCATCTCACGTTTCATTCCAGCCCAAAATGTTCGATTTGTCACCTGTCTGTTCTGTTTGCTTTAGAGGTTGCGTCCGTGCGTGTTTGTGCGTCTCATGATTCAATCTTAGAAATCAAACAAAAGCAATAAAAGAGGGAGTATTTCTGAATAAACCCCACCAATTGGCACCTTATGTACACAGCATGAGTTGAGTGTCAAACTTCCACTTTTATTCTAATTTGTTCTTTATTTGTCATGTGTGTAGTAGTGTGCACACAGAACCCCCCCCCTTCCCCCCACCCAGCAGCACCTGACAGTAGTGGTGTGGGTAGAGATGAGCTGGTGTCTGTGCGCCCTGACCGTCGCTCTCCCCTCTTGTCGTGTCCACAGAGGCGTCTGGCCCACAGCGGCGGGAGAGCCAGTGTGTCAGACGATGAGCTTGATGAGTGAGAGGCAGCGAGAGCTGCGGCAGTGTAGCCGTCTGCAGCCTTTGCCGCTGCACGTTTTGGTAGCCGCTCTGGGCGGTTTAGAAGAAGTAGCAAAGCAGAGGGAGAAATATGTCAGTCAGAATCTGCTGAATGTATTTCCCACTTTTTTATCGTGTGATAATTTAAATGTTTTCTTCCAGAGTTTTTGTGTTTCATTCTTTTCCTTTATCATTTCTATGTTTATTGTGTTATTCCATCCACTTTTCGTTGGACCATTTATGTTCCCTTCTTCTCTGGTGATTTGTTTCGTCCTTGTGTCTGATTCATTATTCTTTCATCTCCTTTGTTCGTTTCGCTCCTGTTTTGTTCTCAATAAAAGGTTTCCATCCAAAACGTCCACATTTCTTCCTCATCTTTGTTCCATCACGTCTCTCGTCACCTCCGCTGAACGCTTCCTTCTTTCGTGGCCGCACCGTTTACTTGTCTGCAGAGCGCCTTCGTGACTCATTTTTAACAGTCTGACAAAGCGTTCGGCACACTTTGCTGAACATTTTGTCAGACCGACAATGTCCTCGTGCCTTTCAAAATAAGATGATAAAAACCCTCAATGAATCTTTTTTTTTACTCTCTCACCTCTTTCAGAAAATTGAGAACGGACGTTTTGCCAAGTACAGATACTTTGCTCACGCTAAAGTCAATGAGTCCGACTTCCTCATGATCACCAAGAGGTGAGTGTTCATCGAGCTTCGTCGTTTCATCCATGACCTTCACTGAGTCACCCTGGTTCACCAAGTACACAGAGATGTGATGATATTAAGTTAGTATAGGAAAGAGGTGAAAAAGCATTAATTCAAGGCTGTAGATGTTTAGTTTTTGCTTAAACGCTAACTTCCGTTCTTGCCTGCTGGCTAGGAGGAGGAAACAAAACTCGACAGTAAAAATCCCAAAATGAACAGCAGATGGCAGCGTCCTCTTGTGTCCAGAGGAGTAAAGGCAGAAAAGTTTCACAATGTAACTCTTGTCAGAGTCTCCTGTTCCTGGTGCAGCTCACTTAAAGTCTGTTTGTGTTTTCTGAGCCCAAACGAGTTCAGCCAAACATCCTGTTTCAGACTCTCCGTTCCTTCTCCAGCCTTTCACTGACCAGAGGTCCTGTTGGACCCTCTCAGAGCCACTTGGACAGCCTCCTTCATGTCTCTTTTTCCTTTTTTTCTGTTTCAGGGGAATATTTTTCGTCACCAAAGGCACGTTTGGTCAGTTGACGTGCGAGTGGCAGTATCTGTTCGATGAGTTCACCAAGGACCCGATGATCGTGGAGGACCGCCGGCTTCGCATCGAGGCCAAGGCATAACACCCTGTTTTTACCGGCCTCACCTTGTGTTCTCTACCTGTCGTTATTGTTGCTAAACTTCACCTTTTGCGCTGCAGGAGAGGGTGAAGTCGGTCTTCCACGCCAAAGAGTTTGGGAAGATAATAAACTTCAAGACTCCAGAGATTGCCAAGGTGATAACTGGCCTCCCCTCCTAAATTGTGCTGAACCGTTCACTTAACTTAATGATCACATGGAACTGAACTCTTGTGTCATCAGGCCAAAATAACGTGTTCACCCAACACTTTTCTAACCTTCTTTTTCTCTTTTTTTCAGTGGGTTCTTGCCAAATTGGAGGATGCAAGAGATAGTTTACCTAAATACTGACCTCCACACACACACACACACACACACACACACACACACACACACACACACGTTCCTGTGTGAGGGCCTGTGTCAGTGCCTTTGTTCAATACTGCATGCCAGTTTAGTTTTTTCAAAGCTGTAGGCTGATTGCTGGTGTGTGTGTGTGTGTGTGTGCGTGTTGGAGCCGCAAACACTGATTGAGTAGTTTGTGTGTGTGTGTGTGTGTGCGTGTGCTTGTGTGTGTGTGCAGGTCTCCTTGGAAGTGCTACGAAACGTACCTGCGCACTCTCGTCCATTCGGCAGAGCCGCTCCGAATGCGCGGGGAGCCGCTCTCTGCCTCACCCTCTGATTGCACTCATCATTTTGCACATGTGTAGTTCATTTCTGACGGTTTTTTCCTCCGAAGCAAACCGTCGTCGGAGCGCATAGACTCGCACACGCTTGGTGATACCTTCACGAACCTCGAAGACTTTTGAGTGCCACTTTCTTCCTGACCGCCTTGTAGTTTTCTGCTCGCTACACTCGAAACTCTCTGTGTCGCTACGGTTGTTGTTCATCATCTAATCATTTAAAAAAAAAAATAGACAAAATAGAGACTCTTGAATACCACTGAGGCCAAATAAACCAAGATTGTTGTAGCACAGCCCGATGTACATTGTCTCTTGTCCTGGGTGCTGGAATAGGGACCTAAAAAGCTAATTAGGATCTTGTTTTAATACTCATAACTTTCAAACGTGCATCCTGGAAGCCTCCTCAGTTCTTCTTCTCTTTTTACTTGTATGTGCAAAACAGAGACTGTGGAGATGCATGCTATTTTTATACTCTATTGACATGTATCGCTCTGCATAGATGACCCCGTATAATCTCCTGTCTGTACATATCCACCCTCATGTCCGTCCGTGTCGCGGCGTTACGGATTGTAATTTTTATGTTTTTATACTGCACATATGCAATGCCGACGTGTGGATTGATTATGCAGAGCAAATTATATTTAAAAGAGAGAAACGCTAAATTATAATTAACTCGCTGTTAACTGATGTGTACTTTAAAGTTTGGTTTCTGGGTGCATCATAATTGCGTATGATTTGGTCGTTGTTTTGTCGTTTACTTTCGAAAGGGGGAGGGAAGGGACAACTTTGTTGTCGTGGCTTCATTCTTTTTCATGCCGTTTTCAAGGGAAAAAAAATAAAATATCTGTTTCCAGTTTCGGTACATCTTCTCGTAGTTTTTGTGTCAAGCAAACGCGTCCCACATTTTTTAAAATTAAATATCGATTTGGTTTATTGAAAATAGGCAGAACTATAATTAGGGGTTTTTTTTCACAGCACAACATTTTTTTTTTACAGCTGAACAAAGGGAGAAACTTTCTCACAGTTTGAAGGCACTTCCATGTCCAAGTTAAAGGAAAAGAAAAGTCGCTCACACCATCTTTCAGTCCCACTACAAAGTACCGATTGCAGTTTGTATCTGAAACTAGTCGGAGTGCAGCTCTGATTCCCACTGATCGCTCTTCTCGGTTCAGGATGGCTGCGAGTTTTCTGTCAAAACAAGTGCACTTCCACATGCGACGTCCACTTATACCTCACAAGTTGCAGAGGAGTTTAAACGCCTCCTTCACTGTTCACGTTGCATACATGGGAGCATTAAGGCCTCTTTTGTAGCACACCGTGATGCTGGAAGGTGGATGGCAGAGAACAGCTTGCAGTCAGTGGGTGTAACTGCACAGGGGAACAGCGCGACATCACCCTGCTGTGTTTCCAACAGCGGCCAAGACGGACGCTGCTCAACATCAGCTTCTCACTGAGCAGCTCTTTGCTGCCAGAACCTGATTGAGCGATTTCACTAACTGAAGATTTTGACTCATTACATCCCTAAAAAGCAGAATAAGTTCTAAAAACAAATCTATACAAAGTTGCATTTTAAACACAGTAACCTACATGATCAGAACTTTGAGTATATCCATCGCAACTTCTTCTCCTCCTCTTCGGCTGGAGATGTTTCGGGAGCAGGAGCGCTCTTCTCTATGATAAAAACCCCATTGGATGGTCGTGATGCTAACTACGAGGAGGTCAAGCGACTTCACGCCTGCGCCCGCTCCTCTACACCAGGTTGAACTCCTTCAGGTTGTGTCTGAGGATGGTGTCCTTGACGGCCACGAAGACGAAGCGGATGTTCTCGGTGTCGGTGGCGCAGGTCAAGTGGGAGTACAGCGTCTTCTCTTTGTCCTCGTTTTGTTCTTGGTACATCTTCAGGATGAAGTTTTGGGCCGCTTCGGCATCCTGCTGGGGTCCTGCGGTTCGGGGGAAGGGGGGGGGGCGGGTTCAGTGCGAGCTTTAAAGTATCTTTTGTCGTATAAAACCAAAGCTTTGGGCTGTGAGGTTTCTTTCTGGAGACATTTCCCTGCTCACAATGTTTGACGTCTTCCTCACCTGTGAATTCTGGGAAGTAGGTGGCGAGGTGAGAGTGCATGATCTTCTCCTTCAGGATGTCGGTCTTGTTGAGGAAAAGAATGACAGAGGCCCGCTGGAACCAGGGGGTGGTGATGATGGTCTTGAACAGGGCCATGCTCTCCTCCATGCGGTTCTGAGAGAGCGCGAGAGAGAGAGAGCGAGAGAGAGACAGAGTGTTAAAAGTCAAAGTCAGTCACTGAGCTGCTGCCTGCCTGCAGCGCTGAGCTTCTGCGTTGCCCTCCCACCTCGTTGTCGCACTCAGCCAGGACCTGGTCGTACTCGCTGAGCGCAACGAGGAAGATGATGGAGGTGACGTTCTCGAAGCAGTGGATCCACTTCCTCCGCTCCGACCTCTGACCCCCGACATCCACCATCCTGTCGCAGCAGAAAAAGATGCCGATAGCGAAGTGACTATTGCCACTTGCCCGTGCAGAAGCGCTTCATCTGCACGATTCTCACTTGAAAATGACGTTGTCCATGTCGAAGGGATATTCGATGATGCCCGTGGTCGGCACGCGGACTCTGAGGATGTCCTGCAGGTCGGGCAGATAGGACGGCTCCGCGATTCGATCCAGGTCGGTGAGGTAGCTGAAAGATGCGCAAAGGACGAGGAGAACTGAAGAGGAATGACGCAGTCACCCAAAGTGTTGACTGCTAACATGCGAGCGACTAATTGCTTTTAACCATGAGAGACTAAATTAAGGTTCTGGAAGTTTCCATGGAGATTCTTTGGGCTGCAGAGCTGCTGTCTGGATGTACAGCCCACCAGCCAGCTGTTGTCCTAAAGTTACCTCTTCGCTAAACTCCTGTTGACCGTTTACTTTGTAATCCTCAATTAATTTTGTCTCCCTGGCGACAACAAGCAACAGTGTCTGTCCTTGGTACCTGCAGTGTCTCAGCAACCATCACATTTGACCCCGTGAACTGCATGTTCTCCTGTTCAAAGTGTCGTTGCATGCAACTCACAGAGCTAACGACAAACCTGAAACACCAAGTGTCCAGTAACATCTGTGGCTTTCTTTTTTGTCACGAGAAAGAAGATGGAGCAGCCGTCTGTGAAAAAACTGAGCAACATGGCGGCGACCAGTCAAACTCTCACTATTTGGTGGAGTCAGAGAGCTGGTACTCCCTGCGCCGGTCGTAGCACTCCTGGATCCCCGCGTCGTTCCACAGACTCCGGATGCCACCGACCAGGCTCTGGTCCATCTCCTCCACCTTATCCACCTCCACCTCCAGGACGGCATCTGCATGGCTCTGAGGACACACACACACGCAGCTGAACAAGAGGAGACTGCCCCTCCACAGCCTCCTGTCCAGACAGAGGAATGGCTGCAGCAAGTGGCTGCTCCGGCACTGAGCCGGCTGTGAGTTGGCGCGGGGGTGTTTTGGGGTGGGTCCGTACCTGGTTCTGGGGATCAGCGAAAGCCACATTGAGCGGTTCCATGGCGCGGATCATGGCCTGCATGGAGGTGTAGATGTTCTGGAAAACCAGCTTGGCGTAGCTGCGCTTGTCCTCGTCGCTGTATCCTCCTCCGTGGATGATCCTCATCTGTTTGATGAACGTGCTCTTCCCACTCTCCCCGGTGCCTGTAAGGAACAGCCGGCAACTCACGAGGAACTCTGTCTTCACGCGCAGCAACGAAACTGAACTGTTTTCTTCCTTATTGTGAAGGAGTTCAATCGAACTTGCGAAGGAGCGACTTTTCAAAGGTCTCACGTCTGATGTCACAGAGTGAAACCAAGTGAAGACTTGGTCCATTCAGGCCAATAGGACCATTTAAATGGAGGACATTTGACTCCCAAAAAGACAACTGTCAATCAGTCATGTAGGTGCAGGAAGGAAGGATGAACTCCTTCCAGCTTACACTTAATATATGAAACTTTTGGGGCCTAATGAAACCTTTCTGGACAGAAACACACACACACACACAAAAAAAACACACACACACACACACACTGCACACTGCTAATTCTCTCACTCAGACAACATGACGCTGAGTGTTTTTGCTTAACAAATGTGTTTGTTAACAGACCAGAATATTTTCGATGTTGCATGTTGTGCACGCGTGATGCGCGCGTCAGTCATTGTGCGGCGGTCATGTCGTGACTGACGGTTCGCCTCGAGGTCTGGCCCCCGCAATCAGTCGGAGCAGCGCCTGCAGTTTCTCAGCCTTCCTGCCTGCTTTGCATGGCATCATGACAACTTGTGCCTTCACATCTCGGCAACCAAGGCTTAGACAAATTCAGCCCGATTTGAATGTACCTTGTTTACAAGTCAAGTTTTCTCCAAGGAGTGCCAAGTTTGACTAAGAAGGGCCCACAAGAACAGAGTTATGTCTGAGTTGTGTGATATGATTATTATTGTGGCTTTCATGTCTCTATATTAGATCTGTTTAGGTCCCCAATTTTTTCGTAGGTGACTGAGAACACATCAAGTTAAAGTTAAATTGGCCATTTTTGATTGTTTTAAGCAATTTCCTACACAAATTTGTTGTTTTTATGTCATTTAAAACACATGCATGTTTCCAGTTCTTTCAAACAGACAAAATAACATGCGGGTGGTTGGAAAGCGTGCTGCAGAAAATTCCTCCTGATGGAAGAAATTCCTAAAGTTCCTGCTGGAAAGTTCCTCACTTGAGAGCACGCAGGCACACCACCAAACCTCAGGACAGGAAGTTCCCAGCTACACAAAGCTGAACGTTCCACCAGGAAGGTTGGTGAAAGTGCTGCTCAATATATTGTTTTATCTCCAGTCACACTTCATCTTATTAGCTGAGCGAAAGACATTTTTAGGTTTGGAGGTTTGATCGTATTTCAAGGATGAAATACAAAATAAAACACAGACTGAGAAATTTGATCACTTTACATCAAATCAATGTTTTTTAAACAATATATTCTAGGTGGCAATTTCTAATTCCTTATAAGTTGCCCTCTACACTTCAGTGTGAGCTGTTGTGGGCTGTGTGTTTGCACTGACCGTCCTTTTTAGGAAAACTGCGGGTGAAAAACCTTGCAGCTCGCGTTGTGCGCTTTAAAAGATTTGCATGCGTTTTGCATGAAGTGCAGCCACAGCAGCTAGTTTTGGCTTTCAAACGCACCGCTGCCTGACCTGGGTGCTGCCACAGACTCTGTGAGGTGCAGCCACACCAACCCATTATGATGTGTGCTGCTGGAAACATTTAACGAAACTTTTGTCTGTCTTCGAATGGACCAATCCGACACTTTCAGTGAGAGATGTTGACAGATTCAGGCGCACAAGGTCACAATCGATAGAGGGGAAACAAACGTGGCCTTTCAGTTCAATTAATGTTAAAAAAAAGTCATGTAAAGATCAGACTGAACTTTAAACAACTTCGGTCCCCCAAGCATCAAAGAGTAACGCCACAGATTTGACGTTCAGCCACACATGGTGATTTGGGTGAACTGTTCCTGTTTTACAAGTCTTGAAATACAGAATAAGAATCGAATAAAAGTCCACTTTGGTTCATTTTTTGCTGTGGTTTCCACATCAATCTATCTTTGACAAATGTAGCTCAGTTGTTCAGTTTCACTTATTGTTTTAAATGTCCTGTAGTTAGTAAAACAACTTTCAAACCTCATTAACTACACCAAATGAGTCCCTTCTTTAGACTTATCGAATCAGAGGACATAAAATAAAACTGAATGCGGCCCACTTGGGGGTCCCGAGCCTGTTGTTGGGAAACCCAATGTGCAACCACTCTGTTCTGCCCCTCATACCTGATGTAAAGGTGTGGTCAGGGGCTCAGTCATGGCTGACTCCCACCAGACCAAAATCCCCTCAGAGGTGAAACAAAAGTGTGTGAAGCATGTGAGGCTCCAGTGATGCTCACCCAGCAGCAGCAGCTTCAGCTCCCTGCGGGAGTCCTTCTTGTCCTTCCGCAGCTGCTTCTCGATCTCCTCGTTGATCCTCTGGTTCTCCCTGTCCTCCGCAGACAGGCAGCATCCAGCCATCCTGGACACTCACTCAGTCGACAAGAAGTGGTGGAAAAAAAAAGTCAACCTGAACCGAGAGATGTCTCTCTCCTCTCTTTTCTCTCCCCTCCCTCTTCAAAGACTCAGAGGAGAACAGCGCAGCGCATCTTTAAAACAACTAAACGGATTTTTCCGTCTCCCTCAGAAGTCCAACTAAAGGTAAACAGGAGCAGGCGGAAGTTTATGATGCTCTAAAGCAGCTTCTGGATGCAAAAAAATGAGAGGATGCTGCGCCTTAGGCCCTTTTTCAGCGAAGGGTTTTTCAGGACGCAGGGCAGCGGCCAGTGTGACCCTGAAGGGACTCTGGTCCACCTTTATCCCCTGCAGGATGGGGAAGGCGTGGCCCCCCCGCCTACAAATAAAGTGGGAGGTCTGCCCTCACGTGCAGCCCGGGGCGGGCTGCCAGGAAGAGGGGAAGCGGAAAGAGCCAATGAATGAAGGCCCATGCTTCCGGGCACACCTGCTTAGATTGCCTGGAGTCACTGACTACTGCCCCCCCCCACATCCCCCAGGAATCATTTTGAATAAAACCCAGAAGGTTTGTCAGCGTCACATTCAAAACATTCATCAGCGATCTGGAATAAATGATGAGCTGTGTTCACTGACGATCAAGTGTTGGAACACATTCAGTTCACCGGGGAGAAATATTCTGTATTAATCCAAGTTAAATTATTAATAACTGCCTGAGCCTAGATAGATAGATAGATAGATAGATAGATAGATAGATAGATAGATAGATAGATAGATAGATAGATAGATAGATAGATGTGGCCCTGAGCCAACAGATGACTCATTATTTTAATATCTTTACACATCATGTGGTATTAATTTATTATGATGTGTGTGTTTGCCTTTGTGGGCTCAGATCTTTGTGATTAAAATAGACTCCAGAAGAGTTAAAAAAAAAAAAAGGTCTCTATGACCTGCGAGTGGACAGGACGAAGTGAGACAAAACAAGGACCTGTTTCAGACCAGCTGGATAAATCAAACAATAAGAATTTTTTTGGGGACTTTCAGAGTGTTTTGTGGCATTTTGGTTGTTTTTTCTCAGGTCTTCAGGCCCGTTACGGACCAGAGACTGGTTATTTAATTCATACTTCCTTGTTTCTTGAGTGTTCTGCAATTTTGTATGACTTTACCACTTTGTTGCAGTGTTTGGTTACAAGTGTTTCTCGGACACCTGCACAACAAAGAAAGGAGGTGAGAGGAGACTTACCACTGGTTTTGGAGGAGAAGACGAGGGAGGAGTTTCACACCGGGACCTGAATACTTCCACCTACTATCCCCCTGCTGACTCTCACTGGTGTTGTGATGACTTTAGGAGTGTTTATAGACTCTAACACTGGGTTGGTTTTACTCTGATAAATTTACTGTGTATATTGGCCTGATAAAAAAAAAGTAAAACAAAAAGCAAACATGTAAATAACATTTTTTTTTCTTCCAAAAATGAATTAGCCATTCGACATACGATACAATCACATAGATACATAATTTTCCAATACCGCACATTCAATCCGCCAAAAAAGTAATGATTACAAAGCCAACAAAGATGCTGCCATATATATAGAGAGAGATGTATGTACAATGATTATAGCATTCATAATTGCACTATGCCTCAATAAATGTAAATTACAGGCTTATGTTCTGGAGAACTGGTACAAAAAAATACTCCAAGTAACTTGGGAATGAGGAAATCAGAAGTGCCAATCAAGAACCAAACAGGCTTACTTTGGTACAAAGTCAACATCAACATTCTGCCCATTTACATCGGAACTAGCCAAATTTATTCTCCACTGCTATTGAACTACAACAGTCAAGACAGCCGGGCTGTGATTGGACGATTACAAAGAGACAGCTAAAGTGTGACTGGTCTGCGTTGGGGGGGGGGGGGGGGAGGGGGGGGGGGTCGTAGCCATGCGCCCCCCCCCCCCCCCCCCCCCCCCCCCCCCCCCCCCCCCCCCCCCCCCCCCCCCCCCCCCCGTAGCCATGCGCATGGTTGCGGTAGGACAGTCCGAGCAGTTCGGTGCGCCGGGTGGCCCCTCGCTTCATCGTTGTTGGGGATACTTCTGCCGAATACTTGGGAAAAAAAACTGCAGAAGCCGGCCGGCCGGCCGACGGTCCGCCGTGTTCGCTCTAGCCCCGCCTCTTCCTCTTCTCAATACTTCGCCTCCTCCTCCAAGTAGTAAACAGCGCAAAAGTGGAGTGGTGCTTCACTTGTTTTGGCATTGGCAATAAATACACATATTCCCGTAATAGAAAGCTCCAATGTGGCACGGTTGAACGGAATCGTTGAAGGGCATCGTCTTAGAAACGGCCGCCTGCTCGGCTCCCTTTGGCCAGCGTGGACAAGAGCAGAGTGGAGGTCTCAGAAGTGCCCCGCCCCACAACGTCCAGCAGGATTTTAAGAGCCAATTTTCTCTCACACTTTTCAACTCGAGGGTCTTACAGAGGGGAGCTGGATGTCAGAGGCCCCAATACGGACTGTACGAGTCTGGCCATTCCTCCTCCCGGGAAAAAAAAGAAACCGTCAGTCGATGCCAAACGCTCCTTCAGTAATTTATAAACTACAGTTTCTACCAACGTCACCAAGGACCAGTCAACTGAGTGAACAAGAAGTGATCCGTTGGTGTTCCGCGCGTTGGTCCTGTTCCGGTTGGACGGGTGATGAAGGTTCGATAAAAGGCAGGACGGGACGGAGCGCGCTGCATTCGTCGTCGCTCCGCTTTCCAACAGTTGCAAATCTTCCGCCTTCCTCTTTATTTTCTCTATATCGATGCCTTAAATAGCAAGAAAAAAAGTGACCTCGCCCCAAACTGTCAGGGACCAACAAATCAACTCATGGCAAATAAATTAGTAATATGCAAGCGTTAGCTTTTTTTTTCTTACTCAGGATTTTTCGTTGTTTTCAGGTGTGTGAATGTGTGTGATCTCTTTACAGATTCAGTCAGTGTGTGAGTGTGTGTGTTTGTGTGTACGCGCATGTGCGTGTGTATGTGTGTGTGTGTGTGTATGCGTAGGGCCCCTGCTCCTCTACACCAGGTTGTACTCCTTCAGGTTGAGCTGCAGGATGGTGTCCTTGACGGCTGCGAAGACGAAGCGGATGTTCTCGGTGTCGGTGGCGCAGGTGAAGTGCGAGTAGATGATCTTGTCGCTGTCCGGATTCAGGTCCACAAACATCTTGAGGATGAACTCGCGGCCTGCTTGGGCGTCTCTCTGAGGACCTGCGGAGGGAACCGGAAGGCTCCTTTTAGTGCGACGGCCCACTTTGCACTCGTTATTGTCCGACAATTTTTTTTTTTTTTCAACAAGACCAGAAAAAGGTTCAACATGATGGACTCGATGCTGCTGAGGCTCACCGTCATACTCGGGGAAGTAATCTACCAGATGGGAGTACATGATCTTCTCCTCCAACAGGTCCTTCTTATTGAGGAACAGAATGACGGAGGAGTTTTGGAACCAGGGGTACGTGATTATCGTCCGAAACAGAGCTTTACTCTCCTCCATCCGGTTCTACATGGCACAGAGTGAGAGAGAGGAAGAGGAAGAGAGGAAGAGAGAGAGAGAGAGAGAGAGAGAGAGAGAGAGAGGAGTTAATCACTTAATTAAACTGCAATCCTTCATTCTCATTAAGTACAGATTTTAATAAACGCTGTACTGCACCAGAGGGAGAGCAGAAAAGATGTTCATTTCTCCCCTGCACTGGGTCCTAATGTTTAATTGGAGGAAACAACCAGCATGTTGAAAACAGGCGTCAGACCCCACAGAGCTGTTGAGGACACGTCCTCTCTGCGTCTTAGGTTTCTCTTTCTGATGTGCAGACTCACAGTGACGTAAGCGGGAAGGAAACGTGACTTGACGACAGCTTTGACCGAGTCCAAGGAGAAAATGAGGAAGAGAAGTAAGTTGAAGAAGAAGGAAGAAAATGAATGAGTGGAACGGCGCTGCGGCGCAGCAGCCCACGGCTCCTGGAACGTGTAGTTCCTGCTAACTGTGAGGCGTTGAACGCAGAGAGGGAATTCCCTCGTGCGGATCAATCAAAGATGACCTAACTCAATGCAAAGGCACACCTGCTTCCTCACAAACGAACACACATGCTGCGGCAGGCGCAGCCCGAGGCTGCGTTCACAACAGCTGGCTGATTATTTACAAACGCTTCCCTCGGGGAGCGCGAGGTGGAGCCCAGCCAGGCAGGACAACGAGCGCATTTCCATTGTGTTGTTTGTTTTTGTTTGTTGTCAGCATCCATGATCATCACAGAGGGTGTCGTCCTGATATCGTGTGAAGTGATATTTTTTTGCTGTTGCCAGCGCCGGCCCTCCTCCGCGGTTTTGGCTTTTAGATGGACGATGAACGATACGGTCACTGCAAGATATACTCCAACAATAAAAGAGAAATCACCTCGTTATCAGACTCCACCAAAACCTGGTCGTACTCGCTGAGCGCCACCAGGAACATGATGGATGTGACGTTCTCAAAGCAGTGGATCCACTTCCTCCTCTCCGACCTCTGACCTCCGACGTCCACCATCCTGCATGAGCATCCACAGAAAACAGTCACGTGTTTGGGCTGAAGACTCCTCCTCAAGAGTGTATAGTATTACATAAAACTATAAACAAGAGCAAACAACCCGAACACCATCAGAAAGCCTTCTTTATGTATTTTCTTTAGCGACTGGAAGGCTTGAAGTGAAGGCTGCAGGGAGCAGTATTCATTTCATTGCCATTTGAAATCCCACCGCTAGGTGTCAGTAAATTCACCAATGAAGCAAATTACAGAACAGTGACCACAACTCGAACTTACGTCATCCCTCTAATCTTTTCATAAAAACACAAGTTTACAGCAAAAATGACCAGGAATAAGAAACCCTCACATACACATTCTTGATGTCTCGTAAATGTGTCTTTAAAACACGTCCCTGCGTCTCTTCAATGTGAGCAGACTGCTACAGCTGTATCGCAGCACATCAATGGAGTGAAAGTAACATTTCAGTGGCTGCCAGTGCCTTTTCTGACACCCAGGAGAGCAGGTGAAAATCATAATCCCACCTGAATATGACGCTTTGCAGGTCAAATGGGTACTCGATGATGCCCGTGGTCGGCACTCGAACCCTGAGCACATCTTGCTGGGTAGGAAGGTATGCCGGCTCTGCGATTCGGTCCAACGCGTTCAGGTAACTGAAGAAGAAGGAAAAGGGAAGGATTGGTCATTATGTGACGTGCACAAGCACTTGCAGGTCTTGCGGTACCTTTCAGATCCGGGGAATCAGATTCGTTTTGGTTCAGAGGCCACAAGCAAGTTATTTTGTGCAAAATAAAGGTGGACCAGTAGCATCCAACTCTTTAAACGTCCCCCTGACGACTGGCCGCCTTGTGAGGGCCGAGGGCATCCAGTACTTTTCCAGTCTACTCACTACTTAGTGGAGTCCGAGAGCTGGTATTCCCTCCTCCGATCGTAGCACTCCTGGATGCCAGGGTCGTTCCATAGGCTCTTGATTGCATCTACGTAGGGGTTCTCGAACCTGGTGACCTTTTCTACGTCCACCTCCCTCACAATGTTAGCGTTGCCCTGCAGGGAAAACCAAGACCAAAACGTGCTTGAATAAACTCTGGAGCAACTTCATTCAACAGCACTGAGGATTCATGAAAACTCAACTCATCGTGACTTCATCCAGCGCCCTGTACAAATATAGAAAAACAATCATTGCACCGGGTATGCAGTCCTAATTATCGCTGGTTTATTATCTCATTCACATATTCCATAACCAGAAGTTTCTTTGCATCCCCAGGCTAAGCATGGACCTAGTATTTGGAGCCCAGTTCCCATTGGGCCTATTAGGGGAACTTTTGGCGCCCCAGATTCCCTTTAAAACTCTCCTGTGTCCCACGACAAGAGATCGACATGTCCTGAAACGATTTTGCACGCAGCACCGCACCTGTGCTCCTCTTTTAAAGGGACGCCAGCCTTGAGCCCCTTTGGTTGCAGGTTCAAAGGCTGGACGGTGTTTCTTCACAGGGTCATGAATCACATTTGAGAAACTCGCGTGCGGACAAATTTTAAGGCCAAACATTATGAAGGAGAATTCGTCCATCAAAATCTGTAGTAGGGAAGACAGTTTCCTGCCTGAGCTGATCCTGACTGAGACTGAAGGACAGTTTAGATCTGCAGAGTGACCAACTCGAGTCTTGGCGCTGATAAATCGATAACTTGGGATAGTGACCTTTGAAACAAGTGACCCGTAAATCCAAGAAAATAAGTTGTAGGCACGAGTGACAGGTTTCACTTTCACTTCCCTTCCAGGGCTGTATTGTCTAACATAAACCACTTCCCACTTTGGGCTACAGAGTTAGTACAGATGAGACCGCAGGCATGTTGAGTAACAACACAACCAGACATTCAGTCTATTATGGTCTTTTTGTATTGATGTAACTTCAGTGTAAACTTGCCAAAAACCTGAATTATACGGAAAAAGCAAACGTATCTGTGGAGCTGGAGCACAGAGACTTCAGGTTGAGTCCACTGAGACAGACAGTGGAAGTGCAGCATGAAGGAGAAAGGGTTTATTCAAAAACCATCACGTTTTTGAATGTTACTAAGTAAATAAGCAAATCACCGGTAAAATCGCATGACAGAACAATCACTTCAGCGAGGGAGTGGCCGTAACTAAACTCTGGCCCGGCGAGCGCACACTAGCGCGTTTATTCAGCGGTCACCTGAAATGGTCTGACCTATGAAAGGCATTGTCCGGCTAACGACTTCGCCACGCCACTTCCTTCCGTTCGTCTCTTTTCAGAAGGACCTGCTGCCAGTCAGAGGTCACCGTGGCAACAGCAGCGAGACTACGACTTCGAGCAGAACTCACACGGGTGAAAAAGAGGTGGGGAGGAAATAAGAACTGCGTGTCGCCGCTCGGTTTGGGAAGTGAGGTCAAATTTGGGTGAGTAGGTCTTCGTAGGACAGTCTTGTCTGTTGCATATTGACTGAAAAACCTGCAGCAGTGGGGGGGGATGGAGCAGCGGAGTACTGTCAGGATACAGGAAATGTTAACAAAAAAAAGGCAGGAAATGATTATGGACGGCTGTGCCACATTAGATAGGCCTCACTCTAAAAATACGCAGGCACACAAGCCATAGACAGCGTGTCGAGTCTTCCTCTCTCGCAATTTGTCCCTCTTGATAATCGCTCTTATTTCGCTTCGGGGAATGTGAAGCAGCTTGAGTGGCAGAATCTCCTTTACCTTATTGTGTTCGTATTTGTAGGGGACCTTGAGCGTCTCCGAGGCTCGGATCATGGACTGCATGGCCGTGAAGATGTTCTGGTACACCAGCTTGGTGAAGCCCCGCTTGTCCTCGTCGGAGTAGCCGGCGCCGTGGATGATCCTCATCTGTTTGATGAATGTGCTCTTCCCACTTTCCCCAGTGCCTGAGAAGGTCGACGGGACAAAAATGACACCAAAGGATGAATCGGCTGGAGGACCCGTGAGCAGTAAAAGTCGACCAGGCGACATAATTAATGTGGTGAGGGCTCAAACAAGGAGTCACAGCTCGGTAACACAGCTCAGTCAGTTAGGGCACGCAGGCACTCCGCAAGAACCAAAAGGTTTCATCCACAGCTTCAGGTTTTACTTGTCAATTATCGACTGAGCCGTGATTGGTCCAAAAATTGCTGTGGTTTTTGCACAGGCCAGAACCAGCTGAGTACAAAACACGGTCACTACGACGTCTCAATGAAAAGGCACCGAGCTCGTATTGGACTGCAGATGGTGACTAACAAACACACATCAAGACACAGAGTGGGACCATGCAGGATTGTAGTGAGTCATTTCAGGTCAAGCCAGCTGAAAATACATCAACCAGATTCACTTCACAGTCGGCATTAAAGGTACTTCAGTATCCAACAAGCAACAATGAAACTTTTTATGCATTTCCTTCAGTTACTGATTAATGAGGGCTTCTGTAGAGCTTCTTATCTAAAACGAAAGAATATTTCAGAGAAATTCTGCAATATCAATTTTGCTATTCATAATAATATTGTGCTATCCTGAAAAAGCAATGAAATCAAACAGTCTCATATTAAGATCAATGAAAACTGTCTTATTATGTTTATCGTCATTAAAAAAAACCCTAACCTTTCTTTTTCTCCCCTCTTTATAAACCCTTTACTACCATCTGGAGATGCTTTGACGCATGCTGTGACTGAAGTAACAGACAGCCCATCGTGTGTTATGTCCACTACATGACGGTAAAGACGCTAAAAGTGACAAGTTTAAGGTTTTCAAATCACAATGCGAGTTTAATAAAATCTGATTTAATCGGGGAAAAAACATGCCGCACTCTAATCCTGACAAAAACGAAGAGCTGAACGTATCAGGAGTTAATCCTGAATTGGAAGCGACCAAACATGAAGTGCAAACTGGCTCATTCACTAATTCAGACCTAATCGCGCTCGCTGCTTGCTTCCCTCTGGGCCTTCTTGCTCCGTCTGGACACGGATCAAGAACAACATCTCTCTCCTCACAGTGGTGACAGGAACTATTTGGGTGTGAAGAACTGGGGGTGCAGCTTCTCCTCAGTTCATTGAGAATCCTGGCAGACTTGTTGAACTGTCTTAACTTCGGCTCAGCAGTGAGTCCTGAACAACTTTGGCACAGAGCGAGTGCATGTGTGTGTTTTGCGTGTCTGCGGAGAAGTCCCCAGCATGCCGCAGTTTGGCGCAGCTCACTGACAATGTGGCACTCTAAAAAACAAGCTGTACTGCAGTTTCAAGTCCGGGTCCGAATAGAACTTCTCTGTTACACCGTCAAAAAAGAAAAAAGGCAGCAAGGCTGCCAGGTGTGAGTGGACGCAGGCCATTAGCAGCTGCTGAGTCACTGTTGGAATCAATGCAGTGACCCCAGATTAACCTGTGTGTGAGGGCGGTGTGTATAGATCAGCACTGCATCTGAGGTGAGCGTGCCAGGCCCGACTCGTAAACATGGTCACACTCGGAAGGGGGGGGCAGAAAGAGAGTGCTTTCGAGAATGCTGAGTGATTCTCTGGAAACGTTCGGGTTTTTTTGTTGTTTTTTTTATCCATCCGACACCCGACTCAGTAAAATTGTTGGAAACAAGTTTGTTAGCTATTTTTGACACTTTGTGGGTTTTTTTCCCCTGCCCTACTGCTACACTCAATGGACAAAAACGGTCCAAAGTTCTCACAATTCAGCATTTTGTGTCGGTGCACTGTTACCTCTGCAGCACTCAGAGCAAGAGTCATCTGGCATCTGCAGAGCTCCCACCTAAAATTACAACCATGTGTTTTGGGGGAAAGCGGAGCAGGACTTTGTTCAGTTGTGGCCTTGACAAAGTTCCCACCGCGTTCATTTGTCGGACGAATCGAGTGGACAGCGTGTCGCTGGATAAACACTCGGACAAATATTTGACAGGAAGTCTGCACACTTTAGTAAATCTTGTTGCATTCGAACGAACGTGGACGTCGCAATGCGTCAGTGACTTGATGTATTTGTCTGAAATGAACTGGAATCAAAACATTCTCGTGAGCATCACTGTTGCACCATGAAAAAAGTTGTTCGAACCTGCTGCCCTCCGACTATGAGAGTCTTTGTATGTGGCTCCGTATAAGTAGGCGTGAAAAGGGGGGCAGGCATCACAAACTAGGTCCGATAGTCTCGTAGGATCAACGCTGGCCTGTGCCACTTTTTTTAATTGAACAATTATTTAAGTGAATGCAGACAAACCTGATAACGCTTCCTGTTTAACCTATTTGACTGTCATCACAACTTTCAGAATGCTAACGCGAGTTCAGCAAGTAAGTTGCAAGGAGGAAATCAGATATTAAGTATTATTAAGAGTATGCAGTGAAACGTCCCAGCAAGGCAAAATATGGTGATGAACAAAAAAGGGTGAAATCGTGAATGGATTACTGCATTCAGCTGTTAAAAAAGCACTTTACACTTTAAGTCATGTTCACCCACTCACACACGCACACCAACACACCAGTGGAACTGGGACAGCACTACTGACAGCGAATAAGGTTTTACTGTCTTGCTCAAGGGCTCCTCAACACATGGACTTGACAGGGACTGAAGGATTGAAGGACACATGTTGTGGTGAATGAGTGTCGATTTTAGTGGCTCTGCCACATCTGTCTGCAAACACTTATGCTGGACCCATAGAAAGAACACATTTATGCTCATTCTCATGTGTTTGGTGTATTTTTATGTGAGCAGTCTCTGATGGACACCTCTTCTAATTTAAATAATTAGTTCATATAAAAGCCCTGATGGAAAGAAGACGAGTTATTGGCACACAGAGGTTTGTTTGTTATTACTGGTGTAGAAATTCTATCTGGATTAATGCCGGTCAGAGTGAAATCTGCTGCCTGTAACTTTCTCAATCCATAAAAGTGTGTGTGTGCGTGTGTGCGTGTGTGTGTGTGTGTGTGTGTGTGTGTGTGTGAGAGAGAGAGAGAAATAGGGTGTCACCACACACATAGTTCACCAATGGAGGGAGTGTTGTCATCCACCTAATGGATCTTACAGTGCATTTTCTAGCACTCCACATTTGAAGACATTAATTGTAAGCATCCTGTTATTAGGCCACACTACTAAACCACTCTGACACCCAATTGCTGCACAGATAGAACAGGCTGATTAGTGGACACTCCTTAATTCTGAGGAATGAACATAAACTACGCTCATGGACTCTCTTTGTTTTGTCTGCTGAATATTTTGTGTGACATAAAGATAAGTTGATCGATGAGGATAATATGCTGTTAAAGCAGAGCTGCAGCAATGCACTCAATCTTGCAGGCCATCACCTTTTTTGGGGTCACTGGCTATTTATGTGTTTGCATAATGAGCAAATTGTTGGGCATTAAAAGAGATTACCGAGCAACAGCATGTTTGTTTGTTCATATTTAACAAGGCAGGAGGCAGTCAGCTCGCTCGGATCCCGTAAAGAGGATTCATTCGATCATTTTTGCGCAAACCAAGAAACAGGCGTCTTCTTTAGATGTCTTTGAAGAGGCAAAACTAGGATCTCAGTGTCTGAAGATCAGGCTTCCTTTACACACTCTCCTTGACACCTTTTCTGAGGAACTGAGTGAGAACAGCGTTGCGTCGGGGAGGGAGGGAGCTGGGGGGATATCCGGCTCTGCTCTCCTGGACCACAGACATCACATCTGATGGAGTTCTCCTTGGTTTAAAGTAAAAGTAGATGGTGAGTACATGACTTGGTTTTTCTACACGTTCCTGCAGCATAGCTCCTTCTCAACATTCACAAATTAACAAACAGTGCCCAAAAAGGATTCCTCAGTTTTCAAATGTATGATAACGACACTGGCACAGACTGGGGGGGGGGCAAGAACAGACCCATCAGGAGGTCCACGCTGCCCATAATTTGACCCTGCAAAGTGTAAATAAAGACAAGCACACTGACTCAGCTTCCTCGATAAAAGCACCTTCTGCTCGGAAACCGTTGGCTTTGAATCGCGCCGTTTCTGCGGAAGTAACGGACCAAGACGTTACAAGCTCCCTTAATGCTTTGAATGCGGCAGTGGAGTTGAAGCAATACTGCATGAGGTGCTCGAGTAAACCTGCATCTTGAAGTTTAAAGAAATCAAGCGTTCTGAGAAGTGGGGGGCTTTCACCTACATTAGTCAAGCTGCAGATCTGCTGTAATGAAGCATAAAGTAAAAATGATATCAAATTCAAACACAAAATACAACGGAGAACATGATTTTAGGAATTTTACACTGCATCTTTCACCCGAGCATTGTTGTATGTGTTTAAAGCCCCTGCTCTGGGGGGGGGGGGGGGGGGCGGTACCTTAACTTATTTGAGTTTTTATTA
>JASSRZ010000011.1:11103862-11116985 GCA_032164315.1 Malacoctenus gilli
GCCACAGGTCATTCATATTTTAACCTGTTACTTTGCTTCAATAGTGTTTCATCACTAGACCCTTCAGACAATGACATTTTGACATGACATCATAGTTTGATGGCTTCGGGTAGGGGTGTCAAATTCCAGTCCTGGAGAGCCGGTGTCCTACAGGTTTTGGATGTTTCCCTGCTCCTACGCACCTGAATCAATTCAGTGATTGTCAGCAAACTTCTGCCAAGCAGGATGCCAACACACTAACGTCAGCCAGATGTGTTGGAGCAGGGAAACGTCCAATACCTTCAGGACTCCGGCCCTCCAGGACCGGAGTCTGACACCCCTGGCTTTGGGTGTAATGTGTACAAATTAAACTAAATACTGGAGAAAAAAGTAAAGTTCTGTGAAAATAGTGAAGCCTAACAGCGATGCCACAGTCGAGAGGCTGTCATGACAAAAGTGAGCGAACTGAGTGTGAACAGGAATGGAGTAACTCAGACTCTTATTTTGTAAAAGGCTTCCTGTCCGTATCACGTGACCTCGTCCTCGCCTGGATACGGGAGAGCGTCGCCCCTGGTCGCTACGGAGGGTGGGGCGAGGCGGTTTTGTAGTTGAGCACACACTTTGTGTGCACTTTTTCGTCGCACCGGACCCCAGCACATGATGGCAGTTCGCCGGGAACGCTTCTCGGCCGCTCCAGCAACGACCCCACCTAATTTTACCGCGTGTGCCCCCACGTTTTAGCGAACCGGTCTAACTTAGCATGACAGATAAAGATTAGTTAGCATGCTAGCGAGCTAGCTGCGGAGCATCTCCCAGAGCGCACACCTGCCGGTGACAGGTAAGACTTCTCGCTCCGGTTCTCCCGCAGAATACTTTGTTCGTGTGCGCTCACGACTCCTCAAGTGTTTTTCTCCTCCATTAATAACTACGGTCAGAGAACCACGGCTGGTGTTGCATAATAATGGACAGTACAGTTCATGGCAGGTGTTTTCGAGTGACTAATTCCTTGCGACAGTAATGATGCTGCTGTAATAGGATTTGAGTCTTCTCCTTCCTGTCGCTCGCTTGAGGAGTCCGCCAGGTTAACGAAGGAGGAGCTTTACTGTGCGTGAGTGAGATAGTAGCGTCTGTGCGCTGAGGTAAATCCCCCCCCCCCCCCTGCACTGGTCTTGTTTTCTGACAAACTCTGTATTGCTTTTACCGGCATATACCCATATACCTATCCCAGTATTGCTATACTGACTCATAGCTTCCTGATAGCAGAGTGGATCTGCATCAGAGCAGTAATTCAAAGTGTACAGACTGTAAAATAAACTCAGCAGAAAGGCCCTCTGTGGCTGGGTGGTCAGTGCCGTGGTCTTGATGAAAACAACTTTCCATCACTCACTCAAAAACGTTTATAGGGGGACAAGAGTCATTTCCCCAAATCTCTGCCACTTCCAGCAGAAAAGCCCAGACTCTCAGTTTTCATGATGCCATCCTTGGTTTCTTTTTTTTCTGCTCTAATGGCAAATCTCTGTGTATCTGTGCGTCAGAGTCGGTGCAGGTTCCTAGCCAGACATGGGCAAACTACAGAGCAAGTTTCGCAAGAGGTCTGAGTTCTACAGGTGAGACAGACGGGAGCTATAATAAGCTGCAATGTCCTTAATTGAGTGACTTTATACTGTCATGATGAGGCTACATGTCGTACTCAATTTTGTTATTGTCATTTGGTAATTTGCAGTTTCTCCAGGTGACAGTGATGGTATTACTGCGCCCTTGACCTGTTTCTCTACTGATTTTGCTGATATATTCACTGATAGTATTGCTGATTTTCTTTTCATTTGGAAATCAATGGTGTCTCACAGCCAATTTGTAAGTGTGTTTTCCTGATTATGATCAGAAGCAATACTTTCACTGATTTGAATGTGAAGTGAAAAATTTGAAACAGTGTTTTTAAAGAGAGAATTTGAGTTGTGTGTTTTGTGTCAATGTTCTTTCTGCTGTCTGTGGTTCAGGGCCTCTCAGGGGGAGAAGGCGGAGAACACTTTTGACAGTCAGGTAGTGCAGTATGAGCCCGCACATCATGGATCCATCAACACTGTCACTCATCTCAGCCCTGATTTGTGTGTTTCTGGTGGGACCGACCAGGTAAATCATAAGTCCTGACACCGTCCAGGCAGCATCATTCAATGTCTTTTTTAAACTGATAAGTTGG
Organism: Malacoctenus gilli; assembly: GCA_032164315.1. NCBI lineage: Eukaryota > Metazoa > Chordata > Actinopteri > Blenniiformes > Labrisomidae > Malacoctenus > Malacoctenus gilli. The sequence goes on from JASSRZ010000011.1 coordinate 11,106,039, forward strand.
GGTTGAATCTCACTTCATGCTGGTGTCAATTTACACAATCAACCATGCTTTGTCTTTAAAATGTGAAGCGCTCATTGAAATGTACTAAATGTACTTTTATGTCAGTTCTAAAAAATCACTGCATATGGACCAGTTTGTCATTCGTGTGTCAGAGATGTAACATTTTTATGTAACTTGTTTTTATGTTTACCTGTGTAGGCCGTGGTGGTGTATGACTGGAAACAGGGCCGGATGTGTCAGTCCTTCCAGGGCCACAACCGAGAGGTTACCAAGGTAACATCAATACTGTGTGTGTGCACAAACTGATAAAGGTGTGACGCCGCTATGAGCTGTTACATACTTCTCATGTGCGCGTCCCCTGCTCTTATCTCCCCTGAACTGTGCCGCCCACCTCCTTCACCAGGTGCTGTGTTATCCAGGCAGTACGTGGATCTTTAGTGCCTCCCGGGACAAGACTGTCCTGATGTGGGACCTGAACCAGGGAGACGAGCACATCCAGGAATTCTGTGGACATGAGCTGGTGGTGAATGGACTGGCCATCAGCCCCGGTACATATACACAGTGATTCATGTGACATTGTTCCTATTTTGGCTTTTACACGATTAGAAATGTAAAATTGCTGAGGTCTTTGATTTCTTGTATGTCAGAATGCTTCATAAAACTGATGGCACTTGCGGTAGTTTCAATTTTCCAAGGTGTTGAGAGTAAGAAGACTTAATGAAGCGATGATTGATGGCCTGAATGTTCCTCCCTGTGATGTTGATGGTTTGTAGACGGGAGACAGCTGTGTACTGGTTCCCGTGACAACTGGATGTGTCTGTGGGACATCGAATCCGCAAAATGTGAACAGAGACACAACATCTCCCGAAACCTGGTGAGAGTAGTTGAGGAAATGATTTGGAATGGGAGCTCAACCATCACTCTGATCTTTTTTTTTATTTTTAGCACATTAAGACATTTCTTGGTGTGCGCAGAACCACAAAAATCAGAGAAATCAAACCATTTTCCAGTCTGAGTTTGAAATTTGTTTTTTTATGGCCAGCAAGGTGCAAACTTTTCCTCTTTCTTGTTCCTGTCCAGGTGACCCATGTGTGTTGGGTGCCAGCCAGCTCGTCTATAGTCCAGACCTCTGAGGATAAGACCATTAGGTATGGAGGGATTCCCATTCTTGTAAAATCTCACTTTCTCTTCAATGTAAATCTGTGTTGTTTGCCGTTATGGCACTTTGTGGTGAAACACGCAAATTCTTGAATTTAAGTGTCAATGTGCAGTAATTGTAGATGTTGTGGCCTTATGAGACACTACAGCAATCTGTAGCAGTGATGGTGCCTCATGTCATAACAGTTATCATGGAAACGATTAATCAGCCCAAAAAAGATAAATGTAACATCAGAGTAGAGCAGATAATGTTCCATTTTTAACTATTTTTGTCTACCTCATTTTGGCTAAAAAATTCAATTATAAGACTTGATTGTTAATCAGTCACAGGTGAGTTCAAGTCCCATTTGTCTGCCGGAGTTTAGATTGGAAAATTAAATTATTCCGCCTAGTTTTTCTATCCTTTTTATTTTTTTTACTCCGCCACTGGCCCTGATCCTGACCTGACCCCATCTCTAAATTATTGCTGAAACTCCAAAGTAGGCGACACCTGTGGAGCTGACAGGCTTTCATGTCTTTGTGGGACTTTGAAGGAGACGGATTCCGCTCATTTTGAAAGTGTTTTCTTTACTCCGAGTAGCTTTGCCTGAATTCCTCTTCTGAAAATATTTTTGACTTGTATTTATTCTTTATGCACCCCATTAGTTTACCGCTTGTCTGAACCACTTCCAGGAAAGTAGCTTAAATAGCATGTAGTCCTTGTAATTTAACACCAGGATCAGAGTGGCTGCTTCTTTCCCTAACTGTGATGTTTTCGGAGAACCATACAAACTGACAGCAATGTCAAACAGTGACGTTTTTTCTCCTCCAAAGAATCAGTAACCATATACTTAACATCAGGATACTTCGTCAGAATGACACAACCGCACATCTTCAGCAACTCATGATGCTCTGACCTCTTCAATGACTAAAATTTGGCAGAAAGTGATTCTGAATCATTATTAAATGTGACCTTATTATAAGAATACAAACTAAAAAAGACATATTCCACGATGAAATATTCCACTCAACAAGTTGTCTGTTTTCCATTCAGTCAAAAAGTCCCCGAAGATCTCGCATGGCGTTCATGTGCCCGCACAGCGTGGACTCACATGTGTTTCTCTCCACTGTTCTGTGTTTGTTTTTATTTAAATAGGGTGTGGGACAGTCGTGCTTGGCAGGTGACCAATACTTTCCCAGCAAAGCAATACATACAGACCCACTGTGATGTCTCTCCCAACGGTAACTACTTGGTTTCCAGCAGCAATGGCTTTGGAGGCCAGGGTTGTGAGGCCACGGTGAGACCACCAGAGGCTTTGTTTTTCGGGGGGGGGGGGCTCTTGAGATCTTGGCTTACGGATCGTGGATGACGAACGTGTGCCAGTAGAATACTGATAAGTAATACCGAAACTCCAGTTTATTTGCCTCTGACATTGACAGCAAATGTGACAATGATAGAAACTTTACTTGGAGCAAGACCACTTCAGAACAAGTGAATTGAAGATAAAGCTTCTTTTATAATCTTTGATTGTAGAGTTTTTTTGTGCTGTTGTATTTTTCAAGATAATTCTGGCTTTTTTTTTTTTAATTTGAGATTCATTGATGAAATTACCTTTTATAGTCATACTAATGGGAGAAGTGACAATACAAACAGCCAGTTTTTAAGTGAGGTACCGTGAGCATGAAGACAGTACAGAAACATCTGACCCTATCTTTTGTTTTCAGTGGAGTTGTGTCTGTGTGCTTTTAGCTCTGGGACCTGCGGCAGCCGGGCTGTAAAGTGGTGGAGTACCGCGGCCACCTCCAAACCACAGCCTGCTGCATGTTCCTGCCCACGCCCCCCGGTGGCTCCGCCCGAGTTGCTACGTCCTCCCACGACAGCTCAGTGAAAATCTGGGATCAAAATACGGCAGGTAAGGAGCTGGTGGAAAGGCAACATGAACAGATCACACTCACACGGAGGGATGAACTGACACCCCCCTGACCTGTCTGTCCACTTAGTCTGTTTAGGGACGTTGTCTCTGGATGGTGCCGGTCCGCTGGTGTCCCTGGCTCCCTGCGACTTCACTGACCTTCTCTGTGCCAGCTTCAACAACGGCCTCCACCACATCCAGGTGGAGCCGGGATCCCACCAGGCCCCCGGTGCAGGCTCAGGTGGGGCAGGCGGCCTGGACATTAAAGTGGTGGCTCGTTTCTGACCGCTCGGAGGAGCCCGATGGAAACGCCTCAGCCAGCACTGAATCTGGATGTCACGTTAGTGTTTCATTTTTTTTCTTTGTTTATAAACTTGTATTTTCCTGCAGACATTTTTATTTTTCTAGCCTGCCATACAGTGAAGATAAGTGACAGCTATATGTGAGCACCAAAGTGATCATACGGGATAAACCTGTGAAAGGATCCTTTTGGATCTCTGTTCTTGTAATGAGTTATAAAAAACACCACTTTGCCACATAAACTATGAAAAATTGTTTTGAAAAATCAAGCAACCAAAGAAACGAACACGACAGAATGAATTCAAGTTGATGTTTCAACTCGGTAAACCTCAGTGGACACTCAGCCCGAGATGGTCTGGGTCAAATAAGCAACTAGTTGCAGACTGTCCATTTGTTGACCCACCTTTCGTATTTTGTTGGACCTAGTGAGTCCACAGACCCCCCTCTGTTTTGTTCCAGTTGTTTTCTCACTTTGTTTGTTGTGACGTACGGAGAATCACACGGCATTCTTCTGTGTCGTGGTATTTATAACACTGGGTGTTTGCCTTCCATCGAGGATATTTGTGGCACGACGTGGTTCTGAATGACTGTGGTCAAAGCTGACGAGGCTCATCTGAGAACAACTGGAGACAAACTGCCAAACATTTGTTGGCTGTTGTTATATATTCATAAAATAACCCCAAAAACTACCAAGCAGTCTGCTCATATTAGAGGTAACGTTAGAGGACTTGAATAGGTCAATTTCAGGCTACTTGAGACATTCATGTTGTTTTAACGTTAATGTACGTTCAATCATGTTACAAACTACCAAAACAATGAATTTTGGCAAAATTGAATGATAGCACGTTTGTTTTTGTTTCTTGACCCCCAGAAAAATGTCATGTCCGCCATCTTTGAGAAGTAATGGCTGATTGACCCATGAAGTTTAAAAAAAAATTATATAGAGAAGATCAAATGTGTGGCTTAGTTTTTCAAAAAAAATGTGGCAATGTCACCTAAGCAGAGGCATGTACATGTATATTTGTAAGTTTGTGAGTTTGTACACTAGTTTTTACCAGTTGATTTCTAGAGCCAATCAAGACAACACCAGATTGTATCGACTCCACAGGTTGTATCACCTTGCTTTTTATTTTTTATATAGATTTTCTGGAGTTAAAGGTTCTTAAAGATAAAGAATCTATTTTTCTAAAACAGCAAATGCTGATAGTTGTTTTGTGTTCTGAGCCAGTGTTTTTTTTCAATTCAAATCCTCTATGCAGAAAACGCTTGAGTGATTTCCTTTTTGATAAAATACAATACAAATATTCAAAAGGGTGCAAAGAATTGTACAAATGCACGAAAAAGTTGCTTTGCAGCACATCATAAAAACCAGCAACCAGAGACTGAGAATACAGTTCAATCAGGACAGGATCCAGGATTCATTGTTTACAGGGAATCGATGTGAGTGAGCGAGAGTGTCGGTGCTTCAGCCACACAGCGCTCTGCTACCACACCCAAACTGGCAGGATTTAGTTTCCCAAAGAATCCAATGGGCTCGAGCTCCTTTAAGCAAGAGAGGAGACTCTTCATAGTTTCAGCCAACAGAAGAAAAAGCATTTTCTGATGAGGTCATGTTTTACATATCAACTCCTCGTGTTGTGAAGCACATCTAAAGATTCAGTTGCATCTTTCCACATGTTGCTGCCATGACTGCCACATGAAACAGAGGACGGATGCTTCTGTGCAGGGTTTTTCCAGCTGTTCTTTATCCCTGATTCATGGCATTATTATTTGTATTCTTCTTCTTTCCTGGTGCAGTTGTTGTAACAGAACATAAACATTTTGTTCTCCTCCGTTGTTTGTCCTACATCAGTTCAATTTATGGGTGGACATGTGTCCAACTGCCAGTCTGAGCCATTTTTCCTTTATTTGAAGGGATTGTTTTGCAGCAACTCATGAACGCAGGCTTCCAGTAATATTTTTTCAATTTCTTAGTGCCATCTACTGTCAGTGACGAGTAGTGATCAGCTCCCACCAAATATCATCCTCCCTTTGAAAGTGAAGTAGCTGAAGTGAAGAGAAAAACAGAAGGTGACACCAAACAGAGCTTCGTTTCTGGGGTGTGTTTTCTGCTGCTCCATCTTCTTCTAAATGACAAACTGCTGCAACCTACTTCTTAATAAATCATAAAGGAGCCAATGTGCAGAAAAATCTCCTTTCTGATCTCTTTTTGACTTCTGCTTTCCGCACGACTGTCAACATTGCACGAAAACTCAAGACAATTTTGGACAAACGTATTTTTGGCGACCCAACCGATCGACAGCTCTCCAAATGACACACGTTGACACTGATAATGACTCACAAAGTGATAGCCAATCAGTCATACAGAGGTGTTTAATTCAATCAAATGAGGACCTCGTTTTCACTCTGACACACAAAATAAAAACCTACCCAAACAACATGTCTTCATGGCGACATACACGCAAACACAAGTTAGACCACAGCAGGCAGAACAGTTTGGCTTTTGGCCACACCACTTAAATACACAAATATTCAGATTTTTCTTTTAAAAAAAACAACAGGCTAATGAAGTAAAAATAAAATATCTGCTAGTAATCAAAGCAACAGTAAGAAATAATTGGCACAGAAAATCATAAAAAAAGCAGGCTACAAGTAATCAAAAGGAACAGACGGACACAATACATTGAATCAAGGAAACTACAAATCATTGGAAAAGACAAACAATAAAATAATCAGAATTTGGCATCCAATTCTTTGCTAATGAAAAATAATAAAACTGTCTTTTTCGAGTTCGAGTGGTGAGAAAAGATTTACAAGTGTTTCATACATGATATATGAGAGCAAAACTCAAGCATCTTGGATTTTGTGAAGATCTTTCAGGGAGTGAAAGAACAAGTCATGCAATTCAAAAAGCAACAGTTTCATTTATAAATTAATTTTTGGACAGTTTTGAAGGGTTCGAAGTTGACGGACTCAAACGTGGCTTGAAATTGGTTGTGGTTGAACTCGACTTCTCTTGTGAGTGGGGCCACATTTTTCCTTCAAGAACATGATCATTACTCATGGAACGCCTTCATTACACGGGCCTGTCAAACACACACGGAGCATCGAACCATCGGAGGTCAAATAGCACAAGACGCTCGGAGAAAGTCTCTCTGAAAATGAGAGGAAAAACTCGTCCAGCAGCCTGGACGATGTTGTCGTTTAGTCTGCACCGTTTCATCAATACAAACGATGCCTTCAGTGATTCAAAAAGAAAACAAAAACAAATCCTACCAGAACAATTCTAAATACACTCACATGTCTGGCAAATGAAGCTCACATTTTGTAAGGGCACCAAACCTTGGCAGTCAATGACACATATACAGAATTGTGTACCTATTGTAGGCAGCATGCAAGAAATTGCAATATATATAGAGAGATATTTATATGGGCACCCTGGAGGGATTTTACAGTAGCGGACAGACGTGTGCTGCTTTCAGAACAGATGTAAGAAAAACAAAGTCACACAACTAGACATGAAACACTCAGAAAAGAGTTGGAGTCTTTTCAGAGTCCTGTGAAACACAAACTGGTTTTAACCAAAACGTGCTGCAATCGAGCACGCCCTGCACCTCTGAAACATATTAGAAACACTTCCGATGAGATCGTTGCACAAACCCGTGAAACACTGGTGGTTGCGAACGAGTCGCGCGTCAAACCCTGGTTTGACCAGCGCTGTCGGACGGTAAACGTTGCACGTCCGTCCTTTTTCGAATGACACGCTGACACAAACCGTTTGCCCTCCCCACAAATCTGCACAGCGATAAGGTCGTTTCAATTCAAATTAGATTCAGTAGAAAAGGAATTTACATTAAGTAGAGGAATGATATGAATACATTAAAATGTGAACGCTTAGGAAGAGATGAAAAAAAGCAAATAAAAGAAGAAGTTTTTTTCCATATGGCAGCATATTAAACCAAATAAATGCCCTGACAAGAAAACACATGGTTACAGTGATGAACATTGAACTGGTGTTAAACAAAAAGCAACATGAAAATTTCAGGCAGGTCATAAAATCCTTTTAAAAGCCGGTTGGAGGAATGGAGACAAGCTTGGATGAATAAATTAGCTATAAAAAGGCACAAGACCTCACTGAAGTGAAAAACTGTTCTCAAAGTCCCGACCTCAAAGAAAGACGAATGCAGAACTTGTTTTCTGAACCACACCGACGCCACTTCTCTCACACAACTCACGTGGAAAAACGCAACAAAACCACTCCCATTCGATTCAAATGAGCTACTTCTGATTCCCTACAATCGTTTCATGCTGGTATCAGAGAAGACAGAAGGAACGCTGCATTCGCTCATCACATGACAGTGTAATGCCGCCGTTTGAACGCCAAGCGGAAACTCTGGCGGAGGGTAAAAACACGGGAGACAAAGTTGAAAGCAAACTGGAACTCGAGAGACCAGAATAGAGATCTCATTTCAGTTGCACATGTGCCTTTGGTGAGTCCCTGAGATAATTCGGCCCCTTTTTTCCAACAAATCTGATGGTGACTTCCAGTATTTTTCACTTCGCACGCTCGACCACCCGAAATTGATGCACATTTGCACCTCATCACACACGCACACTCGTACATAACAAGGAGAGGTCCTAAACTATCATCATTATGGAACGGTGACAAAATGCAGCTATCTAGTTCTACGCGATTTCAACATTCTGGATGGAAAAATGGAATAAATAATTCGTACTATAGACAACTATCCCACATTTGATGGTTTTACACAATAGAAATATGTTCTTCAATGTTATACATCTCATTATAGAGCAGTGGCTTCAAAAAGGGAGGAATGTTTTGGTTTTCCTAACCCCTGGGTTTATTTACAAGGATAAACACAAAACATACATAAACTGTGTGTGTGTGTTTCTTTTGCGAAAAAAGCACGGACGCTGCTTAAGCAAAGACCAGAAAAAGTTTAAAGTCGAATCTGTAAGTTTCTCAAAAGTGGCCGAGTTGCAGAATATGGCCAGCGTTTAAAAAAACCCAAACACACATCTCCAACAGGTCTGTGAGAGCTTTACAGAGACGTAGAAAACCTCTCCAACGCCTTGAGAAGAACGCCAACGAGTTGTTGTTTGTAGCTCTGTGGGAGCTCCAAGTCAGCTGTCCACACCTTTGGGGATTTGTACTGTTACTGTGAATGCGATCGAGTAAAGCGGGCAAAAACACTGTAATCAAAATTTCTCTCCCTCTGAGAACAGAGTTGTAAATCTCCAGTTTTGTTGTTGCAGATAATTGTAGGATTCCCCCCTCCCTCCCCCAACAATACCCATCTAAACAGTGCATCCTTCACTCCGCGCTGCGTTCCAGGCCGTCGATGACGCGGCTCAGCCTGATGTTGAGCAGCCTGATCTGAGTGTCCAGGTGGTCGATTTTTTCCTCCAACGAGCCCGAGCCGCCGCCGCGGCGCCAGTAGGCCCCCACGGGCCCCGTCATGAAGTACACGGCCATGATGAAGCACAGCGGCAGGACCGCGCGCTCTGGGTCGCCCTCGAACTTCTGCAGGATGTACAGGCAGGACAGGGCGAAGAGGGTGACGCGCGCCAGCCAGAAGAAGCGCCCGAACACGGCGTGCAGGAGGTAAAAGAAGCCCCCCAGGAACATGGAGAGGAACCAGTAGGCCAGCAGCACGGCGGCGACCAGCAGCAGGGCGCGGGCGGGGGAGTTGGTCAGAGACGTCGGGCTGAAGTAGTGGCTGAGGTTGGAGGCTAGAGGGGAGAGACAATCAGGGAGGCGCTTCAGTGATGGGATCTCAATAGGCGTCTTCAAAATAATAATTCTGTAACACTTTTACTTGATGTTTGTGTGAAGTGTTTAACATATAAATTGTTCAATGACAAATTAGTTGAGCAAAACTTACAGTCGATGCCCATCACATCCAGCAGATCCGACCAGATCTTCCAGATGGTGTCCAGAAAGGAGTCCACGCCATGGACGAATCGCTCCGTTGCCTTGGAGAAAAACTTTGAAAATAAAACACCGTGACGTTTACTCACGTTGGATAATCCTTAGAAGCAAATGATGCCTGTTTTGATTCGTCTCCAGCCCGCTGTCCCCCGACAGCTCAAACCACTGTGCCTCCACTCACCCACTCCAGGGCCAAAGTCAGGTCTCTTAATACCTCACCTCAAACCAGTTTCAAGCTGGTGTATAACTGTGTAACCATTTGCCATTCATTTTAAGTACCTAAAGTGTAACCAAGCAGAGCAAAAAAACAGGGCTTGAATGTAAATTTATAAAGAGTACCAGAAGATTTCTGTTCTGATGGATCACACATTGAAGCTGCAGTCATTTCCTGTCACTTATCACCACTTTATTGAGGTTCGTGGATAGCAGTTATCCATGTGCACACAAGAGCACTTTCACCTCCTTTTAATTGGGTCTTCAAGAACTTTGACACACATAAAGCTTCACATTATCAGATTGGTATATTTGCATATATCCTACTACTTTTTGATAGGTAATATATAACTTCGAAAAGAGGACCAACCACATGTAAATAATAAAGTGCCTTTTTAGCTGTCATTCCTCACACAGCAGCACAAAAGGATTAATTGCTTAACTGACGCCATCAGTGACCTTCTGTGTGTTGTCACACAAAATCCTTTTTTCATTTTTCTTTTTTTTAGAGAGGGTGATAAAAATTACCTTACACTTTGTTAAGGACTATAACATTTTATTAGACGATAGGTTGCAAATTAAAGACAGTTGAACCATTCAAATGTCTTTATCTGGCGCTACATTAGCAAGAGCAGCTTTGAATTAAACGTCAAACCGGGTTCATATCAGGAAGCAGCATGAAGGGGCCTGGCCCACCTGGGCAGTGTGTGGAAGACAGAGTGCAGCTACCCATGGCTGCAAACTGCACACGACGGGGCTGTGAAACAGATCAGTGCATTGAATTCCCTATTCTAAAGGTGCACCTGAACGCTGCATAGCCCAACGGTTCTTTACAGACTTTAATAGCGTGACACAAAGGCTAATTTTTCAAAATGGCATCCGTAAAATTGTTGGCCAGGCCCGGGCGCGCTTCCTTCCCGTCCGCCATGCCCACGCCATAAACCCGGCACAGCTGCTACAAAGGGCGCTCGAACAAAAGGTCAGCTTATTCTCTATCGTCATCACACGCCCTGCACTCACCTTGTATAACCCCCTAATGTTGTCCTCCCCGAAAACGCTGCTCAGGGTCTGGTAGACGCCGTTAGCTGCCCGTCGGAAGCTGTTCTGGTTGCTGGTCCTGCTCCTGGCCGCGTCGGTTGTGCAGAGCAAGGACACGGAGAGCACCAAGAAAAACACGAAAAACCTGATTCCTTTCATGGCAACAAATATCCTCAAGGTGTCAAGCAGAATAGTGTGTCCAAATGTGCCCGTGAAAGCGGGTAGCTAGCTGCCTGAAGTGACACCTTGCTGGGGGGATGTCAGACACTGGCTGCGATGGGGGCGATACTCACAGTTGCGTTCAAGGACACTACGTAAACTTCAAGCCGCTTCTTTTTCTTGGTAATATTAGACGACAGTATGGCGAACCACAAGTATTTCACACTTTATGTA
>JASSRZ010000011.1:11150049-11162103 GCA_032164315.1 Malacoctenus gilli
CACACACACACACACACACACACACACACACACACACACACACACACACACACACACACACACACACACACGTGTTGGCTGGGTGTAATTCCTCTGAAACGAACCTGACGGAGCAATAATGTTTCTGCCAGTCAAAGATATTTCAGTTTATCTGCGATATGATGAAGAACACTTCATAATTCTCCTTTCTTTGCAGAGCTCACTTGATGGAATCAGACAGACAATATTAAAACATGCACTTTTTACATGTGCCTGCGACAGTGATTAGAAGTGGTCTCCATGATAGAATAGCGGTGTCAAAATATTGTGGAGAATATATAGAAAAAAAGGAGCAACTTTGCAACGAGAGGCTTTTTTATTATTCACCCCCTGCAACTTCCATAAATGCTTGCACTGCTGTCTAATGCGTGATAACTGCAGTTGTTACCTGGACTCAAAGTAATAAGGCCCATGTGCTGGAATTACAATAATTTACAGCTAAATATAGGTTACTGCCTCGACTTAGCTGTGCATTTGTTACTCGCCATATGAAATAAACTTTGAATGAGTGTAAAGGCTGAATGTTTCTCTTTTACCTTTTCTTGTCCAACACAAGAGGGGGGAAAAATACCATTCAGTAGTTGCATTTCTGGCCCAGTGATTTCGGCATACATGACTAAAGAGGGCTGCCACAGTCATGGAAAGCTCGTTTATGTTGATGACAATGGGAAAACCCACATATTGCTCTCAGAAAAAAAGACACAGCACATAATGGGCTCGAGAGAAACGGAAAATTAAAGGGGAGATGAAACTGAATAGGGGGAACAGTGGGAGGGAATGAAGGAAAGACAGAGAGAATGGAGGAGCGTCTCGTTTTAATGTGTAATTATCTGTCCTATTAGCTCTGGTTGAGATAATGAGAGCGTGTGCTAAACATACATTTATACAACTGTGGAGCAGCAGCACCAACTTGCTTTGCAGAATAAACTGAATGGCAGAAACCCGGGAGGTGGCGTCACACTGAGAGAGAACAAGATAAGATTGACAGAGGCTGAGAGGAGAAGGGGAGCAAGAAGTGACACAGAGGGGAAAACAATTAAGAGATGAAAGGGAAGACAAAGTGTGGTGAAAAGGAGTGAGACATTGGAGATATTATAAATAAATAAAAGCCATGTGAGTCCAAGAGTCTGACAGTTGCATTGAAGGTAATGCCAGGGGCGAGATTTTCTCTTGAAGTATGTGGAGTTGCAAAATATGCAGGCGGCCCAGGCTTTGTCACTTATTGACTTTTTGTCTGTGTGTTTCATTGCATTTTTATGATATATCCATGGACAGCTAATGGCATGTCACGGTGCAGCCTCTATTTATGGGAGACAAGGGAGTCGTGGTGATGAAAGAAAGGAACAAAAACAGGAAAATGGACTTATAGATTTGATATGGATTTTACTGTCAGCTGTCAGGATAATGATGATGATGTGAGTCCCAGCGAGAATTCCAGCATGGTCACACACACATGTATCAGTACATAAAACCGAAGAATCGGTTCACTCAAAATAAATGCAGATATAAACACCCAAATACACGATATTAGCCTATTATTTCTCAGAGTTCATCCACGATGTACATTAATGCATGAAGCCTTATTAATATATACACACGCTTAAGTTTAACACACATACACACACACACACACACACACACACACACTCACACACACACACACACGCACAATTAAGTGATTGAGTAAGAAGCCCATTGTGACACTCTCACCCTCAGGCTTCAGACAGTAACTCTCCCATCATGCTTTGCTGAATATCTCCTGAACAATTCATGAGTGTGATAGATAGAGGACAGATATGGAAAGGGGTGCAGGGGCTGTTATCATTTTCACCAGCCCATATTGACCAGTTTTTCTCATTTATGCCTTCTCCCCCCTTTCTCTTCTCCATTCGTTTGCCGCTGCAAAGCAATGAAATTGATTTTGCGAGTCAGTCACTTTGCCAGCGTGCAGCTCCGCTCGCAGGTGTCGGCGACTACCCACCTACAAGTGTGTTTCCGTTGTGCCACTTGTGTCCGAACGGAGAGTTCCAGCAACTCTGTACTTTGATTAATGTAACTGGGTTATTCTGGATGATTTAGAAGTCGAATAAATTCCTCGCACATAATCGCGGCACCCTCGCCGCTGAATCGGTGCTGTTTTAAAAGACCTCATGGGGATGCTCTGTTGTGGGAGGAAAGCTGATGCCATGAATAGATCCATGGGTTTGAGGGCTTATCAGAAGCCAGAACGCTGCACAGCTGGTAACAACACAAAGAGAAAAGATTTTACTGCCTCAAAGCGTTATCATGGCAACAATTGCATTATCTTTCATCTCTGTGATTGTGCAGCAAATGGAAGCCATTTACTTTAACAAGCACGAGCCCTTGTGTGTGTCTGACCATCGCAGTGCTTTTGCTGAAAAGTGACGTAGGAACTTGAGCCCTGTTCAGCTCCATCAACAGTGTTTGTTTTGGTTCTGTTTTTGTTTTCGACACAGCAAGTCAAATCATTTGAATTCTTGTATGGAGCTTTGATATCTTAAAATGGCCCACAGGTGTGTGTTGTGTCATTCCTTCAGCACATTGCTGCACATTCGTTGTGTTTATTTGCCCCAGAGCAGCCAGCGTGCCAACAGCAGGTTAACAAGTGACTTTTTGAGCAGCTGCCGCGACGACTGTTTGTGCAAATCCGAATATCCTTGTTAGTTTATTTTCCTCCTTCTTGCTCCTTCCTGTTTTTTTATTATTGTTTTTTTTTTCCTTTTCGTCTTGGTCACTTTTTGGGCTGCTACTCAAAAGATACTGGAACACTGTAACACAGCCTGCCGGTTAGCTCACCTTCATTTCACACTTACATTGATTTAAAGTTCTCCTTTGACATCAACAATGAAACTAACCGTACAGATGCCATCTGATCTTGGAAATGCTTGATCCAAGTCAGTGGTGCCTGAGCTTGAACAATGTATATTGAGATATGTTCCAATGCTATCACAGGGCAACACAGACATGTGCTTTTTTTTAGCGTGAGTGTATTTTATCCCGCATGTACTTTGTGCACCATCCTTCATGCTGACAAAAGCAGGCCAACCCTGTGTCTTTGCTGAGTTACCTGAGTTACTATTACCAACTGCCACTTTGTAGACATATAAGCTTAGGAGGGAAAGCCCAGCAAATCCTTTCCCCTAATGTGACACTGACACCATCAACATTATCATAAGCCTGCTCAGAAATGAACTCCTCCTGTCCTTCACACCTTGCGAAGCAGAGGGCGGAGCAAGTCAAACAAAAGGCGCCCAGTGTCAAACACTTGAGCCATCGAGTGCTTGCTGATTCGTGGCCGGCCTGCCCCTGCAATGCTAATGCTCTGTAAAGTCTTCCTCTGCATGTGTCTGTCTTTGAAGGCTGAACAAAGCTTACTGAGAAAAAAACAAACCGATGACCAGAGAATACGGGTTTGTGAGTCTCCTGTAGTTTTGTCAGAATAGAGCTTCCTTCTACAGAGACTCAAACTGTCTTGAGTAGGAGCTTGTAGCTGCATGTTGTCCTTCTGCATACTTGCTTTCAATCTTTTCACAGTTCCAAAAGCACTCTTGCTTGATTGGTCAGTGACTCTAAATCAACTGTGTGTGTTCTTGTTGTAAATGTCTTTTATGTCACATCACTGATAGTACTCGAGGAAAGCCATTAGATTGTAGAAAAGGAATTCTTTTGTTGAACCAAAATGCGCCCGGTAAATTTAGAACAATCACCACACTCACTTCCATCAGTGTTTCCCAACCAAATCTATCTCACCCAAAATTGGTTGAAACTGATCCCAGCTAGTTTGGACAGGAACCATCTCAAGTCAACACATAAAGTCAACGGTCACAGACCCATACGCATTTCCCCCAACAACTCAGAGACACAAACGACCTGAAATGGACGGATGAGTGGAAGATAGAAAGATATTCTGTTCTTTTGCAAGGAGTAAAAAAATCAGGCGGACCCACACACGTTAAACATACACATTGCAGACACGAAAACCCAGAATCCAGGAGTGAACGCACATCTTTTCACTGCGACCCAGAGTGTGAACCACGACACCACTGTGCACCCCCTTTGTCTGACATTCACTTTACCTGTTCACTGATTACCCGGTGGATCAATTTCCCTCTAGTTTGTCTGATACATATTGACTTGTTGATAACCAATAAAAGAAAAAGGACGTTTAACAGCCTTTATACATTGATTAAAATATGTTTCAATCTATAATATAGAATGTTGCTTGTAGAAGTGTGTGTGTGTGTGTGGGGGGGGTAAGAGACAGGAAAGACCATTGAGACAGTGAAAGGAAAGCATCAGGGGTATCTGAATAAATGTGGAAAATGAGGCTGCATGCACGAGCAGCGGAGGAACGACAGAGAAAAGAAAGAGCAAAACAAGTCTTAAAGTGTGTGATAGGGCACAGATGGGGAACTTGTCTGTGTAGCACTTTCAGATTTTATGATGTGTGGATGCTCTCTAAGTTATTGCTTGAAGGGAAAGATCAAATACGCTCGGCAAAACTCTTTTCTCTCTGCCCCCCCCCCTCTTTTTCTCCCCCTCTCACTGTAAAGTCCCGGTTATTGTTACCTCCTCGCTGTCTCGCAGTTATAAAACAAGTCGAAAGAAACATCATGTCCTCAAAAGATTCCTGTGACTCAGAAGAAAAGACATTTTACAAATGACGGTGGATAAATGCGACATGATTTCACACACTCACTAAAAAGAGTAAAGCCACTGCAGAGGCCATTTACCAGAAGCACTGCACGTATGCTGTTAGCCGTGTTGACATTCAGAAGAAGCTCGTTTTATCTAGACCAAACTAGGTTGAGGTAACTCGGAACGACTTGCCTGGATCAGAAACTTCTTTGCGTTGGGTGCCACACTAGCTTGTTATGTTTTATTTGAATTCACGCCAAATTGGAATCTTTTTTCTGGTCTTCAGGGAAATCTTATCCGAGCTTCAGATATTAAAAAAACAAACACAAAAACCCCATTTGGATCAATGGAAACTGTATTTTTTACATTGAGTAAGCTCAAGTCATGTCCTCTCGTTTCTTCCTTTCTCTTTGTGCCGTCGGTTTCTCTTTCTGTTTTAAATCAGCAGCACGGACAGATTCAAATTGAGAAATATTATGAGGTCTCAGCTCTTTTATGAAACCTGATGTGGAACACCACAATTTTGATAAATGGAGTTTTTCGCGAGCACCTGTTCTCTCTCGCTCTGGGATGACGCTCTGCCTGTCAAATTTCATTTGTATTGACCTGCTTTCAGAGGGATTGGATCCCATTTGTAATTATTTATCCGAGAATAATGGAATCGTCAGCAGATACCTGCAGACCCGTGACACTGCCCAGAATAGAGATCAGTATTTAAACAAAATTAAAAACTTATTTTCCACTTGTAGATTGGATTAGGGGAAGTGAGATGTGACCGGGCCTGCTTCTTTAATTTGATCCTGTCTTAGCCTATTATGAAGAGGACATTTTACTTATGCCGGCTTTATTATCTACTCCTTCTTTTTTTCCCCCTTTTTTAAAAACCTTCCGGTGCTTTATTCCATCTCAACACTATTATGTTTTGGAGTGGTGTTGCACTGATTTTGCATTAATTTCTTTGTCTTGTGTGTGCTGTACATTTATCCCTTCTTTCTCTCTCTCTCTCTCTCTCTCTCTCTCTGCTGCCCCACTCTTCAAGCAGTGGGCACATGTGTTCAGCAGCTGTGTCCACTGTGCGCGTGTGCATGCCTGCTACATGTATCGCTCTCCGTCCAAAATGTGGGCACCAGCTGTGGCCAGCAGCTGTGTGCTGAGTGCGTTTCTATGGGCAGGAAAACTTATGCAGATGTGAGCGTGCAGCCACTTTATACAGCAGCTGTGTGTTTTGTGTTTGGCGACAGACAGCTGTTTAGTAGCAGGTGATGATTTTAGGAGCCAAGCAGACAGTCTAGCAGGCAGGCAGCCAGGGGAGGGGGGGGGGGGGCACGAGGAGAGCTGAGCCCAGGAAGGTGGGATGTGTGAGGTCCGGGCTTGATGTTTACTCAGCTAGGCCTTCTGGGCCACTACTGGATGGATTGCAGATTAGGAGGGCCTCAGCTGTGGGTGTCAGTGTTTACGCAGGCTTCCAAACATGCAACACTCGTCAGACGGCTGTGCGATTACTACCTAAATAAGACAGAGAGAGGCAGCTAAGTCGTGGTGTGAAAATGATCTGGGCTTAGGCCCACGGTGGTCCATCTGAGATGAAGTCTAATCCCTCCATACTGGTGCTCCTCAAAATCAGATTAGATATGCATGGTTTCATGGAACAATGACATGAGGTGAGCGGTGTTCAGCTCAAGACAGAATTTGAGCCAGTAGTGTCCAATCCTGGTATCCTGGTCCTGGAGGAGGGGGGGGGCATAACCCTGGCTTTTTTTTAGATGCTTCCTTGTTCCAGCACACCTGATTGTAATGAGAGGCTCATTAGCAGGCTTTGCAGGGAGCTTAATTATGATGCTTTCATTAAAGTCAGGTGTGTTGGATCTGGCAAATGTCTGACACAAGCAGGACTGTGGCCCTCCAGGACCACCATTAGCCGCCGCCGGAGTAACAGGGACACACACACACACACCAGCCATATCAATATGACCACTGAATTAGGTGAAAAACACAATTTGACTCTCTTTGGGTGACAGACGATCGAACGAGCATTTATTCTTTGCTGAGTCATCCGATGCCAATATCAGTGGCGGGGTCACGGGGGGCCGACGGCCGACTCATGTGGTCCGATCCAGCAGACAAGCTGCTATAGGGTCAAACTGCGGCAACAGTGCTTGCTGGTTCTGGGTGGAAAAGCTGTCACCATATTCAGCACAGTGCAGTTGGCCGCTTATGGGGCAACAAAAGGGAGATTTACAAGATGTGAGCCAGGTGGTCAAAACACCGAGGTTGATATGGAAGGGAAGAAAAATAACACAAGGGAGCATCAAGGAGACAGAGAGAAGGTCGGGGGATGTTTTCAAATCTGCGTGTATAAGGAAGGATGGAAATAAAGGCAAAGGCAAGATACACAGGACTCCCAAACACAGCGGAAAAGTGCGGCTGTCAGCAAATTGTTAGACTAACTGCAGCCTATAAAGTGTGAGTAGGAAGCAAATTGGGCCCATATGGTTTCCCCGTGTCATTCCATCTATATTGAAGACCTGTCTAAAACCTCATTAAGGCCTTATGACACCAGCCGTACCTTCACGACTACAATCCGACAGATGGTTATCAGACTCTGTGATGAGATGCCAGCTGTGCTTATGACACAATGACTTAGATGGTCGATTCTTAGAGGAAAACAGGCAAACAAATGTTCACTTTTTATTTAAATGTTATAGCTCTATACGGTTACATAATATAAATTTGCACATACACAATACCACGCCATGAAGCAATTGCCGCCATGAAAAAAAAAAGGCTCTGCAGTATGATATCCTTTTTCAAAGTCACACGCATAATAGCTTCACCCTATTTGCTTGACGCTTTGTTTCTGGACAGTGAAAACACTTGCGAGGCCAGAATTCTGTACGGACATCCGTCATCGTGTTGCTTTAAATCCTCACAAGTTTTTTTTTTCGAAGATATTTTGTGCTCACAATTGCTAAGATCTTGTCTATGCCCGACAAATTAGGATCCCAGTTTCCAATGTTTCTCTTGAACTGGCATCAAAAGGCCATTTTTCTTTGAAAATAAGGTAACAACATACTTTCTTGGACAGCGGAACCATCATTTTGTTACATACAAGGTTACTTAATGGTTTGTGCTTGTTGAAATTCACACGGAAATCTTTTCTCTGATAGAGAAAAACTAGAGACAAAGGAGAGAGTCAGTGCAAAATAAACTTTAATATGCAGCTTTTGAAAAAGAATCAAACTAAATTTTTGCCTCCTTGTTTCACGGTTAGTTTACAGAGTCATGTCTGCAGAATATTTTCAATAAAAAAATTCATGATTCAGCCAGAGAATGGTGTCAACCTCTCATTTTTTTACCTCCACTCAGGCAAAGCCAAGTAGGAGACCAAATGTATTTTTAACCCCAGAAGAAAATGCCAAATGAATCAGAGCTTACCTGACAGAGCACAGTGGTGCTGACATGTTTTTAATGAATATGGGAATGTGTCATTGGTGCTAGCGTGGTGGAGATGTCACATGCACACATGCAAACACGCACCTGCGTTACCACGTATGCGAAATCGAAAACATTATTTTCCGTACCAAGATGTGAAATATGGAAATATAGTCTGAAAATAGATCCGGTCCTGCGAGGGAGAATGAAAGGCTCTAAGAGTAATGAGAGGATGAAGAATGGAATATAATGGTAATGCACGCACGCATGCACGCACACACGCACGCATGCACGCACGCACGTACACGGTAGGACTGGTCATTAGTCAAATCTGTCACTGTACATACTGCCAAATCGTTAGTATTGCCACTGTCAGGTGTACTTGAGTCATTATTGAGACAACGTGGTGTGAAGAGAAAGGCTGAACTGTTAGAAGATAAAGAGAAAAACATATTTTTTCATCTTCATATTTTGTTAGTTCAAACTTCAAGCTGTCCATTTAATCATGAATATGTTTCACAATTTGTACCACTTACTTCGCTTATTATTGCCGCATGAAATTCCCCAGATCCTTGTAGAATGTTGCAGGTGACTTGATTCACATATCGTAAGGTTGCAGGTTGGATATTAGAATTGACAGAATATTGGACAGATAGACGAAAACACTGCATAATTGCAATAGGTATGGAGGTGCTACCTTGTGGTTGACAAGAAATACAGGACAAAATCCAGAACTATTTTCTTGCAACCAAGTAATACAGAAATTCTTGCTGCCACTAGTTCATTATATTTGGTCAGGGTAACAGTTCTGAGTTGTGTGCATTGCACAGAAACATGCACTATGCATTAAATGGACAGACAGTGGGATTGCGCACCAGCTCAAGGGGTCACCAGTTTTATCAATATTAGAAAAGTTCTGCAACAGCGTCAGATCCAGTCTGACATGGACGGACCGTCCATCCATCTTCTACTCCCCATCTAACCAGACGAAGGGATGCGGACTACTGGAGCCTACACAGGCCAACGGAGGGTGAAAGGCAGGGTCCGCTGTGGGCAGCTCGCCAGTTCAAACTGGATCCATATACTTACTTTTTCCGCGCTTTTAGTGACAAGCATTTCATGTCTTTTCCATTAACTTTTCACGTAAACTTTCAGCCGGGCTCAACTCCGGGCATCTGCTCAGTGACCTTGCAGTTTCAAGTGAAGGACATACTGTTTGCAATCGATAGATGTGCTTCTCTCTATCCATCTTCACTGTTCTGATTTACTGTTTACTTCCCACAATATTTATTATTCATCAAGATGTCATGTTTTAGTGATTTCACACTATAATTGGCTCGCAGGTTGACACACTGTTGATGAACTGCAACTGGAAGGTTATATTAATTTTGCCCTCATACATCAAAATATAGAGTTATGATTTTTTTGTTAATTCCTCTTGGCTCACTTTTGTTAAAAAAATAAGAAAAAATACTGTCAGCTCTGACAATCTGTCTCGGTGCATCAATATTTAATTTCAGTTATTTTGTGTCACTGGCTGACTGCCTGCCACAAATGTGTATCTGGCATCTACAGTATATATATATGCACTCCGAGATATTTTTCAGACAGTCAAGGGCAATGTGACAGAATCGTTAGGAAAAGGTACGTTTCTGTGTGTGCGTCTTTGTGGGTGTCAATGTGCTTGTGTGCAAGGGTAAGTATTGAGCTGTCTAAATGTCGAGGGTGTGTAATTAAAGTCAACCTGAGAGCTGTCAATAGTTGATGACTGCTACTGGGAACTGTGGTTCGCTCCATATTCTGCTATAATTATGGACCGTGGGGCTCCACAGATGTGTCCCGACAGTGCGTGTGTGTGTGTGTGTGTGTTGGATTACATCCACCGTGAGACACACACCAAAACAAACGGTTGGAAAACCGTGCGAGGAGACACTCATTTCCATCACCTCAGTTCAATCGCATTTTTCTTTCCAGTCATGGGACGGTTGCTTTGAACATCACGCGGCATCTGTTTGCCTCGGCACGCGCCCGTACATTCACTGTGTTTTTTGTGTGAGGTCGTGTTGTGCGCGTGTTGTGCCTGCCTCCTTTTCTTCCCTACTGTGCCTATAATGAAAAGCTAAATGGCCCGGGTTAGCGTTGATTAAAGATGGACGGCTACCTCGGAGGAGAAGGGGGAAAACAGCAGTTGGGAAATGACAGTTTGAGGTAAATGACAACTCGCTATGTTTAGAATAAATGGAACGTGCAGCTATATTCGGCCTCCGACATCAATTATTCAAAGACCCACCGACAAGACAAATCCTCGGTAACTGAGCTTCCGCTGCAGCGGTGTTGCAAGTTTCTAACCCGGTGACATGATTCACCAGATTATTTACTCAGATCGCAATCTCCGCAAGTGGGATCCGTCACATGTTAAAATCCGCAGGGTCGCCACGTTAAACTGTCTCCTTATCCTCCGCAATTCACGAAGAAACATGGTCGAGATGGTCGCGTTGTAAGCGCTGTTTATCTGAAACTACCGGTTACGATGTTGAAATGTCACTTGTATTCTGTGTCTGGTCTCCTCTATTGTGAAGACGCAGTCTTCTCGCCCGCATGTGTGCCTGTATTTGCATGCAGATAATATGACACGTCTTCCCGTCCTCACCCTGATATTCATGCATGAATGTACATTCATGGGTGATAGTGTATGTCAGGACCGTCTGAGCATGTTCAGATAACAGATGGGTTAATGGATCATTTGTTCTTTTTAATGATTGTATATCTGCTTAATGGGGAATGTGTCTGTTGTGAAGGAGAGAAAGGTTAAAAAAAATCCCACATTCTAATTGTGTTTTACAAGAGTGTCACCGACACTGAAGCAGAATGAACCTTGCGTTCCCATTATCGTTTTTCAAGATTTTTTCCTCGTTCTACAATGACGATTCGTAAATTGCCTGTTTTCATTTATTGTTTACTTTCTCACTTTTCATGTTGTGCAAAACTCAGAGTGATAGAATTATAATGAGGCTACCATGTTTGTTTGTTTTCAAAAGCTATTGCAGTTGTTGAAAGGAATTAATAATTACATTTTGGGAGTAAAGGTCATCAATGAAGTTTTCTCATAGAGCATCTATTAGGTGTGATAACTGTTTTCTTCACCTGAAACCTCATCGCTGACCTCCTGTGGATCTCACCTCAGTGGGAGATTTTCACACAAATGTGACTTTCAGCTTTATCCACTCTTTAAGGCTATCCACACATTTTCTCATTTTATGGAGGATTCTCTGACTGTATTTCCTGAAACTCGTCATTTCTCTCCTCTCCTGACAGGACTCCCCTCCACCCAACACTTACAATGTGCGCGAGACATTCGAGAAGTTTAACAGCCCTACTTACCGAGAACCTCGGACCGAAGGAGCAAAGAAGCGGCAGAGCTGCTTCCTGTCTTCTGCCCCGCGGGATGATTTCTTTCAACCAAGTGACCCCAACCTACCAGGTGACACATTCACACACACACTCTGACCCTGAGCCCTCATTACATGGCCGGAGACTGCTCTTTCTGTTGTCTGTCCGTCCTTTCAGTCTTTCTTGTGTGAATCTCTTGGACGCTGTGGAGCTCCCCCAGTTCACCGTCATACAGTTCAATTAGCTCCATCTCTTTGGGCCTCTGACCTAATATTTACCTCAGTTACACTCCCATTGAAAAATGTTGTTTCAAAATTGATAGATTCATGACTTACTTGGATAATTTATGACTAGCCCCATTTCACCAAGGGACTCAACCCATGAGGCACCCCAAACCGTTTAACCAAAATCCAATTTGCATATAAATAGATTTGGACTGTTTGCAGGAGTGTTTCTTCTTCGTACACACACACACACACACACACACACACACACACACACACACACACACACACACACACACACACACACACA
>JASSRZ010000011.1:11171357-11181357 GCA_032164315.1 Malacoctenus gilli
TGTGTGTGTGTGTGTGTGTGTGTGTGTGTGTGTGTGTGTGTGTGTGTGTGTGTGTGTGTGTGTGTGTGTGTAACAGGATAAAGACATCCCTTCATGTATTGTTAATTTGCACTCCTGGACACGTCTACAAAGTGTTAGCATGTTTTGATTGGTTGGCATGTGTGTGGCATGTACTGTGTGTGTGTTGTGGGAAACACTCGCATCCGACACTGATTGTATATGTCTGCGTACACGCCTCGCAGCACGTCGCCAGCACCAATCACAGAGCTCCGAAGCTTTCCTCCTTCCTCCTTCCATCTTTGACCCAGTGAAACATCCTATAATCTCCCTCATCATTGCCATGCCAATCGTGTCGTCACTTCCAAGGGCTCTTCCCCCATCCCCTCGACCTCCTGGGTAACCCCGGGGGTGACCTGGAGTTGAACCCGCAACCCTTTTCCCATTTGGATCGATACAGAGATCTAAGCAGCTCCGCCAATGTGCCTAAATCCTGCTGTGGCACCTCTGGCATACTGATGTGCGGATGTGTGCCGAGAGGTTAGAAGGAGGAGGAGGAGGAGAGGAGAGAAATGAAGGGAGTGAGAGGGGGAGCGGGTGGGAGAGAGGGGGCTTTTGTAACCCTGCAAAGGTAGACTCCTCAGGCAGTACCCAGGTATGAAGGTTGGGGGGGATTAAGATCGAGTGTGTACATGTGTGGGATATTCATCCATGTATGTGGATCTCTTTCTGTTTTTTCTACAGTTGTATGAAGAGAAGCTTCCTTCAGTTGACAATGTATTCAGTGAAAATGTTTGATGGAGCATCTTGGGTTTTTTGATAACCTCTCTTGTCAGTCAGTCAGTCAGTCAGTCAGTCAGTCAGTCAGTCAGTCAGTCAGTCAGTCAGTCAGTCAGTCAGTCATCCCATTGAACCTGAAACTTGTATGAAAGCCCGATGTTCATCAGGTTCCATTTATGTGATTGTTAATGTTGTGACTCTCCTATAAGACAACATGACATGTTTTTCCCGTGAACCTCTCAGCCGAGCCTACAAGCCCCCAGCAGGGGCAACAAGCTGAGCAAGCAGCACGTGAGAGACGAATGAAATTCCCGGTGATATGAAATAATTTCCCCTGCTCCACTAATTAATCGTTAACACACTTTGTGAAGTCATTTGAATTAGCTAGATTTTTATCTTTTTTTTTAAATCTTTTTTTCTTTACTGTATGGGGGACAGTAACTTCTGTTGTTCTACTGATCTAAGCCAGTAAAACTTGAAAAGTCTTGCTCATTGCGATACAGGACGGCACTGCCGAGTTGCGACGAACCTTCGGAGGACAAAAAAAAAAGTCTGCTTTTTAAATTTGAATTGAATAATCATCAAACATGATTATGTGGGTATGAAATTACCGCTATATTCTGCTTCGACTGTGTCAAGAAGTTCAGTTTGCAGAATCGCTCCCTGTCAGACACATTTCTGTGAAGTTTCTGGAAACTGTCGGAGGCAATAAGAATGTGGGTGACACAGTTACACCTGCTTTTTTATTCATAGTCCCTCGTGTCTATCCAATCAGTCGCACAGTCGTTGGCTCTTCTTTCCCCTTCACTTATTCACCATTATTCATCAGTTTCATTTACTTTTCATTGTAATTGCTTGCAAAAGGTTTTTTCTTGCCCGTTTTTTTTTTCCAAATGACTGTTTTCCTCTTATGTTTAAAGGTGTCACACTTAAGAGAAGGATGTCTTCATTGTTTTGATGCCTGTAAGCCATTGCCCCGGGCCACAGCCATCGTGTTTTCAAGTTGTCTCTCCTTTTTACGCTCATTAGCACATTATCTCAGAATGCCCTGAAGGAAGCTCTTCAGATTTCAGCCAAGTTTCCTTGTCAAAGTTCAAGGTTATTATGACATTTGCTCGTTTTTTTTTCTCTCTCTCCGTGTTCAAAGATAAGGACCACAGTGAGAAAGAAAACAGATAAAGGTTAAGACAAGAAACAAGACTCAAAGTTATTGAAATGCTCTTTTGGTTTCGCTTGTGTGTTTGAACTGTATTCGCTTACACGCGTCAAATTCATCCTGTATTATCCGTCCTGTTTTTGTTTTTATTTGTGTCTTCGTAGCTCAGTTCAGGTGTCATGAACGGGCTCCTGAAGGGCACCTTCAATGTGACGCTCAACAACCCGCTGAACCCCCGCCGCACCTCACGTGTCTCCCACAGGACCATGCACTCTGTGGCGCACAAACCCTTCATCACCAGCAGCTCCTCTTGAAGCTGTCGGTGGGTCAAAGTTTAGAGGTGAAAGGTGAGCGAAGTAAAAGGTCAGCATTTTCCAATTCCAATTCAGAGAAAGCAGATTTCTATTAATATTAATGGTTCTATCCATTTCTCTTGAATGTATAATAGATAAGACATTTATTATGACCGTATTGAAGCTTAAATTGATGAAAATAAAAGAGCAGAATTGTGTGGAGATCTACAAACAAATTGTAGGAGTTATTTGGATTTCAGTTGAAGACAGGTTGGTTTCCTGTGAAAGCTGTTTCCAGAACTTTGGGTAATAGAGACAATTTCTTTTTTTTTTTTCTTTCTGTTCTTTTGTGTTATTTTGTTTGTGTGTGTGAGTGAATACTGCTGTACGACGGGAGGGCGTAGGTGTGTTTTGGCTACTGCGGAAATAGTATTCAGGTGGAGAATGCACTTTATCCAGCTCAGGGTCGCGGGATTCTCACTGGCATCAGGCTGAGGCAGGTTGCCCCAGAAGAACTTTCTATGGACGACAGAGTCACACACACAACTCCACACAAGCTTGTCTTGGAATGTTCTGAGAAAACTTGTCTTTCAAGACCAAACCTGTACACATACAAGGAGAGCACACGAACCACACGGAAAAGCACATCGAACATCTGCATCACAGTGGCTGCATTCAAAGTCCAAAACAATTTTACCGACTGCGAAACTGCTGCTACGACCTCTGGATCCTTGTCTGCTAGTATAAATGAAGCAGAAGATGATGTGAGGATTGAAGCAACAGCAGCCACACTGCAGCCATGATAATCAGATTCACACAATATTTCCGGACATATAGATGCAACAAGGGCAACACGCTAACTCACATCAAATACTGTAGCTGTACCAGTACTCACCTGGAGTTCCAACTTGTTGAATCCAAGCTTGTGAAATGAAGTGAAGGAGGTAGTGAAAGGCGTGCTTGAACCATACAGTTTGAAAGGGGCTTATTACTGTATAAGCGTATTCATTTCGGTGTAAATCTCCCTGAAGTGATGCAAGCACGAGCGTGTGAATCCACACGCGCGTGAGTGAGTTGCTTCTTTGTTGGAGCCTTTAACTTGCACAGAGTGAATTCCTCGGGCTGCTGACTCCTCATAGCTGTGAGTGTTTAAGTGCTTGAGATTTCCCTCGCAGTAAATTTCACAGCTAATTTGCTAATTACTACAGTTATTAGCTGGTGGTTTTTTTTTTGGTAAATCTAAAACTCAGCAGGGCAAAATACTGGATGATTAACTTATTTGTCTTCTCTTTGTTTTTGCTGCAGACGCTTGTTTGGACGAGGACGGTTCTTCCTTTAAAGCCGGATACCTGCGACCAACCTTGAGATGCGGAGCCGTTCCGTCAGTCTGTGCTCTCAGTGAGCTTGATATCCTGATGAGGCCGTTTGTGAGGAGCGATCCCCTCTGTATAAACCACTTTGTTGATCAATAACATTTACAAAGTCATTATTCCAAGCGTTGCCTCAAGTCTTCCAGTGTTGTTTTTCAGAACCTCATCTGTGAGCACGTTGTTCTTGTTGGAAAGCAGCGATTGAACGATCCGGTCAGACATAAATGAGACAAAGATGAAAGAAAACACAAAAGAGGGTTTGATAGAACGGAATTCTCTCTCTGAAGATTTGGACAATGTCAGGAAGGCTTCAGTAAACAGTCGAGCAGGATGACAAACTCGTGGCTTCATTGAAATGCAAACGGGATGTGACTCCCCTCTGGAGGCAAAATGGTCGGAAACCATGTTTTATTGAACACCACCGTACCAATTAATGGACCAATCAGTAAGTTGTGTGAGTAGTTATACATAATCACCTGGCATGCATTAATCATCTAATCATCTATTATATATCTGATCTAGCTGGCAAAGAAACCTGCATATAAGTTCTACAAAAGAACTCTGTCATACTTTACTTTTTCGTACAGTTCGACCATATTTAAAACATCTGTTTTCATGCAACTCAGGGTCATCAGATGCCACATCTGACCTCGCTGCGTGTGCATTCAGGGTCCACAGGGTCCACAGGTCGCTCAAAGGGTCCACACGCGATGGGTTTTGAGTCACTTGATTGTCAGTCAGAATCGCTCTTCTCTCCAGTTGTACGACATTGATGACATGCACGAAACCGTGACGCGCTGATGCGTTCAGGGACCAGGTGCGCACAGGTCATCCACATCGTTGTTGATCAAGAACAGAGCAGCATCAGTGTCGATGTTCATGTGTGTAAATTGTGGGAAAAAATTTTGGATACTAATGTGAACAATGGGGATGCATATTATTACTGAATGCAAATGTCACGGGGGTGAAATTATTAATGACCTCAATCTGTACATGAGAGGCGTTCTGACATCAGGTGTAAATGGGAAACTAAATTATTCACTGATGAATCAGATCACACATCAGCCTGGCACTCTCACATTACCGCGCTGCGTTGCTCCGGCATATAGGGAGCAACGGCGTTTACAAGTACTTTTTTTTTTTCTCACAGAGTGGGCTTAGGTTTTAGTGACGGTTGCTGTTCTGTCGAGGAGTTTCTCGCTACTGTAGACCGTCTCTCACTCGGCATGCAGAGTAAAGAGCGGCTGTGCGGCTGCAGCATGAAATATTAAGTGCGCGATGTTGTGATGCTCCGAGACGCTCGTAAGAAGATGCAGGCTGGAGAACCTGGAGGAGGACTGGGAGAAAAAGCTCTGACGGAGGAAAGCGTCCCTTGAAGGAACATTTTGGACGCCATCTCGGTTGCTATCTAGTTAGAAGAGGGAATGACATGACTCATATGTCTATTTAATAGGAGGCTTCAGCCGGCCAGCTGACTGCTTTCTGGCTTGCTGGCTGGTGGGGAGTCTTTGCTGATTCCCTGGCAACCTCGCCGCGACGACTGTTGCCAGCCAAGAAATAGTTCAGCACATAAAACCTGTAAATATCCGAGAAGTATTGCACTGATATCAGGAAACATTTGCCTCCCCGTAAAATGAGATGTAGCTTTTTACAGCGCCTTTATTTATCTTGCTAAACTCGACTGAGCAGGCCGGCGTGGAACAGCTTTGGGGTTAAACACAAGGGTACGCCAGGATCATGTGATTCATGGAGTGCAGAGCTCTTAAGGTACAACGCTCCCCAGTGTGAGACTTGGAAAGTCAAGCATGCTAAAAAAAAAACAAGGGAAAAAAAACACCGAACAGGAACGGGAGTGCAAGTTTCTCAGAGGATGCATGTGTGGAAACAGCAGAGAGGGGAATGGGAATCAGTTGTTGACCTTGCATAGGCAAGAGACGAGGTGATGCCGCGATGAGGCGATGCAGGACGTCCACCGCGTCAGATAAACCACCTTTACTGGCCGTTACAACTGGAGAGCGGGGATTTATGCCTCTTTTCACTGCTGATCACTCACCGTAAATCAGCGATTCATGGCGTCGCGTGAACGTGCGTGTCCTGAGTCTTTGAAGGCAAAGGCAAGCGGGAACGCGGCAAAGTCTTCGGGAGGCGCCAGACGATGTGCAAAGTGCGGGTGCATCGGTTTGTCGGGAGCAGAGTCTGGTCATCTCAGCTGAAATAACCTCTCCATCGAATGACTCGACCCACCCACTACATCGCCCCCCCCCCCACTCCCCCGTCCCACTGTCTTCAAAATGCCTCTGTGAACATTCAGAGGAACAGGTTGGACGGAGGACCATGTCTCTGATTGTTCCTGTGGGCCTTTTAGCCTAATGAGGTGTTTACCCCCTATCATTATTCAGCTGGGAGCAGAGCAGAGGGAGACAGAGTGGGAGGGGGGGGGGGTAGGGGGGGTAGGAGGACAGGCCGGGGGTAGTGAGAGTGGGATAGGATTGCAGGATGCAGGATGTGAAGTAAATTTGAGACAGAAGAAAGCGGATCGTTGTGAAGGGGGGGAAAAAGGAGTCTGGTGCAAGATGGAGGGAATAAAACGGGAGATTGTAAGATGTGCAGTGGAAAGATCAGAGAGTTGAAGGAAAACGAGAGGCAGAGGAGGAAAAAATAAGGCAGAGAGAGAGAGAGAGAAGAGGGAGAGAGAGGGAGAGAGAGAGGGGGGAAAGAGCCCGGTGTTATTTATGCCTCCCCCGGCACTCGTTTTTACCTTTTTTTTTCCCTCCCTGCGAGCTGTTTTACATTGGCGATCTAATTAAATCAAATAAATCACGGTGCGCAGCCACAACAGCCTCTTCCTGATTCTCGGATTGTGGACGTCTCCTTCCCCTCAACCCCCCTCTGCCCAGGATTGAATAAATCTCGATTATGGTGCATTACACGGCACATCATTCATGTTGTTTATAGGTCTAAAATATGCAAACAGACCAGGGGCATAAAAGTGATCGATGCTCAAATGGGTCCTTTTGTCTGTTCGGGTCTCGTCTCTCACACGGCACCGAGCACTGTCACTTACACATGTCTTGGGTGGGATGAAGACATATTGTGCTCTGTCCTTACGCTGCACCCCCCTCCCCCCTCCTGTTGCCTATTCATATTGTCTTTGTAAAAGGGAAGGCATTTTTATTACCTCATTTACCAAAGCGCCGTCTCTACTTCAGAGCGCTTATTAAATCTAATTAGCTCTGTCGAACGCCGGCGCCGTCCCTGGGAGATCTCTGGATCATTGTAAAAAAAACCAAAGGTAAGTTGATCAGCGTTCTCACTGGTTACACTGGGACTCTGATACACGGACCCCATGCAAACAACCAGCAGCTGCCACGGCTGCAGCTTATTTCCAGCAAAACGACCGCCTCTGGGAGACGCTTGTTTGCGCATATGTTGTGCAAATATGTTGTTAGTGAATGTATAATTTTTTGGGGACGAACCAAGCATGAAATTAATCCTGGCATTTCACGATAAACATAGTTTCACAAAACTCTCCGTGCACTTCAGACGGGGCTAAACTTCACATGTCGGCGACCGTCTGTGTGGGCTAATTTTCCTTTGCAACAAAGGAAGCCCCACCTATCCCCACTGCAGGAATCTCTGTGGATTGTCTGTAACAGATGGCATTTATTTTGAAATCCGTAACGTTTTCATTTTTCCGACTGGTTTCACATCATGTAAACTGCATGATAGTTTTAGTAGGTATTACTTTTGCTGCTCTAAAGTCTCTTTTTTGGCTTGTTGTGGGCTCAGATGAATACAGACTCACTGTGGATTCAAACCTTTATTAGTTGAAAATGATAAAAAAAAAAAAAAAAAGGTCTTTGGCTCAACTCATCAGAAGTCAAATTAGTTTGATCAACCCCTCTGACGACCTTATTACTCCTCTGGTCAATATATGTAAATGCAGTGGCTAAATTTAGCCCCGATCATCTCCAGATGACAGCTGCTCTCCCACAAACACCGCTTGGTGGAAAGCCAGATTAGCCGGTGTCTTTAATTAAAGGAGATGTACGGTGGTGCAAGAAGAATCAATGTGTGGGTTAACAAGTGCTGACAAGGGCAGAATAGACAGTGAGGCTTCATTAAGATACAGTGAGAAGAACAAGACGGGGTTACAGTCGCTGGCAGTCGCTGGCAAACTCCTCCCTGCATCTGTCTCCTCTTCACAGCCCGGAGCTGCTCGCGATGGCGAAAAGAGCCCATGATGGATCCTTGTTTTTAAGTTTTTTTTTAGTTCAGTGCTGGATGTGCAGCTTTCTGAGGCCCCTGCAGGAACGAGAGTTACCAAAACATCTCAAATTCTGTCCTGTCCCTGCAAGTTTTTGGCACTTTTCACCAGGAAAAAAGCCTTTAAATTGAATAACGCCTTTTTTGTTTGTCAACAGTTGGCGTTCTGTGTGATGCTACATTCAATGGGAGGTTTGGGACAACCTTGGTGGGGAGGACGGGGGACAGACACTGTGCCTCCTATCAAGTTATTTAACAATGAGAATTTTTAGGCAATTGAACAGGATTTGAGTGAGTGTGTGCGTTTGCACCTTTGTGGTGTTTTTGCACGTCAGTCACACCCTCAGTCCTCCTCATCTCTCTCAAACCTCATCCACTGCAGACAAGCTGCAGTCATGTGCTCGCTCATGTCGTTGCAGGTGTACAGAATAGGAGACATGACTCACACACTTCCAAAATCTCAGCCAAAAACTTCTACAACTGGCCTCCTTCTGCCCCCTTTTGACTTCATAGCGCTCCTCTTATTTACTGCTTCCAGGTTACGATCTTGGAGGGCTGGTGTTTATTGAAGAGCTGTTATCCAATCAGGACACGACATAAATTATTTAATTTAGATTTCAGAAATGTTATTGTGGGTTGTTTTTACTTCAATTCAAAGAAGGGGACTGCATTCCGTTTATGTTCAGGAATTGTCTTTGTTGACTGTGAGTGTTTAAATAAAGTTTATTAAAAAAGAAAAACAGTGACGGTCACGTTCACCTGTGTTGATGGTTCTGACAGCAGACTCGGCCCAGTGACGGACTGAGGCTGCCGACACTGCCTCACACCTGCGCTGGTGGTCTAATTAGTCGTTTGGAGACGCGTTGGACTTTCACGTGGAGGTTTTTTTTTTACGCTTTTATGGATTTTTTTGCGAAAAACAAAAAACGAACTTTGCGGATGGAAAAGTGGATCTACGGTCTGACGGACATGAGCACGTGGAGACGCAGCTTCGCGACGCAAAGGTAAAAGAAACAATATGAAATAATGATGACGAACCCTGTTGGTACTGCATTGTGTCGGCGTGAGGAGGTCGCGCTGTTAAGAGGGGAACTCGTTCAGGGAGGACGTCACCGAGGGCCTGTGTGTGAAACATAAGGACAGCCATATGTCCTCTCACTGTTAGAGTCACACGGCCTCGAACTGGTTCACACACTTTATTTATTGTAGTAGCAGTAGTTGTAATAATAATAATAATAATAATAATAATAATAATAATAATGAGGAAAACGAGCAAATTCCAGCGAGTGCCATTTTCTCACTTTCATGCTCAAACAACAAGCACTCGGAGAGCGCAAACCTCAGCTAAGACTCCCGTTAACTTTCTTGACTGCAGCGTCCTGCACGCTGCTTGCTCTTAAAGGGACAAGCACTCATTTTATTTTTAAGTCTTTCTCTTCATTTCTATTGTTTTGGAACACAGGAAGACCACCATAATGGAATCACCTGTTCCTTGTAGCGGCCCTCATCTTCCCCGTTAGTTTGATCAAACTCTGTAGAGAACTTTCAGAGTTACCCTGCTAACAGACAGACAGACAAACCAGTGCTCTGAAAACATGACCTTTCCAGCAGAGCTAATTAGACGAATGGCAGCGTTGTGCTGGATGGAGCCCACAATGTAGGCCAGAGCAGAGATGAATAAGAACTGGTGATGAAGGAGTGAATCGAGGAGAAAATGAGCGACTCCTTTTTGCAGGAGTGACGCCGCTTGGAGTCAGAGTGTTTGTTGGGTTGTTGCTCGTCAAAGACATCCTGCACTGTTGTCGTGAGCATTGTCGGTCTGGTCCTGCGCGGTTCCTGTATGAGGAGACGTTTTGGAGCCCTTTAGACGAAACTCACACCCGAGAAAATGAACTTGATACTGCGTCAATAGTGGAAATCTCACCTGTGCAAAAGGGTTTCAAATGACTTGTAATGTCTGTTTCATAAACGCATAGCTCCTTTTTTACATTTGCGAGATTGACGATGAGAAAGTGTCGGCAGGCACGGAGAGAATGAGCCGTCGTGTTTGCAGCCATGCACCAGGTTTTTTCATGTCTGTCTGCTCGCCGTAGTGTGTCTCTATCTGTCTGTGTGTGTGTGTGCACGTGTGTGTGTGT
>JASSRZ010000011.1:11198926-11210349 GCA_032164315.1 Malacoctenus gilli
TTTCTTTCTTTCTTTCTTTCTTTCTTTCTTTCTTTCTTTCTTTCTTTCTTTCTTTCTTTCTTCAGATTGAAACCTTATTGCCGGAGGTGAAGATGTTAAACTCTGAATCTGAGCAAAAGCAAAAAGCTGCCGTTTCTTAAACTACGTCAAAATCCTCCACATGAGCACCGTTGTCTTTCCTGCACGACGTATGAAGGCAGCAGAGCCACTGCATCGTCTTTGCAGGCTCACGCGGAATGATGGAGCCTCCAGTTGTGGCTAATTGTTCTGCAAACTTGTTCCATGCAGAGTTAATATAACACAGCTGTACCTTTTGTGTTTGGTGTGTGCAGGAACACGCCAGCTGACGCTCGTGTTTATGGTTGATTGGCCACACGCTCTCTAATCCGTCATGGCTCTTCACATGTTAATCAGTCTCCTAGTGCTTGGAGAGCTGAGTGTCTGGTTCAGCTGTCTTCTGTCTGCTGATTTCAGCTTCCCTCCTCTGTTTTTTTTTTCCTGGAGGTGAAGCAAACTTTCCAGGACAGCGTCTGTAAAGAAGCAAAATAATTTGTTGCAGCTGCACAGCTGGAGTCCCTCTATTGTCCGAGTCCAGAGTCAGCAGGTCTGATGCTCGGCAACAACAACAAAAAACGGCATCTGAATTTGTTTGTCGCGATCACAGCAGGACCACTGGCGCTTTCCTTAAAGAATGTCCTGCTGTCTGTGTGTGTGCCGCCCGCCCCCCATTCGGCTTCGTCCCGTCGGTTTGGCTTGTCGCCCGACGTGTGTCTGGCTTCCAATGAGTCCGGTCGGTCCTCCAGGTGGGAAGACTCCCATTCCTCCTCGTAACAGACCGCCGGACAGTTTGCCCCGGCCGTCAGCTCTCCGGGTTTTTTCTTAGAAGCCGATAAAACTGGAGTGAAAGTTGTTAACAACTTTGCATTTGTGTGTGAGTCTGAAGCCTGTTCAGACCAGCCAGTAAGTCCCTCCAGATGTGCGCTCTCGCTGCAGTTAGCCGTATTGGCAGTGACTCAGCAGAGACAGGTGTTTATAATGACCATGTTTATTTGGGAAACGGTGAGAGGCTCGTGTTGCGCTCCTGACAAACTCTGTGTGATGCGAGTCCTTGTTTTCCAGATTGCAAAGTTAGCGCTGCCAAGCCAACATCATTTTCAGACCACCGTCGAAACTGAGGCGAACTTTCAAACATCTCACAGCAGAACTAAAACAAGCCGACACACCGAAAACACAGAGAGCTGAGGTGTTGCTGATCCACTCTTTGAGATGCTGGCTGCTCTGACCTTCTCTGTGCAGCCTGAGTTTCCATGTTGTTCCTGTGCCTGCCGGGTTTTTCCTCCCGCAGTCCAAAAGAAATACATTAGAGATTCATTGGTGACTTTAAGTCCTCTATGGGTGTCAGTTTGTGTGTATTTGTACGAGTGTTTGTGGATTAGTGGCCAGTCAAAGGTGTAGCTTAGGAGTTGGGATGGAGGTGTTTACCTTTGTTTTTCAACATATAGTATTTGCTGTTAGTGTTCTTGTCATTGTATTTCACGTTTGGTCACGACAGCGAGTTGAAATTCACTTCTTTCATTGGAATTCACTGGATAAAGATGCAACACGTTCAGTTGTTGGAAAGTGTTTGCGTCAGTTTCTGTGTTATCTGATGAATACATGTTACCTGTGAGTAGTTTGAAGGTGTTTTGGAGTCTGTGTAAAAGCGTGGCGGCTCTGCAGCGAAACCGACATCATCATGCCGCGAGAGCGACACTCGAAACAATCAAAGATGGTGTGGAGAGACTCTTTACTCCATGATGGAATCGACCTTTTACACCAGCAATGCAGCAAGGCCCGAATGTGTTCCATTATAACTAATGACAATATTCCTATATATATCTGTGCTTTGTTAATAAGAATGGGGGGGGGGGCAGCGAGCGGGACACAAGAGATGTAATCTCACTGAAGAGGAAGAGGAGGAGGAGGATATGCTGTTAAAAGCTTTTATTCATGGAACAGATACTTCTGGTGTCTTGCCAGAACTCTGGTAAAAGCATAATCCGTCAAACGGCATCATGGCGACACGAGGACACGGACGGAGACGGGCCCACTTGTGATGGTGCTGTAGAGACGGGCCCGTTTGTGACGGCCGTGTCAGAGCATGCGACGCTTATTGGAACAACAACGTTGCAGCTCCGGGTCAAATGAGAGACGCTTCGGACGGATGCTGGGCAGCAGCTCCGACACTTGGCGGGAGGAGACGGTGCGCTATCTCTGTGGACTGGGGACGTGTTCCCTCCAACACAGTGAATATTTAGCCTAACATGACGCCACACAGCAAACTTTCTGGAGCAATACGATCGGTGTGTGATTCCTGAAATGTACTCCAGTGTTGGACACACAAAACTGACCACCTGTGTGATTCACCGATTGCACGTTGTTGCCTGACAACAAAAGAAAAGACCGTCAAATGGTTGTGGAGCCCATGACTTGGTGGATCAGAGCAGAAACAGCCAAATCCTGACGTGCACAGCATCACGCAGCTGTCTTACTTTTCTGGCTGACGGTGTGTCTGATTTACTTCGAGTTCCTGCAGCCACAATCGTACAAGTTTGAAAGAGTTCGCTGATCTCAAGCGATATTGCCTGTAGTATAAAGGGAAACATGAAATCATATTATAAAACACTACCAACACATTTTTGTTTAATCTTCAACTCCACCAGTTCACACAGAAACATCCTAACAGTTTCTCACAAGGTTAATTGGAGCTTTAACACAACTATAAATTAAATATGATGTTGCTTTCACACACTAATGCCTCATTTTAAAGCGTGTCTGAGATAAAAAAAAAAAAAGAGGGCGAAATGTTGCATTTATTTAGTGATAAATTGTGTGACAACAAGGAGTGAGACCAGGGTTCTTTTTTTTTTTTTGGCACTTCCGGACAACTTTTGGACGTTTTTCGCTGAAGAAGTACTTGACAAGTGTAAATAGTTGTCTTCCTCAGTGGCACACATTCCTGGAGCCTCTCCGGGATAAAAGATTTAGGAGCTCTTTTCTCTAAGAAGTGCTCGGTAATTATGGCATTATTCAGGGTACAATAGCATTCCTTTAAATACGGGCGGCATGTGAGTAGCTTTTACTGATGAAGGGGTTGTGATTAGCAGGGGAAGAATGTGATTTTCTTCATCATAATGGACAGTTTTGTGGCTCTGCAAAGTTTTTCATTCCTAAAAGCCTCCGCATCAGAAGATAGAGAGCAAGATAATGAGATAGAGGGGTAGAGGGGGTGGTGGTGGGGCGTGTGGGGGGGGGGTGGTCGAGAGAGCTTTTACTGGAAGCCCGACGTTCAAAATCGGAGAACAATCAAAAAGGAGAAGTGAGTGAGAGACTGACAGTAAAATTAAAAGGAAAAAAGAATCGGCAAAGAGGGAAATCCACTTTCATTTGCCATTCGTAAAGATTTTCAGGACTAACAAAAGAATCCGCCCCCCCCCCAAACAAAAAACCCCTCGCTAAAGATCTGCTATCCATGTGCTGCTTGTTACTTTATTACAGCCAGCACAAGCGATTAATCAACATAATGCATTTAACCAATTATGCTGGATTTGATCTGGCCTCGGGGCTAATGCAATAGAGATCTTTAGTGATTTACGAGATGCAGTTTATTGTAGTGCCGGGTTGGAGGTCCGACCGCCCGGCGGGAGGCGGCCGCACAGCGAGAGGGAGACCCCCCGGCCAACACGGACGCCCCTCGACGAGCCTCATATCTGGCAACCTTCAGAAACAATTATCACTCGAGACAAACTTGCGCTTGATAACTTGACTGCTTTCTTGAGCACGTGACAATGAAGTGGTCACAGTCAAAGCTGAAAAGGTCAGATTGTAGTGGCCGAAATTGACCACAAGCAAAAACAGTACTACTTAAATATAAGTTTCTCTTTCAGGTATTTAGAGACGATAACCTGATTGTTGCTGAATATTTAGCAGCTCCATTTGTGGTGGAATTGTGATAAAAGCAGAGAATGGCTCAGTGAGAGATGGCGAAAAACACACCAAGATCTCAGCAGACGTTTCAGTGTTAAGTGCCTGGAAAGACACGCCTTTGGTCAGTTTGTTTAGTTGAATGAAGCAGGTTTGTACTCCAGCCATTCCAGACTTCCAGCCATCACAGCTTGACAAAAAGGGTTGAGATTAACATGATGTCTTGATGTGTTTCTAATTTTACTCGGACTAAAAGTTGTACGATCAGTTTTGGCGTCAAACATACATATTCGATAAGTTAATTCCGATCTATCAGACACATACGGCTCCCGTCCATCAAACTCTGGTGCCTAAAGGTCTGTATTTAGACACAGTTGCTTATTGTTCAGACATCTTGTTTAAATAATGCTATTACGCTACATTCGTGTTCGTTGTACGTCACTCGTGCTTTTTATGGTGCCGTCGTTTAACGACCCACAACCAATGAGAAGGCGCCGTAACCTGCTGAAACCTTCGTGGTGCAAAAATGTCACGCTGGTTAATGCCGTGCAGAAATGAAAAGCAAACACACGTCAGAACTGGTCGAAAACGAGCCAGACGAGTCGCAAAGGGTCAGTTGGTCGCTGGCGCCTCAAAGCGAGCTGGAGCGCCTCTTCATTCAGGCAGTGTGTCAGTCGGACAACACGGCAGACGCACCCTTTGCGACCGATTTGCACGTCGGCTTCGATTTTTCATGAAGCGGGGTCATTGTCGGACCCCCAAGGTCCGTTCTCTGAAGGGGGCTTTTGTCGCGGAGACGTTTTGACAAGTCTGAGCGGGAGCGAACACAGGTGCGAAGCATCAAACGAAGGAACTGAGCCGCTCCGGAGTCGCAGCGGCGCGATCGCGCTCGCCGTCTCAATGTCACTGGGACACGGTTCACCAAAACACTCGAATGAAGGAGCTCTCACCAGTCACTCTCGCGTCCCTCCCGCTTCAGCGGCTGAAATATATGTGGTGGAAAGAGACCTGTCGTAACCAAACCTCTGGAGTGAGGTGGCCATGTATACACTCGTGGGGAGTCTAATCAGACGTAATAACAGGCCTGCTCACACACGGCCGGGCAAACGGCCCCGTTATGGACACCAATCAGCAGCTGCTCAACAAGCCCACATAAAAACCCATCATTAATCCCTAATTTTAGCTCTACTCTAGTCGCCGAGAGTCTCGAGAGGCCTCTGTCATGACAACCAGGCTCACCGAGAGCACACGGCCAATACCTGCCCCCCCACCCCCCACCACACACACACACCCACCCAAACAACGGAGCGAAAGATGAAAGTGACGTTGGCGAGTGTCATAGTAACGTGACACTTCGGACTCTGTTTCTCGCCTGTGGACCCTCGGTTTGAGTAATAGTGAGTTAATAACGGTCTGTTTCTGTACCTTCAATGGTTGATTTTTGGGAAGCGCTCCTACTGTAAGGAAAGAGAGAAGTGAGGAGAAGGAAAAAGCTGGTGTGACTTCTCTTGTGTCTGTAAATGTCTATAAGGTGTTCTCGCCCTTTTTTTAGCTACTTTTTCTGTCATTCTCTCTTTGTGAATTATTGCTTTTTTTCCTTATCATTTTGTTTTATTCACAATTGGGTCTCACTTTTATTTCTTGCCCCCCCCCCCCCATCTCCCCCTCACTCCATTATCTCTGCTTCTACTCATCCTCAGCAGCCTGGCTAATGTGCCCCTTCCACTCCAACACACTCAAACACTTGAATGCTCGCAATGCACACACACACGCACACGCACACACACACTCTCGTACTCGCACACAGACCATTCAGTTCCGCCAGCTTGTCGGAGTGTGACTGATTGATTACTACCCAGAAGGCTTGGCTTTGTTGATGTCAGAAACAGGACAGGTACCCCGGACCACAGGGGGCACCGGGAAGATTGATGTCTCTCTCTTTCACCACTACCCCAGTCCCCCCACCCCCACCCACCCCCACCCTCCTCCTCCTTGTCTTTCTTTCACCCTGCCTGTTTTCCCCCCCGTCTGGGAGACACTTGCACTCACGCGAGCTCATTGACCCCCACTGATCACTGGAGGAAGGAATATGCAGGTTTTTTTATGAGCTCTAAATCCAGCTGCTGCGGTCACTTGTGGGCTCAGAGCGGGAGGAGGACGCTAGTCCAATCACAGGCAGGCGTGAACGTGATGGTTTAGATTCTGCACTTTGCTTTCATGCTGGTAATTAAGTGAATTTGTACAAGCGAGCGGAGTCCAGTTTGAACTTAAACACAATGTCCGAGTGCAAGCGTATGTCGTAAGTGAGGCTGTGCGAGGGAGGAAGTGCTTCGCTATAGAGCTGATTCAAAAGGAGCCAAAAAAACACTGCTGGTTAATTGAGCAGACGGTTAAACCGGGGCCAAGCCACGTTCCAGCGCAACGCCATCAACTCACGTTGACGACCGTGACCTTGTGTCCGCTTTACTTAAATGCACACCGTCATCAAAACATTAATTTCTTTTCACCTGTTAGAATGTAGTATATCAGAGGACCCTGTGATAGTCGTCGTCTCCATCCAGCCCGCGGTCCGATTGTTTAAAAAAGGAAAAAAAAACCTGCAGCATTGAAGTAATGAGTCTTTCAGCGCTGCTCCGGAGGTCGGAGGAGACGAGACGATGAGTGGAAGTG
Organism: Malacoctenus gilli; assembly: GCA_032164315.1. Taxonomy (NCBI): domain Eukaryota; kingdom Metazoa; phylum Chordata; class Actinopteri; order Blenniiformes; family Labrisomidae; genus Malacoctenus; species Malacoctenus gilli. The sequence goes on from JASSRZ010000011.1 coordinate 11,205,560, forward strand.
AAGAGGCTTGGCGAGGTACCGTCTCCTCGCCTGTCTGCCTCCGTCGCCCTCTCCATCCGCCGGCCCGGCTCGGCTCTGCAGGAAGCATTAATGATCTGATGTGGGATCTGCCCTTTCCTACCCCAACCAGCTGTAACGCGGCATTTGCAATAATAATAGCTGATGCGGGACCACCCATTGTTCAACCCCGACCAGGTGTTTTTTGGCCACCTGGAAACTTAATGACGTGACCAGGGAGGCGACCCGCTGACTCTCTGACCAGTCATCTGTTCCGGCTGTACCTTTCCTGCCGTGGACCGAGCGCACTGAGCGGGCTTGGCGCGGATACGCGAGCAACACTCCGAACAACCTGAAACGAGTGTTTGGCTTCGGATGAGAGGTTTATAATGTGAGCGGGGAAAAATGATCCCCCCCCCCCTTTTTTTTTCTATAGGGACTGCTAGTGAAGATGATTTGTTTCAGGGATCATTTGAAGCTGCTGTTGCTATAAATAAGCCCCCCCCACCCAACCCCCGCTCCCATTACGGTTGCTATACTACTCTTACAGCCACGGTGACTGTTGCTGTACCATTGTTGCTGCTCAGTTTGACAGCTGAACTCGTCACTGTGCCTGGATAGAGAGAAGTGTCATCTCCCACGTTATGAATGAAGCACTGAAGTCTTTTTCCAAACGACGCGGAGGTGAAAAACTGGCTGACGGTCGGTGTAAATTGTGTCTTGAGGGCCTCACAAATATACAAAGACGCAACGAACACATTCGGGCTCTTGTGCAGCATCCCAAGTTCAAATATCGGTTTGTTCTTTAACTCGATATAAGATCTTATTTTGCAGCAACATTTCTATGGACTCTATTGGTTCTTTTCCATAAGTACCTACTCCAGCGTCGTCATAGCAACGCGACTTGGAACAATGGAGGACACTGAGGCGATGTTCTCGCTGCTCATCCAGCCACTGCGTTGGCGTCTTGGAAAAAAAGGCCAAACTAGCACCGCTGCCGCCGCGTGTTCTTCCGCCAACTTAGTTAACGTGACGCCGTTTTACGTTGCGAACATGGATAATAAACACACCCAGCCAATCAGTGTGGGCCTTTTAAAAATGGTGGGTTTGACTTTTGGGAATGAGACGCCACGGCGACGTCTCCGTTCTCGATGCTCTCAGACTTCCTACAACAGCCAAAGAAATGAAGACGAGGTTGACAGCCCGCCGTGGCCCTTTGCTGGTTAAGCTGCTTCAATGATGAATAGATTTCTGGGTAAATTCCTTGTTTGCTGTTCGTTTGAAAAAGTTACTTTTAGTACTTTAAGCGCCACGACTGCGTCTTGTGATGCTGACAGTGTCATTATTTCCAGCAGCGTCTTCTTCCTGCTTGTTCCTGGGATTTTCTCGCTCAGCCAATGACACTTACTTTGTATTCACTGTTTAGTCTGAAGCTTTAGGATGAACAGAAAATAAACATTTAGCGTGTTATTACAGATGCATTTGGATCCCAGCGTGGGATCGCTGCCTGATAATTTACTTATAGAGACACTATATCTCTGCTGGCTCCCCATCTGTTTTCCTCTCCTGTCTGTGCACACTAACGTATTATTAAATTGCTTTACTGCACATTTCATGAGGTGTGAAGAAATAAAAAAGGAAAACTTGAAGCATTTTTCCTGTTGGGTCATATCTTCCCACTGTCCCGCTCTCACCTGTTTCCCCCCCATAACTGTGCATCATATTCACGACCCTCTTAATGGGCTTCTCCCCGTTTTTAACCAGCCTGTACATACATCACCGCGCAGCCAATCGGAGAGCGACTCTGGCGAGGTGTTGCCGCTTCTCCTCACCACGTCGAGTCTGTAATGTGAAGTACAGACAAGGTTGGCGTGATGAAGTAGCAGCGAGAAGTCATCCGCTGAGATATTTCTCAGCCGGCTTTTTGTCTCGGAGAATAAAGTGCAAACTGCAGGAGTGCGAGAGGTGAAGGAGACGTGCCTTTTCTTCGTCCTCAAGATCATTTTCAGTCGAATTTATGTTGCTCCCTCGTTCTGTCTAATGGCCCCCTCCTTCCCCCTCCCGCTCTCACCCACAATTTGTGCCTGCTTCCGGATCCACTCGGTACAAAACGAGTGCAACTCCAAATGGCCTTCCTCATCGCGGCCAGCGGTGCTGCAAGGAGGGTGTCTGCACCCCCCCCCCCCCGTGTCCCCTGTGGCGCGAAGCTCAGTATGGAGTAAATCCCCCAGACCTGTTTCTCTCAACTAGATTATGCTGCCCCGTGGTCTCCCGCTCTTTGACGCCCCCCCACAACCCCCCCCCCCCCACCCAACACACACAAACAGGTTGAGGTCTTCCCATGGCTTTGGACCGCATGCTGTGCTCTGTTCCATATTCCTTTAACAGCCATGAAGATTACTGTCATGCGAGGCCCATGTGGGCCACAGACATGGACAGAGATATCCGGTTTGGAGTTCTCAGAAAGCACAATCAGCGTCCGTCACATGATTGGATCGACGGCGCAGTCGGCAGGGGTTACACGGATGTTTTCTGCCATTTGGTGACAATATTTAATGTGAAATGTCAAGTAATGTCACTTTACCTTCCAACAAAATCATTCTGTTTGGATTAAAAACATAATTCACGATCTGTTTTCTCAAAGCAGTGTCAAAAACCGGCAACGTTTGAACTCCGGAAAATGCCAACCTTTTAACATCAAAGCTCGACACCTCCTACAGTCAGAGAACAGACTGCCTTTCCTGGGCCGAGAGCCTTTAAATGCACATCGGCAAGAATTGTAGACATGCACTGAAAAAGAAAGTCTCCGTTGACTTCGTCCTGTTACGATCCGTCTCTTTAAAGAACAGGTCATCCACACGACCGAGCTGTTGACCGTGTTCGGTAAATGACAGTTCTGTTTTGTCATCAAACCCACAAAACGCAAGAACTCTGAGCCGTGGATATGCGATGTGAGCCAGTTTTTCAGAGATGACGGTCGCCTCTCAGCAGGGCTCGCCAACAGGTCTGACAGCATATCGTGAAGCACGGGGCGATTTCCGTAGACTCTCAACCACGCTGTAACAAAACCGACGACGCTCCTGAACACATTTCACGAGGGTTGGTGAATCCGTCCCGCCATATGTGAACCAGCTGAGGGTTTAGTGGAGCGACGGAGCTGTAGGTGTTGTCCCGGAGGATCCGGGGAGCCAAGCGATGCCTCTTCTATCCTCAGCGAACCTGCTTTTGAGTTATCTTCGAGGACAGTTAATTGCCATGGTGAAATGTACTCAGATCAGTAGCTCGAAGCTAAAACTCAGGAGGATTTTCCTTCAGTTGTTGTTTGCCTTCCTATAGAAACATTCTTGCAGCATGTGGGTTCTATATGCGCACAGGTCTCACACTTGTGAACGCTCGCTAAAGTTTCCAGATCGTTCTTTTGCATATTGCAGCGAAGGAGAAGCCTCAAACGAGCATATGTGGATGACCGGAGGGATGAGACGCAGGAATAGACTCAAGGTGTCGTCCCTCAGGGCTGATGAAGGAGTATTCAAAACTCTTGCTGGGAAAACAACATATTGCTTCATGTTTTAATTGGAGCAAGTTAATGGTCCGTGAAGACTTGTGTATTAGTCACTAAGGCAAGCTGTTTCCATCAGAAGTGTGTATGTGTTGGTGTGTTGGTGTGTGTGCGTGTGGAGACGTGAAGTGTTTGGCTTTTTGTGTCTTTTTGGCCAACAGTCTGTTTCGCGTCGAAGCCTTGAGGGGCGGACGCTCGGATCGCCGTCTTCGACAGTGGAATGAAACTTTTCTCGCAGAAAAGTTGATGGCTGATGAGCGCACGCACTCGTGCACGAACTTGCAAAATCACGCCGGTGAAACTTAAACGGTTGCGTAAGTGTTGAGTTGCGTTCGTCACCGCAGCCTCGCTCCACGCCAGAGCTCGGAGCTGCTTCTGGTCGCTTTCTCTTCACGATCGTAGTTGTGCCCCTCTGGTCACTGATTGGTCAGGTGCTGACTTTCGGTTGCAGGCAGCTTGACTGTAAAACATTGTCGCGACCCAGAATTCTTGCATAGCATGAAGCCCCTGCTGCAGAGCGCTGGAGTGGTACTTTCGAGTGGGTCTTCTGTTCAAAGCTCCAAATGGCTCATAATGTGTAATCATTTGGGCTGCAGGTGAGTCAGCCCACCGCAGCCTTTTTTACAAGTGAGCATTCACTCATTGGCAGCAACAGATTTTACCTTTCACTTGTTTAATATGAACATATTTTTTAAAATTTCCTTCGTCACTTTGATTTTTTTTTTTTCAAATGTTTATTCCCACAACATCTTGTTGTTTCGAAGCTGAAACAAACACGTGAAACACACTGGCTTCAATGTGGATTGCTGTTTTTTTTAAAATTCAGACAGCTGCCACAATGAAGCCTCTCGTCTGTGTGTGTAATATCACAGTTTCAAAGTCACAAATATTTCAGATATCGGACCTCGGAAAGTAAATAACAACCTGGCGTCAAGTTCCAATTTGATTCGAAGAAAGTTGTGTTTATTTTGGAGGTAATTTTAGGGCAGAGACAAGGGTGCTCAATTTCTGTGTGTGTGTGTGTGTGTGTGTGTGTGTGTGGGGTGCTAATTGAAGAAGGCTGCGTGCTGTTTATTTAAAGGAGAGGGAGACAGCCAGAGCTCGTGTGATATGAATACTGTGTGTTTATCATCTTTATCAGCTGTCACCACAGTTAATGAGAGGGACACACACACACACACACACACACACACACACACACACACACACACACACACACACACACACACACACA
>JASSRZ010000011.1:11228357-11238357 GCA_032164315.1 Malacoctenus gilli
CACACACACACACACACACACACACACACACACACACACACATACACACACACACACACACACACACACACACACACTATTTGACTCCTATACAAACACGGCACTCTCTTTTTGCCCTTATGTGCACACACTAACAACAACAACAACAGCAGACGCACAAACAAGTTTTGAGTGCCATTGCGTGCCGAGACAGACACCTTATTATCCCACTGTAATGTGTGAACTTGAAGGGCGAATCCTAAACCAAGAGGCAGTGGGAAAGAGCGGATCGGGAATGAAGGGATGAAAACAGCGTGAATGAGTTGAAAGAGAGTGTAGGGATGCAAGAAAGGAGGCAAATCAAAGGAAGCCACCAGTCCTGACCTTTAATTTCTTTCACAGCAGGGTCAAAGTTATCAGTCTCCCTCAGAGAAAGAGACTTTTTTTTTTTCTAATTGAGCACAGTGTCCTTATCGGTCACACGTTCTTTAAAAGCAGCAGACTGATGACGGTCTTTGCAAGCAGCCAGCTTTTTTACATGATAAGAGAAGAATTGAGCCATAATAGGGAAAAAAACGGAGCACAGTGTGGCCGTCGGAGTAACATTTACCAGGAATTTTGTGTTGGACACAAAGTGATCCTGTGGAAATGTCATCAATTCAGTTGGAAGCAGAAGGCTTTTGTTTTGTATTGTTTTTGAAGGTTTTTAAACTTTAATTAGTTGTTTGAGTGGTTGAAGTTGTGAAAGAAACGTGACACCGCTTTGTAAGAGCTTGACAATGAGGGCGCGTTTTACAGCAACATATTTGCTTTATACGCAGTCCTCTGAGGTACTTTGAGGACAAACATCGTCTAGAATTGGAAAGTTGAAGCACGAGCAGATGAAGCTATCACTTGTGGTCAAGCGGTCGATGACAGAGCAGACAGCTGAGAGAAACTGGAGCCAACATGTTGTTACATGACATCATTTCTGTGTCAGAAAAACGCCCGTTTGTCACATGAATCGGGCGGAGTTCGTCCCACACTGTCTCCAATTGCAGCCTGATTCTGTTGCCACATCCTTGGAGTGTCTTTCTGTCCTTGTCTGGTTTAGCTCCCTCTGTCCTGAAGCATGCCCCCCGTTCACTGCGCTGTAAAGACCCCGACCGACACGCTTGTCATCTCAAGTAAAAGAAGGCAGGCTGATTGTGGTCGCAGCTGATTTTCACCGCTTTGAGGTCCTGTGGTCATGATGACGGTTTTTTGTTTTTTTTTGATAAACAAATATGTACAAATAAGGTTGAATTTCTATAAACATACAAAAGAGCAATTTTCCATTTGATTTGGGAAAAAAAAGTGTTGCACTCTTTCTATTTTCTGTATGATTAAACAAATCAAAATGTTCAACTATCATTTCAAACAACGCAGCACATGAACAAACAATACAGACAACAGTAAACTGCGACACGATGGTTTCACACAGTCTCTGTAATCAAACACTTCAGCTCTTGACAGCTGGTAAATTGAGCAGACTGCTGCGGCGCTCTCAGGTCGGACGGGTCTCAGCCCTCCGCAGCTACTTTCTGCTCTATTCATAGATGTTCATTTGGACCGAGATCGGGACTCAAAGGTCACCCCGCGGTGATCTAATGCCGCTCGCTCCCGTGTTGTCTTTATTTAGCCCGTTGTTGCTCGAACTGTAGGCCTGGAATAACCCCCTGCTTTGCACGTATCAGATCCCTCTCCGCGCCATCCGACCCGATTCAAATGAATGGATCATCAACGAGCCCTGCAGAAGCCTGATAACGAGACGCTCGTTTGAATGGAGTGTGTTGGAGCAGGGAGGCGTCTCCAGTAAGCTTTGCCCTGTTGGAGCAGCAATGAGCTGCGACCGAGCTCACCGGTACTTGACGGCGCGTTTCACCTCGAAATCCCGCCATCGTTCTGTCATTTCATCGCGTCCGGCATCCTGTGTTCAGCACACTCCCCTTTTAAAAGCAGTCACTTCTTGCCACGACCTGCATCAGTGTTGACGGCTTGAAACTATAAATTCAAGTCAGCTAATGTGTCCTATGTGGCACACACAGCATGTTTTTCTATATGAAGCACCACTTTTCAGCATGATGTGTGCAGACCGTCCTGACGACAAGCTGAAGGAAAGCGGGATATCGTTTGTCCTTTCTGAATCTTGTTTGTTCTGCAAACAAGTGATTGTCAGTGTCGCAATTTAAGCCTCGATATGTAATATGAAACCAGCCATTCAGCAGGTTTGTCTTCATTAATATGTAATGTTGAGTGTTTGCAGATTGCACTGAATACTGGAAGGAGTGCAGGTTATGAGATTGATTTACACTCAAACCAGCTCAGCCTTTACTGGAGACGCTGCTGTTATTGTGCTGAGAGGCACATTTTCATTTCTCTGCTATAGGCTTGCCGACTCATTTCACTATCTTTTGTTATTTATATCCACAGCAGGACTTTGTAAGATCCTCTTCCTTTTGATACATGTCGCTTTTTTCACTGCAAAAGCTCCAGTGTGTTTATTAACTTTCGCCAAAATAACTTTTCACGTTTTCAAATTTCATGCCGAGCTTGTGATCATGTGGTGCTCCATCCTCTCCTAGCAACGAGCATGGAAATACTTTTATTTTAATGCACTCGTTTGCATTTTGTTTATCTTGCATTACTGTTCTCAATTGATCACCTGCAAAACGTGGGCAAGGTAAAGCGTTGATGTCGTCACATGTCCTCGCAACTTTGTCTGTGTTACTCTGGATCTTCGTAAATCAGGTCCTATTTGTCTAGCAGGTGAAAACACACAAAGTGAAATTTATATTCAGCTTTTCATTGTTTTTGTTGCAGAAAAAAAATGCAGCAAAGGCAATGGATATTATCGGACTTGTGCTCCCTCATTTATCAACTCTATCAGCGTTCTGCATAGACAGCTTGTGATTACCTATAATGAAACAATCAGAGGTGTTTGTAATGAGCAAAGCATATACTTAAAATAAATGGACAGCTGAATTTCCAAACGTTTCCAGCTGCACTTGGAATGAGATATGATTTCCACTCTGCCAGCTCGTAAACGGAGAGCCGATAATGAGCGAGAAGTAGAGGCGCCGGGCATCTGGAGCAAGCATATGGATATCTCTGTTAATGGCGAGCAGACAGACCATAATTCTGCAGCCCCTTCAATGGTGTCTTAGCAACAGCTGGAAGCCAATAAACACCGATTGTTTTGAACCGCAACTGCTACTCAATGAAGTAGGAGATGATAAAGTGACGCGGTGATTGAGGTCCAAAGGGCCTCCGACGTCCCAACCGTGTCTCGGTGAACGTGGGCGGAGAAGCAGCAGGTGATCGGAGACTCGATCTGGGCCTGGAGTTATCGTCGACACCTTCCTGCTGCAGAACAACTCTTTCAGATCAGCTGTTTTGACATCATCCAGAGAAAAAGAGGTTATAAAACACATTCAAATACATCTGCACATTCGAATGCTTTAGAAATATTTATTTTGGATGATTTTTTTCTGAACATTAGGATATTCAGACAAAGTTTTTTTTTTCAAGGTAAGCGTGTCATAAGAATCCAAGAAGTGATTACTGAAACATAACGGTGCTTCACTTCAGGGCTGCTACGATTCATCGACTCGTCACGACTACATCGATCAAAACCATCATCGACACCTTCTCAGGTGATTGCATTCTTCTGCCAGTGCTGATCTTAAGCATGTTTTGGAGAGGCTGTTGTAGTTCATGGGGTTGCTCGCCATTCCTGTCGCCGTGATGGAACATTTAAAAATTCAAAAGTCTTTTCGGTGACACCAGCTTTCTCTTTGCTTTCTGAAGGCTCGCCAAGTATTGGTGGCCAAATACAAATCCTTCAGTTCTCGTTTGGAGGATTTTGACCAGTTCTTTCTCTCCCAAGGCTTCCTGCTTCGGGATATTCTTGAGTTTCTGTGCAGCCCTTCTCTTTTGAGAGCTGGTGTTCAGAGAGGGGTAATGCGAAGGCCACGGCAAAAAAAACGAAAACATTCGGCTTGTACCTCCTTAGTCGGTCCTTTGTGAATTCCCAAGTGTGTCTTGCTGAAAAGATCCATTGGTATTCTTCTTGCTTTCGTACACGCGGCGAGTGAAATGTGCCTGGTACCGCCGCCTGGTCCATCCACCCACGTGCAGAGAAATAACGTGACCTTTCTGGATTCCTCTTCTTGATTGACTTGTAAGTTTGTTCTGAACATCGGTGCAGGTTAAACCACACTTGAAAGCACTTTAAAGAGAAGCACCTTCCCCTTGTACAACCTCTTTTTTTTGTTAACGGACTTTCTGCAAGAAAACTGTCCACTGGTCCAATTTGTTTCTTTCATACTCTTCAGTAAGCTTAAAAAGAATTTGGGAAAAAAAATGACCTTTCTCTTGTTGGAGCTTATGCGTTCTCTGGTTGAATACATAAAGTATGCTGCTTGAGTATTTGCTTCTCTTGGATTACTGGAGAAGTTGTGAGTTTTCAAAGTCAGAGTTTTTTGCTGTTCATCCAACGATCCTTTGAGCAGTTCATTTAGTCGATATTCTTGCTTTGGTCTGTAAAACATCTTTGAACCCTCACTTGTAAACTTTCTGTATGTGCTGCTGTCGTCCATCTCTGTCAGAAATTTGTGGGAGCCACACTGGAGAAGTGCAGGGACGCCTGCCTGTGATCTGGGCCGTGGCTGGTTACAGATGGCGTGTTGAGACTTTTTGTTGCAACACGCAAACTCTCCAGGTCTCAGGAAAGAAATATACAAAGTCTGCTGCTGCTTCTTTTTTCGTTCAACCTGCAAAGGCACAACACTTAATTTATGGCTGATTGTGTCGAAGTGATTTGATGTTTGATTCATCTGGGACGTAACTACTGGAGCCTGTTTGCGCGAGTCTAATTTGGGGCTGCGTATCCGCTCGGTTGAGCGATCCAGAAGACTGAGGAAACAAAAAAAAAGAACAACAACAACAATCCTTTTTCCACCCCCCCCCACCCACCCCCCCGCGCGCGTATTTTTCCTCAACTAATTGCTTCCGCTTTACAGTCCCCTGTCAGGTCGGCCCGTCACAGCGCGTCTCTGAGACAGCACAACTGCTTATATTTCACCTGCAGTGGAACATCTGCTGAGTCATTACAGTGAAGGCAAATTCAATTAAAAACTGGCGACGCTGTTCTGGTGTGATATCAGCTGTCTGTTTTTTCATGCCGCTCGCTTCGAGAAAAACCGTCCAGGCGGCAGATGTGGAACGTAAATAGAGCGTGAAGAATGTACTTTTTGAAGACAATAGGCAGGTTCCCTTCCTTTCTCTCAAAAAAAGGACACTCGGGTGATCGTAGATAGACGGAGGTGGGACGGTTTGAAATAAGGAACCTGACGCAACGTTGAGTCTGTGATAATGTGACGATCATTGGACTCAATTTTGGACGTGGAGTCTGAATATTGTCTGCTGGAGGAAAAGAAAGGCTTGACTCAGAGATGTGCTGCCAGTGGAGTCATTACCTGCACTTTGTGGCACAGCTTCACTGACATATGTTTCCATCAAAGCAGCCTGGCTTAAGTGGTTCATACAGTTTATGACATCCGAGTCATACCAGCAGACAGCTTTATGACTTCTGTCATGTCTGCTGCACTGTTGTAACTCAGGCCAGTGACAGCTTAACGAGCTGTGCTGATGTATGGGCCTCATAATGTGCTACAAGTCCTGATAACTTAAGTGATATTATGCCTCTGCTCACATTGAACGCCACTGTTGGATGCTCCGGATGCGCAGCACTCTCCGTATTTAGTGGCGAGGAACCTTCGGCTCGTCTCGACGCGGCTCATTGTACCCAGCGGTCTATTGTCACTGACAACGCATTAGCAGCCCCTCCCTCAGCTTTCCTTGAGTGTCTTAGTGTGCTTTTTTTTGCCTCTTCCTGTTTGCATGTGCACATGTGTGCTCGCTCTCAACTCTTTTTCAGTCCTTTTAAAATTAGGGATTAAAGTTGCATGTTCCCACCTTCTGAAGAAAGGTTATTGATGTCCTGAGGTGTTTGTGCTTGTAAAGTGAAAGTGTGTGTGTGTGTGTGTGTGTGTGTGTGTGGTGTGTGTGTGGGTGGGGGGGGGCTGTGATGAGTTGCTGTGATAGGTTATTTAAAAAAAAGGCAATGTCGTTGTCTCTCAAATATGCACAGAGCCTGACACCCGAGATGAGTGAAAGTGTGAACATTATTTCATAAAAAGAAACACCTGAAGCCTTTTTATTACAGTAAATGAGTAAATCATAGAAATAACGGTGCTGATGATGCCCAAATTCTTGTGCAGCGCGATTCTATCACAGCTCTGTAATCGCTTTTAAAGCCAGTTGATACAAGCCATTTTTTTACATTTTATTTCATTTGGTGGGGAGTGCGCTTGGTGGTGGTTTGTGTCACTGTACGCTGATGACACCCGACTTTATCATGTATCAGATGAAGTCTTTTTTGTTGAAAGGCCAAATCACACAAAAAGTCCATTCGCCTCGTTTGGATCCATCTGTGACGGACTCACGTCAGACTCTCACTTTGACATCAAGAGTTACATTTGGTCATTTGAAGCGCTCAACTGAATATTCAGTCACTGTATCATAATTGAGGTTACTTGGCAACAGCAGGCTTCAGCTGGTCAAAAGCACATAATGACATGATTGGAATAGTGTTTTTTTTGTATTATGAGAAAATGTATCCCGAAGTATGTGATGTTATGGGCTGCAGATGTGCATTTTCAAAGACGTAGCTTTCAGTCCTCTGACCAGTAGGCAATAATGAATAATCTGATAAAGTAAGAACGTGCCGACATGTTTAAAGTATGAACTCTCCAACCTTTTTATTTGGATCTACGAAGACAAATCAAAAAAACAGCTGACTTCAGTACAGTTACTCATTTTACGGTCATGAATGGTCATTAATAGTCGGAAGCAGTTGGATATTAAAAATGGTAAGCAGATGTTAAGGAAAGTTTTTCTTTTTTACGACTTGATCCAAACACTGAACCAGTTGAGGTCTGTCTGTATTTCACCAGCGGTTCAGAAATCCAGACTGTAATGATGTTTTCTTTATTTGGGCCTCCACACCAGCGAGCATCGCCCAGACTCCCTGTGCATACAGAGATAGCGCCGGAGCGACAAACGTCTGAGCTAACGGTGCTTTGTTTGTTTGAATACATGCGTGTATAAAGGGAAATAATTAGTGTGGCAGCAAGGATTATGTTTTTGTCTCAGCGGTCACTCTGAGCAAGCAGATTTCTGGCTCGAGCGCCCGTCCTGCCTCCTCGCTCGTGGGTGCGCGTGGTGCAGTTCCCAGAATATCCCATCTCATGTATTATCTGGTATCATTAAATTCCTGAACTCTCCCTTCCTTACTCACCCTCTTTCTGTCACTCAGTCTTTTTTTGGGCCTTCCTTACTCCCCCTCCCCTCGCTCATTCTCTCAATTTCTCTCACTGTCTCCTTTTCCCACTCCGTCTGTCTACCCACTAAGCCACAATGTGTCTGCCTTTTTTTTTTTTCCCTCGCTGCATCGACCGGTAAGAGGAAACAAAATCATTAAAGTCCGTGGTTTAAGCAAAATGCAGCAAGTACATAATCAGCAAGTGTCGTTTGGGCCTAATGCCCTAAATGTCAAGAGCGTGGAAAACTGCAGGACGAGAAAATGACAAACGCAGGTCACAAAAAGTGCAATAAGATATCTGTCAAGACGACTGGGCGTCCCGTGTGGGACTGACCACCAATAGATTAGGAAAATCGCAGGAAAGAGTTTTTAAAGAGAGTCCCATGAAGTAGGAAAAGACAATTGCATTGTGTGCAAGACATTTTCACGTTTTGCTTGGATATATGCATCAGATGTCAGCTAACTCATAACCTTGAAGGGGCGCAGGAGGTGAACCGTCTGACGGGGGGAAAAAAAAAGGAAACCACAACGAAGTGAAATATATTGCCATGAAGTCATGTCGTGTTTCATCACTGTTTTGTCAATCCCTCAGCTTTAATACTCGCGGTGGCATTTTTTTCTCTTCTTCTAATCCTTCCCTCTATCCTTTGAAATAACATGTAAGATCTTCAGTGCCGCGCAGTCGCCTATGCGGGGTTTCAACAATCCAGATTCACTCAAAGGTCCCCTTGAGGTACAATCAAAGGAATGTGCAAAATGTTGAATAATAATTCATGTCTGATGTTTTTTTGTTTTTTCAGTGCAAAAGTCCAATTATATGGCTGACATTTTTTAAAAGGACTGAATCTTATTTTTCTATATTCACCAATTACATCATTGACATATATGTCAGCTTTAAACCTTCACATCATAGAAGGAAAACACACAAACTGGGTGATGATTGGCGTTCATTTCTATTCATGGTTGGTAAATCTTGTGTTTTTCTTCTGCCTTCAAACGTACGGCATCCTGCATTACAAGCTACGAAGATCAAGACAAGGCAGAAGTTTGCTTGGCGTTTGGCGATTCTCACTTTAACTTCAGCGATCACAGCCAAATCAACACATTTCCATGTGTTTGGAATTGGAGAGCTCAAATTTGAACAGACTTGCGTACGATCCCAGCGGCCTTCAATTTTTTTTTTTCCATCGGCCAGTTTGTAACTTAAGTCTGAAAAACCAGAAATGTGATCATGTTGCCGTCCCTTCATGGCCGAGCGCTGTTTGACTCAACTCGCTTGGAAAAACAACCTGACAAGCAGCTTTTGAAAAACACCTTTGGTAGCTGGTACTGTCGCCAAATGGAAGGTCTTTGGGATTACAGTTGAGTTGAGTTGAGGTGCAGTTCGTGGGGTCACGAATTTTGACCACCAGAGATAAAACTTAACTCCTTCAGAATTTCCCTCCTTTTCAAAAAGGTCATCGAGGAGTCAGTTGGAGTCAGATTTACCTTATTATTATTTGCATATCGCCACTAGAGGCCATCATGAATCGCGCGTTGAGGCTCCACTACTTGCAGTTGAGCTTTACTCTTTACTCTCTTTTCACCTGACCCCCCCCTAAAAAAGATTAAAAAAAGGTTGGAAATTGTGTGTTTTTGTAGTTGGTGCAATCAAAGCCATCAGGTGTCTGGACTGCATGGACACACCATGATGGTCAGATTGTGTTGCTCGGGGGGTAAAAAAGTGGGCAGGTCAGAATGCGCACACTTGACCCGAGTGTGATGGGGCTGCAGAAAAGCACAAACAAAAGAGCTTATCAGCCCGGTGGAGTGTGAAAGAAAGTAATAGGGAGGGAGCCACAGTGGTATGTTTGGAGGGCGCGGGTGTGCTGTCGAAGGGGACACACAAGGTGATCCGGTCCGCACAGAGGGAGAGCGGCAGGCGGTGCAGTTGCCCCGGTGGCCTTAGATGTCCTCAGAGAGAGGGGGGGAACTGTGTCAGCATGCGAGCGGGCGGGCGAGCGAGCGAGCGAGCGCAGCGCTGGCTGTGAAGTCGCTCCAGCAGAGCCGACGGCTGCTGTCGCTGTCCAAGGTCCTGAATGCCTGGTGGTACAGACATCTGGTAAACGCTGTGTTTCCTGTGTCCTGCTGGCAGAAGCCTTCACTGTTTCACTGCTGATTGATTTAAATGAATTCCATCAGCAAATCAAAAGGCGCCGTCTCGTTTTTTGTTCCACCGCTTTTGCATTTTCAACAGAAACTGAAGACATTAGGTGCTCAACTCTTATCAGTTACTCTACTGATAGAAAAGCTTCCACAAAGTTTGTTTGTGTTGCAAAGCTTCGCCACAATTCAGTCGAAAATCAACTTCCTCCTTCAATCAGCCACTCTGGACTCCAACTGTATGTAGGTCAGACGACACTTAGTGAGTCACCTCATGACTGTGATTGCCAGAGGAGAAAGGTTAGCTGATCACCATCCGCGTTTCTCTCAACCCATCACACGGAAATATCAGAGCCGATGGGAACGTGTTCTGCTCCGGCGATGGCAAATATGAACTTCAAGCACCGGTTGAAGTTTTTTTCCCGTTAGATATAGCATGATGAGAGGACTGCATCTGTATTACGCTCAACCCAG
>JASSRZ010000011.1:11245131-11260650 GCA_032164315.1 Malacoctenus gilli
GTGTGTGTGTGTGTGTGTGTGTGTGTGTGTGTGTGTGTGTGTGTGTGTGTGTGTGTGTGTGCGCGTGTGTGTGTTCATACAGAGGCCAAGAAACACTCAAATAAACAAAGACCTGTTTTTAGGCTCCCAAAGCCCCTGTGATCAACTTTGCCCTGACTTGTGCCAAAGCTCTGTCACAGCTTTGCAGCACTTCTGGATAAATAGTGACCGTCCGGTGCTGTGAACAAAAACCCTCCTCTGGGATCAGACGGCGGTATGTGAGTGACTCTGCTGATTCACAGGAACATGGGAAACATTTTCGGCTTCACAAGAAACAATGATGAGTCTTCTTATCACGATGACTTGATATTTATTGAGCCTTCACCAGTGTCACACGGGTCGTTCTTAGCTTCGCCCAAACATGTGATGGATTCTGACCGCTTCAGTCTGATTTTACTGGCTTTTATGTTGTGAAACTGAAAACAGCCCCACAAAAAGGATGGAGCGGCTCGACCGGCTGGGAGAAACCACCGAGTTTAAGGAAATTGGAAGGAGAACAAGAGAGGGAAGCTCTATAGAACTGCAGAGATGAATGGAGAGCAGGGAACCAGAGGCAGCCAGGCGCACCGCGCTCAGTCAGTCGGCGTATGACGAGATATCAGCCTGGCCCTTCTCTGACTGCACTGCATTACTGTAGCTCAGGCTATTAGCTGCTCCGCTGATTAACGCCCCAACTTGTGGCTAAAAGCCGGCGCGGCTGAAACAGCGGCCCAGACAAATTGAATGCATATTCAAAGTGTTTAAAGAGTGCGAGGCGGACGGGTCCAAATGAAGTGAGACTGCGAAATGAAAATGTACCGTGGGACACAGTAGGAGCTGAGACACCACTGAGGACTTCGTAAAGCGTGTTGAACCAGTTGTGGCTACGTCAGCTTCGTTGCTTCGTTTGATTTCATTTACGTTTGGTAGTCTTCCTGTAGTTTTTCTCCCAGTTTGCTCTCATGGAGTTTTCTGTTCCTCACAGACTTTTTTTTCCTGTTTTGGTTCTTTTGCCTTGACGCTTCCTCACTGAAGATGTCTCGTTGTTCATGTGGGTCCATCCTTCGTCACCACATCTTCGATAAGCTGAACGTTCAGCACCTTCACATATGTGTTTATTCCCAGACACTTGGTCTTCCAATGAAATGGAGGGGAGCGAAAAAAACCTACAGGTGATGGTGGGGAGGTAAACTGAGAGATAGTAGCCATCTGTCGCTAAGGACAGAGGGAACGGCACCAAGAACGTACTTCAACCAAAAAGACAAGTATTGCAAGCAGGTGGCACCGGGAGACTCGGATTAGTGGTTGTTTCACACCACAAATTGGTATTTATAGGCAAAGATGTTCCAATAAAATATTCTCCACACCACATCGCCACCAGCAGGCTCAGACTGTGGACACCAGAGTGATCGGGGCCATGAAGCCATGCTGTCGTTACCAAATTTCAAGCCAACCGTCTGCATGCACCATCTCGGCAGAAAGGGGACGATTCATCAGACCGCGCTGAGTTCTCCCTCCTACAGCTGTCCACCGCCAGCGAGACGGTCTGCTCACTGCAACCCCGACATCATCTTTTCCCGTGCACGCCTGTCTGCCTCAGGGTTCAGCCTGGTTTCTGTCCTGCTCCGACGTGTCGGATGTGTAATCTCAGTGAGCGTTGCCTCTCCTCCACCCCGAACCGACGCGGCCGTTCACCGGACTCTTTACAGCAGTGAGATTTTTTGGTTTCTTGAGTGGTCCACTGCTGGATTCCTCCAAAAAAGTGGAAAATAGGTTGAAAAACACTGATTCATGTGTTTACGCTTGTTCGTGTCTTTTGGAGTGAAGCAAGTAAAGAGATGTATTATTTATCTTTTATCAGTTCAATAGAGGTTTAGTTGAGTTTGCGTTGTTTCATAACCTGTCTTAATGTAGAAACAATTACTTTCCATTTTGTTGTGATGCACTTACTGTGAGCTGTGATTGTTTCTTATTTATCTGTGACAAAAGTACCAATGGATATTCACTATAACCTTGCTGCGTGTGCGTCTGCGAGGGCGACTGCATGGCCTCCTTTAAGTTACTCCTCTGATTTACTCTGTTGTCTCCTGCTACTGTCGATCGGCGGCTCCATTAACAGTCATGGAGGGAGCCAAAATGGGTGATCAGAGAGGAAATTGCACATAACAGCATCACATTAAGCGGGGCCTCCTGACGGCAGCGAGTTGCCGAGTGGGGAAGAAAAATGGCTGAAATGTGATGCATGGGAGTTAATAGAGATCCACTGTACGTGACACAAGTCATTTCTGTCCATTAGAGAGAGGCAGAGATCAGCTCAGTGAATGTGCTGCGGCGCCTATCAGTTTCCTCACAGCTGGCCCAGGTGACTTCGCACACACATAATACATGCACAGATAGGCGCGCGTGCGTGCGCGCGCACACACACACACACACACACACACACATGCGCGCGCGCTCACAGATGCGCTCACACAAACATCACGTCGAGCTGAATAAAGTGCAGTGACAGCTGGGTAAAATTGCACCTATGAATCATTTGTCAGGCCGCTCTAAATTCTATCTGCCACCCATACATGCACTCAAATCTGTCCCCAAAGCCCAACACGCACACACACACACACATACACACTCACATTTCTGGACTGATCTGTAGGTGATTCTGGGCCTGCTGCACTGACAGATTCTCTCTCATCAACACGTTAAACTCAGGGATCCGTTTCCCACCCGGGCACAGCGCGGCTGCGAGGTGCTGTTTTTCCCCTCCCGAGTGGCGGCGAGATTCGGAGACGCACCTGCAGCTGTTCAGCATTTTGGCATCTGACGAGGAAGACTGGCACGCTGATCGCCACAGCACGGACTCTTGGAGCAGGTCAAGAGCCTGCGGCGTCCTCTCACTGCTCGCGTGGTTTCGCTTGTGAGCCAGCGCGACTTTCACCGTCCATCCCAGGTGGACCTAAACTGCAGCAGTTTATACGCGCTCTGTTTTGGCTTCAGTCTTTCGGTTCGCACCTGTAGAAAAGGTGTGTCCGTACTCCAGCACGTCAACACAACAACAAGAACAAAATTGCCGAAATGCTTCCGTTGAAGACGGTTCGGCTCTTCCACGTAGCAGCCACATATACAGAGGGATGCCTATTAACACTTAAAGGTCCATTGTATTCTTGTCTTAATTAAATCTAGCGGCCACCTCACGAGATTGTTGCATAAATGTTTACCTTTTTGTTCGAATCGGCGAGCCGGGCTATAATTTGATATTCCAGCAACCTTTCAGTTTCTCAATTGAAAGTCATCAGGAGCGCGGGGACTGTCCTCGGGACACGCTGGACAAATATTTTCCGGAGTTTTATGAAATGTCAGAATATAATTGAAACTTTCTCGACGGGCTTTTTAAATCAGGACCACTTCTGACCAATCATCCCTCCAACCACCCCGAGCATCACGTCTTTTTAATTGTGGTGGCGGTTGACCTGTGGCTGCACTGGAGAAGCGACGGTAGAGCCGAGGCACGTAGAGCCGAGGCGCCGCCAGAGGTTCAGTTCCAGAAGGTTGTTGGTAATAATAATGAGAATGATTCCAGATCTCCGTGTGTTCACTCAGTTGAACAGCGACCACCGTTAGCATCGCCACTTTCCATTGCAGCAACTCGTGCCTAAAAAGTTGGTGGGAAAATGTTTTTTTCTCCTTAAATTGATGTAAACTGAATCCGCTGATCAGTCCATTTTTCTGATTGAAGTTTCATTCAGAATCTGAGCTAAAAATGTTTTCTACAACCTTCATCCTTCACTACTAGAAACTTGTTGAACTTACGTTTTCACCAATTACTGTGAGTGACTTGGTACATTACTGGTATTACACCTTTTCGCTTACTTGGCGGATCCATTTTTATGATTATTTTCCGCATTCTGACATCTGACCACTTGTGCTTTTGGCCCCTCCCTCCGGTCCATCAGTCACTCTTGATCGGGCGGTTAATGGCGTGAGCTGACGTGCCGCGACATTCTCGGAACACATTAATTACACGTATTAATTATGCGGACGATAAACACGCTGATCGCCACACGCGTCGGCAAACGATCGGCCCGATCAGACAAAGCGAGGGATCCCGCAGCATGTACGTTGAAACGGCGCCGCCCCACTGTGCTACAGAAGCGCTCGAATAATGGGTGTCCGCGCATTGATGAAAATGCACTCCCCCGCTTGTGACAAGTAAATCCATCCATTGATAAACCTGATAAATAGTGACGTGCACGGCGCTTTCTGAGAACGGTGCACTATTTCTTTGAAAAACACCAGAGAGAATAACTGAAGACAAAAAACAAACCACTGCTTCTGGTAAATTTGTGTGTCGAAGCCTCGTGGTTGTTCTTTGGTTTCACTTTCTCCCTGGCAAACATATTCTCATTTAAAACTGCAGGAAATCGAGAGGTGTCATATGTCTTTGTGGTGACATTTGTCACTGAGGAAAGCGGAGAGATCAGGCCCGGGTGCTTTGGCTGGGGGCCCTGCCATCCATCATGGAGGCCGGGTGGTAAATGGCTTATGTAATTCTGTTTCAGATGAATGACCATGGAAGGGAGTGTCACCGCTAACATTATTGTGATCTATACAGTCGCAATGAGCGAAGGGAAGAAGGAGCGCGAAGGGGGGTAGAAATCCTTTTTTTAAGGGGGGGGGGGGGCATCGGCCGCGAGACGCGCCCAAAGCGTGGAGGCGATCGCTCCTTTGTCCCGGCTTATTCGGCCGCTCGCGAGGCTGCGACAACTCGGTCTTTCCTTGCAATTGATTATCAGTCAGTTCCTGAAAATGCTCCATCCTTTGTTTGAGTCATCTGTTCATTTGGGTAGTTTTTCACCTCACAAAGATCGCTTACTTTGCCGGGTCATTTTTCCAGTTCAAAAGAAAACCCCAACATAACTTCATAAAATATATTTAGCACTGAAAAAGTGCATTTTAAGTAAAATATCTTTTTTTTGTCGTCCATAAACTCCTGCTTTATATAAACGGTAATGCAGTAACGGGATTTTTTTTCTTTAAATGTATTTGTTTTTCCTCGGAAAAACAGACTTCTTTGACTCATTCTTTTGAACACACATCAACGCTGAGCGGAGACTCGTGGGGCATAATTAATGCTGTCAATAAGTGAGAGATAAAAAGGGAAAAAGGTGTACTGTATGTTTGCTCCAAACCTGTTTTACAAAATGTGGCACTCGCACATCTTAGCATTTTCCAACACTAACCTTGAATCTGCAGCGAGCTGCTAATTGAACACTGAGTGGAGACCGACGTGCTGCTCTTTCGCTTTAGTGTTCCTCCGCTAATAGCTGCCGGTGGGCATTGCCATCATAAATCTGTTTGTCAGAGACAACCTTACCCATTACTCTTCAAAATAAAATACTCCGGAATCGAGGAAAAAAGGGAAAAAAAGGGGGAAAAAAGTGCATAAAAGCACAACCTCTGCAGCTCGGAGCCGAGCGCGTCGTAGCTTTGGCACCAAATCAGAGCTCTGAGCACATCTGAGCTCTCGCAACGACTTCCAAGGGTGCTCAATTTCTGTGTGTGTGTGTGTGTGTGCGTGCGTGCGTGCGTGCGTGCGTGCGTGCGTCTGTCTGTCTGTCTGTCTGTCTGTCTGTGTTCAGTTTGCAGGTTGGTTTTGTGGACGTCTTGTTGGTGGGTTGTTTTTTTTTTTTGTTTTGTGATCATTTGTTTGCTTGTTATCCTGTTGTTATTGTGCAGGTCGGTCGGTGAAAATAGCTGGTGAGGAGGCCGATTGTTGGTTGAATTGTTTGCCGGTTGCCTTGTTTGTTGTTTTGTTCATTGTTGTTGAGACGGTAAGTTAGTTTGTTGAATTGTTTTTCGGACGCTGTATTTGTCGGCTGGTGGTTTGTTCAGTTTGTTTGTTGGGTTTTCACCTTTTTTTTCTCCGCCATGGAGTTCAGATTAACTGTCAAAGCATCAGTGTTTTTTTTTTAACCTTTCTGTAATTTTCTTCAGCCTAAAACAGTGAATATGTTGACCATCTCTGATTGATCTGATCTCTCTGATATAAATTAGCGATAAATTTCAAACTAATCCTCTGGAGCTAGAAACACGATTGTGTCTTGTGTCTTGAAGCTGAAAGGCATTCTGCCGGACTTGGTGCATCTTCATCTTGGTCGCGAGTGTTCCCTTCGTCTTCTGTCCTGCTCACGACTGAACACGAGGAGTGAAGGAGGACGGATGAAAGAGACGGAGAAAATGATGCTGACCTTTCTGTTCCCTCTCCTTTTAAGTGGTGTTATCAAGAAAATGGCACCATTTATAGCTTGAAGATGGCGCACGGAGGACTCCCAGCAATGATTGACACAATTGCTGTTAATTGTCCCATGTTTTCTAATAATTGTCGCCATTTTTATGGCTCCGCAATATTCTTATTGGGTCAGTAGGTCACTGATTGACAGGTCTCTGCTCAGTTTGACGCTGTATTTTACGGTCTGGAGGTCGGCTAACGCGTGGAAGCCCGCCGTCCTCTTTGTTCGACAGCCTTTTTTCACGCACCATTCTGAATACATTTGACTTGTTTTTTTTCGGACCGAGTCGCAGTTATTGTCATTACTGCTGAGAACGGCGGCAGGGGGGCTTGGAAGGGGGGGCGTCAAATGACCCCCCCTAACACCCTCTGTCATTAACCCCACACAAAATCAATTTCACTCTCCTCGGCTCACAAAGGCCGCAAAATAACAAACCTTGACGGCTACTTTTATGTCGTCACGTTTGGAGCAAATCGCTTCTTGAATGTGTTACGCGCGAGTCTAAAAGTGAGAGCCGGACGATTCATCTTGTTTAAAACGTTTCACATGAAAGAGCAGTTTGTTTGTTTGTTTTTTCTCTTCATGCGAACACAGCGCCAGCATGTTCACTGTCTGTCGACATGCAACATAGATGTGACACTCGAGCGCGTGTTCGGTCTGGCTGCAGTGACTGATTAGAGAAACACTGTCTCCTGAAAACGTGACCCACATTATCCAGATGGTGCTGATTCACATCAGTAAGCTCAGCTTTTGAGCTTCACAGTCAGATCCTTGAGATTCCGTCTCAGATGTACAGACTGAGGGGCCCAGGCGGGATTTAGGCAGCACAGAGACTCTGGGCCCGCGTGTGCAAAGCCTGTAAGAGCCGACGGACTCGCTCGGGATCACTTGCGAGGTCACATTTCCATGTGAACCTCTGTGGAGACACTCGGAGGCAACACGGTGCAGCAGTTTCACTCGCTGATCATAAACTTGGCTTGAACTAAAGAAAAGACATGTGATGTGTCTATCAGAGCTGCACCATATAAGGTGAACATGCGTCAGTGTTGTCGAGTGTTGTCTGTTTTCTGCCTTTACATAAATAAACTCTGTTCATGATGCCAAATCTTCCTGCTTTGGGGTTCACTCTTCTCTATCACCGGTTCGGAGCAGAAATTGGTGTCAGGAGTTTATTGCTTTACAGACTTTTTGAGTTTGATTTGACCTTAACACCAAGTATGACCAAATGTTGCGTTATTAAAGTGAAATGGACACATCTTTCGGCAAGAGGTCTTTCAGTTTTGAAAGTAATCGGATTCAGTGTGCAGTTTACGTGGCGACTCTCCGCACAAATTGATTTCAACTGGCGATTTGCTTTGGATGGAGGACATGCAGGCCTACATCAATACATGCAGAGCAAGACCGCCTCCAGAATGGAAGCTCACAATCTGTGGCAGTTCAATCAGCCTTTTGAACGCCGACAAATAAAGGCTATATTACACATGGTTAATATGCGATTTTTTTTCCCCACACACTTCTTATTGAGTGTCCCATCTGTAAGGATTGTCCTCCAACCAAAAAAAACACAAAATGAGACGTAGAAATCAGTCGTGTCCGTGATTTCCTCACGATGTTTTATTGCCGCAGTTTTTGAGGCTGCGCTGCGTCAAAGACCACGTCGTTCTTCTCCGTACAAACACAAAGCAGTCGGCGACACCGATTCAGAAAGAGGCTTTTCAGAAGTGTTTTCTTCCACAAATGCAGTCAAAGGTCTGTCCCCCCCCTCCTTCCCCTCTCTCTCTCTCACCTGATTCGATATCAAGAAATGAAATCCTTTGAAAACTTTCTCCCCGCCTCAGAACAGATACGGTTCAGAGACGCTCCGTGGACATCTGTCCATAAACAACTCATACCTATGGATGATATTGCGGAGAAATGTAATTCTCCTCTCTGTGTGAGTGGACAGCGGTGATGTTTGTTCACATATCTGCACTTGTCGGTTCCATCTTTCTTTCTTTTTTATTATGAACACATTCCAATAAACAATGTTCCTGTTTTTTTCCATCCCCCTTCTATTCCTGTATATGTATGTCTTAGATTTCTTTCCATATCCTGTTAATTTAGTTTGTTTCATTCTAACAGCGAGCCGCGTTGCTTCGGTTTGATCACACCTTCCTTTCTCCCGTCCTCTCTTCACTCTCAATCTCTTTTTCATTTTTCAGCTCCTGGCTGGGGTTTTCTGTGACAGATGGAGTCGTGGTGGCATCATTCAGGTAAAGATGACTGGGACTGACAGGCCTGCTGAGGACATACTGGGCCTGTACAGCACCAGACTCGCACGCTGCCATACACACAGCAGGCGCATAGACGGACGGACACACACACACACACACACACACACACATGCACATGCACACACAGCCCCGCTGCTATCGAACAACACACATTGAGCGGTTTGCTTCCGATCAACTCGGCAAAGTAGCACAAAGCCAAAACATGCACAAACGGCGTCTTTAGCGAGAGTCTGAACGGAGAATGTAAATGTTATAATGTAGAGTTCATAGATGCACATCAGAATGTTGCAAAGAAAGAAACATGTGATATGGGAAAAGGTTTGTCGTCTACGTCTGAGGAAAGAAGGAAATGCAAGGCCAAAGCAGTTGGATGATAAGCTATTGTGAGACAAAACCTGTCTAAGAGCAGCATCAGTACAAGTCTTTACCAAACACAATACATGCAGTCACATTTTTTCTCAATGCAACAAGTTCGAGCCTGAGTGAATCACATTGCAAATGGCGAGTTGAACCATTAGTGCCAGTCCTCCCACTGTTTTTTTTGCAGTCTGTTTGAGAATGAGAGAAAACGCATTGAACGGATGTAGTGTGCTGTGTTGCGTGTCTGTCAGGTGCAGTTCTATGCGCACACTGTTTGTAGACCAGCTTCTACTCGTGTTTTTGTGCGAAATAGCAAGTACCCACTCGTTTTTACACACCATTGTAAAGTCTCCGATTTGTAAGCTGCTGTCAGAAATCCATCTTTATAAGCAGGATCG
Source organism: Malacoctenus gilli (assembly GCA_032164315.1). Lineage (NCBI taxonomy): Eukaryota > Metazoa > Chordata > Actinopteri > Blenniiformes > Labrisomidae > Malacoctenus > Malacoctenus gilli. The sequence goes on from JASSRZ010000011.1 coordinate 11,254,468, forward strand.
GACGATAGGTGGTTTTGTAAAATCATCATTTCACATGAATGAGCTGTCATGTTGAAGGAAAGTATAGGCACTCCTTTACCTCTCATTGTCGGTGCTGTGCGACAAATCAGCCCTCATGAGCTAATTTTCATGAGAGGAAAAAATTATTGCAAGGTGATAATGTAAGAATACGTCCTAATCCGATTTAGAAACGACGTTCTAAGTGCTTTATTCAATGTTGGGCTCCGGAAGGTGACGAATAGTGAGACATCTGACTCATCCAGTCAATCACGCCTTCAACTTCCGACAATTTGAATGAGGCCTTAAGTATACTGGAGGAAGGCTTAAAATTGAGCACTTAAAGTTTCCAGCACCTTCCACCTCCCTTCTTCCAGAGCGTTGGATTAGTACGGTGGCCTTCAAGTGTCTAAAAGTGTCCGGAACATCGACCGTGACGAATAAGTCATTTTAAATAGTCTGATGCGCACACACGCACACACAGGAACTCTGAAGAGAACCTGAACGATTTAATATTTTTATTTAGCTTTAAATTGCAATATGTTTCTGTCATTTTCAGTAAGATCACTCACTTTGCTGAACAAACCTAAACAATGCCCAACATTCTGTCACAACTGACTAAGCCAGACAACACGACATCCGTCGCAGCGTTGTTGTACTGGCTTATTTACGATGTTTACAGCCCTATTTACATCCAGAATGGGAGTTTAATTGGGAGTTTTCCCTAAATGGCAGTTTTTTTTTAGTTGGGTCATCATTTTCACGCCGAGTTCATTTCTCTGTTCTGATTTTGCTGTAATGAAGCAACGTGCAATGGATGTCCCACCCCCTGCTGCCGCCCCATCTGGCCCCTCTGAAACTTTGGACCACAGTCGCTGCAGACGCCGCGACCCAATCACCTCTGCCCGGGCTCCTCATAACAGCCATAGCAACCAATTTGTCAGCGGGCCAACCAGCACAGCCGTCGGGGCGCGGTGAGTATGTTTGCATATGCTGACTACATTGTTCACGGGCACAACCGGTGATTCCACCTTCCTCGCCGGCAGCTTCGGCTTCCTTGTCAGGAAACCCGGCCTCGGTGTTTGGCTGCCAGGTGTTTCCAGCGCGAATACGGCGAAGTCTAATCCTGTCCTCGTCGCGCCACACCGAGGTCTGGGACGTCCTTTGTTTTCTGTTGGTAAATGACGCAGGGAGTCAGGGACGGTCCCACTCGGCTCCGAGCAACTGTGGAGGTATTCCACCTGAATGGAACTAGCCGTTAATCCGACAGCCTTTTCTCTGTTGAGTCAGATTACTGTGCGATCATCAGTTTCGTGAGGAGCGGCCATCTGCTTGGATAGATCTTACAAGATGCCACTGGGATGATATTAAAAACTCTCGGAGGGGGAGCGCGCTGACACGGTCTTTTTCAATCATAGATCTGGAGATGTGGTTTTAATTAATGGTTTTTAGCTTCCGCGCCTGTTCGAATGTGCCTTCAATGAGGCAAAGACACAGCGTTGGAATAGAAAACGCTCGATCAATTCTCAACGCTTCAATTTCGGAAGAAAAAAAAGTCTTTCACTGAGCGCAGGTCATAATTTGATTACTCGAGGTCGGGGTGCTCTTTGTTAGCAGATTTCATTTCTTGCTAAATCTGCCGCTGATAACTTTAAGTGGACTTATTCTTCTCCTCTCAATGATTCATTTTAACATCCTGAATGGGCGGTGCACCTTTTCATACCTTCGAATCCATGAATATCTTTGTTTATCTCATACTGTCCCCGCTGCCCCTTTGGCCCAATGACCACTGAAAGAAACTTATGACGTGAGGACATCAGGCAGTCAAAACGGTGAATTGCTCTAACTTCAGCATGCAACGTTTTTGTGAACATGTTGAACAGAACGATCACACATGAGACTATCTATAACTTTCAGGCGTGACACAATGTGTCCCTTTGCTTCAGGCCACTTCAAAAGCTGTTTGCCGTTTAAAAAAAGACGTCACACTTCCTGTGAATCATTTTCAAGGCAAATCAGAAGAATTAAGCCTCGTGTTTCACTGTATCTTGAAAAAAAAACGCTCAAAAATCCTCCGTGAAGAAATTCTCTCAGTGCAGTATCACAAGAGTTAAAACAATCTAACATACTTGCAGCCTCTGTTCAGGCAGCAGCACCTTCATTAGCACATAATGATAAGAAGCCATCTGCTTGGATGTTATAGGATCGACGGGGCAATACAAATACTGATGACTTCTGTATAGTAAAGTTAGTTCACCATATGCTAACGGAAAAACACCATGCTGGCATATACTCCAGCATTACCATACGATAATAGTGAGGGGAAGACAGTAAAAGGAGTGCGGGCAGAGAGAATTGGAGCGACGTGAAAGGAAGAAAATGCTGACAGACACCGGCGAGAAAGACAAATTGAATGAATGCAGGCAGAGGAGGAGAGATGAAAGCATTAGGATAACGATGGGAGGAGGTTAGGGAAGGGGGACGAGAGGGGAAGGAGAGAGTGATGCAGAGTGACAGAATGAAAGAGGAGCGGGGGGGAGAACAGGGGGAGTAGCAGGCTGCGACGGCAACAGGGAGACGAAGAAATTAGAAACAACAGTTCTGCAGTGAGTAACGGCGAGCTTTAAAGAAAGCCACTCGGTGCGTAAATCAAATGGAGACAGAAGCCGAGCTCAGCCGAACTCAAAAAGACAAAAGGACGGAGACTGATAATGAGGAGAAGCAGGAAGGGAAGGGTTGTATTCCCATTACTTGTCTGTGATGAATCATAGTCCATTTAATTATGTGATTAGCCAGCACACACATGCACGCAAACACAGCATCTAATGATGGCATTGTGGTCAGCCATTAGGCTGCACCATGACAGACTAATAGAAGTTCCTATTAAAGCTGGCCCCTCTTCTCACAACAGGGAAAAAAAAAAAACCCGAACGGTTCCTTTAATTACTCAAAGATTTCCTCCCAAATATGTTGCCTGTCAGAGTCCCTAATGGCTGTGACTGGAACATTACAGGGATCCATTAGGGAAAATTTCTTTCCCAACACTCTGGGCAAGTGCAGCGCTTAGGCGGAGGAAACCAACGTCTCCCTTCATGTGAATGTATTGTTGTAATTCACACACACACACACACATGCTTGCAGGGTTCAACTGAAAGCTCGATGCGTGTATGTCGGCAGACTGATCGCGTTGGCGTGCTGCAGTCAAGTTTGATGAAAACCTGCGATGGACCCAGACCACCACCAACTACATCACCCAGTCTGAGGATTTGACAAATCTCATACTTTTACTAAAGAATAAGAAAAGAATGGGTGGTTAAACAGTCCCCATCTGAATTTAGCTCCAAGAGAAATTTCCAACATCTACCGTTTTCCCTTCTAAACAGCAGCAAGTATTGTGATGAACATCCAACGGAGCGGTGAACGCAGTTTGTTTGCCTTTCGCTGAAGGCGCACACTCAACGGAACAAAATACTTAAAGCTTATTGACTTCTGCTTCGCTCACTTTGCTCTGCAAATATTACAGCTCTTACAGATGAAAATAGCCATGAACGTACAACTTCACTTCCAGTGAGATTGATCCCAGAACACAGCTGACAAGGCTGATCTGTAATGAGGGTGAAAAAGAGTAAAAACACTATTTACTGTAGACATAGCGCAGAATGTAAATCACTTTGTGTGTGATAAATGACGGCACTGTACGCTGAACCCCCTCGGAAAATGTTCGAAGAGCACACTTGCAGTGTCGGCAGTCCGGCGGGCACAAATGAAGGCCTATATGCGGGTGTCCACCGAGGCGCCCGTGCTCCATTTACAAACTTAAGCTGAGGACAAAATGTATAGCATAAATAAAGTTAGGAGTCCAATCTGTACAACGTGTGTGTATCTGTATAGATCTCTAGACTCGATTGGGTTTGAAGCAGTCTCAGATGTTCCAATGCGTTCTGGGTGTTGTGATGCGGTTGTGTTGATAGCTACGCAAATTTAAACCTCGGCCCATCTGGAGCCAGCTCAGGTGGGCTCTCATCACGCCGCCGTCACAGTGGTTTTGCATCGTCCGCTCGCTCGCCTCTTCGTCGCCTTCCTGCAGTGGTTAGAGCCGGCAGTGGACTCAGGTGTCCTGGCGGGGGTCCCACCTTTTGTTCTGTTTAGTTTCGCGATTTGAATCCGTTCGTAACAGCGTTCAGGCACCTTTTGCACGTGGCCGTCACGGTGGGACAGGACAGGTCGCTGTTTTGCTCACTCCTATCAAAGCTCTTTGACACTCCTTCTGGTTCCTCCGTTTCACAGTATGTTTGCGTTACTGAGTCAAATGTCTTTCATTTGACTGAATTTTGTCGTTTTAGAGCAATCCTCATTCAGCACTTGCATGTGAGGTTTATTGTACTTCATTGGATCTTTTCTTCGAGTAGTCATTAATGCTTCTGTACAGATGTCTGCCAATGTGCTTGATCATGCTCTCTGTTGCATTCTGGGATTCATTGGCGACTGCGACACCACCGACTGTTACGCTTCCCAAACATGGTGATTATCTCAAAACTTCGACTTCTATATTTTCCCCATCTGATGGAAAATATGTTGAATTTTTTTCTACTGTTCAATAGTTGCTCAACAGCAAATTCAACCATTACTGCCTTTTTTCTGTTCATACAGAGTAGAAAGCTCATCAGTCATGAGTGCTAAAGTTGACATCCGTGACAATTTGGATTACATGGAAAGGAGTTTGATGAGTCTGTTTTATCATTAGCAGTGACAGATCATGCGTTGCAGAGTTATCGCTTATCAGGAAGTGGTAATAATGGCGATAAAGCAGCTTTTTCTTTTGTTATCAAGGAATCCTAAAGAGTCATCGCGAAGGCTTGTCTCGACCCGACTCTGAAGATACGATAGAACCAGAGTCGGCCTCAATCTACGTCTCTCCCACTCTCGTACGCGGTCCTGAAGCTGTGAGCGTCGACACGAGCGTTGTCATGACATCATTCTTCCTAAACTACCAGATGTCATGGCGGCTGGATTTTATGGTCTTCCTGTGGTTACAAATTCTGTTTGAGTCCAGGACAAACCTGCGTTACACTTCCTTCTTTGCTTGGTCTCTCTCGCCACAAACTTGGAGGTGGTCTGCGACAAATATGTGGGGCCAAAAAAACTGCAGTGGTTGTTCACACTGACAGGTCCCCTGCTGTCTTTTGTCTCTGAGCAGTTTGTCTTTTCCGAGACAGGAGAAGAGGGGTGTGGTGGTGGGGGGGGGGGGGGGCAGGAGGGGTGTGAGGGGTGGGGGGTGGTCAGAGGAGATGCAGGTCTGGGACACCTTCTGTCACTAGATTGTTTCTGCCAAGACATCCGCCTTATGGGAGGGTGACCCCCCCCCCCCCGCCCCCTCACACAAGGCCTGGCACCACTTTTAACTCCGCTCTAGCTAACAAATGAAGACATGTTGTCATGCTGTACGTGCACACGTGTGTGTTTATGTGGCATCTCTTCTTCACAGTTTTGTTCTTGTTACCCCTGTTTTTCCCCTATGTTTGTTTTTGTTGCTTTCCACATGGCTGGCTTGACTTTAATTGATTCCCCTGGATGAAGGATTTTTCTCTTTTTTTTTCTCAAGCTTTTCTGAGATATGAGACATCAGTGACAAATGAACAAGTGATGCTTTGTGTTCTTGTTGAACAGGCACAGTTTAAACATCATGTATACAAGATATTGGAACTGACACATCTGAAATTCTCTTCATCTCTGATTGAATTACATAAAACTCTTCATTGTCTACACCAAAGTTATCCAGACTTACATCTTGGGTCACTTTCAGCGGAATGAATGAAGCTAATAAGGAAGTGTCTCTTTGTTCTAGTAACATTCATGTAATGTGGATGTTTTCATGGGAAAGCTAATTATCCGTGTATCGCACGAGTGTCACCTTGATCGTTGCAACAATTTTCACCATGTCTCGCCTGGTTGTAAGCAGTGTGACTCTGACCACAGGTCATGTACATTTCTAAAGTGTCTGAAAATGGAGGTCTTGAATTTCTCGACACTGTCAGAACACTTGTCTTTGTCGGTCTCATTTTTAGACACAAGATCATAAGCTCAGTTTTCAGCTCGGACAGACCGGAATCATGGTGTCTTCCTGCCATATGGGCCACTGGGGGGGGGGGGGGGGGGAGGAGCCAATCCCAGGCTGACCCCCGGGGG
>JASSRZ010000011.1:11260660-11271189 GCA_032164315.1 Malacoctenus gilli
CCCCCCCCCCCCCCCCCCCCCCCCCCCCCCACTCCCAGGCTGACCGCAGGGGGAGACAGGGTCCACTATAGAAAGTTCACAGGTCCAGCAGGGGCCAACACAAAGACACACAATCACATGCACACACAAAGGGACAGCTTACAGTCTTCACTTCACCTCACACATGTCTTCAGTTTGTGAGAACACAAACAACCCAAACAACATGCTGCGACAGGAAGAAAGATTCCTGGAATCAGACCAGGGTCTTCTTGCTGTGTAGCCGTGATGGATGGTCATTATCCCTGTCTGAAAGATACCCAGTATTCATGTTGAAGTTATTTTTTTGCGTCAAAGTTTCATCGAAAATCGTCCGAAAAGACGGAAAACTGAAGCTGTGCTTCTGCGGCGGCTGCATGCGGCTGTGCCTTGTTGTGTGTCGTCACTGCTGGTTTGGAGGCGCTCCTGCGACTCCCTCACTCCACTGTCACATTTCGCCCGACATAAACCGTTTCCTTTCCTTACGCAACTGCTGATTTAGGCATGCCCAATCCGTGCATGGCTCCTAAATGGTTTATTATTCCATCCCCTAACATATCAGCGGCGTGCCACTCAAACCGTTAAGGTTAGCCTCGAAGCCGAGCCGCGGCGAGTCACAGCGACGTCTTTATTCATGACTGTCTGAGACGTTTTTCTCCAATAAACAACAAGTGTCGGGAAAAAAAAGAGCGGGAGAATAAATGGCCCTGTGCAGATTCAGATTTCTGCATAAGTGGAGTAGGATAGAATAAAGGTGAATCAATCACAGGTTGGTAAAAAAGGAAGTTGCACCCCCCCCCCCAAAAAAAAAGCAAAACCCACTGTTTTGTCTAAGCAGAATATGAGAGAAGCAGGAAAAAACACGTCAGTTTGTGTTGCATAAGCAGCTCAGTGTCTCAGTGTTTTCTCAGGTAAAGCTCTTCTGTCTGGTGTCCCTACAAAACCTAAATGCCATCAGGAACTATGCGAATATACTCGGTACTCCAGCATATATTTCTCTCAGGCTGTTAGGCACATCTTGCCTGAAGTGTTCAGTGCTGCCATAAATGCCACATCCAGTGATGTCGCTTACGTGTGAGGCTGAATGTTCCTTCTGAAGCTGCAGTTTGTTGTGCTTCTGCATTGTGTCGTTTTAAAGTAAGACGTGTTTCTCTGTATATCTATTGTAACATGCAGTCATTTATGTTGCATGAGGAAATGAGCTCCATTGTATTAGACACAGGACCAGAACTGAGTGTGACTGTCAGGCTGCAGTGGCAGCGACCCTCCTGGTAGCCCCCCCCACAAATTGAGTTAATGAACGGCTTTGGACCACCGATCTCTGATCAGAAAAAACATCAGCGTGAAGCCGAACGCTTGTGGAAACAAACCCGAAAAAAGCTTTTAAAAACAGCAGTTTCTCGAAAGTGCATTTTACTGGTTTTATTCGAAGTCTGCGACTCTTATTTCTGACAGTCTGGGAGAAGGCAAGTTTTGCCCCCCTATCTTCACCTCTGGCGCCCCCCAAAGGGAAGCCCGGAGTCAGAATTGGAAAAAACAAAACAAGCTGTTGTTTTATACTGTAAGAATTGTACTGAGAGACACAACCGAAGTCAGCAACTCTCCAAAAGCCTCCACAGTTGATGAAATTGAAATTAAAATGTTGGTTTATTCAACGACGTCATTACAGCTTCACAACAGCAGGAAAATCCATGTAAAACCTTTCTTAGCCCCCGTCTGTATTGCTTTTTCTTCAGAACCACTTCACTTGCTTTCTGTTTTTTTTATTCTGATGCAATGCGACAGATGTGTTTGCATCCTCACTCCAAAGAAATCTGTTCTTTACATTCCCCTCTTTGACTGATGCCCACCGATAAGTGCTCGTCCTCTTTTATCCAGTCCCGATATGTATCTTCAGGTATTCCCTCGGGGCGATCCTCAAGCCTCGGCAATCTTCTCTAGTGGGAGTCTGCTGGCCTGCAGAAAGCCTGAAAAGACAAAAACAACCAAGCGCCAACAACGTCTACTCTGTGATTGCCAGTTAACTACATTTGTTGGAGGAGCTGGTAATAATTAAATGCGTATATCCATCGTTTTTGGGTTTTTTTTTTCCCCCTTCCAGTTTCTTCCCTTATCTGACAAACATCTGCAGTGCCTGGTTAGTGAGAGAACCGAGGACCTTGGGAAAAAAAAGACAGCGAATCATAAAAAAAACAAGACCAAGGGGAGGAAAGTGAGAGGCGCGCTCGCGGGAGTCTTCTTTGAAGCCGGCTGTGTTAACTGGGCTTTCCTCGTCAAGCGTACCTTGTAAATGTTCGATTTTTATTTGTGCGAGAGAAAAAAATCGTTTTAATTCTTGGCACCGACAAAAAGCGCAAGCCCGAGTGCGGGAAGGGCTCCGTCCGACGACGCCTGTGTGAAAGAGAGTTTATTTTGCGGTGGATGGAGAAAAGTTTTCTTTGCTGTCACATTTATAATTTTCCTTTAAGGAGATTTCTCTGGTCAGAAGTTTATTTCAGCCAAATGGGATGACAGGGGGGTAAAAAAAAATGTACACTCGCTGTGATGCCTTGTCAATTCACCTCCATGTTTATGTGATGTGAAGCAAATTTCAGCCGCACCGGGGAGAGATAGTTTTTATAGAAGTGTTTATGGCTCATTGACATCCTGTCGCTGTGTTTATGAGTCACTGTGCCCGTCACACCACTAAACAGCCTGCCTCCCTCAAGGGCATCAGGACCAATCAATATAGACAGAAGCGGAGTTTAATAATCCAGCAAGACATATTCTCCCAGGCTGAGTGCCGCGCGCCACTCGCCCTGCTGCACAACAGACGAGCGCTCGCTGGTGGGTTTTCTTTTTTTCCATGGCGCTGACATTACATGGGCGGGACCGAATCTACATGCCGCAGATCATTGAGCTTGCGATCTGGCCAATGGTTAGCGACAATTGAGGGCTACCGAAAGCGTGTATTCAGAGCAGTGTATATATATATATATATATATGTATATATGGTTTCGGATATTATGGGATTCTTTGCGTGGTCATGATGGCGGTAACTGTCAACTGTGCACAGCTTGCTTGTAATAACATGATCTGGTATCGCTGGTGGATGTCACCCGCTAATGAAAAGTGTTACGGATGGAACAGATGCTCTCCGACCAATAAGCGAAAGGATTTAGCTTTGGCACTTGGGACGGCGCAAACATATTGACTCGAACGGGGGTAAAACGTGGAGTCATCACATCCCGGCAGACGGCAAACAATTCACCAGGCGCTTGATGTCGCAGATGACCTTCTGAAAATGTGAGCGGATATATAGAAAGGAAAAGAAGAAACGGAACCTGGACGCTTTTCCTATTGTTCCACTTCAATAAATGGATCACTTCATTGTGTTGATTGTGAGCCTTCTGCTGCCCCCTCACCCCCCCTTTTTTTCCCCATTGACAGGGCCGTGATTGCCGGGGCTGGTGGCGGGCTGCGGTAACACACAGTGAAACGGCGTTGTGACAACTGTGATCTGGCTTTGATTCCAGTAACTGCTCTCTCAGCAGGGTGAAAATGGGCCTCAGCTTAGCCTTGTCATACAACAAAAAGCACTTAGTGAGAATGCTTATGAATAAAAATGGCAAGGCAAAAAAAACAAAAACAAAACAAGCTGCTCCAAGACGAGCTTTTGACAAGCTGGCGGTCTGCCATTTTGATTATCTAAATTCACCGCTAAAGAGCTATGAAATATGAGGAAAGCTATCAAGCGACATCTCTTTGGCTGCCACAGCTGATGTAACAGTTGTGTATTTGTCCAGTAATGACTTCTCTCCCTCTTGTCAGGATGACCTTATCCAGTCCTTATCGCCAAGGTCCGCGTCGGCATGTGATGTCTGACTTCTAGATGTATAGATAAATGCCTCGCTCGATCGCTGAAAGCCGGCAGAAGTTTGGTCGCGTTCAGTTTTTCTGAAGGGAAAAGTTGGAGTCGATTTGGAGAAAGCTGACGCGCTTTGCTGACTGTGACAAGCCATCGATGGGACCTTAAGTACCCTCAATGTCAGGGAGCTTCAAAATCAACCAGCAACTCACCAACACATCATGGTGACCCAGACAGACAGACTTACCTTGGCTTTTATTGCCCCTTTTATGTCATTTTCAAAGTGAAATCTTGTGCTCATTAAACTCATCAGAAGTTGGTCGAACAGTTCGCTGAGAAATAGCTGGAATACTTCTAACTCGTTTAATATTGCGCTCAGAGAAGGTCTTATTTAAGTCAGCTGAATGTGCTTTCTTGTATGGTTTAACCCCCCCAAACAAAAAAAAAACCGGAAGATTGATTCGATCTGTTTATCCATCCTGCAGGTTGCTTACCATTATAAATCATCCCCCCCCTATCTGGGATCTGTGGGTCATAACACTTTGTTAGGAGTCTCCTGCTATTTATAAGTAAACAAACCCAGCTGGCTTTGTTTGGCGTGCCGCGCTGCATTGTCCCAAATATGGGGGCTATATATAAGAGAGGCGGTGCGCGGGACAGTGCTCACCCGATAGAGATGCGATTACTCTCAAACACGCTGGCGAGTTGAAAGTCAGCACTTTAAACTCGTAGCTACTTTTTCATTTTAAAACCTGGCGCACCGGGGAGCGGGCTAAGCAATGAAAAACGCATTAGCGTCCGCATATTTTTTTCCGACTGCTCATCAGTATTGGCCTTCGCTCGCCACAGATCCGGGTGCAAACCAGCGGAGGAAGGATCTCCTCGAGTTTTTTTCTCTTCGCCTCTCGTTCTCAGGCTCTTTCGTGTGTTTTGGGAGAACTCTCAGTGTCTCCAGAACACATTGAGACATCACACTCGATTCAGCGGCTCCATTAGGGGGTCTCGAGACAATGTTGTATGAGAAGAGACACTCGTGCAGCAATCTCAAACTCTCAAGAGCATCGGACCAACGTGAGATCTCCAAATTTCATGCTCGACACGCTTGCGTTCTCCCGTCTTTTTTTCTGTTCTTCGCCATTCCTTTAGGACATTTTAAAGTCGCCACTCTGTTGCCTTTGTGTACACGCGGACTTAGAAAAAACTCGAGGTTTCCTGGCTCTAATGTTCGCCGCCGCGTTAAACAGCCTCGTGTCTTTATACAGACGGTTGACTCAGCAGTTCCTCTGCAAACAATTTGTCGTATTCGACCGTATTTTCCCTCTCGTGGGTCATTTTCCCTTCTCTGCTGAGTGGGTGGATGTTTGCAGGTTTGCTTTTTTTTCCGTGCACGAGGTACATACAAGGGCACGGGGTGATGAAGTAATGATTTATATTTGCTCTTTGGTAAGCACAATCGCTGTTTTGCAGACTTTTATCCGAGCTTGTTAGTGTGCAGCTCCGTCTATAGCATGTCTGAGAATTCGTCCCACAGCAGGGGAAAAAATGAGCTGAATGGAGTTATTTTAGGTTGCTCGCTGCTCACAACAGGAGGGTGGAAGATCAAAGGAAGTTGGACTCGTCTCGTCTGCAGGCCATGCAGGAGATGATGGGCTCATTGGTCTGGTTATTAACGGAATCCGACGACGGATCGTCTGGTTAGGAGAAAGCTGCTGCTCCCACTTGACCGTGGGGAGTCCGAGAGAAAGAAAAAAAAAGAGGAGGAGGAGGAGGAGGGAGAAAACGCTGATTGTGTGGAGGTGTATCAGCATTCTCCTCCCATAACTTCAGTGCGCTCGCCCCTGCAGCGCTTCGCCAGACAGATAAAGAACTGAGACAATGTCCTGACAATTGGAATGCCAATCCAGTAGGCTCTGGGGGTCATCTTGATCCTACCGCGTGCGCTCCCGCAGCCCCGGCTGCCACGCGGTGAAGAGGACATAGCGTTATCTCTTCAATTCCGGACAAAATTGTCCTTTTTTTTTTTGTCTTCCCACCCGAAGGTTTTCAGGGCTGTCTGCATTATCTGAAAAAGGGCTTGTGGTGCTCCGGGTTGCACTTTTCATCATCTTTATCTTCAAGTATCTTCTCCTCCTCCGCTTTAAACATCTTTTAAAAAAAACAAAACAAAACAGGTCAGGACATTTGGCCGCAGAGTCACGCCTATAGGAAATTGGAAATGCTGTTAGTGGCATGTTCAAACCTCCATGCGTCTTTATTAGAGGTCCAACAACGTTCGATAATGATCGGGAGTGGTTCTCGGAGGGGGTGGGGGGGTTCCTGGACTGCTGGAATTAGTGTCGAAGTTCTATTGATTTACATTCATTTTAGACAATCTCATAGACAAATGGTGTTTTTAAAAGAACTGTCCATTTTCAAGACCTGAATTCAATTGAATACATATAAATAAATGATTCCAGCTCCAATGACGTCTACAAATCCTATAATCTGTCGATACCTATCTCGATCCATTTTGCTCTAATCATCAAAAACCTGAGTCGCCAAGCAAACAAAGGAAGCCATAGAGCGACGGAGCCACACGGCCGACACGGCAAAATAAGCACCAACGTTCAGTCCGTGTGCAGACTCTGGGAAATGTTCCTCCACTGTGGTGATGGGGGGGGGGGGGCTCTCCTGCCAGTTCCGCCACCCAAGCGGGGTGAGTGGAGTCTGGCGAAAAAACCCCCACGAGCAGAGTCAACATTGTCTGACTGGCTTCTTCTCACCACGTTCATCGTTGCCAGAAGCTTGTAAAACAGGCATTGCTGATGGGATTGCATAATTTATATGTGGGGAAAAGGAGCCGGTTGGCATTGTTTTTTTTTTTTGTTTTGGTGGGGGGAGTTCAGAAGAAAGTGACAGAACTGGAGCCACAGAATAAAATTCCAAGTTTCACCACAGTCTGAAGGCGAGACTGGAAAATATGCACATTCTACTAATGGTAAGAGATTCTCCCAAAATAGCAACAGATGGACGGATGAACTCCCTCCTTAACTTTTTAGCAGCCAGAACTTTTTTGTTGTTTTACCCAAAAAAAATCACAAAAAGCTCTACATAACTAACAAGTTTGACATATTGACAAAGATTTTGCAGTTTTAGCCTGACGGCAGTTATTCAAAGTCAGTTTTGGAAATACCGTGTTCAGCTCAGTACATTTTGAGATTCGCATGCAAAGCGTTTCAGTCTTCATAAGGCAAGTTCGAAGCCCCGAGCAGGCTGAGGGAATCCTTTTAGTTGGACTTTTATCTGATGTCTCATAAAAAGAAACGGCTTCCAATGATGGCGTTTCCTGGATGTGACGCCTGTATCTCGCAGGCCTCCATCAAGGACAAATTGCTCGGATGGTGAATGTCACATTAGGTTTCCCTGGAAATGCGTCTTTCTCATGTCTCTCAGTCTCTCGCACTGGTTTGCCCGTCGACGCTAACCCACTTCTCTCTCTCTCTCTCTCTGTTGCCCAACATTTCAGCAGTCCTCTCCGAGGCACATCCACTCCGTCCATCCCTTCTTCCTCTTCCTCCCATCCTCCTCTCCTCTTCCAGATATCAGTCATACTCCGGCTCGGTCGGGTCGGGCCATGACTGGGGTAGAGGAGCGGAGGTAATTGAATTTCTCTCCTAGAGTGACTCACATCAACACAGACAATTCAGACATAGCCAGGCGCGACGTAATAGACAGGGAGGGCATCGCGTCGGCTTAGAAGCGCAATTAACTACAGGGGGACACAGACGCTTGAAGCCTGAATAAGAAACCAGGAAGGGGGGGGTGGGGGTGGGCGAGCGCGGGGGGGGGGGGGGATAAATGTGACGCCGCTCTCTTCAATTTTACAGTCCATGTATTCATGGTTGTAAGAGTGATATGTCATTAGGACAGCCGCTCCTCAAGTGAGGAGGAATCAGACAGGGCTGTCGTCTTCCCTGTTCAGGTCAGCAGTGTTGGGAAGGACCCATTTGGAGACACAAAGACGCCGCCGCTCGCTTTCAGTGGACCACAACGTGGAGCAGTTAACTTTCACACACTCGCGATTAACTCGCACTTTAGTCTGTCAGAGATGACATTCGAGTGTCGGGGGGAGGGGGGGTTGGCGCTGACTTAGACGAGTCTATTATGCGGCGAAAGAGTCGGATTAGGCAGATTAACTGGTGTAGTGCCAAAGCTTGAACCCCGTCTGCACTGGATTACTCCTATTAGAGGTTTTTGGGGCCACCGTATCCCCGAAAGAGATTGAACAAACTTGACGTTTGTCAAAGCTTTCAACAGGAACAGGAAGTGTTTGACCCCCAACCAGGTTACACTTAATGAAACATACGATTGAAGGGTTAGTGTTGAGAATAAAGAACACAATGGGTCAGTTGTGGTCCCATATTTTGCCACTGGAATAAAGCAGAAATCTAAAACTAGCGAAAAAAAAGAAGTTTTAACGTGTTCATTTTTTACGCTGCTAACTCCTTATAGCACTGTACAATTTTTTTTCTCTTTTTTGTCGATTGAGAAATGCAATGATCTTCGGTATGTCGTGGAATCAAACAAAAATCGAGTAATTGGAGTAAAAAAAGAAGAAAAAAAACGTTAAGCTCACAAGTACCTGCGCAACCTTGTACCTTCTCATGCGGCCACTCCTTCATCGATTGGGGCATTTTAAGGTGGATTTGAAGCAGATTAATCATCTTACTCGATACTAATATGGGGCGGAGTGTTATTGCGGCAGAATAAATGCGCTCCGTGGCACTTATGGATAAACCAGAGAAGGATGTAATATCCCGTCTATTTTCTATTGATTGCGTTGGAAAATGAAGGGAAGAAAAAGCTTTACAGCATTGACTGGTACGAGTATTGATCCGGGAAAGTGAAAGATGATTACTTCAATGTAAATTTTTTTGCTGTGGAAATGACTGTTTTTTCTTTACTGACAGTTGACTGGACAAAGGACCATTTGTGCTTTCATATGACCAGTTTTGTGTGCGATGTGCATGCGAGCAGCTAAGTATCTCGAATGGCTAAATGATCTCGTTTCATGTGACGCGCGCTTGCACCGTGCGAAAAAAGTCCGATTACCAGCGAAGGCCTGGAAAAAAACAACAATTCAGTGAATTTGGCAGGTCCGCCTTGGCAGATCAACATAAGCTGTGAGATAATGAGGTTGAATCAGCGAAGCATCTTTCTCTGTATCCTCATTATACATTTTCATCAACCTGCCAATTGATTACAGCTGCTGCTGCTGCTGCTGCTTCACAAACACAGCCAAGACTAAGATATATGAAGTAATCAACACAACAAGGGACTCTCCTGTTTGGGTTTTTTTTTTGGAGCTGTCTGGTCACAGTTACACTAAAGAATGAACTTGAACGAATGTGCTGTTTTTAATGAACTTTACGAGATGCGACATGATACTTCTGTTTAACACCTCGTGGACGCCGCACTTGACCATTACAATGGTTCGCTCTGACACGAATGAAAAGGCTAAAAGGGATGCGAGCGCAAATCAGATGCAAATTCTATTCAAGGAGACTGCGTGTAAACATTTTATGTTACCAAGATGCTGACACAAACGAAAGGAGATCTGACACAGGCGTTGCTTTGGTTTCTGAAGGTTATCGCGAAGGCTCAATCCGTTCACCGTTCGGAAAAGAGACTAACTCAGACAAGGTGTTCACTGGACTTATTTCCATATGGAAATGTCAAAAATCGCAAACTTTGCAAACTGTACTTCTTCTGTACATCCGTCTTCTGTGTTTTGCTTTGTTTAAGTGAGACTTCGGGGGAGCTTGAGCGGAGCTGTCAACCTGTCCGTCACAACCCAAACAGGCAGACCGCAATCCAGTGTCTCTGATGCACCGAACCACTGTGTGCCGAGGCGACGGAGATCACCAACTAGTGTTTGGGGACGAACGGATCTCGGCTTGCGTGTGTTACCGGTTGCTGCTACAATTGAAAGATTGGATGGAGAGTTGAATGGCCGCGAGTACAAGATAACCCGACGAGAGACGTGTTGGTGGGGGTCAAGACAGAGGACGCAGTGAGAACGTGCAAACTTGGGAAGCTCGAACTCAAGTCTTAAAAGAGATAGTTGCTGCAACCCAGATAACTTCTGGCTCGTCGCTATGTGCAACTCTTCTTGTGCCCTTATACGCTTTCGAAGCCAAAGGTCTCTCTCATAATGCGTTATAATGGCACCGCTGTATTATCAGGGAATGGCATATATTTCTCCAAAGCAGTGAGGAGTTATGGAAATATATTGCTGTGGGGTATTGTGGTTGTCTCAGTGGTGCTGAGCCCATTTATCATGATACTGTGACACCTGGGGGGGAGATGCTCACCGGGAGATTCCAGCACGCGGGCTGATGCAAGATAGTGCACACACGCACTGTGTGCATGCACACACACGAGCTGATGCACATATGCGTGCATCTGGGAACAAAGAAATGGAGAAAGGTGCAGCCCATACCCAGCAGGTATACTCAAGTACATGCACAAAGTATCAGGTATTCCAACACAATAACAAATGTCGACACAGATGTCCATGCAGGAGCGTACACTCATGAAGAATTCAAAAGAAAACACACACCCACACACACACACACACACACACACACACACACACACACACACACACACACACACACACACACAC
>JASSRZ010000011.1:11276088-11300050 GCA_032164315.1 Malacoctenus gilli
CACCCCCCCCCCCCCCCCCCCCCCCCCCCCACAGCTGGTCAAATTAAGTCAGTGTTCACAGTAAACGCTTAATGCTGCGCTTAAATTGTTTCACTGCAGGCCGCAGCCGCTGAGTTTCCGGGAGCAGCTGCCTGAACGTATGCAGCCAGCGCGCCGCGACGGCTCAATTTCAACACTGCACATAACTTTCAGTACAGATCGCCACACGATGATGTGACGCCACTGCTCGTTCGTCTCTTAGAGGCTGACTTCTCGTCGTCTCCAGTTTTTTTGGTTGGTGTGTTAGTATATGTGTGGTGTCCCAGATTGGTGTTTGGAAGCGCAAAGAGGGGTCTCGGAAACGTGTCTTTTCCATGGATAAGGATCAATAAGGATCCATGTCTTGTCAAGTGAACAGTCCAGTTTCACACAGGAACTGTATGGACATGGTCAATCTACAGCTGTTCAGTATTTTTAGTCACGTTTATTTTGAATGAACTAAAAAAGAATCCTTTTCATTGTGTTCAATATGAATGACAGCAAGCTTTTTCCTTCACACCTGTAGAGAATAAGTGAAGCTTCCTGTTGCCATTGAAGAAGGTATCACACCTGTTTTGAGGAAAAAACACACTTGCTCGTACACACACACACACACGCGCGCACCCACCCACACACACACACACACACACACACACACACACACACACACAGCTTAACACTTTATCAGCATAAATCATATGTGTGAAGTCATAATTCCATAAATCATTGGCTAAAAATGATTGTAATTAAATCCTCTGAAAGACCAGTCGTCTCTCTCTCTCTCTCTCTCTCTCTCTCTCTCTCTCTCTCTCTCTCTCTCTCTCTCTCTCTCTCTATCTCTATCTCTCTATCTCTGTTTCTCTCTCTCCCATATCTCTCTTTCTCACTTCCTCTTATTCGTGCTTCTCGATTAAGTTCCATCACTTCTTCCACGAGATTATCTGTTACTTTATGAATTACACATATTATCCCTTTAATAGATCCAGGGACGGGGCCAGATCTATGACTCATTAATAAAACACTTGCCGGACATTGATAAATACGTGACATGATCGCAGCGTCACAGGCATTAATCTCCATTTTTTGGGGGATTGTCTGTGATTCATTAATCCATCTCATTACCGCAGATTTTCACAAAATATCTCCGTCCTGATCTATCTCATTCAGGTTCTCGTCCTCTTCCTCGATCTTTTTTTTTCTCGCGCCCCCCCAGCCCAGCCCACTCCTCCCCCACCCACTGCACAGACGCTTCTCCTCAGACTTATGGATCTCTACATAATAGATGAGTCCGTCCAAGGAGAGCGAATAAAGGCTCTTAGCAGTGTGATGAATTTTGTACATTATCAAATTACATGTCTTATCAATTAACCAACGACCCCCCCCTCCCCCACACACACACACACACACACACACACACACACACACACTTGACAGCCGCTCAGTCTGAAAGCTGGAGTGTAAAAGTGCACAGTGATGCAACGGTGAAGTGAGCCGAGCTCCACCAGCAGCGCTTCAGCTGTTCGCTATTGACCGATAAACTAATTGAGATGAATGAAAAAACACCTTTGAGGTCCTCGACGGAATTGTTGTATTCGTGTTGAGTATTTTTATTCATCCAGTTTAATACATCTTAATCCAAACACGGCTTCAAATCACCCGGATCGCTGTACCTTTAACTGGTGTGAGTTTACAACTGCTGGTTCCTTTATTTCGTCTTTTTTTTTTGCTTTTTTTTGGGAGGTGGGTGTGGGGGGGCGTTGTTCATGACTCCCTATTCCGAGAAGTCGATCTCCTTTGATTTTGTGTCTCCTCTCTTGACATCCAAAGAGCGTTTTTTTTTGTTTTTTTTTTAAATGCAAATCAGTTCTCAACGTGCATTTACACATTTATTTCTTTTGAAGGTCTTCCCCTTTCGGGGGGGGGGGCTCTTGCACAAGTTGCATTAGTTGCACACAGGAACATTCACGGGCTAATGTGATCGACTTATGCATGAAGCTCGAGTTTTAATCCTTAATTGGCCGACCAGATTTGGAATGAATCTCCAGCAGACGATTTGTGCGCTGACGTTCACTTTGAGATAAACTGTGAAGCTCAAAGTGACTGAACAATGGACAATCCAGCTTTGTGACACAATGAGGAAGTCTTTACATTTTTGAACCACCAAGCACGTCTTTTTTCCTTGTAATCCCCCCATCAGCTGTCCCTATAATTGAATATCAGTATCAGCCTGAAATGAACATTTCCGCTGATTAAAACGGAACTTCACAATCTGCTTTAATTACGCCCGAATCGCCGGCGCTCGGCTAAATGAAACGGGTCATATTTGACCCGGCTGTGGCTGTCTGTTATCATATTTTCAGCGAGTGTTATTCAGGCGAGTTTAAGATATTTGGAATCCCACCGTTTTTATTCACGAAAGGAAATATTGGACACAAACCAAAGATGAAGTCCTTCTCTTATTTTGCCTTGTGACTTCACATGTTTTTAAAGACCTTGTATTTGATGTCCACCGCTGCCAGCGGGACAGTGTCCCCAGTGCCGAAATAGTAATGCATAATGTATTTTTTTCAATACAAGGAGAGACTTGATGTTCTCTGCACTTAGTGGGGAAAACATGTGCATGTATCAGCGTCTGCGGTGTGCTCAAACTGGTGGAGAATATCAACATGATGAAAAACTTTCCCAAAACTCGATGAAATGGCAAATGTTAAGCATCTCTGATTCTCAAAGTAGCTTTGCTGCTCAGCTTTTGTCAACAATTTCGTACTTGTGATTACTGTATTCAATCAAGAGTGCATTTAAGTTGCCAACTCATTAGAACGACTTTGTAAGCTCACAGACCAAATAACCACAGAGCAGCTGGAGAGTCTGAGTTCCTCCAGGTTGCCAGGACAGTTGAATTGCTGGAACCATGTGAGGATGTATGAATGATTTTCAAAAAAGCATCCTTTTGTTTTTGAAGGCCGGCGCTCACGCGAGGGTTTTATTTTCCTGCTTGTCTCTTAAATGATTTAGGTTTCAGCCCAAATTGCTTTGTAGAAGTATCTTACAGAAGAGCTTCCTCCTCCTCTTCTATTTTTATCTGAAAAAGCACAGAAAGAGCGATTCGGTTTGACTGAGGTGAAGGGCTAAGCCCAGGAGAAGCCCCGCGTTTTGACAAAGGCTTTCGGGACACAGCGAAGCAAAGCACATATTTCCCCTGGCAACAGGGATGAATGCTTCCCAGAGCCATTAAATGTCAAATCAAATGTAAAAACAAATCACAGCATGAGACTGCTGATGTGTTTATAGTTTCAAATGGACTGAAAAAGCTCTTGGAACAACAGAGTTACGGCTCAAACTCAGTGCAGTTTTGATAAATGTGCTTTTAAGTTGCAGGGGAGAAGTTGAGGGTCCGCAATGGCTGAAGCTGATAACAAAAATATTTTGCTCCTATTCCAGCAGAATAATGCTTTGCAGAGGCAACAGCACATTTGATTAGTTGTTATTCAGTCAGTTGTTTCTTTAATCATGAACGTGGAAGGAACAAAAGTATTTACTTTCCAATTATGTGATTTCTTTAACTTTTTTCTTGCCTGTACTTGCAGATGTGAGGTCTTTAGAATTTACATTCTGTACGTTAGACAGAAAATATCTTGGGGGGGGGGGGGCGTCTCAGTTTTAAAGTGCATTACTTGGAGATTAGATTGTTTTTATTTCACACAAACGCTGCAACCTGATTGTAATCACGCTCGCATTAGGCCAACTACACAAATTCTCCCCACAGACACAGTTTCCCCTATAAAAGAGGTGTTAAATACTTGTTGAGGCCACAAATGTTCGTTGGGTTTCCTCATCGGAGCTTCATTCGGGCAGGATTGCTGCGCTGCTTGTGTTGACATCTCAGCCTGCTCGCGGGCCCGTATGCGAGGTTGGTGCGGAGTCATGGTGCTTAGACGGTTATTACCCGGAATGGATGAGGCTTAAGAATGGGCCGCGCGGCCTCGCACTCGAACACTGGAAGGAAAATTCGCAGGAACTCTGCAACCTGATGCCAAAACCTGCCAGAAAGTGTAATTTTAGAAAAGGGACTCATCTTCTTCAGGCTGTTGCTTCCTGCTGTCAACAAGCGTTTTGATCTTTTTGAGCGAGTGACTCATGTGTCTAATCTCTTCCTTCGCTCTATCCCCGCACAGATAACTCGAAACATACCTAACCTCATTTCAACTGAGGAAAAATGCTAAATTCAGCCTCTTTTGTCGGAGTCACATTCAAGACAACAGGAATGAGTTGGGTGTTTTTTGCAACATGCTTATGTGGATTTGAATGTGTATGAGCGAATACGCAGTCGACGACACAAATTTGCAAATGACTTGTTTTTTTCCCCCCAATGTTCTTAAACATTCGGTGGGCACAAACAAGACGTTGCTTGTGTGTTCGCAGTTGGCTTCGCTGTGTATTCGAGATCCATAAATCAGTGCGGGCTCTTTTAAGCCTGTTTTATGCAGCATTTGTGTTTCCGCTCTCGACACGGAGTTCGAGAGAGTAATGCGATCCATTCCAGCGCCGAACAGCCAAGGAGAGAATGGTCACATGCTTCCTTGTGGTAAATTCTTGCAAAAAAAAAAGAAGAATTCTGCCATAAAGAAATCATTCTGTCTCACAGCAACATTTCAGAGACTTTATTGCTCGACTGGCTCCCACCGCCTGCTCTGTGCATTACATGATTCGTTCCCTCTCTCGCTGAATCTGACACATGCTAATTGGACTGTCAAGAAAGAGAGATGGCTGCCAAACAGGTGTGATGAGAAGGTCAGAAGAACACAAGTGCAAAAAAAAAAGAAAAACAGGAACCGCTGTATCGTTAGACAAAGAGCTGTACTCACGGCAGTGAGAGGCAGTCCGACGGTGGACCTCCCGCAGTCAGAAAGCAAGAATAAAAATACATTTGACATTTCTTGACAGGAGAGAAGTTCAATTTTATGTGATGCTAGTTAGCAGAGATGTCAGTTGGTGGTTCACGGAGGGGGCGTGTTGTCGAACGGGCTGAGATCTCTACATCCTTGCATTGTACGGGTGGTCTGAGAGACGTGGGTTGTTTTTTCTTTATCGTGTTTGATGGATCCGACCATCGGTGCTTCTGTCTGCTGCTTAGTCCAACTGTGACCCTGGACTACATTGGCCTAAGTGACATGCTCCAAACTGAGTGATCACGCAAAGACAACGCAGCGTTTCACAGGTGAACAACAAAATGTAACCGTGCGAGACAGCAAATGCGTGGATAGACGTTTATGAAGGAGGGTCTCGTGCGTCTTAAAGCCTCCGTCTGCCATGGAAACCCTGATCAGAGCCCTGAAAGCCCACAAACTGGTCCGAAACTCTGATAACCCCGAGGCAGGTATGATAACCCCGGAAAAACCAAAAGTCCTCTCCAGTAAGAAAAAATGGAAAGAAAAGCACAATCTGTCAAACGATCCGTCAATGACTCAACAAAGGAGTTTGAGAAAAGTAAGCAAAAGGAGGCTAAAATAAGAGGAACTGGCAAATTCAGACTGGTTTGTGTCAAGCTGATAAAATGTCTCTCACCACAATAACAAAACATCATTCTTTTCTCGAGTGTAAACAGGAAACACTTGAAGAATCAGACACTAGAAAGACATCAAAGGGAGCTTCGAGGTCCCACCGCTTCCTCCCAAATGCTTATGTGAAACTTCGCCTAAAGTCTCTACAATTTTGCCTGATTCATTGAATGCATCCATCAACTGTGCCTGTTGGATTTTAGTAGCCTTCCAAAAGCTGATGATCTTGTTGGGATGCTTATTAACATGAATTAGTGTGAAGTTTAAGTACTATTGTGATCTGGGCACTTAAGTGTAATTTGTGTGTTTATAAAGCACCCACGCAGCCAAACGAGGACATTATTCCAGCTCTCGGTGACACATGCGAGGCCCCAGCCGGCCTGATTTACATAAGCAGTGCGTCGCCGAGTCAAACATACTGTGGATCACATGTAATGCCACAGGCCTCCTGCATTATTCCCCACCAGCAGCGTCAAGCTGTGAAATTTAGATACAGTGTCTGCTGCGAAAAAAATAGAAGGGCCACAAACCTAATCACAGCAAACAATAAACTATGTGTGCAGGCTGAATAAACAAAGAACCAAAAAAAACCCAATCTGACAAACAGAATAATGTCAGTATGCTTGACGGAAAATTCAATACTTCCTCAGAAAGTTCGACGGGGATCGTCTCCGTCAAACTTTTGAGCCAGGCTGTTTCAGGGTTGCGGCGCCTCGATTCTGCCCATCTACCTGTGTGAACGGCTCAAAGGTGCGATGCTGGATTGATTGATTTTGCCTCCACTGCAGCTTCAAGCCACTTTTGGTGGAAGTAACACAGCTGATGTGAGGACGGTCGGTGTGAAAAAGAGCAGGAGTGAGTCAGTAAGTTATGTACCGTGTAGTTGTTGATCTGACAGTTGAATATCAACACAACATGCAGTCTCAGCTTGATTTTTGGGGCAGTGGTGCTGGATGCAGAGGAAAAGTAGAGATTCTACCCCTCCATAAAGATCTCTTGAGGATCCTTGGACTCAAACCAGTGACTTAACAGTCTTGAATTTGCTACTTTAACCTTGATACCACAACTGTTGGATGGATAATGCTAAAGCTCAAATAGCTCAAACGTCTTTGCTTGCAGTGGACTACGTATTGTCAATGCAAGACATTGTATCGTAATCATGCGACCAAAATAGGTGTTTATTGATTGAGGGTATCTGCACTGGAACAAATGTGAAGTGTCAGGAAAAACAATATCCGGAAAAGCTTGGGGGAAAGATGAATAAATCCGTCCTCGCCAGCCCCCAACCCCCACCTTTGCTCGCCGAGCCCCTCACCCTGAACTAAAAGTAGTAACCTTGTAGTGCATACACAGAATTGTTATCTCTCGATGGCTCGGCTTCATATTGACAGCTCCCCCACCTTGGCCCACTTATTGAGTGAAAAAAAGAAAAAAAAAAAACTTTTCCAGGGACGAAAATGTTCTAAATTTACACAGTGAAGTGTTTCGGGTTTGGCCTCGAGGAAGTGCGGAATACTAAGAGGAGAGCCTCTGCGGGAAAGCACTCCTAGTACAGTTCCCGTCCTTTTTCTGAACATGTCAAGCACAATGCTCTCCGAAACATTTTATTTCTCATGTTGATTTACTGTTCGTGTGTCGTGTGTCTGAACACGCGGAGGGCGCCGAACATCGCTTGGCGAGCTTCGGCATGTGAAATGTGAAATTTTGTCCGACAGATCGAAGCTCCACAAGTTAGTGTCGTGTGTGTGTGTGTGTGTGTGTTGACAAATTGGCAGCATTATGAATAAATCAGTTGATTAGGCAGAACCCCGAACATCAATATGTAATGACACGGATCACGCTTTTCTGGTCCCTCACTTCACGACACACACGTGACAGCTGGCTCTTTCTTTTTTAAACAAAAACATCAGTGAGTGATCGACTTTGTAGCCTTTGTGCACTTTTCACACACTGTGTGTGATGTTTGATGTGATGTAAATTTGTTGTAACTGGCCAGAATAGAAGATCCAACTTAGCCTGGTTTCATAGCGTTTAGGAACCGTTTGCCTAAACGCTGCTTTTACTCTGACCCTGAAATGACTCACTGCCAAAGTGCATCGTCGCAATAAGAGATAATACACCAAACACAGTTCCTTACTTTTTGAGCAATAATGATGTTTTATGAAATATTCTTGCTAACCTAACTGATCCTGTGGTATTGAGAGAAAAGTGGGCTCAGGGCTGTGAAGGCAAATTTAGTTTTATCCAGCAAAACATAGCTGCCTTCCTACCAAACACGTGCACTTAAGGAGAATCACACCTACATGCGGGCTCTTCACGGACACTGAATGTGTCAGAGTTGACACGTAGCACAAATCCCTTAAGGTCATCAAATGCAACAACACAAATTGCTGAAATGGCCAAACTGCAAACAATACAGATAACGAAAAACACACTGTTGCTCTTTATTCTCATGCTTACTACATCGGACAGGTGACTGATGTCCCTCTTTGGAACTGGACTTCTTAATGAAGGCTGTTTGGAGGCATCAGCGTTTTCCTTGGACATACCGCTGGTTTTCACACTCGAGAGAGAACCGCCGCTCGCGTGAAGCACCGCCATAAACACCACTGGTGGAAATAGTTTAGTCACTTCGATATCCGACGTCGTTGCTAGGTAACCTGCTGCTCCGCGCCAGCTGCAGTGCCGCTCGACATCTCACCATGACGGTGTGTTTGCAACACTCCCATCGCTTCGGCGACGAGGCAACATCTCGGTGCCCACAGTACGGACCGGCCAAATTCTCTCAATCACTGGATCTGACAGCCCTCCCCCACCCCTTTTCAGAGAGGGTGGGCAATTGAACGGGGTGCAAAGGACTGCCTGACCAAAGTACCTCCATTGGTGGCTCAACTCATATGAGAGCATTATAAATCTAGACTATGGTAATAGAGTGGCCAGCCTCTCAGGCCTGGAAATGACTTATTATGTGTCAGTATTTTTTCTTTCCTTTTCAAGGTATTTTGGCTTGAAGTGTAAATAATTAATTTCCCTATTTAAAGAGCGTCATGTTTGATTTATAACCGCCGAGGTGCGGCGAGGTGACTGTATAAGGGTGGCATTCACTTCTGAATGACATAAACGCCTTGGTTTGAAACTGGGCAGAGACATGGGAAAGGAGACTGCAGCGAAATTCCCTCACAAAGGTCCGCGTGAAGGTGCTGCTCTCACCGTGGAAATAAATATGTAAATATAACCTTTACAAAGTCATTGTTTTTAGGATGCGTAACTCATTCACAATTAAACTACAGCTGCTATTACGAACGTGATTAATTTTCACAGCACAGGTCGCATATGAATTCATAGTTTAACCTTTGAAACTAAAAAGTTGGAGTCGGAAAGGAAATTGAGCCGTCGGAGCTGAAACACGGTGGACTGATGTTTCGCAGTGTTCGCCGCTTAGTTTACAGGCAAACTATTGATTAGGATGCAAACTGGATCATTTTATCAACAAAACTGACTTTAAGTTTGAGTTGGTCAAAAAAACTTTCACAGAAAGTTGGATCGGCACTTTCTGTAAAAGTTTTATATTGCTAAAGGTCAAACGCACACACACACACACACACACACACACACACACACACACACACACACACACACACACACACTGACACCTACAGAAAACATACAGTCGCCAATTGTCTTCCTATGGACTGTGGGAGGAAACGGGAGCACCTGAAGAAACGCATTTGTTTCAGTTGCATTTTGCTGTCAGTAGAGCATCAATTTTGCCCCCTCGTGCACATCTGAACAAGATGTGAAGCGTCCATTTCACCTGACATTATATCCCATCACGGCGATGCGTCCTTCAGACCGGAGTGGACAAGTTACTTCTTACCAGCTCACCAAATGCCTCTGAAACTACTTTAAGTAGGGGAGTAGTAACGTTGGAGGTACAGATCAGAGATAAGAAGATACAGGGTGTCGCAGTATTTTGAAAATCAGTCAAGAAGTATTTGGTTTCTTCGGCTGTTTCCCATCTCACAAGAAACAACAACTAACACGTGTTTCTATTCACATATTGATGAGTAGGAGGTCGGTTCTTTTCTGTATCATTGGCCTGCTGAAATGAGTAGTATTCAGGTTTTATGGCAAGCATAAAATATGTTATTTTGGTGGTCTGTGATTCACAGCAAATATGGTGTTACGTTAATGAGTGATCATGTTGGTAGACAAGACTGAGACCGTCCAAAGACCACCTCTGAGTGGCCTGTCTGGGACTGGTGCCAAGCCAATCTTGGAAATCTGACCAATTTCAAGGGGTCCTATCAGGTAGTGAAGCCCCCCCCCCCCCTTCTCTGCCACAAGCCTTATCTAGGCCCCACTTTATTTCTCCATATACTACATTTATGTTTTCCTCTCACTTCAGTCTCCTGCTCCTTGTTTCTCGCGCCTCTATCGCTGCCTCCAGGTCTCCGTCTGTATCCTGCCTCTTTTTCTCTGTCTTCTTTGTCTTCATCTTCTGTAAGAACAGTTGCCAAACATGATGCTTCTCTGCAAGTCCGTCCAGAGAGGGAAGTGATTCACTGAAGGTCAGCCCTTATCTGCCTCCCTCTGTCTGCTCTCTATTCTCACATCCAGTGAGTGTCTGCATACACACACATACACACACATGCACACGCAAACGCACACCCCATGCGTTCAGATTATAACTAGTTTCAGATGGGAGCTTTGAAGCCATGGCAGGCTGGCTTTCTTTCATCCCACCATTGACTCATGTTCCATTTTCATAATTTGGTAATTTCATGAATATGTAATGCCTTCCTGTTGACCTCACTAATACGGAGACTCGCTGATGCGATGCACACATGTCGGCACGCGTACACAGACACGCACACGTTTTGTCAAAGGAAGAGGCGGAATCAAATGAAAGCGGCTCAAGGCGTGAATCAAAATCTCGGAGTCTGACATGTTCCTGTTGTGACAAGAGTAATGAAGCAGTTTTGTGTACAGGATGGGAACTCTGGAA
Organism: Malacoctenus gilli; assembly: GCA_032164315.1. Classification (NCBI taxonomy): domain Eukaryota; kingdom Metazoa; phylum Chordata; class Actinopteri; order Blenniiformes; family Labrisomidae; genus Malacoctenus; species Malacoctenus gilli. The sequence continues at coordinate 11,286,673 of JASSRZ010000011.1, forward strand.
ATAAAAGCATGATTTAATACGGATGTACCCTTCAAGATTTGAGGTTTTTATGGACTATTGATATGATAAATGGATGGATGCAGGGATGGACAGTTGGATAGGTGGATGGACCCATGGATGAAGGTGTAAACAGATCAAGGAGCGGAGTGAAGGATGGATAGGTGGGAAAGTTGATGAATAAATGGATGCATGGATGAATGAGTAGATGGATAAATGGACTGAAAAAAAGGATGAATGTGTTGGCGGATGGATGGAGAGTTGGATGGGAGAAAACTGCCCAACTTGCACACTGATGGACACATCCTGTGGTGTCCTTCGGCATCACCCACTTGAGCAGCATCCACAGCTTCAGCGACCCATCGTCGGTGACCGTGGTAACAGTCCGTCGCATCCTTTGCGTGTGCGCAGCTGAACTGGAGCCACTTCCGCTCCTACAGTAAAGTAACAATGAAGCTCAGAGCACACTCAATGTCATTGTGAGTCGCAGCTCACGAAATCAACAGTACAAGTGTTATCCTGTCCGCGAGCTCGCTGGCATTATCATTGTAATGCTCCGGCAGCGAGCGTCTTGTTCCTGTCAGAATCGGTGTCATCAACAAAAGACATTCTTTAATCAATGAAAGGGGCATTGAGGGAGCGGAGATGAATGCAGGATGAAGGCAAAGAACTCGGAAGCAAGGTCGGAAAATCAAAAAGTGCGACGGGCTCATTCATCTCATGCAAAAGCGGGAAATGGTGTCTGAAGGAAAGGAAGAAAGAGCAAATGTGAGCGGGTCAAAAAGAGTCAAAGACACAAGGACAATGAGCTGAGTGTTAAGCTTTGCATTGCTTTTATTTCACACCAGCAACCTGCAAAGTTTAATAACAGTAACAGGAAGATGTTGGCGAATGACCTGTAATAACTGTCGCCTCTCCGTCGGCTTTTATCGTGAGTGTCGTCCTTTTTTGGTTGGACAGCCTCTGAAAAGTTACACCGCCCAGCTCCCAACAGTAGTCGGATTACTGCAATGTTTAACGCGTAGTAACAAATCTACTAATTACTTGAAACCCAGTTCACACCCCACTAATGGTTCCCTCGGCTTTAAGTATATAGTTTTATTCATCAGTTTGGTTCAGCAGGCACACGGGCGTTAATACTGGATGACTGCGAAAAGCCCAATTTTCTCTCAGTGACAATCTTTTCTCTTTTTCGAGAGACTCTACGGACCAATAAAGGGATTGTGATGATTATCACGCAGAAACTCCCTCTACAACAATGATAAACTGATGAGCAATTTACAGTGTGTACGTCTTCTATCTGGGTCAGTCATTATCGGCGCCATCGCTCTGTTCCTCTGAAGCGACAGGAACATGTCGCCGACTCACGCTGGGGTGGGGGTGGGGAGTGAAGGGGGTGCCAAACACATCAGAGTACAGATGAAACAACAGTAAGTCTGGACCGAGATCGGGACGAGACCGTTGCGAACAGAACGGCCACGCAGTTTGTTGTCGCCGGTGGTGCAGGGACAGCTTGGAGCTGAAAGACGGCTTAAAAGCAACAACAAAACAAAAAGTAAGGCTGCGTTCTGTGGAGTCTACCGACTTTCTGAAGTCGTTGGAGAGGAGTCGCAAATCAGCCAGCGGCGACTTGCTCAAGTGTTCCTTTTCGTCTTGTTTACAAGGAAACTTTCTCTTCGACACTCGCACGTCATCGGAGCGGCCACAAAACGCGGAAAACATAATTTATCCGTCTTTTTGCACACGTTGTGTTACAATGACATGAGATTTAACAAGTTATCTAAGAAGCTTTCTAAAAACCACCGCTTGGTCCCCTCACGCTTGTATATTACTGACAGGCTTTCACTGGGGTTTCTGCAGTGTTTATACAGGACAATTTGTAAGTTGGATCTCAGTAAAATTCTCATGCTCTTCATGTAAGCTGTGGTTTATTCATGACAAAGGCTGAAGCTAATGGATTGTGGCAGGAAAGTGCTGTTGGGACAAAACGGAGAGTAAATGTGTTGTTAGAAGAAGCGAAGAGATCCACAAACGTTTGATTTTTTTCTTACCTCGCCCGTGTCGTTCCCACACAGGTTGAAACAAGCTGACAACCAGGCAAAAGTGCTAAAAGCACATTTGTGACACCGACCTCCTGAAATATCCAAACTGCTCCCACAGTTTGGTTGTTTTTTTGTTGGGTTTTTTTTTTTCAGGGTTAGGAAATCTTCCGTAAAATTGAAGAGAGGGTCCGTCTCTCGCCCCCAGGTCCTCACACATCTTCTCCCCTCATTGAGTAACAGTTGAGAGGCTGTGGCAGGATCGTTGGGCTGAAGCTTCAGTCATATTGCAGTCAAGTAACCACGTTTGCCCTGCCTTCAGCATCGCCACTCCTCCCCAGAAAGTTTTTTTGGACAAAGCTCATATTGGACCCTTGAAAACGTCCTCCCTTAAATGAGGATTTATATGACCACAGTGCAGCCTTGTCTTCCTTTACCTTCGGACCATTCAAATGATCTTTGTCCTCGAGGGGACAGGCGTCCCATAACACTGCTTTAACTTGCGTTAACGAAGATCCGCAAGTCTTCCTTGGTTGATCTTTTGGTTTATAAATACCTGCGTGAGATTTTTCTGTAATTTTTCAGACGTGTCATTTTTGGACAGAATTTCTCTGGCTTTTAATCATGTAACTCGGAGGCAACTTTTTGGGAAAAAGGTTTGGAGCCATTGAACTGTGAATTCCAACACTGATGATAGATGGAAGCCTTCAAACTAAAAGCAATGGATCGTTTCTTTCAAATTCTTTAGGAAGTGCCGGTGGCAACCGCATCGCCACCTAACCTGACTGGTTGTTAAAAGTTCTTCCAGCTATTTGTATTGAAACAGATTATTAACAAAGTTTGTTGTGGCTCCAATGTGGTTCCAAGTAACTTTGGATGTTTCTTCTTTTTAAATTCCAAATAAGTCAACAGAAACAGCATTTACACGTTTCCAGCCTTGTGAAGTTTGAGTTGTATTTTGAGGAATAGTGAAGAAGTGCAACAATGGCTGCATGCTTCAGCGTTGTGCGGTATCTCTCTGCCACCACACGTGCCTCTCTGTCTTTGGCCCCTCCGACTCTCCGAAAGTCCCTCACTTCTTCCCTTCTTCGTTATCAGCGCGGGTGCAGGCACGGGGACCGCCCGCGGAGAGGTGCCCATGAGGCCCAAACCGCCTGCCTCCCTCTCTGCTTTCCCTCTGTTCTTTTTCTGCTTGAGGTCGAACACCATTAGGGGGTGCGATTCAGCCCGATAAACTGCTGTCTCATCCTCAGAAGACGGCGCGCGTGCTCGCTCGCATGCTTCATCTTCGGGGAGATGAAGCCCACCAGTGTGTGCTCGTAACAATCTGTCACTCATATGCAAACCTGAAGGTAATCACACATCGCACTGGCATTTTAGCCGCTGGAATCGATCAAACACGGATGGAGTACAGACGTGTGTGTGAATGTGTGTGTGTGTGTGTGTGTGTGTGTGTGTGTGTGTGTGTGTGTGTGTGTGCGTGTGTGTGTGTGTGTGTGTTAATCCGACACAAACTAAACACACACATATTATGTTTTTCTCAAATTTTAGACCAACTTTCACAGCCAGTTGTTCTCCCGTTACACATGATCATGGATGTGATTTTATTTCAAGTTGTGTTTGTACTTCAATGTGTAATTACCAAGTTGGTAAACACACCATATTTTTATGAAGAGCCATCTTGCCACAGAAAGACTTTGTTAGCAGTCTTCATGTCCATGTGGCTTCTGCATTTATCGCATCCTGAGACAACGCAAGCTGTGAACTGTTGCTGTTTTTTGTCTCGCTGTTGATCATTTTCGCACGAGTGTTCGGCTTTGTTCCAACTACCTGCGACGTCGTTGGACACCCACGCAGTTTGCCACAGAAGTCTTGATTCAGTGTACAACCAGAGCTGTCAGGAGGGAGTTTGAAACTTTCCGTGGGCTTATTATTAGAACGGACCTCCCGGTGAACTGCGAGGCTCTTTGTGTCCAGCCATTAAACTTTAGAAATGAATTATAATTGCATATTCATAGATTTGGGAATTTTTAATGAGGGAAGGAGAGTCGCTGCCATTTTAAGAAGTTTAACGATATAATTGAACTTTTTTTTTTGCCTGAACAACCATATCAGCCATTGTGCTGACCAGGGTGCCTTTTTTTCATAAATCCAATGAAGCCTATTGAGGGAAACTTGGGTGAAAACTTTCAAGTGCTGTAGGAATTTAGGAGGTGTAAAATTTTACAGCTTGGGAAGTTGTAGCATAGGAATTGGAAACCTATTTCAGACCTTATTTGCCATTTGACATTCACCAAAATGTTGTTTCCAACATTGGTCTGGACAGTGTCTTCTTATAGTTTGACCTGTTGATAGACTGATGGACAGAAGTGGGTTTTAATGTCCCACATTTATCCTCTTACAATTACGGAAGTAAGTTTCCCGATGAGTTAACATTTTGGAGGACTTGTCGATCAACGAGTATTCTACTTCCAATTTGTTGCATTGAGCCTCATTAAATTGACGAAGTTAAACATGGGGTCTGTCTCTAAACTCTTTCTTATCGAGCGCATTCGACCAATCAAATGGTTGTCTTTCCAAACATAGCTAAACGTCTCTTTAACTGAGAAACAAGTAGTTCAGTAACTGTTTTCAGACCAATATTATTGTGAAAGACCAACATGAAGTGAACTGTATTTAACTGCTAAGTTGCTAGTTTTTTTGAGTCCTGAATGTGTCATAAAGATATGAAAGTAGTTATAAAAGTCAGGGTTAAGAAATCCGGCATCCCCCCCTTTGTTATCGTGCGAACACTAGACAGACCTGCTCAGTGAATCCCTGTTGTAATTGGAGTTTCAGGGAGTTTTGAATCCTTTATTCACCCTTCGCACAACTTTCACAGATGAGAATGACAATAAAGAAGAAGAGGAAGGAGATGAGGTTTGCGCAGAAGAAATGAATAAAAATGAAATTGAATTGGAACAAGGAGAATCAGACTACACATTTAATCAGCTACATATTGTAGGTTCTGATTAATTTTTCGTCTCACTCATCACTCCTCATTCATGTCCTCTTTTCTTCTATCCCGTCTCTCCTCATCACATTATTTGTTGTCCTGCTGTTACCCCCCCCCCCTCCCCCAAATGCAGTCTGCAGTTTTGGGTTGGTTTTTTTTCTGCCCACGAGGAATCATTTACATTCGTCTCCATTTGCAGGTCTTGTGTTCTCATTTCGTGGCTGTCTCCCTTTTTTTGGCCCAAAATCTGACTGAGTTCTTGTATCATTTCAAGCCATTGTGACAGAATCCATCACGCACCAGTCAAGCTTCTCAGAGATGCAGTCCGATGGTCTTCATCGACTCTTTGTGTCGAGGAAAATAACCAGACGTCTGTGAATTTACAAGCTGTTTAAATCCAGCAAAATACTGCAAATGATATTTGTGTTGCAGTGATACGAAACGAATCCTTGAAACTGATTTCAGAGCAATTTTGAGCAAATAAATATTTGATCAGTGAGAATCTCCGTACGAAGAGTCGCCTGCTTCATTACGCTATATTAACACATTTATCAAGTCCATTTATTGCATGTTTTTAATTTTCTAAATTTTGTTGCCGCCCAACATCATTAATGTTAATAGAAAAAATAATTTAAAAAAGTTTTTCGATCTTGTTTTGAGCAGGAAATAATTCAACTCGGTTGGAAATGAACAATCTTAGACTTTATTAAGTGAAGTTGTTGATAGGGGGTTTGTGTGTGTGTGTGTGTGTGTGTGTGTGTGTGTGTGTGTGTGTGTATCCATGGATAAATGTTCATCCTCCGTTGTTTTTGCATGATTAGTTTCCGTTCAAGTCAGGTGTCAATCACCTTGTATAAATGTAAACATCATCTGCATAGAAGGAAGTTCTCTCTCTCTCCTGTTTGTCATTACAGTTTTGTACTATCAACGTTTTGAGGGATATTTTCAATGAGAATGGGGGAAAAAAACACTGAATAGAATCTGATGTATTTGAAATAATTGGACAAGCCAGTTTTCAAGGCATCAGCCCTCGCAGCCATTCAGTCCAACGGATGTAAATGAAGAGAGGGGAGTGCGACATGAAGTAAGGACGGTTCAAAAATCGTGGCTTCTTGGAAAAAGGAAGAGACTACGAGGGAAGGAAGCCTATTTAAAAGTGCTGCAAGAGGAGAGGGAAATCCAGCGACTGCTGCCATAATCATTGCTGTGGGTTACGAGAATATGTAAGAGACAGAAAGTGAGGGGTCTGGAGTGGAGCAGATAATTTAGCCTCAAGACACCCATTCACAGCACCTCTTCATCAGCTTCGAGAAAATAAATGTTTTGGAGCCTTGGTGCGGCGCCAAGGACGGGCAGCAAGAGGAGCAGAGGAGGCTCGTGTGGAGTTGTACTAACAGCAAAGCACTGACAGGAAGCAGAGCGGGCTGAACAGTGGAAATTCTCCCTCTCTCTCTTTCTCGCTCTCAAAAAAATAGTGGCAAGTCAAGGAGTCGACCCCTATTTCCTTTAGGAAAAAAAAAAAGACAAACCTGATTGCTTTTCTTCCCTCTGAACCGCTCAGTTTTTGTTTCCTTTTCTCCAGCATTAGCATAAGATCACACTGCTAGGTGGGTGGCGGTATCAGGGTGCAATATGGTGGGCTTAGTTTTCCTAATACTGCCGAAAATATGGACTCCATTCAAGCATCAGTGCAATATGTGTTTGTTTATTGTGCTGCAAATCCTCTAAACTTCGATACAATATGATGTTTGTGTGATTTTTCTTTTGTAATTTCTCAAGCTAACTAAACTCCCTTCATATTTATTCAGTATATTTGTCCTTTTTTTCATCCTGACTGAGCTGAATGATGTATTTAGTTTTAGCTCAGCAGGTTTCGGGTCGTCATTGTCACTTCTCGCTGCACGGCGGACCAGCAGCAGTCAGCGGGAGCCATTCATGAGGTAAAAATAACCAGACGGACCCAAAGTAGAGGTAAAATGAGGCTGTTTTGTGGCTGACAGCACGGATTCAGAAGTATTTTTTCTTTGCTGCGCCGGAGCGAGGAAACCGAAAAACCATCCGCAGGAGTTACTTCAGAGAGGACGGGAGAGTCGCTGATCGGGGACACGGTTCCCTTATCATCGCCATGAAATCGAATAATAATTTGCTCCATAACAACCTATGGCGGCGGTTGCTTACTCAGCAATCCTGACGAATATTGTTTTTCACCAACATTTCCCTGGATGGCTTTGAAGTCCTTTTAAGTGACAAATCCGGCTTTCAGAGGAGCCCCGGCGTCGGCGCGCCTTTGTTCGCTAACACACTCTCTCTGTGTCAAGCTGCCTTCAAAGCGCCAAACAAAGGAGGCCATCACTGCATATTATAACAGGACTGCAGCAACGCGGCTCAGATTAGCTGAACACCGGTTGACTTACATACGTATTCGTACGTATGTAAAAGCACAGTCAAGGCAGGCATGAATATTTATCCTCCCGCTCTCCTTCCTTCTCTTTATCGCCTTTTCATTATTTGTTGCTTTTCCACCTCTCGACCTCAACATGTTTTTTAAGTTGCGCCTGCCTACTGTTAGCCTCTCTCTCTCTCTCTCTCTCTCTCTCTCTCTCTCTCACTCTCTCTCTCTCTCTCTCGCTCTCTCTCTGTTTTTCTCCCGGGTGTTTCTTCCTCAGTGTTGTGTTTTATTTGCATTTGTTGTCATTGAGTGCATAGACGGGGGTGCATAATCTCACTGAAGGCCAACAGCTGACAGGCAGTTTGGCACCTCAGCTGAAACAATGACCATCTATTGCTTTGTTGTGTTGCTTTTCTGTCCTCCGCCTTTGTGTTCTTTCTATTTTCATATCTACTCTTGGCCTTCTAAAGATGTGGAGCCTTGTGGCAGAGACATATTATTTAAGATTCACAGTGACATATTGACATTATTTGTACCATCTTCTTCAGACAATTATTAACTCTTACTGTATTTCCTTTATCAAGTTTTGTGCTGCTGTAAGTCGTGAAATCTCTTCTAAAACTGAAATCCTGAGCTGAACTGGTAAGAGCAGCAATGAATACACATACCCCCCCCCCCCCCCCCCGTGACAGTTAAAGTTAGGCTCTGGAGGGGCTGTCTGCTATTGTCCATTACAGCCTCTAGTTAAAGTCATTCCTCTGCTCAACAAAAGCTGTTTTTTTGCCTAAAAAATTTTTATTCCTGTATTTTTTAAATCATCATACATAAAGTAATGCCGATTATGTGTTTTTTGCAGTGCCGAAGCCAGGACTTTATCCTACATTCAGCAGCTTTAACAAATGTGCCCCCAGGCCTTGTCTGGCAGGTTGTCTAATGTCCGTTCATCTCCCGTGCTGCTTTCTCGATCTTTGGCCCGCAGGTTGCTGGAGATTGTCGGCTGAAATCCCCTCTTTACATGTGATTCAGGTAGATCCATTTCATGCCTGCGAAGCCGAACAAAGTTTATGAAACTCGGAGCTTAAAAGTGCGGCAGTAGTGTGGATCTCGCGAGTCTCTCCCATCCCAAAGCAAACTGAGCAAATACGTTTTAGAAAAGCGGTTGTGCCTCCTCCTTCAGGGCCTCAAACATTAATGGAGGCACCCAAACGCACTGAGACTTCACTGAGAGGAAGCAGATAGTATACTTAGCCTCCCTGGCTGCTGGAATCCTGAAATAAAGCATAATTGAGAAACAGGTGTTGTCAGACTCAGATGAGTCAGCTAGCCGGAGGCCGTCACAAACAAATGCAAAGCAAAGAATTTTTTTTTCCCTCTTCGTCTCTTTACATTCCTCTCTTTTTTTCCTCCCCTCGACTCAGAGTTTTGTATTTTTCATCTCAGTCTGAAGCACAGTTCCCTAATTTGTTCTGCCACGAATTTGTCCTCGCCAGACAACCAACACAAAGGAATGTTTCTGACACCAGACGCTCCTTCCCTCGCATAAATCAAGGGGTTGAGTCATTTTCCAGTTCGTAAGTTTGATTGGGCCCGCTTACAATTTTACAAGCAATTGATTCGCCCAGTCGCACCAATGTTATTTATCGTCAGTTTTCCGGGAGTACTTGTTTTTCTTTCAACTCGACGTGATAATCAAGAGAAGATAGCTACTTATCATTTCATTGTTTTTTTTGTTTTTTTTATGTATTTCATTAAGACAGGATGACAATGGCTGAGCTGGTGGAGAGGGTTCGCCAAGTGTGAGTGCTTTACAAGGCAGCCCCCACCACTGGGTAGGAGTTTGGGTGTGTTTGTGTGTGTGTGCAAATGGCAGAGTTTGAGATCATTTCCATGCAGTAGAAGACAGATCACATGCCTCCCTCACGATAGCGTACGATGAATAAGAATACAAACACATAAAAGACCGAAAACTTTCCCGCACCGACGTAAATGTGGTTAACGCAGCTCTCATCTTCAGTTCTGTTACCGGAAGCTACTTGTAACCTATTTTAAAGTGTATCAGTGTGTGTGTTTTTTTCTATACAAGTAAGACATCATGGTTTATATTTTTGTCACTGGTTCAGCCATTATTTTTCCATTTCCTAGGTGATCCATTTGATGGAACAAGCATTTTTCTAATCGGAGGGCCAAGAGAGGAACGTAGCCCGTGGTTGCCATGAGATCTGCTTTACCTCTCATTTCCTCCTCTTGCTGTTTCAGACCTTCCCCCCCCCCCACTTTTCTCCCTTTTTCGCCTCTTCCTTACCTCTGTTAATTAAGAGAGGTGAAAAGGAATGGAGATTAGTTTCTTGAAAGACACGGCGACAAGCCATGAACGTTAATCAAAGTGTGAAAACGCACAAACGTACAAGTCTGCCTCCCGGAGTGGCGACTTTGAGCGCCGATACTCGCTGAGGGGTTTAATGGGATACAGCAGAAACAATCCAGCAATGAAAAATGAGGATTTATTTCAAAGTTTATTGTCGAACGGGGGTAAAAACAAAAAAAAAAGAGCTCCGTAGACTGAGAAACGCCCTTGGCAGCTGGTCGAACTTGGACCGATGTCTTTCAGAAGCCAAAATGGACATTACGGCAGTGATTACAGTGCAGATAAATCTCTGCACTGACAGACCATGCAAAGTGTTTTCAACATTGTTCAGCAGGACAAAGATATTTTACGAGCATGTATGTCATCTCCAACTTCAAAGCACAACTGCTTTTGCCCTTTAAGCTGAATCGCTGCTGCTCCTCGTTGAAAGGACTCAGTTGAGATGGTTTGGTTTATCTGATTGAAGCGTCAACACTTCAAATGTCTTTCTTTTTGAACGGGCTAATTTCACACCAGCATTCATTGCTACCCCTGAGCAGTACATCATATGCAGACCAAATGGCTTTGTAAGTTTATTGAAAATAGCAGTCATGTGTTTAGAATGATACAAAAGTTTATAAATGTGACACTTTCACTTGGATACATAAGGCAGACACCATGAACAAATGTTTACCACCATCCTTCTATACATTCTTCGGCAAGAATGTATAGAGCTCTACAGCAACAAGTCACCAAATGCAGACTTTAACATCTTCAGTTTACTGCATCCAAAGAAATGATTGAAGTGAGCATAAAAGATGGATCAGAGATCGGATTTTCTTGGTTGCTTCTGTTATATTTGCTGTGGCCACCAGAGGTCACCTACAGCTCTTGTGCTATCAATTGAACGAATCAAATGAATGGACAACAGCAAGTTAAAAAATGTCATTTTTTCAGTTTCTCCTCAGAGCTTTTATGTCACTCTGTCTGAGCCCACACTGACAGCAGTCCCAGCCAGGCCCAAATGTGAACTATCGCACCGGTTATCGAGTTTATGTGACCTCTGACCTCAAAGATGATCAAGAGCCTGTTGACGACTGCAGAGTAACTTCTCATATTCGAAAGAGCGCGAATACTTCACTGTCATTCAAACTGTCAATGAAAGATTTGTCATTTTAAAATTACCCCAAAAAAAGTCCTCTGCCATTAATTCAGGCATTCAGCATGGAGCCGTTAATAAAGCATTGTTTTCTCAGTTCCTTTTGAAAGCCTTAATGGCTTTATATTGATAAACTGATGAGATTATTATGCATCTCCTATCACGGGGTGAAAAGAGTGCAGCGGAGCTCTGCTTTCCATCCTTGTTTTTCAGAGTTATAATCAGTATAGATCATAAAAGAAATTCTGCATACTTGCTGTTCTGTTTAGTGCATCAATGATTCATAAAAAATGATGAATGACCAAATTTATGCCCATCATTACCCAGCCAAGCAACACAGTGCATCTATGTCATCTGACTCATTTCCATGGTTTGTGTGAAGAATACGAGTCCACTGGCACAGTGTAAAAACAGGAGGGATTTTTTTCTCGCGCTATAATCAACTCTCAAGACTCTTCGTGCGAGAGTATCTCTCACCCTCTATTTGTCTCTTTTCATCTGGTGAAGTCAGGCTAAGGTTAGACACTTGTGTGAGACAATCACAGATTACATTTCCTGGACATACACTGTGTGGGAGTCATCCATCTGCCTCGTTTTCTGCTTCTCCTTCTTTCTTTTTTCTTTTTTTTTCCCCTCCCGGCGGCCTCTTCTGACTTTCAATTTCTGTCTCTCTCGCTGTCTGTCTCTTCTTCTGTGGTAGGGAAAGGACTCGTCAGTCACTTCTCAGTTCAAAAAAAGAAAAAAAAAGACAAGTGCTTGACTCATAATTCACCACAGACAAGCCGTTTATACTGTGCCGCAAATGAAGTGACAGTTTCACTGAGAGGGTGCAGGAGAAATTCAAGGACAAATGAGCGCGATGAAAAGCTTCGAAGTCAACAATTGTCATTGACACAAGCGAAATCTCATTGATATCAGTTATTTTTGGCTTTGCGACGTTTGCCAATATAAAATAAATCTGGTGCTTTTTTAAAAGAAAGTTGGAAGTAAAATGTTGGTGATATTTTACCATCTGGATGTACCATTCAGATATTGGCAGGCATTGTGCGATAAAGTCAAAATCCTCCTGCTTAAGATACGTGTCCCTCCGCAAAGACTGGAGAAAGGACTGAATTTCAAAACTCGAGTCAACGCACTTGTTGCATGTGGTGACGGTCTCGCCCTCAGGGAGCGTGGGGGTTCCCTCCAACCGTTGTTCGCACAGAAATCAAGATTTACAGTGTGGGATTTATTACCTTCTGTGTGGTTTTCCACTGGAGTGATCACTTGTACTCAATGTGCGAGGTGTAAATTTGAACAGTTTCGTTAATCTGCTTCTTCACTCCGAGAAGTTGTCAATTCATTCCAAAACTCGAAACAAACTGCCAAGAATAAAAGATCTTATCGCATGTAAAAGTATAAGTTATAATACGGACTATTTTTTAAGTCTCTGTAAATCATTTCGTCGATTATCAGCGATTAGGATTCTCCTCTGCCCCAAAATCTCAACACAAGTATGACAGTCTGACTCGCTGCCAGACAAAGGCAGCCACAGTGTGAAAGTAGTTTGCAAAGAGGATGTTTGGGTGGATTAGTTGGAGGAACGTTATTGGAGGCACGAACAGATGCAAGCCCAAGTCTGAATTTATCAGATCAAAACTCACGTCTTCCTCTTCCTTTCCTCTCCTTTTTGGAAAATAATATTTTTTTTTTCCCCAGCTCGATCGTTGTAGGAGGGTCTGTTCGAATCTTCAGCGAAACAGATGTTGGAAATTGAAATGATGTTCTTCCTCCGCTTTAGATTGCTTAGTTAAGCGTCGAGGGGCAACTTACAGTGCAGTGTGTGGGCGCTAAGACAGAAAACTGCACTTCTAATTGGTAGTTTGAGGATACAGCTCGACTGGCTAACCACAGCGAGGAAGGAAATCATCTCGCTAACAACCCGATGAATCCAGTCCACACCACCAGCACCGGGCCATCTGACTTTAAAACTTTGTGCTGTTGTTTTGTAGCTTTGCGCCAACTTCTTCAGCTCTGACTTTAAAAAAGAAAAACAAGAAAATCATTGATTCAACCTTTAAGTCGTGAGAACATCACGTTGGGCTGGAGTTGATTGAGAGCTGCTGTTCGGTCTGAGCTGCATCTCTCCTCCGACACGAGGAGCCAAAGAAGTGAACACGCAAGCGAGGAGTGACGATAACAAATGTGCCCCTGCACTGTGAAGAGCGCTTGTCTTTGCAATTATTTGCACAATGCAGACAAAAACGCTGTATGTCTGCACAACGAGTCAAGAACACTGATCTCAGTCTGAGTCTCAGTCTGATTGAGTTGCCCTCGAATGCTGAAGACGGCGGCGAGATCCCACAATAAGCAAGAACTAAAGGTGATTACAATGAATGTCTACCAGAGCATATCACGAATCATGAAGTGTCAAGGGCAAGGGCTCTCTCTCTCTCTCTCTCTCTCTCTCTCTCTC
>JASSRZ010000011.1:11301590-11320451 GCA_032164315.1 Malacoctenus gilli
TATATATATATATCTCAATCCTGTCTCAGTGTCTGCCCACTGCCTCAGCCTGTCGAGAGAGCTGAAAGATAACCAGGTCCGTCACTCTGACGAGCGCGATCTTCGTTGTGGGCGGGTCTTCCGTGTCGGGGCGGGACGCGAGTAAAGCTCCAAGGTAGCGGCCTTCCAAACATGCAGAGAACAAGACCCCCCCCCCCCCACTCCGACTGCATCAGTTCGCTCATGTGAGCAACCTGTTTTTGTAGCATAGGGGAGGTGACTCTTCACATACTGTGAGCGACATTCACTTTTATTCTGTTTTATTTTTTTCTAAATAACTGATGAAAGAAATGATGTGGGGGGAAATCTAAAAAAAAAAATTCTCCGAAGTAAACTTTTAGGCCTCAAAATAATGAGCTCCCATGCTGAGAAGTTCACCCTTTTTTTTCCCTCGACTGTCCGTGAGTCAAAATTGATGTCAAATTCAAATTTCCACCTCTAAACTTACGTGACAGGCGGTGATTTATGAGCACAGGCCGTGTCTTTTTTTTTGTTTTTTTTTTTGTTTATGCTTGACGGAGCTTTTTTTTTTCAGTCAAGCTTCTTCTTCTTTTCGTCGCGTTCATTTTTTGCCATGAAACATCTTAATTAGAGGTGTCGCCCTCCGTATCAGAATATTTAATAACGCTCTGGTCCCAGTGGGGCGCTGTTCAGCTTTAATGATCTCTCTTTCTCTGTCGCTACATGATATAATGAAGGGCAGAGCTCTTTCTTCAGTCCCACGCTAATGATGTTTGTGAATATATTACAAGTTAGACAAGTAACATCAGAGCGCGCAGTTACACGGCCACTCGCACTAAATGGTCAAGATGTTATAGTTGCCGACGATAGCAATCAATTTGCATGTCCAGCGTCCGCGGCATCAGCATTTTAGCATCGGCGCTGTGCATCAGTGATCCTTAGGACGCAGTTACGGGAGCTCGAAGCTGTAAGTTACAGTGTCAAGTATGTTGGGGGAATTTTAATGTTTTTCTTCCGCATCCTTCTCGCCTCAGGATGTGTCCCATATACCTTTATGACTCAAACTGATCGCAAAGTCCCATTGGAGCCCATTAGCATTCGAACGTAAAATAACATGTTTCCTAATGATCAGCGTTCGTGCTTTATTGAGGGAAAGCACGTCGACGTATAGAGGTGACAACTTTCCGTCGGAGTGTCTCAGGTAAAGAGCTCCTCTCCCCTGCAGAGCGATTTGCACGTAGTTTGCGGAGGCCTTGATCGTCTCGTTTCCCATTAACGCTGCGGAACGCTCATTTCGGAATGCTATGGAAACCACTTTTTTTAATGAGCACACCGTCTGGACAACGTGTCCGACGTGTACTTGCCCAGGTGCCGGCGCGTTCCTCTCTGTATGCGTTTATCTTTCGACACCTCTGCGTGTGAGGAAAAGGAACTACTTCTCATTGTGACGCTGGCTTCCACAGCCGCTCTCTGTTAATTAATTATAATCTTGCGACTGCGTCCCAAATTGCCATTTTTGTTTTTTCCCGAGCATTTATAACAAGCTAGCTGGCTGTGGTGATTGTGGCATTTCCAATCAGGATAGTTCTTTTTCATTACTGCTCTGTCCTTTGTTCAATGCAGCAGTAAAGTAGGCTAAAGTGATATAAAGTGCCACGCTTGGCACCTTCGGAGTGAATCTGAGGGAACGACTGGAGGGCGGAGAGAAAAAAAATAAAGGTGCAAGAAGATGCGCTGCGTTCATGGGAAGACCCGGGTTTCACGCGAGTCTTAATCCATCTCGCTCTATACGTTTGGTTTTTTTTTTGAACAGGGACCTGTACACCGAGAAGCATTTCTCCTTGTAATAATAGACTCGAGCAATAACTGCAGGTGGTGTACTTGGTTGTCATGGTGATGGATGGTCTCCTGGGCAACACAGGAAGTCCATCTAGGGAGAAATCCTGAAAGAGGAAGTAGATAACGGAGATGGAGACGACACGGCCGTTACCTGATGTATTCCTCGTCGTCCATCATCTAAAACGCCGAACTCTTGGTCTCCATGATGAGTAAATGGCCAATGAGCTATTTTGGGGCCTTTTATGGCGACAGAAGAGCAAAGCAGGCTGGTGAAACGGCCCTGTTTTGGCTTTGAAAATGAGAAACCTCAAAATAGTCGTTGGAATTGGGTCTGAGAACAGCGGCGGCAAATAAAACTGGCTCAGCGTAGCTTTTTTGTCTCTTTTATTCCCCCCCCCCCTCTCTTTCTCAATCTGCTTTCCTCTCCTCTTTCCTCTCCCCCTGCAATCTCCCTCTTTTTTCACTCCTCCTCTTTCGGGTCCTGGGATCCTCAAGTTAAGCATTTTTAAGTCCCGCTAATGACTGTTGTCGTCTGACGTTGCGCGGGTTATCCGAGCGGATCCGGCGCGACAGTGAATGGTGTCGCGGTGCTTCGCGTGTAGCCTCCTCACATTTCTTTGTTACCCCTCCCTGCTAATCTGTATGTGTACAACTGAGATACTGCACATGCATAATATTTTACCCCCCTTCTTTCTCACTCGCTGATTAGTAAACAGCTCAGACTTCTTCGAACACGAGGATCAAAGGGAATTTTCAATGTCATGCTAAAATTTGCTCATCCGGTGTCTGGTGGTGAGTGAGGCTTTTTATTTTTTTTTGTGCGCGTGTGTGCACGCCCGGCGCACGACAGTCGAGGCGAATCAAAGGATGCAAAGATCGCGCATTACAGAATCTGCGACTTAAGCGGAACACAGATTGTTAGCGCCGGTCTCAAAGCAAATATGTTTGCGCCAAACAAGGCGAAATTCATGAGCGAGGAGCGCTTTGAAGGGGAGCAGCTAAAGAGTGTTTTAACATATTTTTGTACCTCATTCATGAAACTTTAATAGGCGCAAATTTGTCGTCCCATGTGAGTGTGTGCGTGTGTGTTTTTGAACATTTTGGCTGCTTTAACAAACACCACCTATTTTTCTCAGATCTTAGAATTAAAGAAAGGTTCATACAGTTGAATTTTTAGGTGTTTTTTTTATTTCAAGGTTTTCAAACCAGTTTATTTTAACCAAAAATAAACAGCGAGTGGCTCCAACACTTTTCACTTGAACCCTCTCCATCCCTTCCCTTCCCTCCCCCACTCACCGCTTAAGTGCTGTTGACCCGTTCTTCGATTTGCCAAAACGTTACAGTGAGGCCAAACACACGCAAAATCAACATGCACACAAAAAACAGCAACCTTCAAACAAACCAAAACAAGAAACCCCTTTAACAAGCAATTTGGAGGAAAAACCAAGGTGCCCTGTAGCAGTTAAAGCTTTGTTTATGTAATTTGTTAAATTGAATGTCTCTCGCACCTTCTTTTGTGTTCGCCTCGCAGCGCTGTACTTTCCGCTGGCCCGCTCGCCGGCGAGCATTTTTTAAAAATTCTTCATGTTTGCTCGGGCGCACCTGCTGAACAGCACGTCTTGGCATTTCCAACATAATGATGATGGAGGAAAGTTTGCTTACTTCATCATTTCCAAATTCATTAAGCCGCGAACGCCTGCCAGCGAGCGTTTACGGCACCGGGAAGGATCCGGATGTCGGCGCATCCCTGCTGCAAAACAATATTTTCATCACGCCGCCTCGTGGGGAGGCCGCGGCGTTCCGAGAGCGCCGCTGTGTTAAGATCATTTGTGTTTGAGGTTAATTCGCTTAAAGACTGAAAGGTCATCCGCTACTTTCACTCAGCTTTTTGGATTGTTTACTGCAGTCGGGTGTTTTTGTACCATTCGAAACCTTTTTGTAGATATTAGTTTAAATACTACAGATATCGACGCGGTGTCAGAGTTTGATAAAACTTTAACTTACTTAGTGACCTCCTCGCTTTACTACGGAGGAAGGACGGGGGGACGGCTGGAAAAATCCCAGAACTTGAGCGGAATCAGAGGAACTGAAAACCACCTAACCCGACATCGGGAGAGCAGCGAGGATGGAGATGGCCTTGTTGGGTGGAGAAGTGGGTCACTCGTGTCACATTTTCTGATGACAGGCTGTGTGTCACCACTGACCACTTCGTGTCACTCTGCCTCATACCTCTGGAGAGGCAGACCCAGCAACAGGGACACGCACTGTCACCAGCCTTGGCCCTCTTCTGGCTCTCGAGTGTGAGTCTGTGTGTGTGTGTGGGTGTCGCATGTGTACATCAGTGTCTCCATTCTTCATCTGAATGTCATGCTTGCTGATGCTTCTCTAAATGTGTGTGGGGGGACAAGTCATGTGTGTGTTCATGTCTTTTAGCGGTGACACCGAGTAACAGTGCAAAGCTGAGCTGGTCACACACTGACAGTTGTCAATTCTCCCCCAGGACACACATGCAGACACCAGCACTCTTGTACTCGCAACACAAACTCTCCCTCCTTGTGGCCGCGCTCGTTGCGACTTCGCAGCATGAAGGCTGGTTCTCCTCACTACACTCCCCTTGCAGTGTATTCTCCTTTTTACGTCTGCACATCAACTAAAAATATCCTACTCTGCCTTTCTTGTAGATCACCGTGAAAAATATTAGCTTTCCGTGAGGCGGACTAATCCAACTTTTATCACCTCTGTTGGAAAATAGCATTTCCACACTGAACTAATTACTAGACGATGTAAAAGCGGAGATGTGACATCCCGGCAACGATGGATGTGCAAAGAGGCCGCATAAGGATTTAATGAGATACTCGCTGCTAAGTGCACACAAACAGACACGTGACGTGTCCAGCGAGCTGGCTGCTGATTGGCCGGGTGGTGACGTCAAGCCGAGCAGCTAATCCACAACGCCAACGCTGCAAATGGTAAAGGCTCTGATTTGGTGGTGAAACAGCGGGAAAGACCATGGCAGGAGAGGTGGCAGTTGGACTCCTTGTCTTGTTCATGCGGTGCAAAGTAGTGGACGGAAAATTTATACTTGTGTTACGCAGGACGGCAGTTTGGAGTTGGGTTACTACGACGACTCAGCTGTTAACAGGTGTGAATGTCTTCATGGCATATTTGACTTAAACACTTCAACATAACTGCATTTTTTGTGTAAAGAAGTGGTAATGTCATGTTTTGAAGAAAGGTCAAAGAAAGATTTACCACTGAAAACCACAATTGTATGATTAAAACAAGTTATAATTTTCAGGAAGCGATTCGGCCTGAATGACGCAGTGAACTGATGGTGCTGCGGCGCTGATGAGGTGAAGTCTGAGGACCCTCCAAGTCATCCTCTGGGCGACATGAATGTCAGCCGCACTCAATCAACACGCTGTTAATATTGAGATGTCCTGATTTGTGTTTGTGGTCATTTTAGCTTGGACTTGATATTTTATGGCGTATTCGATGGTGTCGGCACTCCGTCATTAACACGGTTCAGGTGAAGGGGTGAGTGTGGGTGGGATTTTAATTGCATCGCTGCATCCAGATCTGCTACATCTTGTGGAGATCAAGTTCAGTAGAAACAATCATTTCAGCATGAGAAAGGGATACTTTTGTCCCCCAAACTATTATTTCACGATGAGAAATTTCATATTCAGTTCTCTTTTGTGGTATTTTTTTTTTCTCTTGATGTGGTGGATTTCCAATTTTCTGGGATTATTTTTGTTACATGAGAAAAAGCTTGAAAAATTCAATATTCTTGAGGAAAAACAAGAATGATTCAGTTCCACTTAACACTGTTTAGAATAACAACTGGGGCTGCAGTTACCGGAGCAGTGCAGCTCAGCAGGAAACCTCAGTGGAGACGGCGATGATGCCTGTGTGAAAATGTACACAAATTACATGTGTGTTTGTGTTTACCACTGAGCAGTGGAAGAAGGCCAGTGGATTTCTGCCAAAATGACTTGTTAAAGACGTGATTAGAAAAAATATCTACGAGACCACAGGGGATAGAGAGACATCAGGGGGCCTGGAAATGCGATCTGCATGCAGACTGCCGAAGAGTCCGTACCTCTGTAGTTCCCACATAAATAGTTGAATCCGTAAAGGTAACTGCGAGAGCAGATTGCATCAAGCGAAAACTTTTTATGTCGGCAAACGGGCTCATAACAGCGCGGCGTTACTTGCGGGCCCCACCAATCGACCGATTACTCTCCCCCGCTCTTACCTCAACCTCAACCCTGGAAGCAAAAAGGCCTGCTGCTTACATTTCCATACTTTTATCTAGAAGTTATTGGGTCCTTTGTTTCCCTTCATGCAGCTTGTGATTGGACCAGGTCCGTTTGAATGGTCCGAAACTCTCGCTCTCTGACGAATTTATTCCAGAAACGGATGCTTTTTGTGTGTGTGTGTGTGTGTGTGTGTGTGTGTGTGTGTGTGTGTGTGTGTGTGTGTGTGTGTGTGTGTTTCAGCATCGATCTGAGTCAGCTTTGAAGTAAATCCACAGGGTCTCTATTCGCAGGAAATTTGTTATAAAGCTAATTTGAAAGAATATTCCTAATGATAAAATGAGAGAATATAAGCAAGTCACTAACTTGACTGGTCATTGAAAATTAGGTTCGGATTTAATGCTTTGACTTAAATTTGACAGTTTTCAGAGAACTCCTCCTCGTATTAAACCTAAGTGCCTCTCACATAAAGGCCCCGGACCCCCTTAATCATCTGGTCGCAAAACTTCAGTCAGAAGTGTGAATCTCCATCTTCAGGACTCACACGACTCACTCTGCATCTCTCTCATCTTGTTCAGACGTCCTGTTCGCACCTTTGGCGTTCCGTGCTGCACTCGCAAGCCTCTAATTTTCTTCCCGCTCCCAGTTTAGACTTCTCTCCCCTCCCGTCTCTCCACAGCGGGACGCCCTCTCACCTCTCCTGCCACTCTCTCCTTCCATCCCTCCTCTTCCTCCTCCCTTCTTCTCACCCCGAGGTACTGAGAAAGCATAGCGCTGGAAAGTGTTGTTCAATCCCGGGTCTCTGCTTTCCTCTCCTCTTCAGAGAGAACACTGATGAAGTGGTAGCAACACCTGTCTGTGTGTGGCTGTTTTTGGGCGCTCCCGTTCAGGTATTTGGGCCCGCAGATGTGTGTGTGTGTTTGCGTGTGCGTGACTGTGGACTTGTGTGTACTTCAGCTGAAGAGCAAGCTTGCTTACGGTGTATAAATTTAGTTAAGTGAACACTCTCAAAAATGAAGCGTAGTGCTGCTTCTCTCCTTTGCGAAAAAGCAAAAAAAAAGCAAAAAAGAACGTCATCAGAAGGCTTTCCAGACACACACACACACACACACACACACACACACACGCACTTTTAACGGGTTGCTCTTCAAGAAGTGGAAAAAAAAGAAGAAATTTAAAGCCCTTCTCTCCTGCCATCTGTTAGTATGCAGGCAAAACCCACTCTCCCCCGCCCTCTGCAATCTGCTGCATCGCACACACACAGACACACACACACGCACGCACGCACACACACAACTATGGAATCGCAAACTCACAAATGAGACACAATGCATACTCACCGATACTCCCACTATCTGTATTGCACACATGCACCGAGACACAAACACATTCAAATATAGAATTCCGAACGTTCAAGCGCTCACACCCCCGACACAAACTCTGCGCTACACCCACACAGACCCACTCCTTGTTTGCCCCCCCCCCATGTCCCTCTTTCTCTTCAGCTTTCTCTCCCTCCTTTTTTTTTTCCTTCTGGAGCCTGCAGACAGACAGGGGAGAGAGCGAGAGCATAATGGCGATGCTTGTGATTGATCTCATTAATACTAAAGAGCAGACATGTCGGCGTATGGTGTTTATCAAATCTTCCTGGCAAACACTACAATCCTGAGAATGGCTCCACGGGGGAAGGGGGAGGCGGGAGGGGGAGATTGGAGATGGAGAGAGCGGAGCCTGGTGGGCGATCGGGGGGAGATTGGGGGGGGGGGGGGCTGAGATATAGCGCGAAAAGAAAAGATTGTGTCAATCCACAGACCAACAGGCAGATCAAAAAGGCCTAATCAGTGATGAACCGAGCGAGCCCACAAAATGATTTCTCTCCCCCAGCCGACGCAGTCGTGGCGAAACGATTGGATTTCAGAGTTCATTCACGTCGGCGCTTCTCGCAAACTCTGTCAGCTTTGATTTGTGTGGATCCTTCACACGTCTTGACATTTCAGCCCGGGAGCTCATTTTAAAGAGCACAAACACAATGTAAATAGGGGTTTTCTTCAGATCTTGCCCGGTATGGAGGGCAATTCAAGACAACGTTTGAAACATTTGTCTCCTTCATGTGTCAAAAACTGAGAGCTCCACCGACTGTAACTGCAAACATGACAGTTTGTCTGCAGATCCTGTATAAAAAATGCAAAACCTTGATCTTACTGTTCAAAACAACACTACATATACAGAAGAAAACAGATATTTGACCACCAATCCGGCAGGAACTGTACTGAGAGGCTTTTTTTAGAAACACATTCACTTTTTTATCGCGTTGGCCGACTTTTTGTGGCTGCAGCACTTTCCACTGTTCTTTGATATTTTTTTTGGAACGCTCCTGTGGGAGTTTGTGTTCATCTATATTGCAGACGAGGGGTTTCCGATCTCTTTTCGCGAGAGCCACCCAGACTGCATCCAAAAAAAGAGAAGAGAAGATATTCCGGTGAAGCCAAACACTTCCGACTTAGCCACTCCCACCAACACACGCAAGCAGGAGCCTTTCGAATAAGGCCGTAGCATTTCCAGGATCAGGTGCACAATTTCCGTTCCATCACCTTCCACCTTTGATCAAAGTGAAACTTCAGCGTGTCGTCTGGTGGCTGCAGCGCCGTGTGCAACGCGGCCACAGCGTGGAGCCAAACAAACCCCACCACTGAGGTCCAGCAGGCCAACACGAGACACTCTCACACCGACGATTCCGGCCCCCCTTTGCCATTCACACAGAACAAAGCTCGGACCACCTGGTGTGGGGTTTCTCGCAGCCAGTGGTTTCCTGCGACAGAGACGCAACACATGACTCGTTTGTTTGTGCTCCTGTGGTGCTGTCTCACCCATTCACACAATTTCTGTCATCTCTGGCGCTGCCGCCACCGACACCGGCCCAGCGGTGTGAGAGGGAAAGGCGCAGGCTGATCCGTCGCTCTGCCTCCACATCGTTCACAGCGACAGAGGTGGGATACAACACAGCATGGCGGACATCAGCATCCACGATGGCAAGCAGTTCAACGATTTACAACTAACTGTAAAGCATCAGTTTAGCTCCGGTCGATCATGCTCCTCCAACGTTTGGCCCTTTGAAGAAGTGGCAGAAGATGAATCGGCTCCAAAACGTTTTGAAAATGCTTCAATTATTAATTTTACTTCTTCAAAAAAACACAAAACAGCACAATGAGTTGTGTTCGTCGTGCAAACAAATCTATTTCCAATTCTCGCGAGCCTCCAAATGAAGCTATTCGTGGGACAATTGTGCACATGTCACAAACCTCAATGTCAAAGTACATCACATCACAGGATTATTCAACCGACTGAATAGAACGATGTTCTCGGTGCTTCTCAGTGGGACGTAATCAGATCCCTCAATCAGGGGAACTGAATCAGATTGACAGAAGACCGATCATGTAAGCAAAGCTCATCACTGAGGAAGCAAAGAAACGCAGTTCTCCCTCACCTTCGACGAAGGAAACACTCCCCTTCTCTCACTTTGGACTGAAAGTTTTTTTAAAGTATCTTGCGGCATCCAAACAGTTCCTACTTCCATTGCGTCTCGAAGAACTTGTAATTTCCACATCAACAAATCGTGCTTTGTCAAAACTACGGGAGCGCAGCAGTTCAGGAGACAGGGAGCCATGCTGGGAGGATATAATAAGCCAACATAATATTGTAGTTTATGTGAGAGCAGAGAAGATTTTGGCAGTTTTGTGTGACAATAAGAGGATGTCTTTGTACCTACATGCTGGTATTGTTTCTTATTACCTTCTCATCTCATAAATGTTTTATCCTCCTCACACTGCGGTGTGGTCCGCTGTGTCGCACAAACACAGTTTAAAGCTGCTTTCTGATTAAAAAAAATAACTTTTTTTCCCCCCCTCCATTTTTTTTCTCCTTTTTTTTTGCATACAGTTCTTGGCAGAGAGATTGACAGTGAAGGCAAGACGCTTGGAAGTGTTCCTCCGGGATCAGTTGACAGCTTTATTCATTCTTGGTTCCTCCTCACAGGCGTTTCCACTGAGAGCTTTCCAGGGAAATACGCGGTTGACAGATATGCATCAGTGGCTTCAGTCATATGCAGATGCCACACGCGGAGGGTGAAAAGGCTGCCAAGGCAAGGGCCACTGGCCTCGCCAAAGACGTCACATTGACTTTCAAATTGGAAAAAAAAAGAAGAGAAATAAATATCTGTTCATAAATACAATCTATCACACAATTTCTGTCTTATTTAATGGGAAATATACGCATATGAAGAAGTTATGTTTGGGAGGTTCCTTGTTTTTTTATGCCTCGATAGCAACAATATGTTTTTAGGTTGTCTGTTCGTCTTGAAATTTTGTGAATATATCCAGAATGTCTTGATGGATGGAACTACTTCAAATTTGGTGAAAGACTCCAGTTGAACGTGAGTAAGAGCTGATGAAATGTTTGGGTTTCTTGTGTGAAAGTTCAAGGTTGTACGACTGAATACGTGGTCAGAAATCATACTGTTATCTGACATCACGAGAACTGGCCAGGTTCGTCTTCACAAACACTCTCCTCTGCATCAGCAGCAATGCTGGCTTTTTATATTGTTGTGTCTGTTAGTTACTGGAGTTCTCGCTGAAATTCAGCACACACTCCATGTTCTCGAAAATATGCATGTATGAAGTGAAATACAATTCTGAGATTGTTCCAAAGG
This sequence comes from Malacoctenus gilli, assembly GCA_032164315.1. Taxonomy (NCBI): domain Eukaryota; kingdom Metazoa; phylum Chordata; class Actinopteri; order Blenniiformes; family Labrisomidae; genus Malacoctenus; species Malacoctenus gilli. The sequence continues at coordinate 11,312,394 of JASSRZ010000011.1, forward strand.
GTCTTTAAGGTGAAAATACTGCATACTTTATGAGCTGGGACTGAGCGACAGCTTTCTGTTACCGACGTGCCTCTGTAACCTTCTTCTCTTCCGGGTACATGCGGGTTAGGTCCAGTTCAGCCGCTGCATCCAGTAAAACCTTCAAAGGCCAATCGTGGGTCTTCAGCCCACGAGTGTGTTTCTGCGAAGAACCGAGCTGACGCAAACGGTGAACAATAATTCTTTTGATCCCTCCAAAAATAGAGATGACCAGAAGACCGGACATGAATGTACAGTCGCTCCTCCTTAAAGGGAAAAAAAAGAAGTCCAGACATGAGCAGAAATGGAAAAGAGCAGACCGATAAAGGGAGATAATACGCAGATATTGCATTTGAGGAGACGGACGATTTTACTGGCAGCCATGCAGGCAGACGGGGAGACGGGCGCGCAAAGTTAAGGACAAGCAGTGCTGCTGCATAATAACCAAACATAAATATTTCAGAATAGGAATCAGCCTCCACCGAGTGCAAGCAAGAACATCAAGCACTTTGCAGTGGAAGCCGGCGTGGTCCGACCACTGTCTCTCATCAGCGCGCACACCATGTGCAGCTCAGGCAATCCGCCCAGGAATTAAAAGATCACATTTCAATTTGATGCACAAAACTTTTCCCTGATTCGCCAACTTGAACTACAGTTTTGTTGGTGCCCGAGAAACCGTATCTCTCCTTTCTCCTCTTTGTTTTCCCCTCCCTCCCTCCCTCCTTCCTTCTATCCTTCCTTCCCTCTCTAACCTCTTACCTCTCTCCCTCTCTTCCTCCCTCCCTCCCTCCCTCCCTCCCTCCCCTCACTTTGAAGTCTGAACACTCAGGGCCCTGACTGCCGAATTAGTATTCCCTCCGTGATTATTGTCTGATGGGGTCTGGGGGGCATTGGGGTGGCTGGTCGTGCAGTGGGGTAAACTGTTTGAGCTGCAAATGGAAGGCTGGCGTTTGTCTGTGGAAATCGTTTCACACTCTGGAAGCAGAGAAATAAAGAAACCTTTATGAATAGGATGTAAAATAATGACAAAAACAAAACATTGTTGATGGAAGTTGTCTATTTCTGGGATTTTTCTCCCCCACGAACTTCCTGGTAGGTCTGACAGGACATCAGGACATCCCAGAGACTCTGTAGACCAGCATGAACGTTGCTTTTTCAGTTCTTTGATTTAGGTGGAAAACTTCTGGCGCCGACACTGTCAGTACATATTCTGTTTTCTTTTTTTGCTTTATGGACACTAGCTAAGTTCATTAAGAGTATATTATATCATTATTGTATAGAGTGCGTCTGCCGGAGTGCAAAGATCATGATCCGCTGGGGCAATTACAACCAGCGACTGGCACAAACTCGCGTTTATTACGAGCATCTCAACAATTACAATTGATGGAGTACAAATAAGTTAACGAGGAGAGCCCAGACGCAACCCGCTCCGAGTGGGTTGAGTCTGTTGTGAAGCAGGTGCAAACAAACACAGCAGAACAACGAGCGAGAGGACTCATTAATAAGATGTTTACCAGCAAGCCGGAAGGTGAGCTGTCCAGCGCTGGACATCACGATGTCGCAGTCGTGCGTAGTCTTTTTTTTTTTTTTCTTTTGATCCCTTCAACTTTACGTTCACCTTCAGACCTTTCCATGACGTTGAAAGTCCACATTTAATGAATTGCTAAAAAAACTTCCATCTCTGATTCGAAACGCTCCTCTATCAGCGTGTGAGCGCTCGTATTGATTTACGCATTCGTGCCCCGGAGTTGCGGGCGTCCTTGTAGAGTCAATGATTAACACTTCAGTCAGTCACAGCTGTCAATACGCGCCTGTGACTCAGTGTCAGGACTTTTGACATTTGGTCTCCCCCGTCCACGTTTTAATTTTCTTTGACCACACATCCCTCGTTTCTCTCTCTTTCGGCGCTTTCGGCTGTACACTTGCTGGTTTTTTTTGTGTCCTCCCTTATCTGTCCGCAGACCCTTCGTCCTCGCGAAGCGCCTGCTTTGTCTCTGTCTTATTTCCACTGACTGATCTTCTTTCATCAGCGGGTGACCTCAGAGGTGTTGCAGTTCAGGGCCACACAGACTTCTGTGGATCTCAATTGAGCCTTTTCCACTGAAATCGAGAAGCAGCAGCTCAGAACTCCCATTCTGAACAAGTTGACATTTGATCCACTTTTTACACAAAACTGATGAGGAACGAGTCGAAATTAACAGAAACTTGGTCCGACAGTGACACCTTTCTGACTCAGTTCGTCTAAAACTCGGTGGCACCTCAGCCGTCGTGATTTTGCAGGTTTTCGCCGTGCGCTTTTCCACCAGCTCGCCAGGAAGACGATGGCCAGCTTTCACTGCAGCCCAGTTTTGGTGCTTGCGTTGTGTTAAAGCAGCTGCTGAAATAAACTTCTACGAATTTAAAAGGCAAATTAGGTGGGAGATTAGGAAGAGCCGTCTCCATGGGGGGGAGATTTGAACCCTTTTGGTGGGCCGCTGTCAGCCCGGGGCCGCAAGTCTGACACCCCCCCCTCCCTCCCTTTAATGCCGATGTTTTCTTTTCGGAGGCAGAAGGAAGTGACTGTGGTCCGGTAGGGCCTGACTAACAGAGTGTGGTCAGTAACGGCTGATTAGAGGTGTGCTGTGAGTATACAGTTATTGACAGGATGTATAATAGGCTGTGAAGGGTCGGATTGCAAAGTAATGTCTGAAGAGGAAGCCAACGTTTAAACTTTCTCCGAACCGCTAATTTGTTTTGGAAGCTCAGAAATTAAGTATCCGTGAATTTAAAGAGCAAGTAGGAACGGCGCCGCTCCCACGCCGTCCTTCTCCCTCCGTGTCAAAGTCTTTTTACTTTTGCTTGCTTTTTATTCGCATCCTCCTCCACCTGTTCGTGCCTCCTTTCTCTAATTTCCCCTCTTCTGTTTTGCGCACTTTCTCGTTATCCTCCTCGTCCTCCACCTCCGCTCTCTCGCTGACGGATGGCCGACAGCCATAGCGAAGTTCTGTCCGTCAAACGTGTCTCCTGCTTCGGTCTCCGCAGTAACTGTCTCGCGTCTCTTGCTTCACCAGCACACATGCGCAGTAATGCAACAGATTTGGTAAGTAGTGATGAATATGTAAATAACAAGCCCTACGACTAGAGCCAGTGTGTCAATATGCAGACACATGTGTGACTTTTCTTCCTTACTGACATGGATACAGTATTTTATCAGTGCTTTCAAGCAGGCTGACTTTTTGTGCAGTTGTTTGCATTGCATTATGACACATTCAAACCAACTCATTTTCAACTCGATGCTGGATAGCAAAGAGCAGCAAATGTTTGCCCACAGCAGCCTGTTTTAATGACCAATAACATTTATACACCATGCATACGCTTTGCTTTCGAATTGAACTTTATTTGTACCACTGAGGTACAGTGTGCATGTGTGAGACTGTGTGAATATTTGGCCACTGTGAGTATTGTAATGTATTCTACTGCATTACTTTATTGAATGGGCTGCTGAAGCAGCTTGATTACGCGGAGCCGCGGCTACATTCATGTAACTTTTGTGTGTTTTTGTCCTCAGGATGTGGAGTTAACTGCTCTCTAGGAATCAAAAGTGATTCAGCCCTAACGTCTGATCCGTGTGAGTGTTTCAAAGTGATCTCTGGCTTGTTTTCGCTTGCCTCCCAGTTGTTTGGGTGTCGTTTGTACTTGTGAGCTGGGATGTTTTGCATCCAGTGGTTGTCTTCTTTGAGACCGGCTCTGTGTGCTCATGCTAATAAACGCCCGCCTTCATTCTCTCAGCAAAACTGTTTCCAACTGAATAAAGGATGCTGTGATCGCAGAGCTTTTTAGAAATTTATTAACATCTGATTGTAATTTTAACAGCGGAGTTCACAGTGTTTTTTGTTGCAGCTTCATGAGCAGGCTAATAGAGGTTTCATGAATCATTAATGAGTCAACAAGAACAGACCACTTTGGAGGTTTTGGCCTGTAATTAAGGGTGTTTACTGGCCGCGTGCGAGACTGCGTTAAAATTTGGACGGCGGCGAGAGAAAGGGGGCCGCCCCCTCCGTCAGCCGAGCGGCGTACGTCCGCGGTGAAGCCGCCCAGTTGCATAGAATTTACATTGTTACTGTTGCCTGGATACAGAGACTGTTGGACTCTGCTAAGATATGGAGATTCAAGGTTCTTTTAAGTCCTGGCTGTGAAACTCGGCTTGGGAATATCGAGCCATGCGATTGGAGGTGGTGGCCGCATTACGGTGATTACACAGGAATAGACGAGTAGGCACACGGTTCGAAAGGAGGAGCCGCACCTTATTTACAGTACTAACCAGCAGTGAGGCGAAAAACACAACAAAAAAAAGCAAACAAACAAAAATAAAAAACTTGTAGAGGAACTTCCAGGAAGCTTTTGGGTCTGAAATACAGTCGAGCTGCAAACACATTTCAGATTCTGAACGTTGGCGAGTGAAGCGGCGCCAGTGTTTTTAAACCGGAGACACTTTTCAGTTTGATCGCTCCCCGCTCAGGGAAGCTGAAATCTGAATAACCTCGAGGCCCGATTTGGCAAAACAACGGCTTCCCGGTGTTTGTTAGCGACTCCGAAACAAAGGAGCACACGCCAAAACAGTTGCGGTGTGTGTGCATGCGGCTGACTGTGGCCCAGAGGACGACTCCTTCTGCACCTGGAAGAATCCGGCAGCTCCTTCTCCTGCAGGTTTGGCAGCGACTGAGGCAGGTATTACATTTGCAAAATCAGTATACCGCCTGCAGAAGACGGCGCACAATGAGGAAGACGAACAAACGAATAACAAACAGTGGAGATGAGACATTTCCTTCGAAGGGCAATGACTTGGATTCTTTGTTTTGTTGTTTCAGGGTGAACATTTCAGTCTTTTTATTTGTTGTTTCGTGCAAAGTATTCGTACTAACTGAAGAGCCTCTGGAACCTTTGATACTCGAAGAAAATAAATGCAATTCGCACCACAAACCGCGACGGAACGGGCTCGGGCTTGGCTTCAAGTCAGAATATTGGACGCAAACTTTGACTAAATGGACAGAGGGGAGTTTGGGCTCAGCGTGTGCGCTGTCTTTTTTTTATTTTTCTTTCTATTTCTGTTCTTGGATTGGCTATTTAACTCTGTGATAAAAGCTGCTAAAAGTGCAGAAAATGACCTTCAAGCTGTGGAACAGTGGAAGGGTTAGAAAAAAGAAAAACAAAGAAGGGAGGGCGACGTTTTTCTGAAAACGGCGTTCATATCAAAGTGCTGATTGATGTCAGCGAACTAATCACGTTAAACTCGTCGTTCGAGCAGTTGAGACTTTGTGCGACTGTTTTTTCGATCGTCTCCGATCCCCCACACAGTGAGAAGCGATGGAACAACAGAGACAAATGAAATCAAGGCTGATAAAGATGACGTCTGTAACATGTTTGTCATTAATTAAATGTCAAAAACTCTGTAAGTGGAAGTTTTTATCTGAAGTTACCGAGCGTGAACTGCGCTAATCTCAGCTGGGCTCTGCACAGTGTACATCGCATAAATATAGATAAACTGGCAACTGGACGTATGTGAGAGCAGCGGTAAACACAGATTGTGGCCAGACTGCCAAATTCACCGAGTTAAACTGGCACCGGCGCTGCAGTGAAGTAAAGAATATAAATGGGAATCGTGCAATGAAAAAGAACCAGGACCAAGTTGGGAAAAGTGTCAAGAAAAAAAAAAGTATCCTGACAGAAAGCTGATTCTGTGTGATCAGTGTTAACAAGGCTGATTTATTTCAGTGGGCGCTGCTGTCCATCACACGGCCGACCTTGACACCCTCCAGTTTATTTTCTTGCAGCTGTGGGGAAAAAAAGTAGAGGCCAAAAAAATGAAAGAAGCGATGTTTCACTGTAAAGTTAAACAGAGTGCTGATGAAGAAGCATTTGAACTCGGGAGGAAAAGCCAAACCAAGCCAAGCCAGCGTCCTCTCCTGCCTGCTTTTCATTGAAAAAGAAAGTTAATCTAATGATCTACTTTTACCCCAAAATCTTCTTCTCAGCATTTGAAAGAACAGCTTCTAAAACACGGCACCGCTGTTTATGCATTTTAAGTCCAAGCACAGTAACGCCGGGCTGCGTTTTCAGATTGATCTGCTCTGATTCTTTTTTATTCCTCCAACAGTTCCACCATGTTTTCATTAATTCACCATCCGGCCTCCATGCTGAGGTAAATTCGTGAACAGTTTAGTAGCTAGCTTTCACTGCCGCACCCTGAACTCTCAGCTGTGAACACGATCATATTTGTGTCCGTCTGCTGTTGAGGTCATGACCTCGAGCTGTGTAGCCCCCTGGTGGACTAGTTAAGAAAAGCAGCACCTTTCTTTTTCGAAATGTCTGTCGTTTTAAAAGTTTTCGAGAGGATCTTGTCCAGACTTCCTGATCTGACCCATACCAGCATTTCAAAATAAATCTTCATTCCTTAAAGTCGCTTCCCCTTCACACTTCATGGAATTCTAACAAACCTCCCCCAACTCCACTCTAAACTTGTGCTGTTGTGCATCACCTCTTGAAACTCTGCAGCTGTCTTCAGTGTTAAAAGAAAATCCTAAACCCAGATTGATTATGGTTATGAGGTTTATCATTCTTCATGATGGATTATCACTTCCAGGTTCATCCACATTGAGTAAGCACAGCACAAGCTAAAATCAATGTCCCAGCTGATTGTTGTCTTTTCTTTTCCAATCTCATGTGACCTTTCTTCATTGTTGCCATTTTGTACAGGCAAGAGCAAGTCGAACATCTTGCCTTTATTTACGTCTTCATTCAGGTTGTTTGGGAGCTAAACTCATCCTGTGATTGGACGGCATTAGGCGGCAACTTGTCCTGGTGCTCAGAGTCCGTCATCAGTATGACGAACTCTATAACTCACCGGTATCTAAATGTGCTTCAGTTTGGCATCTGCAAAGTCACAGACTGCTGAAGGTCAGAGTCTTTTTTCCGTGCTGCACGGCCACAGTTATCATGGGGCCACGGCAACTTTTTGGCAAGAGAACCGCCGCTAAATGGCGAGCACTCTTTTTTTCCCCCCTCTTATTATTCTTTTGACCTCTCAGCTCTTTTTTTTCTGTTTGTTTGTTTCCAACATTGTTCCCCTAAATTAACACATTTACTTGTGCAGATGCCTGTAAGGCCGCTGGCACACTTCTGTCTGACAGAGGCACCGATCCCAGAACGGACGACTCGGGAAGCATACTGACGAGCGAGGCTGGAGTGACCGCGCAGCCATGCGGTTAAAAACACAAGTGCCCCTTGTGACGTGGCCGGACGATGGACTCCATCCCACTTATTAGAATATTACACCGAAAACATTTTAACCACTCCGAGGTTGCACAGGCGCTCACGGCGCAGACACAACTTTTAGATTACGGGGGGAGCCAATAGACACGGCTGCAGCGTGTTATTCAAAGGACAAGTCAGAAGAAAAGAGTCGGAGCGCATCTTACGTCCTCCGGGAGGATCGAATATTCCAGCAGCAAGGAGCAGAACAACTGAAAGCGGCTTATCGGGCTCTGAATTCGCCTCGGGGACGGGCGGGGGACAGTTCAGAGCCAGATGACCTGAGAGGTCTGTTTGCCCCGTGGCTTTTAAGCACTCTGAACCTTGGCTGCTGAGGGAATCGTTTGGAGAGTTCGCACACGAGCAAAAAGGAAGCCGCCATTTAGTTGTAGGAGACACTAAAATTGTGTGTCCAAAAACAAACAGTCTGAACCTCTGTCGGAGAACGTGCTGCAACAGGCAGAAGAGAAACAAGTGGCAAAACAGTTGGTTCAAATCATTTTATCTTGATGATTGCGATTAGGATTTAAAAAGTACGAGTCTGCTTCCAGGTCTGTGGTTATTTAGGTGTGTGTGACTCGAACTGAGGCCTTTGAACAGACGGTGATAACTTTCAGCTCGTAGGTGCTTTGCTTTGTTTGGCAAATGCCTTCGGTGACTTAGTGAGTGTTTGTTCGTGGTTGTGTGTGTGTGTGTGTGTGTGTGTGTGTGTGTGTGTGTGTGTGTGTGTGTGTGTGTGTGTGTGTGTGTGTG
>JASSRZ010000011.1:11330261-11367182 GCA_032164315.1 Malacoctenus gilli
CTCGCTTTCTCTTTCTCTCTCTCCGTCCCCCTCGTCCTTTATTCCGGGACTGCGCCTTGCCCTGACGCCAGACACTTCTCTTTCTCTTTTTTTTCTTTGTGAAACCTCCAAAGCCCCCGGTGAGCGCTGTCCAGACCTTTTTTCCGACCACTCTAATCAACCAAAACATCGCCGGGGAAACATTTGCAGCAGGATGGAGACGGAAGGCAGCTGGCTCTTGCTTGGAAAGTTGGAGTCAAGCAGTTAGAGAGCGGAGAAAGTCGATGACGGTAAATCAGACGGATTAATAGAAATAGATTGAAAGCCTCCTTTTGTCATCTCCTTCTAGGGCCGTCTTTACAAACTCCAACGGGAGGAGGCCAGCCTGCATGATACCACGCACACACACTCAAAGTTTTCACAATGTAGATAAAAACGTTATGTTCTGTCTCAACTACCCTAGAACCATCCACTGTTCTCTCAAAATATTAGGGTTTTTTTTATGATTCCATTAAAATAAAGTAACATCGTTGACATCTGTTTGTAACTGTAGATGCAAATAACTCAAGTTTGCCACAAAGTCCTCCAAAATACACCCATGTAGCTAAATTGTCAATGATATCCTCGGGGTATTCTGTCTCTCAAGGGGAATTAACATGGGCTCCTATAAATCCAGACATTGTAATTAGACAGAGATACTGGGGACTCCCATAAATCCAGGGGTTATCCGTCTTTTTCCTGTCAGGAGAGGGGCACACTTCCTGTTCGGGCAACAGAAGGGGGGTCAGCGAGTCAAGGACAGAGGTCAGCAGCCTGTTTTCCATCAGAACTCCACGGCGTCGCCTCCTTATCGGAAAGTCTGGCCGCATTCTTTCCCTCTTTTTTTTTTGTTCTGATCAGTTCCACGAGATGTCTGACTTGTTTTGTAGCTTCGCCCTCTTGTTTTTCGTTTTGTTTTGGGTTTTTTTTTTTCTTTCCCCATCCTCCCTCCCTTCCCCACTCCATCTCTTGCTGCGCTGCTCGGTGCCGACATGCTCTTCCCTCGGTCCCCCTAGGCGAACACGCAGCAGAACAGACCCGGCTATATCACCCATTCAGCCTCCCAAATCAAATTACCATGGACAAAACAGAGTAATAAAAAGTAATGGGTTGTTATACGAGGTACACACTCTAAAGTAGAACAAGTCCTTCAGCAATCTCACCCACAATCTTTTCCTTGGTTACCTACCCAACTCTGTTATGATGAAGTGACTTTACAGTCTGGAGCCATAATGAGAAAGTGGAGGGGGAAAAAAAGGCTCTTTTTTTTGGGGGGGGGGGGTAAACCATGATAAACAGCACCTCAGCTCAAACCAGGGCTATGTTTAAAAACATTAGATTTTGTGGTTTTGTGCAAATACCAAAGTGAGGAACTCGCAGTAACTGAGGTTCTTTCAGACCGGCTGCATAAACATCAACCTGGTGGAGGCTCCTGGTCCTGCAGGGGGCGTCACCCGGGTACATCCGACAGGCAAGTTTTTAAATCTGCTTTGTTTGTACGGACGCTGCTGATTTGCATACGGTTTGTCCCAATTGTCTCGCCGTACTCGGGATGACCTCATGCACCTTTGTGCCGCGGAGGAGGCGAACTTTGGCGCCGTTCAGAAGACGGCTTCCTCGGAGAGCGTCCGAGGTCGAGTCTCCAACCCACGTTTGAGCCGTTTCAATTATGAAATCGTTCCCATCGTTTCAAATGCTTTTCTGTTTACCTCTCGCGGACTTCATCAGCTCTCGATGGAGGCCGCTGCGTCGCTCTGCTGGGTCTCCTCACTGCCTGTTGCATGCCGAAGCCGTGAGGAAGATATCATTTGGTTTCGTTCCGTGAATAATGGTGACCCTTCAGCGAGCTGTTGTAGGAAAACTGCTGGTTTTGGTTGACGAGGTTTGTCAGACAGTCGATCTTGGTAAGAAACGAAGCATTTCACTGTGGACGAATCGGCAGAAGACAGCACAGCGCCCCCTGGAGGAACACCCCAAGCCAAGGTTCCAGGGGAGATTAAATTGTGGCTTTTCTTATGGTCTGATTTTTTTCTTTACGTCTCACACTTCAGTCGCATGTCATCATGGATTCCAACATGTCCTGTGTGTCACAATCAGTATCTGGAATTACTCCCTTCCCTCCGTCTGCTTCCCACCATTCCTGTGTGATCGCCATGTTCTTCCACTTTCAATCAACGGGAAAATACAGACTTGGGTTCACAACCCAATGTGCTACATTTTACAGATGCCGATGTGAAGCCCCGTGACTCACGGCTGACGATGATTAGTAAATGTCCCGGCTCTCGATTTACTGCTCGCTATTGAGTGAACCATCGAGTGTCCATTATACAGGGAGGAGCGAGCGAGCTGACAAAGGGGCTGATTTTGATCACAGTGAGAGCCTTCATTTGCCCAACAGAGGCTGGCGTGTGAATGGCGGCCGTTTGTGCCAGCCTCCGACGCCGAGTGGAGGTCCTCGTGATCCCCCCCCCCCCCCTCTTCCTCCTCCGTCACCCACCCCGTCCGTCTAAGTGTGTTGTTGATTGTTGTGAGGGACACAAAGATGACGGGGATGCTTGTTTGCAACCAACAGCCTTTCTGAGATGGACCCCCGGAGTAGTTTTTAATGCAGATTTCATTTCGAGCCGGTGAAGGCACATTTTTCGCTGTTCGTCTGAGTTCGGGAGGCCTCAGTTTCACTTGTTTGGCTTTTGTATGAGACTCGTGTTTAACTGTCCTTTTGTCATTTTTGTTTTTATGTCATAAAACAAACTGGGTTTTGTAGGTAATCCTGAAATCATGGGTTCAATTTAATGTTTTAAAATACCATCAAAAACTGTGGGTTTTCTTTGACTGATACTTCCCATAAAGATATGTATAAATCGATAAATATTTCAATCTCTTGAATGCTTCTGTTTTCTTTGGACTTTATTCTCTCAAAAACATCTTGAACCTGTGAGGAAAATATCTATTTCGATAGATTATGCAACCACTCCTTCAGAGCACAGCGGTACATGATGGCAGTGGGGTTTCCACCGAGGATTTAGTTATTTTCTGAATGCACCTAATTGGCGATATTGCTGTGTTGTGTGTTTTTTTGGTTTTTTTTCCTCCTTCCTCCCACACTTGACTCATGCTTGTTTGTTGGTGTGTTGTTGGTTTTTTTTGCACTTTGTTCTGGCAACCTGCAGTGCGCTGACACATGCACCCAATCTGTTGCACCGCCCGAAAACAATACTTAACACCACGGGGCGATCGCCAGAGGAGCAGCTCCAGTTCAGCGTCTCGTTGGACGCAACGTGGGCACAGCGAGGCGTAAACAGGAGGCTTTTTTTTTTTTTTTTTTTTTTACAAACTTAGTTCACGCGCTCCGTAACGAACGACATGTGCAGGTTTTTTTTGTTTTTCATTCAGGGTCCACAGGGCAGTGTACCCACTCAAATGTTCAGCATGCACAGGGACAACCAGCAGGGGTGAAAACCGCAGTAACCAATGAAGAAGACCATGTTCGGTGAAGGAATAAGTTTTCACAATTTGCTTCGGTCTCACTGTTTGAGTCTGTTTTTAATTGTTTTTTTTTTCTGTCCTACCAGCAGTTTACCAAAGGAATACTCCTACTTCTGTGCCTCACAGGGGAATTTTGAATGATTAAATAACTGCATATTTAATGTGTCCTCCAAGAACCAGTTTTGTTTCTACATTTATCCTTCTTGAAAACTTTGAGCACTGGAAGAGTTCGTGAAACTGAGGCCCCTCTATTGCCACAGGTTGCTGGGTATGAGTCTTATTTTGTTCTTCTTTCACGCAAACAAAAGTTCAAATTCAAATAACTGACTGTTTAGTAAGATTGCAGCGAGTTTTAGAGTGAAAGTTCCGGCACACTCTTGAACTGTGTCTGCGATTAGATGGCTGTACTGCAGGAGTCCTGAGAGAGAGGTGGTAAAGTTTATTTGTGTCATTGTTCAACCTGAAGTGGTTAGATCACCGTCTTGTGAGCGAGTGAATGAAAACGTGCGCGCTGAAGCCAGGAAAATTTCATAGCCATCATAAAGCCGCCGTTGCAAAGTGGATTTCAGATCTTTGCAAGAAATTTCAAGTTGTTCCTTTTCGATATTGTCTTAAAAGAAATGCATGAAATGTGAACATTTTCTGTGTTGTTGTTTTCAATGCTTCGGTTTCACTGGTCTGGTTTGGATGGGATTTAATGAAGCTGCGTGAGGCGTCTGAAGTGAAACGAGTTTGACACCTGAGCCCTGTGAAGCTCCAGTGATGAGAAGTGTGCTCAGCAGAGCCTGTCAGGAGGATGAAGCGGGAGAAGAGTATAAGGGGTTAAAATTGGGCAACCAGAAAAAAAATATTTGCTCTTCAAAAGACGAGTTTGTGCATGTTTACTCTGAACAGCCTCAGAATCAGGCAAAGGAGTGCCAGCGCGAGTTGGAGCTGCATCGACCGAGCCGTCGGACTTCCTAATGAAGGGACTGACGCGGGAGGAAAAGATGGAGTGTGGAAGACAATAAACAACGGCAGCGCCTGGACGCTTCGTAGGCCCGCCTGCACATCCATACAAAGGCTCTCGGTGTGAACGCTGCATGTTCGCTGCATGTTCCCGCTAACGAAGGTTGTGCCAAAAGCTGTGTCACTTTTCAAAGCACCTTCGGATGAAGGTGGAAAGAGACATCAAACCCAAACTCTGTCTGGCAGCAGGTATGAGCTGCAACTTCACTGTATAGTGACAAGTCGCCCGCTGAGCGCACCAGTTGGGTGAGTGTGTGCTTCCAGCTGTGAGAGCAGGGGAAGCTGGGACATCTGACTGAAACTGTGAGTCTTTAAGCAGCTGTGATGTACACACAGACACACACACACGCACGTGCACACACACGCACACACACACACACACACACACACACATGCAGGCACAGTCAGACAGGCTGAGTCACTGGTCTGTTCCTGTGGAGTGCTGATAACAGCGTTTGCTCTGGGGTCTCTGGAGCACGTAGCGAGAGTGTGTATTCGTGGCCTTGTGTTTGTGTGTGTGTGTGTGTGTGTGTGTGTGTGTGTGTGCGCGCAAGAGCAGTTAAGATTCAGAAAGGATAAATTGTCAAAAGTGAACGAAAGAGAGACACACACTTCCAAAGGACTGTGTAGGGGAGGCGTGTGTGTGTGTGGGGGGGATCGTGTACAATCATTAGTCACTGTTTTGTGTGTCTGTTTGTGTTCGTGCCCGCCATCCCAGGAGCAACAGAAATCCTTAAAGACGCTGCTGTCACACGGATCAGAGATTGGTGGCCTGAGTGGCAGAGAGAGAGAGAGAGAGACGGAGACTGACCAGAGAAGAGGTGGAGCGGGGAGGAAGAACAGAGCGACGTGGAGACGAGGACACAGACTGAGGGAGAAAACTGGCGAGCGGAGGTAAAAGAAGAGACGACGGAGAGCTGGCTCATTTAAAAATGTTTATGTGCTCTGTTCTGCCAGGCAACACTGATCAATTCAACAGCTCCCACCAAAATGAAGTCCCTTCGTCCCAGCAAAAACCAAGTCAACAGAGACAAAATCACAGCTTGGGAGTTTTGCACGCTGGGAGACGTGGAGTTTGAAAAAACTTTCGAGTCCCACCCTGTCAGTCAGTTTCACATGTGAAGACACCGTTAACAGTCTTCGTGTTTAACCTCAGTATGGTGAACACAGTAACATCTCCTAAACAGGGTCAATGGGATGCAGCTTCGCTGGCTCCATGTTGTCAGGTGAAGGAAAAGCAATTTACAGAAGCAATGAGTGAAATAGTTAGAAATAAAAGGGTTAAAAAAAAACTTCTTCATGGGGGAAAAAGGCTGCAAACGCAGCAAAATGTCAATAAAAAGACCAGGCTGAAAAATACGTAAACTGCCTGGAACAGACCAGTGAAAGAACATTGATGATACAATTAACATCGCTATTTGTGGCCAGACAACTGATCAGATGACCGATTCCTCACTCGAATGCCAGTAAAATTACATTTTTATACATTCTGAACAATAACCTGGAACGCAAGCTCCACGCTTCTATTCAGGAAAGAGACCAATCAGCATGCAAAATATGAGCTCACAGTGATGAGTGCTGGCGAATTGTTTCTAATTTTTTTGGTTTTTATTTCTTACTCTGAGGATAGAATTTCAAAACAATATTTAAACTCCACAGCCAATTTTGAATCGATTAGTTTTCCACCCAATTCTTCACAGAGATTTCCTGGAGATGTTTGGGACTTTAGCAAAGATCTGATGTGCTTGTTTTTTTAACTAAACAGCTGTGCTTTCAGGATTTTTGTGTAGTTCAAAAGTGTTAATGAGAAAAACCCATTTCTGTTCATCTGGTTCCACTCGATTCAATTAAAGTCCTGATATGACCCCACTTAAAAAAGCAAAAAAAAAAAAGCCCATGCTGACAGTCATTTAAGGAGAAACTGAAGGCGTTACCCCGAAAAAAGGAAAAAGTCATCTCCCACTTCAACCCAACATGATCCCTCCAAAGTGCCCAGGCTCTCCTCCACATCTCTGTGAACACAATAATCCATCTTTAGTCCCGCAAGATTTGTGGGAGTGCCTCTCAGCCCACCGAGTTCGCACCTCTATTGCTGGTTTATGCTTCCTGAGTGGGGACCAGCAGAAGTAGGTGTTTGTTCTCCAGGCGGCCATATGTTCAGAAGCGCTTCGCTTCAGAGCGCCGCGTGAAAAACGAAAAAAAAAAAATTGTCTCTAATTTTAAACTCCTCTCCGCGTTCCATTGGCAACCAGATATTACAGAGGCCTGATTTGTTCGTTATGTAATACTGAGCTCAGTGCAGTCACACAGGAGGCTTTATTAATGGGGTCCAGGCAAAAAGACGTACTGGTGACTTCCTGACTGTCGGCTTTCGAAGGGGAACCACCTCTTGTCGGACACTCCCGTCGCTCACACACTCTCATGTCACACCTTGACACTTTGACCACTGAGCTGTTTCTGCTGCTGAACTCTGCTGCTGCCCCTTGTGATTGGCTCTCAGGACTCTGGGCTTTCTTTGTCTGACTTCTGCGTCAACCTGTCCGAGGGTAATTCAGGTCAAAGAGGATCTGGGCGGTTCTCCATCTTTTTCCTCCATCCTCCTTCTTACCCTTGAAGTAGCTTGTTAGGGATTGTCTGTTTCCGTCCTTTCAAAAAGGCCTGCTGTTGAAATGAAACCCTTTGCCAACTTACGAATGAATGACTCCGCATTCTGACTTTTCTCTCTTGTCCTCCTGATTTCAAGTTGGATGCTGATGGTGAAGTTTTAAAGGAGTCCAAACAGGCTGACGTCCCGATTTCCCTGCAACGCTTTTGTTGCCAACATTGGTGCACTGTCCATAAAATAGTTCTTTGGAGTGAAGTATCTGCATTAAGATGCTCTAAGCTCACAGATAAACATTGCAATCCAGCATCTGGTCGGCCTTCCCAAATCAATGGTTGCTTAAAAAAAGGACACAGGGGTACAGACAGTCTGTGAGCTGCAAAGACAGTGGGCAGAGTGAGTGAGTGCTCCACAGCAGGACTGGGAGTCCAACATACTGGTCTCCATGACTCTCGTCATACATTATTAAGGGACTTCCATGACCAGCTCACAACATGTGAAGGGACTTCGGAAAGTCAGATCATCTCTGCTCAAGTCAAACGAGCTTTCCAGACCCAGCGTCCTCGTGATTTTCGATATCACTCGATCTTTTTCGTGAATGGCACCAACAGATTAAAACACAGCTGCGTCTGAATTATCCTGTTTGTTGATGTCTGTCAGTAAGCGTCTATACACAAAGGTGGTGATTTCAGGACGGTCATTGTGAACCTTGTTCTGAAGCGCTGCAAGATGAACTTAACCATGACTCAAACAGTCGTCCTCACTCTTGATGGAAAAAGGTATTTTCTTTTCCCAACTGCTGTTGGGAAACAAATCCATACCTCCACTTTGTAATATCAAACATAATATACTCGTCTGTCTCCGATATGTTTTTCTGTCCATCCTTTCCTATAACTTTCCCGTGGAAACTTTCACAGTGACCTTTATTGAATTACTCCGAACAGAATGATGTTTTTCAGAAGAAGTTTACCCTAGAGATGATAATCTGGCATCCTTCAAATGTTCAGATAGCTCGAGTATACGACTCATAAGGCCTTGACTTTAAGCCAGCCTCGCTGTAACGACTTAGACGGTCGAACCACAAGAAGCATGAGAACGGGTGAAAGAAGGCAGGTGGGACTAAGAGGGGGATTTTCTACAAACTAGTACCTGGAACTCTTACAATATTCCCCTCAGCCTCAGCCGTACTTTCAGCTTGTTGTTCAGCAAATGTTGTCGACAAAGTGCGAAACACTCTTTCACCTTTTGCTCAAGACAGCAGTGCCCGTCTCCGAGTCCCCGAAGCCGGAAAAAAAAAGAGAAACCCAGCATCTATGGTATAGTGCTTCAGAGCACCGGTGCCTGAGGTGCCGCCGCATTGAAAACATAAAAAAAAAAAAAAAGCACTTATTGTCCTGGAAACTCTGCTGTTGATTTCAATCTGTTCCCATTTCGGCGTGTTTTCCCAGGAAAGATAGGCCGTCACATTGCCCGAAAAACTTGTCAGTTGCATCACAGCTTTAGTGCTCCAAGGCAGCGCAGCCTGAGGGGTTATTTCCAATGTGTTGCATTAATTACAAAGCAAGTTCCTGGTGTCCATGCAAATTCTGCTGTGTACTCGCGCTGCATCCCTGTTCGCAAGCCGTTTGTTAGAAAGTGTGTCAACCTCCAGTCATGCTGGAAAAAGGGGTGGGGGGGATCCAGTTTGGAATGAAACTGGAGGCAAAAAAAATTCGGCTTGTGGGGGTTTTTTTTTGGTGCAGGACGTCTAACGCAGGTCATTCCGCCTGCCAGACGCTACGCCACATCATGTAAAACCACGTCAGTGACGTGACCAGAACAAAGGTTTTTTAATAGATAGCATGTCTTAAAGATATTTGTAATCTGCATGCTGTTTGAAATAGGAGCCATGCTGGAATGATTCTGCCGGTGGCGCTTTTACCCTTTTTTTTTTTTCCCGGGCCCTCTAATCCGTTTCAAAATAGCCGCCGTTATTCCTGACTTTGGCAGACAACTTCACCTTTCCGCCATCACACTGAAATAAGACTTAATTAACTTCACCTTTATCTCACTCTATGAGTTTCTCCTCTCTTCTTCTCTAAATTTTTCCCTCCATCTTTCCTTCCTTCCTTTTGGCTTCTTTGCTTTTTCTTCTGTCGTTTTCCCCCCCGCTCTTTCTCTCTCTACAGACACATTTAAGAAGTATTTGGTTTGTGATGAATATATAAATCTGAGTAGAATGGGAGCTGCAGCTCCGGCTTAAAGCGGTGCATGATTTATGAACTGAAAACTTCACAGCCACCTTCATGGTTCAGAATCTCATTACGTGATATCTTCTCCCCGCCTGGATTCACATGTTTAGACAGAGAGATCGTACAACAAACAAATGGGAAGGTGGCTAATTAAGTGGAGTCGCAAGTTAGCACCGGCGCCTGGGTCTCTCAGGCGCGGAGACTGTCGCAACTTAGCAACACTTCAGAAACATGAAAGACTCATTCTAGGGCAAAGCTATGGCGTAGATTACATACATTAAAACTGCTGTTTGTTCAGCGTTGTTTGGGAATGTATATTCATGGCGGAGCGATCTGACGCGCACATCAAAGAAAAGCATCAAAATGAGATACATGTTTCTGTGTAAGGCGAATTTAAATACGTAATGAGTGGATAAGCATCACAAAAGGAGACACAACCGAGCTTACCTCCATTTGGAGATAAGAGACTGTTTGCTGTTTTTGAAGCGAACGGCACAAAGCTCCTCCTCCACATGATCCTGAGCAACAGGCGTACACTGAAAGCCCCGGAAATTTCAATTTTCGCTCTCATCTGTAGATGTGACGAGAGGGGGAAAAAAAAACCCTCTTCGTTCCTCCACAAAGAATTCACCATGCTCTCATTGCTTTCACTCCTCTATGGAGAGGCCAACTCCGAGGGTCAATGAGAGAACGGCGTCCCTGAAGCTCGTCGGGATTCAGCGCGCCGCCGCAGCCCTCCGCACACAAGCCTTTGCTGCCTCGAAGGTCACGCCCTCTATTTGCTGGGCAGCCCAGCTGTCCAGAAGGTGCGTCGTGGCGGCTCTGATTCCGATATCGGCAGACCCGTTAAGCTTTATTATATTTGAATACTTCATGGTGGGTAAACTTTGCGGGAAAGCACATAAGTAACCTAGTTTCCTGAGAAAGAAAAGAAAAAAAATACAGCCCATAAGGTGAATTTATTTAGCATGAATCAGCAGTGAAGCCACTCTGCCTTCCTGATTCTTGAATTCCAAAGCAGTGCTGCCCCCCCCACCCACCTTATTAAAAGGGTTCTTCGATGCTCAATGTTTCTCTGATAACCAACACTCTCTCCTCTCCCTTCAGGCGGAAAGAGAGAGAGGGAGAGCGAGCGAGAGAGAGAGGGAGAGAGAGAGAGAGAGGGAGAGAGGCAGGCAAACATCCAAATGTGCTCCTTCGTCAAAGGTAATAAAAGAGGCCCTGTATTCTTTGATCACATAGCGAGGGCATCAAGCCTGCATTAGATTTCTGAAATATCTCAAATGCTCAAAGCCTTATCTGTTTGCACACACATGCTAACACACACATGCGCGCATTCTTTCGGGGATGTCACGGGCACAGAAGCGCGCGCCAAGAGATCCAGCGGGTAAACAGGCGGGGTGACGCGGCGCCGCAGACACTCTCGCTGCTGTCAGAAGTAGAAACAACATCTCAGAGTGAGGAGATAAGTGAGCGAGGCAGGGTTGATTTCTATCACTTTTTTCCAAATGACGTTGACATCAACAAGAAAGCCGCCTGTCTCGCCGCCCCCCCCTTCCCCCTCCCCCTCCCCCTTCCTCTTCCTGCACCACCTTCAGTCTTTTCCTCCCACTTATCTCCCCGGTTCGGAATCTTCCAGTAGAATAATTCATTGCTTTGTTTGGGCGCCTCTGGTTTTCAGGAAAAGTGAAACTCACATTGTGTTCTTCGCAACAAGCGTGGTTTGAAAGGCCTGTTTTAGTTTTAATTCAGGAATTCCTCCCGGTTTCCTTCCCCGCTGCTGTTGTCCAAAACCATCACCAACTACCAGCGCGCCTTGTCTCGGGCTTTTCCTCTGTCGATTCTTTTTGGATCGATTTGTTTTTTTTCCCCCTCTCTTGAAATCCTTCTCTGGCCAGCGGGAGGCCTTTCAAACCCCACTCAGCAGCAACAGCAGGTTTGGGGTTGGAGATGGGCCAGCAGATCAAACCAACACCTGCACTCGCTGGTTAGAAAATACAAAAAACGAAACATGTGAAGAGTGAAGTCGATGCTGGTCGAGCGGAAAGGCAGGAACTGAAACTCCAGATGGATACGGCTGCTTATGTTCTACTGTCACGTGAAACGATGCATTTCTGTAAACGTTACCATACAGTTATTGCATATTTTTGTACCAGTTCAATCGCTGATTATCCGAATTGTAAACAGAAATATGTGGAGCTGTTGGAAGAGGCTGTCAAGCTGTGGTTTTGGAAGCTGTTGCAGAAAAGGATGTAACAAATTCCCTAATGCAACATGACTCAGTCCATTCATACAGATTGGCTTTGCACGATCTACTGAATGGCAGATCTTATATGTTATTGAACGTAAACGCTCAAACTTGGTTCGTGCGTCCAAGAAATCATGCATGTCTAATGTAAAAGGTCTGAGTAGATTAGTTTCTGAATTGTTTACAGAGATGCCCAAAGAAACATGTCCCAGTCACAAATGTTTCGTGGGCAACTCGATGTGTTTAGGACTTATTAAGATCATCTTGAGTTGTGTCTGTGTCCTGAAAAGCTTCAGAGAAACATTATCAGCCAAACTTCCATGGAAACAGAAAAAAGTCTTTCAACTGATTTAGAGGCAGATAATTTCTGCTTAGGTAACGTCTGGTAATCACAAATTGTAATTTTCATCCTCGCCATGAACAAGACAAAGACCCCCCCCCTTTCTTTCTTCCTCCTTGTCGACACACTAAATGATGGAAAACCAGCCCGTAAACTTTGCAGCACACATCACCCGCGTGATGCTGCCGGGAAGAAGTGGAGAGGGGTGTGAAAGAGGAGGGGAATTATTTACAGGGACGAAGCCGAAAGGCAGCACTGTAAATCTGAGGGAAAACAGTGTGCTGAGGGATGTTGGGGGGGTTACAAAGCAGGAGATGATGGAGGATAGAGGGAAATTATAACGGGAGAGCGTGCCGGAGAGGACAGTTTAGTGTGGACAGGCAGCATAATGGTTCAAATTTTATTTGAAGGCTCCGCGTCAGAGGAACGCTCGGCAGAGGTGTGGGATTTGATGATTTCTCAGTTCTAAAAACGAGGACTTTGTGGCCGCCGCACCGCATGAAAGGAAGTGTTGAAGGAGAGCCGAGCCTTTACGAGGCAGCCCTCCTGTCGGGGCGGTGGGAGGGTGGGGGGGGCTTCAATGGCACCTCAGCTCCTGCCCACCAAAGAAACAGGAAATAAGATCTTGGCCCAGCATGGCTTGAACGAAAAAGCACAAATTTTTGAGGAGAAAAAAAAAAACCCACAAAAAAACAAACATTATGCAGCGAACTGGCGTTCAATGGTTTCTTGCTAAATGACCGTGAAATCGGGATGGCAGAGGAAAAAGAAGGGAGCTGACAGGCAGGTGGTGAGGGAGGGGGGGGGGCATGGATGGAGATGTGTAGGTGGAAGAGATGGTGGAGAAGGGTGGAAAGGAGCTGGAGGTGGAAAGACATAGGAAAAAAGAGAGCGAGAGAGAGAGAGAGTGGGGGTGGCTGGAGAGAGAGAAGGAGGGAGAGAGAGAAAACTGTGAGAATAAGAACGAGAGAGGAGAATAAAGAGCTGTAGCCATTGCTCCAGGCACCACATTTCTGTCAGCAGTGGCATCTTTATCTGCTAAATGCACTTTTGATGCCTCGCCACATATGCTGCTGTAAATTACTTTTAGGACCTATATTAGACGATGAGGAAAGAAGGGACCAGGACGAGGGGCCAGAGTGCAGAGGGTCTTTTTTTTTCTTTTTTAAATGGAGGAGAGAGAGGAGAGGAGGGGGGGATTTCTGGCACCAGTTTGTCTTTGGTCTATTATTCACCCTGGATCACTGATTTCTCCCATCTGCTTTCCTTCTTTATGCCCACGTCTCCCCTCATCCATCCCTCCATTTCCTCTCCCCCTTTTCTCCTCCCTCTCCCTCATTTGAGCCCCTTCCATGTCATTAATCAGGCTAAGCTGAGTCTGACCCACACGCTCTTTGCTTTTATGTAAACATCTCGAGGTTTTCTCCTCCCAGAACATCTCAGGCTTACAGACATCTTTAGCCACTTTTTATTTATTAGAATATACGACTCTTCAAGAGAAAGGAGGTAATTAGGCTGGGCAGCGAAAGGAGCACAGATGAGATCTTTGCGTGGGTGTTTTCCTTTAAATATTTTATTTGCGTTTTTCGACACTCTTCACTTTTTTTTGGTCTTCGAGGGACAGCTTGATGAACGTATAGTTTACAACATGCGTCCTTCGATGTAAATGGTTTCCTGGGTCTTTAGATGGGCACATTAACAATTCATCAGAGCTCTATTTAGTGTCATGTATGGAAAAAAAGGCCGTTTCAAAATCGATTATACCTGAAATCATATACGAAAGGACGAGGGGACTCGTTCGGTGCAATCTTGACCTGCCTCAACTTGTTTACCATCGCTCCCATTCACCCAGTTGCTCAGACTGTCATTCTCATGCTTATTTTTGCGACGGCCGTGAAACATGCTCGCACAACTCTGGTAGACACTTCAGGTTCAGTGTTGTTGCCCAGTGACCCTTCAGAACACGTCCAGGGCGAGACTGGTGATCGAACCGCCGACGGGCCGCACGGAGCCACAAGGTTACGCGAGTTTCTTCTCGAAATTCAAACATTTGAACTGGTCTTCTGCCTTCCCTTTTCCAAGGCTTGTTTGAAAATGTGGCCATTTATAAAGCCATATCGGAGCCACAATAAGGATAATAACCTCTGTGATCGTTAGCAACGTGCCTGCTTTCAGATTTTGCTGACTGTGCAGTCATTCGAATCTCATTTCCTTGCTCGCGACGTACAGAAGTATTGAATGACTGTTTAGGAGTCTGTACAAGGCAGCTAATGGAACATTTTAGCCCTTCTGGCGAGCGCGAGGCTCTTAGTATGGCAGAGTCAGTGGGTGCTATCATAACTGCGAGCAGCTTGTCTCCTCCTGCAGACTGAGCGCTGCAATCTGCGGACGCAGCAACCGCACTGAGCTCCGGCGCGTCTTCAAAATGCAGCAGTTAAAAAAAAGAAAGGAAAAGAACGGAGACGACACGAGCGATAAGTGGGCCCGCATTTAATGCTTCATCGCTTTTATTGTAGATGTTGGACCAATCTGGAGCATTTCCTGTATTTATAGAAGCAAAGTCATTATACTCCTCTCGTGCTGTGGCAACGCAATTTAACAGCAAGCCTAAACTCATCCAACAAATGACGCTAAGTCGCGACGCACAACCTTCATTGTAATGGAATTACAAACTGTGTAACTGAGCAGAAAATAGATCCTGATGGAGACATCAGGGCATTTACACACATTTACCTAAATAAAGATGTAACTTCTGATGTCATGGCTACCTTTAGGCTACCGATAACCCTTTATATTCGAATCCATGCATACCAACATGTCGTATTACTCTTTGTACCGCACGTTTCTCAGTAGGCAGAGCTGCAGAAAATGCTCTGTATGGATAATAAAGAGTAAGAATAACGTATCCCAACATACAAAGGGGGGGGGGGGATTGCAGCAGATGCAGCTCAGCATCGGCATGCAGACAGATGCAAAAGAGCTTATTTTTCCCTCTGTAGACCAAAGGTAACTGCAGCTTTCCAATTTATCAAAACAACCACAAAATCGCAGCGTGAGCGCATCCTCTCCACCTGTCATCGGCTGTGCGCCGTGTCTGCGTTTAATCCCTAATCTTTTTGCAAACAGGGGAGGAAGAACTTTCCCTGGTTGGCCTTACGCAACGGTTGCGCAATCCTTTCATCACGTTGACTTGCACTTTGCAGACCTGGCCATCAAAAGCACTGAATGCCTCTGCGTTGAGTGCCATAGGCCACTCATTTTTCTCGCTGCTTGTATGTTTCCACGCGGCGAGAGATCTCCTCGGTGGATGTCACATTGAGTTTCCTTCCACTCGAGAACAAACTGAGGGGGGGGGGGGGCAGCCACAGCTTCGGCAGCGCGGGAATTGGTCGGCAAGATCCTGTAATATTTCCCGTCTTGACTGAAAGGCTTGTGTGTGTGTTTTTTTTTTCCATAAGGGTAGACTAACTTTTTATGTCAGTTACATTGCCGATATTAAAGAGAGGGCCCCGGTCAGGAGAGATACGAAGTCTTGCCCTCGTGGGTGGTGGCGATGATGTAGCATGGTGCAATCCGCTTCGTACATGTGGACTTCCAAACCTACTTTTAACTGTCTTGGAAAAATAGAAAGAGAAAAAAAAACAGGTCACCATGAAACCGGTTGTAGAGAAAGCCTCAGGTGGTCTCTGCAGTCGCTGTTTGGTTCGTCCGTTCTCGCTATTGTGAAAATGTGGTGGTCTGAACAGCTCAGTGGAGAAGGACCCTCCGTCTATGAGACTGTAGCAGACTCACCTAAATGTCAAGAAGACAAAGCGAAGCTCAAATTTAGGCGATTGTATATCAGTGAGAACATTCTCATCTGGGTTTTTTTTTTACAAGGGTGTGCTTTAGAATCAATGTGGGACAACCCCCCCCCCACCACCACCACCACTATAGATTACAATAGTATCGTGTGGTAGGAACCAAAAGGTCAAACGTGTCTATGCGGGTGTAAAAGGAGCTGTCATGCCTGCGCCTGGCCTCACTTCACAGAGCTTTCTGCATACAACAGGTCGGTCATCCGATACCGTCTGCGGTGATCGGCCCCATTGTGAGGTGGTGTATCAGCGCGGGGCCAGCGTCCTCGTAACGCGACGAGACCCCAGAGATCGCTGCCCGAGTGGGCGTCGGGGAGACAATCCGTCCTGACCAACAGGTTTCCATCAGCGGTGATCGGGAAGCGCCAGTAGGCCTGTCCTTATCGCATCCAGATGTTGTGGAGTGATAATGTCGCGTTTCCTTCCAACCTCCACGCGTGCTGTCACCATGAAACTGCTGCATTTTTTTTTTTTGTTGCTTCAGCTCTCTTTCCCCAGAACAAAAGTCATCAGATTTTCCAGAATCAAGTCGCCGGCATGCAGCGAAAAAGCCAATTAAAAGTAATAACGAAACAGTGTTTTGTGCTGTGTTGTTCTCAGCGCGGATCTGCGCCGAAGAAGGGACAAGTGGCCTCATTTAGGCAACTTACATCGCTCCGCTGGGAATACCCACAGCGCGCTGCTCCCCGCTCGTGTACAGTACTCGCCGGCAGCATGTTTCAACACCGGTCAGGTCGGGGCCGGCGCTTGATGAAAAGGTCGTTTTGCAGACCACACGCTGTCAGGTAGGCCACCTCAGGCAGGACCCCGTGATGTCTCAAGCCGAGGCTGCAGCTGCCTGGCAAAGCGGAGCAGAGGAAGACGAGGACGCCACTCAATG
This sequence comes from Malacoctenus gilli, assembly GCA_032164315.1. Taxonomy (NCBI): domain Eukaryota; kingdom Metazoa; phylum Chordata; class Actinopteri; order Blenniiformes; family Labrisomidae; genus Malacoctenus; species Malacoctenus gilli. Next base: position 11,346,932 of record JASSRZ010000011.1, read on the forward strand.
GCAATCACTGCGGCGGAGCTTGATTTGCACTTGTCTTTCTGGCCCTTGAGCGGGTGCACGACAGTGTCAGGCAGCCTCTTTTCGGCTCCCGTTTTGTTTTTTTTTTCTTTGACTTCATCCATTTAATGTGGCCTCAACAGACAAGCAGCGACTCCTCACAGCTGTTCAACAATCAGTGGAAAGGTTCAGAGTGAGAGCTGTTCATTTTCGCACAAAAAAGCACACAAACAAATACAAAGTTCCAAAAATCGGTTCTGGTCACATATTCTGGTCACATTCGCTTGCCTAGAGAAGAAGGGGAAAAAGTCCTTTGTCTAATTTAGACAGACTGTAAAAAATGAGATGAAATTTTATTTCTTCTCACTTCGTTTTGAATATGTAGCAACTTTAAGTAACATTTGTACAAGAAAACTCATTCCTGGCAGTCCTTCCAAAAGTACAACTTGCAACATACAACAAACTATATGTTGCTAATTTTTCTTAATGTCCTCATGGACGGGTCACTTGTCATTTTGGATATTATATCTCTATTTGCCTTTGAGTTTGACAGATGTTTATGAATGCTTAAGTAGGAAAGCGGCAGCGGCAGCAGCAGCAGCAGCGGCGGCAGCGGCAGCGGCAGCAGCGGCGGCAGCGGCAGCGGCAGCAGCAGCAGCAGCAGCGTTTCTGTCAAAGCCTCCGCAGCCTTGAGGTTCTTAGGCTACGCCAGATTGATGATGTTCAAACAGCAGCTGAAAGAGCTGTGAGGGATTTTATGAAGAGCTCGGGGGGGCGACAGCTGAGTCGGGCTGACATGAACCTTGACCTCACACCTCCTTAGAATGTCAGCAAGCGCACACACACACACACACACACACGTGCACACCTCGACACACGGTGATGGGCTGGGCAAAGTAACACTTAACTCTCACACGCAGACACACGGAATGAAGCTGAAGCTCTGTGTTGCTGTGCCGCACACACACACACACACACACACAAACTCTAAGTGAAGGTTGCCGCAGTAGCCACTAATATGTTGCAGGGTCTCAGTGAGTAGCTGCAAACTGTTTTCTTTCATCTTCACGGGAATAGATGAGGCGATAGGGAGGACGGGATGGAAATCATCAGGCAAGCAGGCTGCCATCAGAGGAGCGAGTCTTATCTCCAAAAAGCCAGGTTTTTGGAGGGGGAACTCCCTTGTTTCCACATGAATCGGTGGCTATTTATTTGTTTTTTTTCCCCGATTTACCCCAAGGCTTTTAAATGTTTTCATGCTCATATTGTATTAAATACAAAAAAATGCAGAGCCATTTGAACACTGTAATAGATGAATAAAAGCAATTGCAAAAAGATGAATCTCGAGGCAAGGAGAGTGGCTATATTTCATTTGCACGATATTAAGAATATTTCTCAGTTTTACAGACTATTGAAGGAACAAATGTAAGTATGCAAAAACGAAACGGGAACGAAAAAAACACAAACAAAAAAGCTTTGGCGCCACCTGAGCACAGCTGAGATTGCGACTTGTAAAATGTGAGAACAGACTGAGGACCTTGTCTTTGACAAGGCCTGATTTTACACACATTGTAATGTGACACAACAAGTGTCTCTATTAGTGTCACAGCAGCACAGTTGTCTTTTGCTTGTCTGGCGACTGCATGTCTTAAAAAGAAAACTCACTCACACTTTGACAAAGGTGGAAAGAGTATTGAAATTGGTTCATAACCACAATAATAGCCACATAACCACAATAATGGTTCATATCCACATTAATAGCAATGGCCTAAATTGAGTCACTCCCTTCACATCACAGGATTATGTTACAACATTTTAACTAACTCTTTTCTATTGAAACTCGCTAATGATTTTTTTTGTTTTGACCTCAGCCCAATCGAGACCAAATAAAGTCCCCACAGTTTCGCCATACGAAAACCTACTGCGACGGATGCTAATTTCACGTTAAAGTACTTGGTGACACTCGCTGTTGTTATATTAGCTAGCCTAGGCTTGATAATTACATGATTAGCAAATGTGGTCAAGATAAATGTATCCTTAACACGAGCGAGCAGAGTGTTTGTTACAAGATATGAAATCAATTACACGCCAAGTTTTAGGTTAACCAGCAAGGCAAAGCACAACTGATAAGTACTTTTAAGCTTTTATGACAATATGAAAACATCCTTTGAGTCCCTTTGTAATCCCCCCCCACCCCCCCGCTTATTTTTCTTCTGGTTTCTGTCCATTAGCTCAGTTAGCCTCGGCACTATAGCCACCATTTATAATTTTGTCCCTGTCCTTTGCAGTCATGCCGAAGATGGTGAAGCAAGCAAACTCCTAATTATTTAATTACATCAATATTGGTCACTGCTGGAATTGCAGTTGTAATTAAGTGTGATTTGAGGTTCCGGGAGTGTGCATGAATTAATAATGAGCTAATCAAAAAGCACTTGGGCTGATTGCCAGGACATTAACACCTAGCGAGAGGCGAGAGGAGGGGGAATTAGCTGTTGTCTGTTTCTGGCTCATGGAGCACGCCTGCATCTGTCAAGGCCTCCAGTGGTTTATTGTTTTTACTTCAACTCAAACAATTAGCGATTTTTGTTTTGAAAGTTACCGTGATAAGTGTTTCTCTGTCAGGCCGGCGGTTTAAATCCACCGTGTATTCGCAACGAGCTGCAAGATGGGACTCGCTTGGCTGGGATTCTGAGAAGGAGACACACACGTACGTGCGCGCGCACGCACACACACACACACACACACACACACACACACACACAGAAATTGAAGTGTCATTTTAATGGCACAAGAGTATTTCTCGGGGGAAATTCAAAGACAGAAAGTGATCGTCTGACATCTCTCTCAAAATGCCATTTTGTCCCCATAAGCAACTTGTTGAAGAGCATGTGAGAGCGATCGTTCTTGTAATTGCGAGAGTACGCAGACTGATTTTTACTTTAACACCGATCTGACTTGAACACAATCACAAGGTCTTACTGCCGATGTATGTTGATCATTTTTGTTGTTCTCATTTAGATAATGCGTTCGCTTGTATATTCCCCGTGCTCTTTTGTGCCGACGCACATAAGCTGTCTTTGCCTCTCATAACAACGGGTCCATAGGTTGAGTCTGGCATCTGCATTCGCAGATCAGATTGGATATGGGATTTATCCAGAGCTGATGCAGAGCTTTGAGAGTTTGGTCTGTGTGAATTTGTAATGCTGGAAAAAAACAACAACACAGGCTGTTTGAAAGAAGCCGTATGAGATCTTTTTTTTTTTTTGATATTCTCGCTCTATGGCTGCACAGTGAAATAGCGGTTTGTGCTCCAGCTGTCAAAGATTCGAATCCATGGCCACAAGCTTTCCATGTTCTCCCTGTGTGTGGGCAGATTTCCTCTGTTGTCTTCTAACAATCCAAAGACGCATCAATCATGGTTGATCATTGAACATTTGAGGTGTGTAGATTTTTAAATGTGTGTGTGTGTGTGTGTGTGTGTGTGTGTGTGTGTGTGTGTGTGTGTGTGTGTGTGTGTGTGTCTTACTGGTTTTACTGCATCAGCCTTGCGATGGACTGATGACCCGTCCAAGGCTCACTCTGCTTTTTGCTCAATGTGAGTGTGGATTTGCTCGACCGCCCACGGACCCTTCCTTGGATGAGGTGTGTTCAGAGGGTAGGCAGATAAATGGAGAGGTGTCATCAAGTGCACCACAGTGCAGATTCCAACAAATTTCTCAAGAAAAGTCAGGAAATGAGTTCATAAAGTATTGCATACGAATGACTTGTATGCTCTTTTATTGCCTCCACACTTCGCTGCAACACAGGGTTACTGTGGACACATGATCCATCGTTAAAACTAGAAGATAAAGAAGAATGTGGGTGGGACCAGCAACAGCTGTCGGATTTTTGTGGCTTTAACTCACAGCACAAAAGATCTTTTTAATTACTTTTACTGCACTGGCGACTCTGCCACATGTAAAAGCCTAATAACCATTTACAAAGCCATTCACTGTATGTGAGCATTAACACTTCACTTTGAGTTCGCCTCTAATTGAACAACCAAAGTTGAATGCGGAGCAGCGCGAGGACGTCTGCATTTTCAGACCCTCCGATTTCACCACCACTTTCCACAAACAGGACTCGCTGAAAGCTCGTGTAGGTTGCGGATGTGCTCCAGATGGATGCACTCAATATTCTTACCACCTCAACAAAATACACAGGGGAGAAGAATATTAGAAACACTTTTCAGTTCGGGTGCAGTTGGGCTTCACACCACAACACACTAATGAACCTGTAGGTGCTTGAAACCTTTTAAACCTTTGATGGAGGTTTTATTCTGTTTAAAGGTTGTTTCTTCTCTTCACTGTGAACCCTGCTTGCACATATAGTGTCAGGCACCATGTGATGGCTGCAGTAATTGGCACGAAATCGATTAAAAAAAAACAAGGAATGAAAGACAAATTGACCGCTGCTGCTGTTGTTGCCAAGGAGGTTGTTTTTTTACAGTCTTTAGGTTGTGAAAGTTTGTGCGTTGAAACGCTTAATCAGAGCGATGGCACTCAAGTTGCAGCCGCAGTTTAGTTAAATTGAGTTTTCACTCGATGGGCAAGTAAACAGGAAGGGGGCACTGATGAAATGCTGTAAGAGAAGGAAACATTAAGATCTTTTAGGGCAAAATCAAGTGTGTCAAAAGATTTCCAGATACCTCGCATCAAGTTTCCCAAAAAAGTAAAACGATTTATGTTCACAGAATGAATGAACCTGTTGTAGATGGCTTGTTTGATTAACATATTTACGACACACCTGGCTACAACAGGTTTGGTCATTGGGGGAGATTCAGGTGTTTCGATTTCCTGCAGGGGGCAGCAGAGAATACAAATGTTTGCATTCTATGGGATGGCCAGTTGGGTTGTGGACCCCGTAAGAATGCCTCTCCACCTTCTGTATGTTTATGCCTCGACTTGGGTGGAGGGTGTTCGGTGTGTTTTATCTTCAGGGTGTGTTATCTTTTGTGGTTTGGTTTCAAGGCAAAAACATCAATTTTTCATTTTTTACGGGCTGGAATACCATAGGAAAGGTTTCCCTTGGAACCCTTTTTGAACCATATATATGGCAGTTTCTGCATTAATGTAGAGCACACATTGATCCTACAAGGATGTTGTGCACTTGCAGGTACTACAGATTGATAGTTGTGACTCTTGCCTCCTCCTGCATGATAGCACTCATCTCATAGCGCTTTTCCATTAGATCCCACTCAGCCTTACTTGGCCCAACTCTACCCGGTTCATGAGTGTTTTCATTAGGCCTGGTATGGACCTACTTGGTGGCGGTTCCAAGTGGGCTGAAGTGAGAAACTGATTGGCCAAGGGGGGGACGTGACAGTGGGAAAAACCAACCCACCTTTTTCAAAAGCCTACACTGAGGGCGAACTCATTATCATTGTCACTGTTAGTGAGCTAAAACTGCAGCAAAGATTGCCAGAGACCAAACAGGGGGCAACAAGGTGGCCGGCACACTCTTTATTGCCTGAGTGTCCTCCATTGTTGAGGGGTGCGTGTGTGCGTGCGTGCCTGCCTGCCTGTTGGCGTGTGTGTGTGAGTGCGTGTGTGTGGCATAGGACAGGATTGTGCCAACACCACAGCTGGTTTCCTGAATGTTGGCATCTCATGTTAAGACATTTTGACCACTTCTGAAGCAAATAGATTCAGGAAAGCAGCGTTGCACACTATTTCAAGGGAGGACTTCTTGGGCAGTCAGGCACAGGATGTGTTGCTGTGATGACTGGCAGGACTGTGATAGAAAATCAACTGGGCTCGGTTGTTGTTGTTGTTGTGGCCAGCTGTGTCTTCGAAAAAATCTCCTGTGATACATGTGCATGAGCACACTAGTTTTGGTGAATGTGTTTGTTCTCCTCCTTCGTTTTCCCAGTCCGCTGTTTGTTTGCAGTCATCCGTGGCGCAGTCGAGTTGTGTTTGTATTATTTCTGAATTTTAAGGCTTGAACTATCAAAACTCTTTCAGTTGAAATATTAGCTAATCAGTTGCTCACCTTTATTTTTAGTTCCCATATTTTCACAACATACCAACCTCTTCCTCCTAATTTTTTGCAGTGACTGTTGGAAACAAAAGGTATTTAACCATAGCACTCCTGTTGCACTCTGGACCGATGGAAAAGCTCCATCTAACAGAGGTCCATCAGAAAACAGTGTCTCGTTGAGATGATGTCATCAGAAAAGCCAAGTGACCAAGATCACAGCTGTGATGTATTAATCACCCAAAAAAAACCTCCTGGGCGCCCCCACACTGTAAGTCTGGTGTGGCCCCTTTCTGAACTGCTGATTCCACGTGCAGGGAAAGTGAAGTGTTGTTGTACCGGACACAAAACTTTTCCTCCTGCTCCGTTGAAACTTGACTGTACTGACTTGTACTGATTATAACGAAATGCAGTCTGTACATAATAGCTTTCAACGCGACCAACCTTCTGTTCAGCAAGTTTGGCAACAGGCACAACATGAGAGAAGCATATTCATAGACATGCCAGCTTGTAGCCCCGGACCCACTGGGAAATGGCTGCTTTCTGCACCACTTTTGTAAGTCTCTCAGTGGCTTTGTTCTTGACTTCTAATCTGCCACAGTAAATGAGAAGATGATTAAAAACATGTTCGCTTTATTTATACATGTATCTGCCCTCCTTTTAAAGCGTAAGCAGCCCGGAACGGCCGGGATTGGTCCAAACTTTCAATTATAGCTCAAAACATCGGTGCCAGTGCAATTAAGCAGCCAACGCTTTAGCCTCCCAAAGTTTTACTTCTCCTCAAAGGGTTGCAGAGAAACAGCACCGGTCTCCATTGTCCTGACGTCGCTTGGAAACACATTACCTTCAGTCTGGATGTTTGGGAGGAAGCATTCCTTTTTGGATCAGTTCTGGAGATTTTGTGCGACACTTTGTAGAAGTTGTCGGCTCATGCGGTGAAGAAACGTCTTGTGTTCTTGTACCTGTATTTAATGGTTTCTTTTTCCATTTCATGTCTTCTCCATGTAACACCTGATATACACGCACCAAAAAAGAGAAGAAAAAAAAGGCTTTTGTGCTGGAAATGAGCAGCCTGGGTCGTCATCAAAGAACACTTGCAGTTTGTTCGGAAGGTTCGGAAATTCTCACAACTCAACCAGCCAGTCACAAGTATTTTCATCAACCCTGACTCCGAATTTATACGATTGGAAAAGTCTTCCGATGCGAATTGATGAGACTCCGCTGCTCAGTCAGTGTTCAGGCCACTGTTCTTGAACTGCGACAGCATTTAATGCGAAAACCATCCCAAGCTCGACTTTTCTGAGCTGTGTCTTCAGGCTGAGGTGTCACAGTCGTGACATAGTGGAGAGCATGAAGGGCATCAATGTTGCAGATGGCACTGGCTTGAAAAAACAAAAAGAAAGAAACTTCCTTCAGGCATCATCGCAGAGGCAGGTGCAGTGGGGGGGGGGCGGGGGGGGGGGTTGCTGGATTAATGCGCAAGGTGACTACTTTGAAGGGGACGGTAGCCAAATTTAAATCAGGTCCAGTTTTGCCTTTAATGGGCGAAGTCACAAAACTGTCTGATCGCACCTCGTAAAGCCAACTTTATTGCTTGCCTGTAACAAACCTCGCTTGCGAGCATGAGTCTTTTTGGAACACTGCAGGATTTTCCTGTAGGCCCACACTTGTTTTTCACCTTTGAATAAAAACACATTTTGCAAGTGCGACCCAAAGCTCGTGCATGTTTCTAGGTGAATACCTTTGGGAGATTTGACCGAGGGGCAGGTTGATGTTAGGGTGAGGCGAGCTTCAGGGTGCTCCTGTCCTGTTAGGGTGACCGCCGAGTTTCAGAGAAGTCCGCAGTGAATCAACGTCACTGTAACGTCCCCTCAAGGCATCGGAAACTGAAGCGCGTGTGTATGTCCCAAACCTTAATTCAATTTTATAAACCCACTTATTCTTCCTGTCTGCCGGTCTGGATACTTTCCTTGATTCACTTTTGTGGCCCCTCTACATTGGTGGCCCACCCAATGTACAGGACACAGGCGCGGGTCACACGGAGCTATCTGGGGAATGAGATTGTCACTACTCATCGCCGAGCAACCTGTCAGCCGGCTGAAATCAAACGTGATCCGAGCGGTCTGGGATTTTGGACGGTTTGTCTCGTGAGTGACGCTGAGCGAGCGCACGTGTGGCGCGCTCCGAACAGAAAACCATCTCCAAATCTCATTTTCTCCATCTCAAAATACCACACAAATAAATCCCCCTGCAAACACTCCCGTCTAGGTGTACCACCTGTGCCCCCCTCCCCTCCTCTCCCTTGCCGCTTCTCTCTAATCCACTTGAATGTAGCGGGATATTAGATTAGAAAGTTATAGATGTGATTATTCGTCCCTGGGCAGAGCCATCTATTCGCTGATTAAAACATGAACTGGGGGCCATTATGTAACTGCTTAAAGAGATTAAACCTAGTCACCCTCGTGGGGCCCTGCTCTCTGTTGTAACACACAATAGAAATAGCAGCGGCACTGGCACTCATGACAGCATATACCTCTACAGGTAGCAAGACAGAGGAGTCTGGGAGTCGCAGAGAGCTCGTCGCAAGTTTAACTATACATGAGATTGAGCGTCTCTTTAAGTAGCTCTAATTAGTGAAGCGGTAACCCCGTGATTGGTTCCTAATTAGGAGAAGCAGTCTCCCACTCCTTAAAAAGAAATCCGGACCCTCTCCTTTTTTTGGGCTGCAAAAACGTAGCCAAGAAGAAACAAGTGATGAACAAGCTCCACCCAAAAAAGGATTGGACTGGTTGGAAGATGAAAGTCAGTCACCGTTATCACTCAATCTGAAACATTCATAAGCGGCATGCTGGCTGATCCCCGCTCATCATGGATTCTCTGTAGTTGCGAGCAGGAGATTTTCCTTTTTCTAAGTGATCATCAAACCAGCATTTCCCTCTTTCATAAAATGTTTTATTTCTGTTTCCAATCACATTTTACTCTTTTGTTCAGTTTCACTCGCGGCTTTAATGCAAAAGCATTTGGTCATATCATAATGGAATTGCCATGCAAAAGAGATCAATATGGTCTTTATTTCCTCGAACTCGTGACTTTCAGCCTATTAGTTCCTGGAACCAGCAACAAAATTTCCTGTAAGAAAGGCAGTAAAACACCCTGTTCAGTCTGAGACATTAAGGTGAAGCCAAACACTGGTGGGAAAACGTGCTCCCACCAGCATACAAAAGCAGGAGCCTTCAAAATAAAAGTAACAGGCAGTTTCGCAGCTCTGTTCTTGATGCTGGGAAGAGTGCCACAATGAACTGATCCCACCTTTGTGTTGAAAGCCCACCTTTCCCAAGTTTTCCAAACACCAGAAAGAGCAAGGTCAATCATGTTTCTGGCTAACTCTGCATAGCATAATCAGCTGATACAGTGTCTCCAAACTGTCGTCTTTCAGTGTTTTATTTGTCTCCCTGCTCCAACGCAGCTGATTGAATTGCATGGCTCATCATCACGCTCTACAGAGGCCTGTTAAACAGCACAGTCCTTTCAATCATGTGGGTTGGCGCAGCGACACATCTGACTGTTGTTTTTGAAACATGGTTCCTTTCAGCCCTGAAATTTCCCAGGCAGCGATGACTCAGCGTTTTTTTTCTCTCTGTTCCTCCTATGCTCTTGAAACAATGTCTCAGATTGGTAAGAAGAGATTCAGTAAAGGGCAGATCCTGCGATAATGAGCCGAGCAAGACAAGACAGAGATTTGATGTCTTAACTTTCCAGTGTGTGCTACATGAATTCTCATGTGTCATCTTTGGTGAGGAGAATGGTGCACTTGTAGTTATCACTGAGAGTCATTGAAACACTGTCTCAATGTTTTTAAATACATTCACAGGTCATTTTTTTCCCCCTGACAAAAATAGCTCGAGAGATGCGTTTCGACACAAACTGACAGCCCGAATGGTGAAACGGATCAAAGTGCTGCAAAATAAAAATAGAGCAATTCCCGATGTGAACACGAAAAAAAAACAAGTTCCTTCCTCTGTTGATGCATCGAATCACTTTTCCTTCAAACAGAATTATAAGTGCGTGGAGATACCCACGACTGCACTTTCTTTCCACAAAATATTGTCAGCTGCTATTTTTCTAAAGTAAACATGAAACCACAGTTTGGCATGAAGGCTGGAAACCGACACGACGGAGCTCGTTTGTCCTCTGTGCAGATGTGATCTGCAGTTTATCATCAGTGTGTCCAAATTCCAAGTGTAATATTCATGTTGGTGGTACAAATTTAACCCTTTACGGTTTAGGACTGCCTTGTAGTCATTATTAGTTGCCAGGCAACCTGACTGTGACAACAAAATCCAAGAGCGTCGCTGCAGTCGTCCAGATGCGAGTTGCATCGATCCGTTCCTCAGCTGCAATCCAATACATTATCGTCCCTTAAATGGGCGTCTGTTGCTTTAGAAATAATTCAACATGTAACTAAATAGTAAATGGCCCACGTCAACATCAATATCCCAGTGAAAGCAGCAAACTCTCATTGAAAAATAACTTCTTTTTTCTCTCTCAGATTAGTGCCGTCTGTTATAAAGTCCCCGGCTTCTCTGAATGATAAAAATTGCAATATCCTCTCAAGTCCTCCGCTGGTGTCTTGTGTCTCCCGCTCTCATTACCGCTGCCTCTTTGATGCTGCGGGTTACAGACGCAGGCATCCAATGGGAAACATGTTCGACTTTCTGGACACTGTATAGTTCGCGCTGTAATGATGATAAACATGAATAAAGTGATGTTGGATTGTCTTTGATCATCTTCGCATTCAAAGAAAATGTGGGATTGAGACAGCGCGACACGGTCCTGCCGGAGTTGGAGCTTGTGGGCTCTGGGGCATACAGGGTAACACACACACACACACACACACACACACACACACACACACACACACACACACTCAAACACACACTCACTCGCATGCACGCATGCACACACCACCACAGTCTTTATTCTCTGAGTTTAAGTGGAGGAATTATTCAGAAAGCACATCTCCCATTCACTGTCGTGGAAAAAAAACAATTCCAAATGAGGCGGAGGAGCAAGGTTCACATCCAAAATTTAATATAACTGCTTTTCCAAGAATTTAAGGTCATAGCCACTTCTGGCAACTGCTGCAGAGTCAAGTTGCAACCATAAGAAAACGATCAATATCTGAAAAATTATAAATTATATTAATAGAAAGCAAAAAAAAAAGTCAGTGAAATCCATCCAGTGATAAGGGATTGTTTGTTTAAAACAATGCCTGACTCCTGTTGAACTCTGCTGGTAAAGGTTTCGCTCTGTTTGGCTTTAACAAACTTTTTGTGGGAAATTATGAGCATCAAGCAAAATGCTGTTTTGCAAACAGTCAAAAGAGATGTATTGCAAAAAGTCGGTGTGCTGTGTGTCATTCGCTGGCCATGCGAGCCTTTATGAATCTTCTCAAGAATAGTCCAGGACCACCTGGTTGTCTGAGTATGTTTTTCTCACAGTTGTCATCAGGGATTCTTTTCCTTATTCTGCTCGTACCCGCTTCAGTGTCTCCTTTCAATGAGCCAGTGTGGTTCCCATTGCTGTAATCAGGCTTGGATAGGCATGCTGGCAGTCATAATTTCTCATTTATTGAGGTCTGAAAGCTTGTAATAGGCTTTGATGTCCCTAATGTGGCCATTGATTGACTGTTTACGAGACCTGGGCTCTTTTTGATTGCCGCAACTTGTCCCCTACCGGACCATTCGGTGCGTCTCTTTGAGCGGTAACCGACGATGTCCTTCAGACATTCGGTTATATTGTGTTTGAGTGGTCAGGTGGCCACTTTGCTAGTTTTAAGCAAAGTCACCGCGAGTGCAAAATGAAAAGGATCTTTTGAGTCAGGAAGTTCCGACCACCGAGTAACAGGAGGGCCTGTTGAAGGTTTGTGCTGTAAACAAAAATGCCACAACATCCAACAACCTTCCGATACAATATTTCAGTTTGGTCCAAACGTGTGAAATAACTAATTATGTGGAGTTACAACAGATACATGCGTGTATAGGCTAACGTCGTGAAAGAAATATTGCAGAATTGAGAAAAGTTGTGTAAATTTATATCAAGTTTAACTGGATATACATCTATTTTTCCAACATTAACACAGTTTTTACCTAATTTGTGGTAACTATCATTTAATACACCTCTGAGATGTTACATCTAAGTAATTGGTCGCCCATATAGAGAGTATATATGCATATTTCTCCCACATGGAACTGTGAAAATCCCTCGCCATTGACTGTTGCTCGCGTAAGTGCTGATCCATATCCAAGTGTGCCATATGTTTCTTGTGTAACTTATTGCTTTCCCATTCCCAATAAAGTGGCAGAATAAAAAGGCTTTTACAGGTCCCTGTGGGTAGCAGCTACTTCCACTGGTAGTCACTGAGCTGCAGGGCTGCTGTGGTGACAAATGGCACCGAGCACATATTTTACTATTGCCATTTACAATGCATGATCCAGGCTGTGCAGCTCAAATGACTGTGCAGCAACACTGTCGAGAGTTATGGCAGCCGTAAGTGAGTAAGCGTGTGTGTGTGAGCATGCGCGTGCCAGTTTGTGTGTCTGTGTACTGCAATTTCACTCACAGATATATATTGACCTTGTTTTGAGGTTTTTTTGTGAGGTACTTGTGTGTTTATCTTTCTCCTAAGCGGTCCAACATTTCAAGCCGATATTGGCTTTATGTAGTGGTTGAAAACAATCAACAAATATTACTTTTGCATTTTATTTTTATTTTTTCCCCCAGCATTGTGTCTTTTGTACAAGCCGAGGCATTCTGTGAAAAAGTTGAGCAGCGGATGAGAAATAAAACTTAGTTGCCAAATTTCAGGAAGTGATTTCAACAGGATTTATTTTTTGTTGGGAAATTTTTGTCGGAAACAACTTTATCACTTTAGGACAAATTTGTTGCTTTTTTTTTGTCTAGCAGTGATCTCGAAGGACTTCCTGTCAAATGTTGTCGAATCCAGTTTTGCAAATATGCCAGCATGATTCTCTCCTCTGTTTACTGTGAATCATCTTTCAGGAAATTGAAAAAAAAGTATTTTCGTGAAACAGAAAAATATTGTCCTCATATCGAAACATGTTAGACATAGAGTTCATTAAAGGTTATTATTACTCTTCACTCCTTGGATATAACTGCTATTTTTTGGAGGCTATATGAGAAGACTCAGGCCCACCCACTGAGTGTCTCAGCATTCAAAGCATGTTATCTTTAGTTTGGGTTTTTATTGCATCATCACAGCAGCTCAATAAGTTTAACAATGCGAAAAACAAAAAAAGTTAAAGAAATAAGCTTGTACTCAAGACAAAGCTTGTGCAGCATGTGTGTTTTTTGGAGAAATATGGTGGATGCACGCTGCCATCGTCCAAAACGAACAAATAGAGTCCTAAAGTTCAAGTGTCAACATCCACGGACATGATATGTTGGCATTTATTGAATACCTTCAACTGTAGGGATGTCCCCCCCTGAATATTGCGTCCAGTGAATGCTGCCGTCTGGTCGCGCAGTAGCCACACACAGTGCGTTGTGCTGCAGGTGCAGGCGGACGTGGCCGTCAGGGGGCAGACATCACTCGGTGAGCTCTCCACTAACTGTCGCTCCGCTCCTGCTGCACACGTGAAGCAATCAGCCGCACACGAGCTGTGACACGCGCGGGCACGATTTAGAAACAATGGACCGAAACGCGCACACTCTCGCCGAGAAGCTGTTCAGTTAAAGGTGCGGAGAAAAGTCACTCGATCAATATTTTAACGAAGTCTCAATGAGTTAAAAGTTACACGTATTTGTCCAAACGATGAAGCAGCGGATGCTTAAGTAGCGTGTGATGGTGCTGAAGAAAGCGAGAGCGAAGGAAAACTGATATAAAACAACTGACAACATCTCCGCTCCAAGTTGTCAATAAAACCCGCGATTCCTTGAATGTGATTTTCATTGAGTGTTGCGCGTGTGCGCGGCGTCCGGGAGGGAGGAAGGAGAGGCAGAGGCAGGAGAAAGCGTCTGCTGTGGTAGCCAGAGGGCGGTGGCATTTCTCTCTCTCTCTGCGTAAACGGAGACGCCGGAGAAGGAGCGAGCGCACCGAGAGAGGAGCGGAGCTCAGTGGCGAGGCAGCAGTGCCGCTCGCACGAGTGAAGGGACCCCGCGGTTATTCCCACCGACACCACCACCTCCACCATCCACACAGCAGCCCGAACCTGCGCCGTTTTCCACCCGCACGGACTCGGACACCGGGACTAGAGGCTGTTCGCTCCTTTTGGGCTTTTGGATTTTTTTTTTCTTTTTTCTTTTTTTTTGGAGGGGACCCGTTTGATCAACCGGCAGACCCCCCCTCAGATAGTGGTGGTGGAGGAGGAGGAGGGGGAATCCTCGTTTTCCACCTTAACGTGGACGGAGGAGTTTTTACCTGCTGTTTTTTTTCCTTCTTTTTTTTTTCTTTTTGTAAATGTTTGTCACGCGTCGCCTGTGATGGGTCAAAGTGGACAGAGAAGTGGAGTAGCACTCTGGGGTTCCAGCTGGGGGAGAATGTGCGCCACGCCGGGGATCCTGCTCCTCCTGGTGCTGCTACGCACCGGAGTCGCCCAAGGTAAGAGGGAGAGGAGCGCATCTTCTTCCGCACGCCTTTGATTAGCCTCCACCTTACGCCTTCTCTGAGTGATGGACCTTCTCCCTTCTCAGCCTTCATAGCGGCCAATTAGTAGGCGAGACGGAGAGACCCGGGCAGCTCATGCAGGGGAGGAGGAGGGGGGGGGGCGACACACTTTTATATTCCCATGTAAAAATGAACTGGGCCAGATGAGTTGGTGGTTGAGCGTCAATGTTTGGGTTTTAGCGGCATTTCGTTCCTTGCCTGCTTGTTGGTGTGCTCGTCTGGCTGGTTGGGCAAAAGTCGCAGCCCCACGTTTCCCTGCGAGACGCGTACATCATTCAAAAAAACCCAGTGAAAATACAGGTAATTCAGGAGCGGGCTGCGTGGGAAAATGCGCAGCCGGTTGTATGGGAAACGAGGTAAATGGGATTGTGATTGCATAAACTCACGCAGCACGACGGCTACTTGTGATATGCGTCCAAACTGGCTGTTTCAGGGGGATCCTGTGTCGTATTTGTAGCGTCTAAACGTGCTGAAACTCTCCACAGTTGGATTGGAAACTATCAGATGCATTAAGAAGAGCGCGCATAAGCGTCTCTTGGACATAAGCAGGCGACAGAAAATAAAACAACCCCAAAAAAACCCCAAGTGATCAGAAGTCTGAAACCCTGCGCAGCCCAAAGCACATCAGCCAGTTGTGCCGATCGCACCGACACCGCGAGTCCGCGGCGGAGATGCGTGCCGCGCAGCTCCCGGTGCAGCGCCGCCACTTGAGCCGCACTCACCGCGATCCGGCGGCGACAGAGCGCAGCCCTCCGCGTGCCGAGCGCGAGGACCGACCCGCGGCCGGAATACGAAGGTGCGACGTGTGAAGGAGGGTGGTGTTAGTGTGGGGGGGGAAAGTCGCCACAACATTCAATCTATTCACACTGTCCAACTTTTTTTTCCCTTCTTCAGCCGCTTTGTTATTTTATTTACCTTTTTTTGGAGAGGAGTGAGGAGTTGGTAATTCAATGGGCTTCTTCAGTCCAATAAAATGCTAAAAGGGAACACTGGCAGCATCCTCTCACTGACTCCAGGAGAACCTGACTAAAGTTCCTTCATAAATACATCAAATATGAAGATATTCCACTACTTTCCTTGGTGGTCTGATTTGATCCTGATCGTGAAAGTCCCAGTGAAGTTGGGACTACCTACCCCCCTCTCTTTCCATAACACAGCTAATATTCCACTTGGAAGCCTCTTGGAGCTTCAGCGTACTGTAACCTGTCAAGGTCCGCAGCCGGGACGCAGCCTATAAATTGCTATTGACATTACAGATTGGCCTCAGGTTCCTGCGTTGAATTTGGTCAGTAATTGGACATGATGTTGCTGCCACCTCTCTCCAGCTGCTCCGGGGAACAACATCTCAGCCACTCCCTCCAATATTCATTATAACCGTTCTCTATTGGTTTATTGTTAAATCAATACTTGCAATTTAGGAACACAATTTGAGTAGGGTTTCAGCCTCCGCTGATAAATTGGACGCTGGCACCGATACTCGGCTCAATTTGACTTTTGTGAAGAAATCTGATAATTGAAAATCCAAACTGTTGAACCTTTTTCGAGATCTTTTCACACATCTCGTCAATCTTTTTTTTTTTTCGAGCCTCATGCTTCCCTTCACCTGCCTAGACTGTTTTGTTCATCTCCATTATTTCTCCGTTCTAAACAACTTGGCTCGAGTCTCTGAAGTTGTTTCTTTGTGTGTGAGGAGCCATCTCGGTGGTAGTTGTACTGAATGGGGCAAAGCGCACAAACACGGCCTGGTGGTGTGTGTGCGCGTGCGTGCGTGCGTGCGTGCGTGCGTGCGTGTGTGTGTGGCTGGCCGTGGAGTCCGTCCCCCAGTCTGTTCAGGTGCAGCGTTCCCCCTCCAGCGCCCTCCCCACTCCAGTTTCCATGTGCATCGTGTCTCTGAATGGCGAAATACAAATAGTAGTTCAAACCAAATTATCCTGCTGTTTATTGCGGCTCATGCATCATTGAGCGTCGTATGGCCAGTCGCTGCCTCCAGTTTTAACTCCACTGTGGAATATGTGGTTTGGCAAATTTAATAGCCCAGTTTGTTTTCGAGGTCATGACTAATGATGTTCACGATGATGGTGTGTTTGTGGGAATGATGCTGGCACTGCTGTGTACTCAGGTCTAATAATAATGACTCACAAGGACCCCTCGCATAATCAGGTCCCGTGGACGTGTTTTTAGCCATTTTGAGCCCACTTATGCCACATTCAATGAGCCCCAGCCAAGTCATTTTTTTTTTGCTTTTAAATCCACTTCTCTCTCGAAGCCAATAATTACAAACCTCAGAGTCATTTAATCCGGCGTGTAGATGTCTTTCTTCCAGCTATGGCGGGCTCCAGTGTCACACTGTGGGGAAAGCCCCCCCCCCGTGCACGCTTTGGACTCACGCGCACACCGACATGTGCGTGTACAGTAAGAGCGGAGTGTTAGCCGAGATCCTCTCCTGCCAGCTTGAGTGCATGTTGTCCACCTTCCAGGCCGGGCCACCCTCAAGCAGTTGGGCCTATTAAAAAGCCATTAGCGGAGCTCTCTTACATTTGATCTGGAATGAATGGGTGTCAAGGCGGCCGCACAAAGTCTGAGTGAGTGTTTATTTGGACGACATCGCCAACTCCGCAGTTCAGCTGCTTTTCTGTTTGTGAGAGCTGCTCTGTGAGTTTTTTCCCTTTTTATGGTCACAGAAATGCGAGTTGAGATGAGTTTTCTGCCGATCTACCGCATGCATTCCACACAAGCTTTGTTTCCTGCTTTTCTCACTTGGTTGGAAACATGTTCTTGAACGATAGGAAAGATGATAGTTCAGGTAAAACCCGGAAATCAGTCCGTGGAAGTTGAAACTTGTGTGTGTGCACCAGGTAGGTGCTGGAGTGTGTAGGTGCATTTGTGTTTGCAGAGGTGTAAAGCAGTACTAAAAGTGCATCCATGCAGTGTGCGTGTGTGCGTGTGTGTGTATGTGTGTGCGTGTGCATGCACATTCATGAACTTGGCAGCTTTGGCGATGGTGACGGAGGACTCCCGTGGAGAGTGTGTTCTTGTGTGTGTTTGTATGAACTTGGCGCCGTCACAGCTTTCCAGCAGAGCTCACATGGTCTTTGGGTGTTTTTTTGCCGGCGTGCGCGTTCGTGAGTGCGCGTGCACATTCGGCATTATGATATTGCCTGAGCTCCCATGCTGCCTCCCATTATGCTCTGATCCCGTCCCATGGTGTAGCGCAGCCTTCCAGGGTTCAGTGCTTGTTTGGGGGGGTGGGGGGGGGGCAGCTGGGAATTATTGGAAACTAAATAGGTGACTTTGATTGGCTGTACTGCTCCGGCCAATGCAGTGGAATGGGTTGAGCAGGTTTTATGTGGTAGATTTGATGGTATTTCTGTATCAGAGGGAGATAGGCCGGGCGAGCGAGAGAGAAAGGATGAATGGATGAGGAGGGGAGATCTCTCTGGGTGGTTTGTACTGGCTTTGATCACTCCACTAGGACTTGACAAGCTGACTGACTGCCACACACACACACACACACACACACACACACACTCACACACTCACACTCGCACACATGCACGCACAGCGAGATATTTCTGCGGCCAAACAATGCTGCATTCTGTTTGCATTCTGTGTGTGCGTGAGTGAGCTTACACAGCGTGCATGGTGTGTGGGTGTGTGCACGCACATGGACGCACGTGCACGCGCGTGTGTGTTTGTGTGCGTTCGAAACAGGCGTTCACGGCAGTGTGTGAAAGGAAGTCTTTGACTGTGTCTGGGGTTGTTTTGTATAGAAGACCCTCCTGCTGCTCGCAGCAGCCGAGCGATGGCAGATTTCCCTCGCCCTCTCCGCCTGTTTTCAAAAAATCTTTCCCCTGCTTACTCATCCATACGTCGCGCCGACTTTCACTTTGAGTGTGACCAGTAATGAGACATTTTTCCACCCACCTTTTCCCCCTATCTCCATCCTTTCAGCCCCTGGCCTCCGTTAGCCGCTGAATGGATTTTACTGACCTTTTTTTTTTTCTCCCCCTCCTCTTGCCTGTGGCCTTGGGTGTCCCTCCATCCACTGGGTTCATTTTATATTGGACTGTAGAAATGTTGGACCTTGTCCGTCCACCTACAGCTCAGTGCATTTTATTTATATGGTCTTACCCGAACACATAGCAATTACAGCTCAGCCTATTTCAAGAATCAAGAGCCTGAACCTTGGTTGTTTGTGTAGCGGCGGAGAACTTAGCGGGCGCGTTTTATCCTTCGAGGAAAGATGAGAGGTCGGTTTTTGAAGAAGTGCTGTTTTCAAAAGGCTGCGTCGGCGCTCGCCCCGTCACGCCGCTCTCGCACTATTTACTATCTCTCACTCTCATTGGGGGGGAAACCCAGGATGGATCGGGGTGGAATGTGTCCCTGTGTGGGCCTGCGTGTCCAACCGTTGAGCATGCGTGCTTTAGCTCGAGAGCCGGGGCTAAGCGGGAGGGGGGGGTTGGGGTTGTGTGGGGGGGGGGGTGTAAAAAGTAGGAAAAAGAGAAAGCTAAATGCTCTGAAAGTGATTCCCAGCGTCTCCCGCTGTTAGGCCTAATTCCTTCTGGAGTTTCATGTAAAGATCTGGAATTATGAATTTTTCATGGCCCGCGAAACCTAAGGCCTCGCTCGCTGCTCTCATTTCCCGGCTTTTTGTTTTACTCGGTTGCGTGCGCGTGTGCGTGCATCTCTGCGCGTGGGGTGGTTTTACTGAGAAAAACGCTGTTTGTTCTCAATCAATGGCCTACTATACAGTTCCCAGTGGTCCCATGCAGGCTTCCACTGCAAGAAATTTCAAGCCTGTAACAGTGTTTTTACCTTGGAAGTTAGTTTTTTTTTTTTTTGACAAAACAGCGGGATGATACGCAAGCTGTTTGAACCTCTGTGCAAATGAGAAAGATACGGTTAGATTATGGCTTGTTAGATTCTCACAAAAGTAGGCAAAGTGAAGCTGAATTGGAGTTTTCGCTCGGTTTTGCATGCAGGCATGCAGCTAAGAGGGGCCTGCGTAGCTCTGATCCCCCTCGGTAAACAGTTGGACTTGGTGACTGGCTGCCTCCGAGTGCCAGGCTACAGATTTCTGTGCTCCCGTCAATAGTCTCGCTTTCAGTCTCTCGTCATTTGTCCCCATTTCTCTCCGCGACTCTATTCCCCCCCTTTCCTGCTTTCATCTCCCCCATCTGCTACCTCTGACATTCAGCTTGCATTCTTACTTTCCGCTCATCCTTCTTTTTTTTGTTGTTGTTGTTGTTTTTATTTCCTTTTTCTGGAAAAAAAATATTTTGCTGCCTCTGCCGCTGTCTCTCACCACTCCGTCTTGCTCTCGACTTAGATTTACACTGTTTAATTAGAGCGAAGCCAAAACAGTGGACATATTGTTGTGCTTCCGAATGGCGCCCACAAGCAGCAGGACAGTGCTTGCGCGTGTGTGTGTGTGTGTGTGTTTCACAGGAACTCATCAGTCAGCCACAGGGAGGGAAGAAAGTTTGCCCACACACACACACACACACACACACACACACACACACACACACACACACACACACACACACACAC
>JASSRZ010000011.1:11368710-11389478 GCA_032164315.1 Malacoctenus gilli
TCCGTCCAACCGCTTTCTCCCCCCTTGCTGTATCTGCCCCCCCCCCGCCTCCCTCCCTCCCACTGAGCCCAAACTGCCCGGTAATCTTGCGGCCCATCGGAAAGAATATGCAAAAACCTGAAACCATAATTACGGTAATCACCACTGTAACTTTGTACCTCCAAGGCTTACGCCCCTCATTTCGCACACGTGCGCGCGCAAGGGAACACACGGGAGCTGTGTCTGTGTTGAAGGAGCACATTGTAATTCTGTAGGATGCCGTGAAAAAAGGGGATTTAGCATGTGTTGTAAAAAAAAGGCTTGGGTTTTGTTTTTTTTTTGGTCGCCCCTTTTTTCTTGCTGCAGACGTGATGCAACTTACTGAGCCGCTCTCTGTGTAGGTGAAGGGAAAACAAGGGCACTGCACTCGTATACAGGTAGGCACATGACAGACTATAGGTTGGCTGAAGTTTATTTTGATTGCACAGACACGGGTGCACGCTGTACATAAAAATGGAGATGCCAGTGGAGGCCAACCATTGAAAAACAGGGAATTCTCTCTACTGTCTTCCATTTACTTTCAAATAGGTGTGTGATGACAAACTTCATTAACAGTATATTTATAGAGGTTTCATTGGTAAGTGTATATTCGAACATTCACTGTAGATCACTTGTTTGTTCAATTTCCCGCTGGCTGCACGATGTTTTGATCTATGTAACACTGAGTGAAGCTGCTGGTGGGTGAGCTAATTATAACTAGCAGGTTAGAAATGGTTCAGTTGTGACACACGTCAGACACTTTGAGCAGCCTTCAGCGTCCGGGACTCAGCTGAAAAGTTGGGGGTTCGATTGCCCTTTTTACAGTGTCCATGTTGCCATATGGTCTTTGAGCAAGACGCTCAACCCCAAAACGCTCCTGGTTGTGTGTTGGAGCCACAACAGCAAACATACAGACAGCTTGGCTGCTGGAAATCGTCAAGATTAACCCCCTCAAAAATGACTGGTAAGGATTCGCTGTGTGAAACCCCCCCCCCTTCCAAATAATGACACGGGATGTCCGGCCTCGGCTCTACAAAAGACATTCCCGCCGTACTGCAAAGCCTCTTCACTTGTTCTGGCTCTGAACCAAAATAACAGCAAACCTTGTATATTTTTACTCTGTGGGTGACAAGATTACGTGTAAGCAGTTTAGTTTGATTCATTTGAACACAGCGTTCTAAGTGGCTAATGAATATGGGCAGTGCTTTGCTGACAAGGCATGCTTTATGTGTCCCCCCGCTTGTGTGTGCGTGTGCGCGAGTGTGTGTGTGAGAGAATGTGCGCGTGGATGAAATATCACATTGTTATTTGCCCGAATTATCCATGCACACAGCATTTTTTTCCCTCCCCTCTCTCTTCCCCCCTAGAGGACCACAGGTAGGAAGGTACTGGAGGTGGAGAGGAGGGAGGAAGCAGCGAGAATAATGACTCTCCGCTGTGAAACTCTTGCTTCTCGAAATCTTTTGTTCTCCGGAAAATCATAGGAGGGTGAAAGAAGCAGGGCATCAGGAGGAGAAGGAAAAAAAAAAACTACACAGACAGAGCAACGCCGAGTCGAAGGCAGGGAAGATGCAGCGGATTGGATATAAGGACTTGAAGTGCAGGGGAGACTGCAGGGAAGGTGATTAATTACTGTTCTCTGTGAGGGTGGGCAGGGGGGGAGAGGGGTGACTGAATTATTTCACTCCACAGGAATTTACCAGCTCACAGAAGCTGTGATGTCTGCATCGTGTTCGCTTTGGAGACGGTCCCCCGTTTTTTGTTGTTTTTTTTACGGTGATGATTAAAGCAAGAAACGTTCCCCCACTCCAGGCTACAGCTCCAGTGGAATTACCTTCAACCTTTAGGTCCTGAGGCGACATTTACCGCTTTGTTTGCTGAGACAGACAGCAACAATTTGAGGGCTTTTCCCCTTTTTAAACTGGGATTCCAAACTTCTCTCTCCTTCTCACGCAGATGTCTTACCCAAAACCGCCGCGCAGTTGACCAGTCGCAGGCTTCATGTCACCAAGCTCTCGATGCACAGTGTTCACATTGATCAGTTGAGGTGTCATAGCAACCGACATCTGGATGCCGGTCAAGAACCCCCCCCCGGTCGCTAAAAGAAGAAAGACCCCCCCCCCCCATTTCCTCTGACTTTCATTCAAACAGCTGTCAAGATCTCTCCAAGTCCTGCGTCAAGATGTGTTTTTGAACAAGTCATTATGAGCTTAGTGTCTAAATTTGGCTCCTTGAATGGGGGTGCGAGCAGTCATTTAGGAAATTACTGCCGTCTTAGGTAACACAAAGCCTCTGATGTTCCTCGGGGGGGCTTTTGATGGACAGCTGCGACGGGCAGCATTCCTGGCACTGCTGAAGCCCACCGAACTTCTGCTCGAGACGGAGCATCCCAGGCTGCGTGTCTTCGCTCAAACCTGGTGGTGGCGCAGTTCAGTCGGTGACGTCACGCTTTGTATGTACCTGAAAAAAGTCGCTTCAGCAGGATATTTCAGCTTGGATCAATCCTGCCACTTCATTGTCTGGCTGAGTGCTGCTTTTGGGGCCCCGTAACTTTTTCTGTCGGAGAGGCTGAGGAGAATTTATTCATAACGCGTTGCCTCGTCAGACTGTGGAGAACAGATTGGACATCGTTTTCCCAAAGGTTCTACTTTTGCATTATGACTGGCTGGCGTTTCATCGCTCCAGCTTTTATAGCATGATTCTGAATGTCTGTGCGTTTTGTTTGGTGTGGCGAGCCCGTTAGTCCTGCAGGGAAATGACTGGATGCTGAATGAAATGAGAAGGGTGCAGGTGTGGCCACCAGTCATGATGGGCCACGCTGGCGCTGGTGGTGTTAAAGGAGGAAGAACAATGCAGAGCAGTTTCAGGCTGTATACTTTTGATTGGCAGGCTCATGGAGATTTAATCTACCCGTCATACACTTGGACGAACCTTATATATCTAATCAAGAAGTCTGTGTTTTTGTCCTTTATGTTTGTTGCCTGTTTTGGAGGGAATTGATATCCAGACTCAACATTGGATGATTTAATTTAGAATAATAAAATGCAAAAGAGGTTTTTTTTAAAAAACATGTCTCTTGCTTTTATTTTGAAAACTCCTTCTTTTGTATATTTTCCGTCAGTGTTTGGCTTCACACAAATAGAGTGACCAAAAATGTTTTTAAAGCCAATTTAAGAGGCTTCCTCGTAAATACTAAAATAGCTCCTGGGGTTATTATGGAGTTACATCTCGCGAAATCGTTCCACTTATTAAAATACATCCGTTTCCCTGTGATTTCCTCCTTTGAGTTGTTTGCAGTAGCACTGCTTGTTGTTACAGCTTGCAGAACAAACACATAGGAATGAAATAGAAGAGTGTTTATACAGTCGATTAAAAGAATCCAAGGGGTCAACAGTTTCCTGCCAAATGCGGCGAGCCAGCAGCTGGTGGAGATAATCAGATATCACTTTACAGGCATAGACTTTTTTCCCCTTCGAGGTTTGATACTAAATAAGGTGACGATGAGGTCAATGGATGAAGGCTTTACAGTTGTTTTTCAATGATTGAGAAATTTCAAATCCTCTCGCTCGCCTCCGAGTGAAGCTCGGCTTTCGCTGTGGCCGTCTAACGTTGTGACTCAGCAGCGGAGCTATAAAAGTACAGACCTACTGACTTGTTGTTTTTCCCCTGTGCTGTTGTTTATAGCATGCTTCAGCTGTGCTTTGTTTTCATTGATTCCCTCCCACACGGGCTTTGTGTGTTCGCCTTCATGCGTGTGTGTCTGTGCGTGCTAACCTGCGAGCTCTGCTGCCTTGAGCCCACCGGCTGTCCGAGCCCGATCGCCTCACAACTTTTATTGATATGTGTTGCGGACGGAAAAAAAGAAAAAACGAAACCACCGAAACAACAGGAACCAACCTTTAGATTGACCCCCAATGTGTCTCCCTCTGTCACCTTCTTTCTCGCTTCCTTCTTCTTGTACTGTTTGGGTTTTTTTTTCACTCTTGATGGATTTCTGTAAAGTCTATAAAGAGTTAAGGTCACAGCAGATACAGCAGTGCTTAATATTGACTGTGTCTTGCTCTTTAAGTGAGGAACAGTGCAGCTCAATTTACATTTATTAGGACAAATAGACGTTATGTATGGTATGCAGGTCAACCTTGATGTCTTTCTTTTGTTGACTGTGGGTTTTTTTTCTCTCTGCTCATAAGAAGAAAAGAGGATTTCGTCCTTTAACTCCCTGAGATACTCTTTTTGCTCAGTGTCTGTCTAGAAATGACCAGATTTACAGACGTCGGACGAGCAGCCATGACAAGCAGATATGATATCGCAACACGATTTTTTGCTCCTCATGACAGAAATTTGAATTAGGTTAGTTTTCCATCGATCTGCTCCGTTCAAGTCTCTGCAGTCACCCCGTAATGTTCATGGTTACTTCAAAACCCTCGGGGGGGGGGGGGTGTTTGACCACCTTAGAGGCCACTATTGCCCCCTTTCGCCATTTCACACACAGTCACAATATATCAGCACACGTTTAAGTTAACAATAGCAGATGTTTAGCACAGTGTTCCCTGTATTGCTGTGCTGTGACATCTGATGAAATGTAAACGTCCCTTTATCTTATGATTTGAAATGACAAAGAATGGTGCATAGAGGGTAAAAACTGATGCGGGAGCTTAAAATTTTATTAGATATCAATGAAGAGGATAGCGTAACTTTTCAAAGGACGCGTGAAAACACTGAAGTGACGTCGAAGCCTCGCCAAAGAGTACAACAGCTGGAGCCGAGTCCTGGTCTCAGGCAGCGTTTTTATCAAAGAACTTCGCTGCTCCACTTTGATGTACACAAGTTCGTCGGTAATGAGGAACGCTGTTTCATTCTGTCTGGAGCAGCGCTGCTTTTAATGACGAGGCTGCAGGACGGACGTCGGATGGGAATCGTTGAGACGGAATGAGAAGTGCTGCTTGATTTTGCACCAAACTTTTGCGTTTCGGCTGATATGAGCTCTATTAGATGAATATACCTAAGAATATGTAGCAGTCAAACATGTTCTAATTTAGGTGCTGAATTTCAGTATCACTTCGTTGCTACAGTGGATAAATTTAGGTTTTCTCACTTTCGCGACACTTTTTTCAGTTGAATATTAATCTGGGTGGTCGGATGTGTGGGTATTGCGGTTTCTGCTGCGCCTTTTGTGTTGACGTGTTTTTCTTATGGGGCTCTCAACAAAGGTTCAGATTAGCTTTCTTTTCACCGAGACAATCTTATTCCCAAGGGGGAAGAAAAAGTTTATTGCAGCAGCCGAAGCACCTTTTTAATGAAGTACATCAAAAGGCTGCGATGACACACAGGTGTTGGGTATCAGAGGCGGGCATCCAGCTCATTTCACAGAGATTTGGCCTCGCGTCATCCCACCGCAGTCACTACTTGCTCCTTTTCGCCCCTTTTTTTTCCCCCCCTCTGATGCCGTCACCGTCGTCTCCCCGAGGCGCAGCTGGTGTAGTGGTGCAGCAACGGTTTTCCAAACACAAACTGGCTCTGTGTCCAATGACATGTGGCTCAATCAGTGCGCCAATACTGGGGGAAAACACCCGCAAACACTCACGCGCGCACGCACACACGCACACAGTATGCTGAGGGACAAGTGTCTCTGCTCTGTTCAACACCAGCATACAAGGGGCTTTCCAGACAGGGCAGACAGCACACACCAGCACACCCAAAAAACCACGCGTGCACGCGCACACACACACACAGGCGATGGCAGAGAATGGTTAGTTTGGCAGTTGGAGTACGAGTGCGGCTCGGCAGTGTGTCTCCATATGCAGTATGTGTTGTGTTCCTGGCAGGTTCTGTTGTATCCTGTCACTCTCTTGGATCATGTCGGGTATAAATGGCAGCTGGAGTTTAAGGAAGGCGGGAGGAGCCACCTGTGCTATTGAAGCCTTTCTATCACCCCACCGCGCACACAAGCTGCACATCTTTTTTAACACTCGCTGTTCTCCTCATGTTGCTTTTTCTTACTTACCAGTTGGCCGACTTTTTCTCTGTAAACTCCACATCGCATAAAGAAAAGCTGAAATGGTTTAAATTCTACCTCAGCTACTAGGACTACTTCTGTGGCTTACACTCCAACTACTCGTACATATTTTTGTCGTGCTGCTACCATGATAATGAATATTACTATTAATACCACGACGACTACTTCTACATCAATTACTGTACTGGTGTTATTACAACGAATGCAATAATTATAGTGAGTTTTGCTTCCACTATGGCAATTACTGCCATCACTACTTCCACTCTTACCACTTTTACACCTCGTACTTTTTTTATGAGCAAATTAAGATGATTATTTTCCTCACATTGTACCTTTTAAAATTCATTTTAAAGTGCAAACAATGCAGCGGAGACATTTAAATACTCAGAAAAATGCCAAAAGACTGATATAATTTACAGTAACTAAAAAAAATCACATGAACTAATCAAAGGAAAAAAGTGTTTTCTGAGTTCACAGTTTAGTTTTCAAGGCATTTAATGGGAGATAAAGTGGTTAAAGAAAGACTTTGGTCCACAAATGCACAGCTCATCCAAAAGTCTAGTTCTTTAAAAAGCTGAAGTTTTCAACTCGGTCTACATATTCCCATCTGGCTATCTGATGTGACCATCTGGAGAAAAGTGCGTCCAGTGTGAAATACATCTGTGGATTTTTCTCCTTTTATTTTTTGGGGGGGGGTTTCACAACCAGCAGCCACCACTTAAGTGCACCACATCGTTCCTGGACAGCTCCCACCCCAAATAAATGAGTTGCAACTGTACCAGCTGCACATGATCACAACACCGTTGCCTACTTGTTGAAGTTTACTTCATGGCAAGTATTGTGTGGCAAGTGGCCATCTGTAATCTATATAGTTTGTGTTCGTGCCAATGACATCACGTGTATGGGGTTACGTGCTGTGAGAGCAGATGAATGAGCGCGAGACTTGTGTCCCGGTGTCACAGCGAGGTCATTTTACCACATCAAACAGCCACAGACCAAGCATCTGTGCGCCACCCCGTGTTTCCTCAACACCCTGTCCATCTCTGTCCTTCTCATTACGTCCTCTTGCACTTGTCTCGTCGTCACCCTCCCTCATCTTTCTCCGCTTTGCTCAAAAGGAATCCATTTCTTTCTCTCTCTCCTCTTCTTTTCCTTCCTCCTCTCCTTCCTGGGGGAAGGGGGGGGGGATTTAAACTTTGAGCAAAAAAGCAGAAGGAAGAGCAAACTTTTCAGAAACATTTGAAGTGTTGCTTCTTCCTCCTCTGTTCAGAGAAATGTCATCCACACCCAAGAAACAGTTTCAAAAGAAGCAGAAAGTAGCTGACTGAAGCCAGACAAAGCCCATGGCTCCCTCCAGCTCCTCCAAATCCGAGCATTGTTGCCGTGGTTATTTGTGTTGCTTCTTCCTCTGGGCCCCTGCGGGGTTTTGGTTTATCTCCGCTCGGTGCTGAGGTCTTGTCAGAAAATGAGGGCAGGGCTGCCGTTTTGGCCTCAGGTCAACTAGCAGCTCGCACGAGTTTATTTTCAGTCTGGAGTTGAACCGGGGCTCCCAGCTAGTGACAAACTCGTCAGTTTCTGAGGGCAACGTTTTGTTTTCTGAAGCTGTGCCACCACCTGCTGCGTCGTCGCCGCATTCATTCGCCGTGAGCCCCGAGAGGGGGAGAACCCTGGAGAGCGGGACCTTCTCAACAGGCAGTGAGACACTCGCCTTCGCTTTCATGGTGAAACCAGATCAGACTGGATGTAAAAACAATCCCAACAGGAATAACTTTCAGTCACAGCAGATGATTGGTTGGTTGGTCCTCTCACATAACCTCGCAAATTCTTCACCTGTAAAACTGTTTTTTACGACTTCTCTTCTACCTTTTGATTTGTCCTGATCACATTCGGTTGGCGAATGTGTGTTTTAACGGAAAGCTCGGTTGTTGAGCCGGCTAAATTACCTTTTTTTTTTTTTATAAGAACACCCTGCAGGCTCCACCAAACTTGTTCATTAATATTTATCTAAATTGGAAAGACGGCAGTATTGAACGTTCGGGTCTGAGAGCAGAAACATTGTCCCCGTTTAATCCTGGCGCTGACAGACACCTATGTTGCGGGTTTCAGGTTTGAAGTGAGCAGCCGCCGTCGTCTCGGGATACTCTCCTTCTCACTCTGCCGTCGCGGAGTTTAGTTTAAGTCCCTTAAGCCTTCAGTTCCATCACTTTTGGTCTGCAGAGCCGAGCAGGAGAGGTGTGTCCGATGAATTATTTACAGAGCGCCGAGTTAAGATAACAAAATGCTTCAGAGTTTCAGACAGGCTGGTGCCATGCGGGTTATGCAGAGTGTGTAGTGACCTGAGCATTAGAGAAGTGAGGTGTCTGTGTGTGTGTGTGTGTGTGTGTGTGTGTGGGGGGGGGGGTCCGCCCTATCGTAAATGACATCTTTCAGACGCTGTCATCTGAAATGACAGAGAAATGGAAGAAGAAAGTTTCTCGAGTCACATCTTGTAATGTAGAAATTTCACTTTATCCGAACAGACTCTAAAACCAGGCGCTTTGATGCTTCTGCCTTCTTTTTAATACCAAAGATCGAAGCAGATTTCTGACTGTGATTTACAACCAGCCTGTTGGATAGTTCTCCATAAGCACCACAGTGTGTTAAAAAGCCTTTATTTTTTCTGTTGTCTTCCTTTATTTTTGGTCGAAGGAGTAGTACTTTGGTAAAGGAGTACTACTATCCTGAACATGTCAAAGTCTTCAATGTTATCTCTCAGTACTTCACCGAGACTTGCATTCACACCTGTTCAGCAAAACACAGAGGTCATTATGTCCACCAGACTCGGCCGTTTTTATGTTGTATCTTTTTGTTTTATGTCATGCAAAACTTCACACATTCATCGTAACTAACACATCTCGAGAGAAGCTTTGCAAACCTGTCTTTCGAGCAGTCCTTTCGAGGCAGAGCGGACGAAATTAAAAGGGGAGACTTGACTTCCGAGGTTTAAAAAGCTTTTTTTCAGGTTCAGAATCCCCTATTTTGTCTCAAGTCAATAGACCAAACAAGACCCTCTAATCTGTGGAAACCAAAACGGATTGTATTCAGGGCTTGTAGACCAGGAGCTGCAACCAGTTTGCCGCTAGAAAATCAATCAAGGCAGATTTACCGTCTCTCCCATTTCGAATACGTGGACTTTGTTAAAGCACACAAATGAACAGAAACACACAAGCACGTACGCACACACACTGGACAAACACGTACACACAGACACACACGTACACACACAGACACACACGTACACATCTCTCCGAGGTCTGCTTAAGTGGACATTTAATCATCAAGGACCTTTTCCTGCTGGCTGCTTCGTTGAGTGGGTCTGAGATGCACACACACATACATACGCACGCACACATGCACACACGCGCACATTGTTTCTTGGTGTGAGAAACGCACACAGACACACACTCAGACTGTCGCGTGGCAGCATATTGATTCCCACTGTTGTTCCTGTGCTGTTGGTTAAACAAGACAGTAATAATGGAGCAACATTGTTTAGTCTGCTTATTGAACTGTGACTGGGCGACATTGATTGTTGTCTCCTGCTTTTGGAAGGCACTTGTGCGCGTTCGTCTGTGGATATCAATAGGACTGTGGTGAGTGTAGTTGTGGGTATTATTGTATATTTTTGTCAGATAAAGAAACGGGAATTTTTCGTCTTGGTTTTTTCCACCTCCAAAGTTCGTTTTTATGTCACTTTGCATTCCCAGTTTAGAGCCGGATAGCTACGCAAACGTTGGTTGGTCAGACGAGGAAATGTTTCGGAGAGGACGACACGATGCCTTGAGTGCAGAAGTCGGTCAGAGAAATCAAGGATGAGAAGAATCGGGGTGAGACGATGGCTGAGAGAAGAGAAAAGGTGATAAAGAAGAAAAAATCCCTCCGAAACCGAGAGAGAAAAGGTAGCGCTGTTACTTTCCAACATCTATTTCAACTCCAGCGGCAGTATTACAGTCGCATTTCATTTCGGCACTACAGACAGAGATCCATAAAAGTCTCCGCAGCATCCTTCATATTTCTGGTGTTGTGTTCGTATCCTGGAGCTCCAGTTGAAGTCAGAGAAGACCTCGAACTTTGCTGCACTTTTGGCACCCGTGTTTACATTTCACAGCTAATTAGTTTGGAGCTGCTCCTCAAAGATCAAACCCACTCACGCTGGACAATTATCGAATAAACGTCTCTTTCGTTATTTTTTTTTCCCACCCGTCAACCCAGAGGCAATTTTTTTTTTTTTTACTATTTTTTCAATAGATGGAATAAAGTCGGGTCATAAAATTCGAGGGTTTTCATATGCAAAATACATCTTTCCACTGCTGCATGTTAATATTGTCACAAGGTGCTGAAGTGAGGGTTGATTAAGTCCTCATAAATGCACCTGAGAGACGCGTACACTCAAGTCGTGCTCGTGTTCCTAACTTCTGAAGTGCGTCCTCCGGGCTTCAAAAGAATTCATCACGCCGTGCGCATTGCCGTTCATCACAAGCTGTTTTGATATTACACAAGGTTGTGCTGTCTCAAAATTTCCATGCCTGAAGCCCCAACGAGCCTCCCTGAATAATTCATGGGAGTTCAATATTGAAATTGGTCATTTGTTTCCATGCCAAAGCATCCACGAAAGCAGAATTACAGAACGCTTTGGCACTCGATAATGAATCATCAGGATGTTTTGAATTGACACAAAGAGCATCCAGTATTAGGTACGTTTTATTGCTCTATTGCAAACGGAGACTTCGGAGCACCAAGGACATTCTAAAGCACTCTCCAGCTGGGTGGTTGGACTGGCCTTCACGAGACTCTCGCTGGGAGCCGCTTGCTTTGCATTTTCTGTGCTGTCATTAAAGCTCTTCCTGGCTTCCTGAAGACACACAAATGCATGGTCACACGCATGAAAACAGACACACACACACACTCGGTTAAGATGCAGCCAGTAATGTATGCTGCATCTTCAAACACACTTTGATTTGAGCGGTCTTGAGCAGACGTTCTCAATTCAGTCGGTGTCCTTTTTAAATGGAAATATGTGGTTCAAGTTGGGGTTTTTTTTCTTCCCAAACTGGAAACTGAAGCAAATGAACAGCGTGATGTTCTTTCAAGAACACAAAATGATGTAATAGCTACATATTCTGGGAGTTCTCTGACAGCTTTCTTTCTGTTTTTGAATTCCAAAAAGTCAGAAACGACTCGCGGCAGCCCAAAGCGACTTTGTGGCGGCTTCATCCTCAGCTGTTTGGGATGCTGCGCCACTCTTTCTTTTTTTCCCACTTGCTCACTCTTATTCTTTCTTTCTTTCCACCACTTCAGCAGCATCTTCTCTTTTTTTTTTCTCCCCACAGCGGTAAAGGCCAGAGGGACAGTCCCGAGGGGGGGAGCGGAGTGTGTTAGTTTGTGCGTGTTTGTGGGAGAGAAAGAGTTCAGGAGATTGTGAATATGCGGGGGCGCCTGAGAGGGGAAGATAGGGGGGACGCCGAGATTGCAGGAGAAGGGGGGGGATTGTGTGTCGCCTGGTGTTCACATGTTTGTGTGTGTGTGTGTGTGTGTGTGTATTGCCGTTCTTCTGGCTCTCTAATTGGGACATGGGTTCGCTCTGTGCTTTGCACCAACCATTTTGATGCAAGTCCCACATGAGCATCGCTGTAAATCTTGATAATAGTATTAAGCTTGTCGAGCCGTTCCGGGACTCCGGTCTGCAGTGCGTGCGTGTGTGCACGCGCGCGGACACACACATCAGCTGGTGCACACACGATGTGCACACATTCGAGCGGATGGTTGGTGCGGGCACGGCTTATTAATGCTGGAAAGCCACACTTACACATACGCTGTCGCCAAAAACTCTACCCCATTACTGGAGCACAGGCAGACCTCTGTGGCACTTAGGACAGCTTACGAGGGGTGTATGTGTGTGAGTGTGTGTGTGTGTGGTGTGCATCGTTACTGGCTGCGGGTGCGCAGTGGCACTCATGTAAAATGTGGCAAAAAAAGTAAAATGTGCTGCACATTAGGTTCAGTGAAAAGACAAAGACTTTATGCAAAACCCAACTGAAATTGCTTCCCATCAGCATATTGCCGACATGTTTGGGGTGAGAAAAAGTACTTCAGCAGCCCCTGATTAAAATGCAAAGAAAGAAAAAGAGACAGATATTAAATGACTCAGTGCTCGACGGCACAGCGGCGGTCAGAGCCGTTCCTGTCACAGCGATAGGTATCGTCCTGTCAGCATATGTAGTGGGCGACGCGGGGAAATTACAGCGAGGCTTGATTGGTTTGAGTGGCTCGGGCTGCACAGCGAACGCGCTGAAATAGTTCCACTGCCTCAGCTGGTTTCAGACGTATCGAGGCTAACAGGACACATCATTTCATTTGAAGCCCCAGCCTTCCAACTCTGCTGGGTGGTTTTGTACTTTTGGCGGAGACAGTCGGTCTGTAATAACATAATGGTGGGGACTGCTGTCAGCGACCGGTAGGGAAGAGCGCG
This sequence comes from Malacoctenus gilli, assembly GCA_032164315.1. Classification (NCBI taxonomy): domain Eukaryota; kingdom Metazoa; phylum Chordata; class Actinopteri; order Blenniiformes; family Labrisomidae; genus Malacoctenus; species Malacoctenus gilli. The sequence continues at coordinate 11,381,253 of JASSRZ010000011.1, forward strand.
AGGGAGACAGAGAATCGTGTCCAGAGGTGCTTCAAAAATGCCAGAAAAGAAAAGTTGTGTCCAACTTGGGAGAAATTATACTTGCTGATTCTGGCGCTTGCTTTGGGAGCAATTGTTTGTCATTCATGACTGCTTATTAATGCTGCGGGCGGTGCTCAAAGTCGAGCACCACCCGTCTTTTCTTGACCCGGCGTCACCAACTTTTGGTTGTTTTCCCATTGCTGTTGAGTACCACATTAATGTGGGCGCGGTCGTCATGGCGAGGCAACCTGAAACTCCTGTGACATCATCGCATTGACACACACAAAACAATGGAGGACATTGAGGCTACCTGCTCTTTTTTTCCATCCAAGGGGGTGTTGGTTTACGTGTAGCAACACTCTCCGGCCAATCAGAGGCCTCCTGGCTGCGAGCGTCTTGTTCCTGCTCAACCAGCTTGAACCTTCAGCCGAATAGGAACCATTCGCCAACGGAGAACCATAAGCGCTAAATACATGCGCGTGGAAAAGCCTTATAAACGGCTTGTCAAGCCATTCGCAGCTTTATCTGGACTTATTTGAATTGAGCTTAGTGCACGTCTTGAATAATGCACATATCCCAACTGGTATTAAATTTAAGGCAGAACAACCCCTCCGCCTCAAGCTTGCTGATTTGTGCTCTTTGTTTTCCTCGATTCGAAGGGGAGTCGTTCACGACAGGTGATTGCAGGGATAATGTCTGCCGCCGCCGCCGCATAATTGCCTCTAATATTTGTGAGGTATGCTCCATAAGTCGGCATAAAGCGCATAAACAAACGTGTTTTTTTGGCGTGCATTTCGAAAAAGCAGACAGACAATATCGCTCAGCAGTCAGTCCTCGCCCGTCTCCCCGCAAATGCAAATGTTAGCAGCCAAGTGCTGTAAAAGCTAATGAGAGTAATGGGGTCTACTGTACTCGGTGATCGGCGCGACATAAAGGGAATATGTGGGGGTCAGGCGTACTGTAATATATGGGAAGAGAGACCCGCAGCTGTTCGCGCTGGCTCGGGCTCAGTTTATGTCTCCATCTCTCCGAGCAGATGGAAAATATTATGATGCAGATGATGAGGGAGAGGCGAAAAAAAACAAGACAAGGACTACGAGCGAATGAAAAAGAGAAACATAGACCTAAAAAACAGTGACAGGGTTTAGATTAGATTTTTTTTTCTCTCTCCGAGGCTTCTCCAGCAGTCGATACTTCGCCAAACTGTCACGAAGAATCACAGTCGGACTCACCGGGTGCTCGGAGATGCGACTACCCATTGACCAAGAGGGAGCAGCTCTGTTGTGGTGCAGCACATTTCCACGGGATTCGAACTGCGCAGGTTTCATGATCGCCGCGTCTCATCGGGACGAAAATTCCCGATTGGAAAAACGTGCGATTTTGCTGCCATACATAAACTGTGTTTATATGGACCATAGGTAATCAGACTGAATGCCAAGCCAATTAAAATCACATCATGTAAGCACTTCTGTCCGATTGAATCTGACCTTTCCAGTTTGATCAGACGAGGGGGGGGCGGGCGGTTCGTCCACGTCGCCGCCACTCTGGCATCGGGTCTCCTCCCTCTTGAAAGGAGGCTGCGTGAGCGCAGCGAACGAGGGGTTTTTTGGAGATCATGGGAAAGCCGCCCAGTTCACGTGTATTCATATGTAAAGACGGACACACAAAAGCTTCACGGTCTCCCTGCAATGCTGTGTAATTCCTCTCCTTAACAAATTGTCTGAGAGTTTAGAGTTTGTTAGGGGAAACAAGGGGGAATTTAATCGGCATGACACCAGCAGGGGAATCTAATAAGGGAGACACCAGTGGGGCTTGTTTAATGATTTTCTCCTTTCGCCTTTTTCAATTATGGTACCTTGCTGTGATCTCTGCTGAGTCTGTCTGTCATGCGCTTTTTTTTTTCTTTTCCCCCTCTCTCACTCTCTTTCTCTGTCTGAGCCCATTTCTCTTTCTTTATACCTGTCTGCCTCTCTCTGTTGGCCTGTTTGCCTTCTGGTCGTTCACGAGTCTCGCTTTCCTCCACTGCAGTGAAAATGCAGCGAGAAACGAGAATTTGTGTGCGGCCGCGCTCCCACTGTATACAGGGGGAATATTCAATTACTTTAATACATTTTCTGGGTTTTTAAATTCCCACAGTGAGTTTAGGGAGGGGGGTTAGGGTCAGCACAATGAATTAATGTCTCTTAGTTCTGTCACGCTTCGGCTCGATATCAGACTGAAATATAAAACTGAGGGAGGAAAACAATTAGGAGCAAGTCCAGTTTAAGTCCTGCCCACTTTATTTTGAAGGTTTTTCCTACGGCTCCAAGACAGCGCCACTCTTTAATACCACAGAGTCAAATCAACCGTCCGATATTGGTTCGGTTTCAGCGCCAGGCTTATAAAGCGACTTGTGTATTGACCATTAAGTGCCTAATCGAAATTAACTACCGGCTTGGAAGAGTAATTACAAATATCAGTTCACTCGTTCAGTCATGATGGGCTGCCAGCTCTGTTATTAGCGCCACGACGGTCTCCGGCCTAATGTTACCTTTCATAAAAGCGATCGCAGTCTGAACTTTGCTCGAGTTTCCTCTGGTTTATCAGGAGGAAATAAAAAGGGGGACGAGACATGAAGATGTGCAGGTGCAGCTACCGGTGCTGCGGCTTCTGTCTTTTTAAGTTCACTGTTATCTTTGTTATTCAGAGGAAGCTCTGTCAGATGGCTGCATTATGCATTTATCATGCTGTTGATCTGATAGCGCTTCAATGAATTGTGTCTGAAAATTGGCCTTATAATAGCAGATTGTTACACAGTTAGAGCCAGCAGCGATTTCACACAATCTAAGTAGCGACAGCATTGATTCACTTGGGGAGGGAGAAGGTTTGCTCCTTTAAACGACATGAAAACATGCTCCTACAGCTGCAACACATGATAGCCGTGCTGCAAACCTACACGAGGGTGTCTACACGTTGGTCGTCAGGGACCTAATATGTGAGATTTCCTTGAGGTTTTGCTCCGTGCCTCAGAGTTTCTGTTGGTTGCGGGTGTTCAGACTCTGATTTGTTCGGGATTGAATTTCGGGCCAGTGCAACCTGGCCTGTGTCGAGAGGTGGTGGTGGGTGCACGGGTGTCATTTCGCTCCAAACACTCACACATGCATCTTATTTAACGGTCTGAACCAGGGCTGTCAACCATGTAGCCAGTGGGACACATTCAGCCCACCCAGAGGGTCCAATCTGCCCCAAGTTTTCTGTTTAAAAAATTTGTCCAAAAAGAGAAAAAACCTTCCCAAACTGTCCACTGGTGGTCCCACCGTTCTGGTCAGATCCCGCAGTGAATCTGCAAATTGGTTTGGTTTTGTTTCCAGGCCATTTTTTAACAGAATTACAGACTTTTTATATCCAGATTGAGAAAAGTTTGCACATAAAACAATTCTTGACAATAACTCTGTACGTTGGTGCTGTGAGACAACCGGACAGTGTTGAAGCTGTCATTGTTAATAGGTCACGCGACCCTTTTTAGTGTTGTGACTCATATGAGACCGAATGACCCTGTACATTTTCCTCCGACTTAAAATAAGTCTCTCACACGCTCTCAACTCTGTTTCTACCCACGCTCAGACCGTCTGGATTTCTTTTCCTATTTCTGTTGCTGCAGAATTGTCCCAAGATGTGTGATGAGCGTTTGCTTCTTGAACTTGATTCTTAAGGATAACTTTAACTTTAAATGTGTGGCAGCTATTCGATATTGCCGTGTGTTTCTGTCTGAAAAATCTAACCAATTATTCACACTTTTCTGCGACTAGAACATACTGAGTGAGTGCTCTGAGCCATCCTAACATCTGCAATTTAAGGGACAATGCTCGTTTTCTCTACCTTTTCTCCAAGATAAGTACACGTATCAAATCCTGACAGCGCAGGCAGCGCAGGCCTGTAAGGGTTAAACTTATCTACAGATACCGCACTCTGGAATAAGTTTAAAATAATCTACTTAAAGTTACCTGGATAATGAAGCTACTGACAGGAATTATGAAGGAAAAGGGGATTATTTTCACTCGAGCTTTAATGCTAAGCTTCTCTGACCTTCCGACAGTCAGTAGGTCACATTACTTCTGACCCATTAGCTAACTGGTACTCTCGGCTCCGATCTACCCTAGCAACATGCCCCCCCCCCCCCCACATCCCCTCTCCTCCCCCCCTTCCGACCCTTATACAATCTCTCTCTGTCACTTTCTTTACCCCGGCCTCTCCGTGTGGACCTCATGTCCGGGAAACCGTGTCATACCTCCGCGTCTGTGCTGTCGGAGGGGGTTTGCGTCTTCGTCCCGTTACCCCGGGTGACAGGGCGTTCCGTTACTCCAGGTGACAGGGCGTTCCGTTACCTCGGGCTCGGGGGGGAGGGGCATTCCGTTTCCCCCCGGTGACAGGACATTCCGTTGCCCTCGGTGACAGGGCTGGGAATCATCGGGCTGCGAGCAGGCGCATGGAGCCGCTGTGCGGCGAAGAGACATGGGCACGCCAGGGGTGACTCTGTGTGTGTGTGTTTGTGTGCGATAATGTGTGATTTTTTTTTTTTCCTTGCGAGTCTGTTTGTTTTAAACTGCCAGAGGTCCCGGCTAGTATATAACGATTCTATAGGGAGAGGAAAAGCTTCCAAAGTTGAGAAAGTAGAGGTTAGGATCGGAGAGCAGGGAATGAAGACGAGTCAGTCAAGCATGCGCGCTTGGTAATATATGTGTGCGTGTGCATTTGTGTGCGTGTGTTCCTGGAGAAATGGGGAGTAAAGGGCGACGGGGAAGCGGGGCTCCAGGAAACAAAGAGTAAGGAGTGCAGCGGAGGGTGAAGAGGGATGCACTTCAGCGAGGAGTCCGGCGCAGCATGACTGTGTCCTGCCCTAAATCTCAAACCGGTTCCCTAATTTATTCACTTCACCTGCTGCTTTTGTCTCACGACAAAAAATGTCAAGCCCGAGCCCGGACACCTCCGCTCCAGTGAAGCAGGGCAAGCTCGTGCTCGGTGGCGCAACAACGGGGGGGACGAGACGGAAACGCGTTTCATAATGCGATGGGGTTTTTTGGGGGGGTTTTACAGTAATGGGACGAGAGACGGCGGAGTGAGTGAGCTTTAGCATTTTGTGGCCAGTTGTTTGCTGCAGCCGCGCTCACAGTGGGGGGGCGGTTGTGCGTCAGAAATCGGATCCCTAACACCCGGCGCACATTCGGGGGGGCACACATGCCATTCCTATCATCCTACCGTCCCACCTCCGCCAAGCAGTCTCTCACTTCTGTTGTGTTGCATTTTTTTTGCAGACAGCTCTTCCTTGTTTTGCATGCAAACATCGCTTTCATGCAATTATCTGACGTGTAGGAGTTCAACGTAAATCAGTGGCCACACCCGGCTGTGACGTTACCTCCCGTGTCCGTCGGTCGTTTCTCTTCGTGGTTCTGGCCTCTCATTGTTCCTCCAATTCCGTTGACCAATCAGCCATAACATTATAACCTGTGATGGATGCGGCTACCGATGAGTGTCTTCAATGGAGGGGTCCCATCAGCGGGAGGGACTTATCAGGCTGGAAGTGAATGAGAGGAAGGAGTTTAGGGGATGATTCAGTCAGAGCATCTCTTGAGCCCTTCCCAGTTTGCAGACATCAGTGGCTGTCAAAGGTGATCTCGAGAGGCTCATAGGGACCCATTGGGAATGATTGACAGTTTTTGTTCCTTTTTTTTTTTCCATGGGCAGCAAAACAGGGCCAATATTATTCTCCCCAGCTTGTCATAATGTTTTCTGGCTGTTTGCTGTATCTCTGTATTTTTAAATGACTTATTTTGTCTTCAGTGGATCCATTCATTTAAACCTAACTCGATATTTTTAAAACTGCTGCATAGGTTTTTTTTCTCCTTTTGCCTGATTTGATGCATACTGTACGCACCCAAGTGCAGCATGCATCATTACTCATGATACTGTACGCCGAGCCTGGGCTGAATTAATGTAGGTCATGGAGAACTGTGATTACAAAGTCGGTTTGACCGTCTTCGCTCTCGACGTGGAGCCGGAGTAAAAGAAAAAAAAAAAAAGCAAAGGTGGAAGAAATGCGTTGTGGAGCTTTCATCTCCTCACTTTGCAGGCTGCCGTGAAGTACTTGTTACTGTTTACTTTCTGTGGAAATGAATATATTCATTTATTCCAGTCAAATAAAAGCAACACCAACGCGTCCAGCGGAGAAGACAGACACGGCGGCACATCTGCGAGACAGACAAAAAAAAAAGGCAGTAAGAGGCTGCTCATTCCTTCCCACATTTTCACTTGAAGAGGAAGGCATCATAAAACTTGAAACCATTAGCAGCCATTAGGTTGGTGTCAGTCAGCAGCAGCAGCATAACAACCGAGCAGTTAGCAGGCAAATGGGCCACAGTGCTGGAGCCGTTCGGTTGAGCGTTGGGGGGGGGATTTCAGCCGGCCGGGGGCCGCCTCAATATATTGCGTTTTTCTACACAGTCAGGAGTTTTGCGGGGCCACACACTGTTCCTCTGTTCCGTCGCTGTGTGTGTAGCTCCTCTGTAACGCTGTATCAGAGCTTGACTGACTACAGTCGCGGGAGTATCCCTGCTTGGGATCGCAGGGCAACCACAGAAAGAGGTGCAATCTGAAAGCTGCACACATTCACGCTGATAGACAGTTTGGCCTCACTTTCATACTGACATCATACACATGTCTGTACAGTGTTGGAGGACCGAGTTACCCCCCCCCCCCCAGCAACACACACATGCTCACACATACAGGCTCGCCTTACCGACAAGCGTCTGACTGGTTAGAATTACTGGTTTTGGAAATACGTTGCCTGTACGTTCATACGCTGCGAGTATTTAGTTCAAATACAGTCTCAGCTCGTCATTTATTTTCCAGGCGGAACAAAAGCTCCCATTCACTGTAGCGGATGCTTTGGGAAGCTGACACCTCATCTGTGGGGGGCGGGGGGGGTAATTTTGGCAGTATTAATCAATCTGACGTCTCGCTCCTTGCTCCTTTCCGTGGCTCAAGTTCACCCCAAACTCCACCCGGAAAAAAAAAACCCCAAAACAAAACAATTTGGTTAAACAGTCCATGTGCCGAGTCAGCCCTCCCTGCCTTCATCTTTGTCACTCGCCTTTCTCCCATCATGGCTTCCCTGCCCCCTCTGCTTCCCTCCATGTAAAGGAAACAGTTTAGGGAACAGTTAGTCAATCGGACCACTCCGTCCCGCAGAGGGAGTGCAGAATAACGAGCACTGCCGGTGGATAATGGCCATGATTTAGCTCCCCAGTCAAAAGGTTACACCGCTCTTGCTCCAGAATGAATGGACGTAATAAGATATCCCTTGGATAAGTAAGTCTCACATGAACTGCAGTGCTGTCGAAGCCCTAAAGCCTCCTTGTACCGGTTATTTTCCGTTTTAAAGGGGAAGTTTTGCTCTGTCCGGTAAGGAATACGCTTTCATTGAAAGAAATACAGTTATTGAGAGACGGCACAAGGTGCGAGGTGGAGCGGCGGCTACAGGAATGAAATGGGGAGGGAAAAAAAAAATCACAAGTGCTATTCTCATTATCTTTGGCGAACATAAGAGATAGGGAACCATGAGCCTGATGTAATGTCCGCCCCGGGAAGCATAGAGGAGGTCAGGGGAAGAAAAATGGATTGATTTCTATCTCGCAGCTGCTGGTGAAATTTCTGCACATAATGACACTGAGCCAGTTAGTCACTAAATCAAACAGTTGCATGTTGGGTTAGAAAGAATTAACTCACATGAAACGTGCACACACACACACACTATACCCATGCATACTAATGTGCGCACACACACTCCGTAAAGTACTGAGGAGCAGCAGTAATCAAGGATTCCTCCGATACAAACCTCACGCTCGCTGCTGCATTTTACAAGTACTGGCGAATGTTTGGAGAGCCCATGCTGGTTTGATTACTTGTGCGTGTTCCTGTCTGTGCATTTCCATGTCTATAAGATTTCATGTCATGTGTGTCTCCGCGCGCCGTGCGTCCGTGCGGCTGTTGACATGCGGTAGTGATTACAAGTGTATTTACAGCGCTGGAGTTGGCAATTCGAAACACATGTTTTCTTTGTTCGTCTGTTGGCTACTGTTGAAGCTGAGAGGGTGGCACACGCGCACACACACACACACACACACACACACACACACACACACACACACACACACACACACACACACACAC
>JASSRZ010000011.1:11391199-11405961 GCA_032164315.1 Malacoctenus gilli
TGTGTGTGTGTGTGTGTGTGTGTGTGTGTGTGTGTGTGTGTGTGTGTGTGCGTGCGTGCGTGCGTGCGTGCGTGCATTTATGAATGTGGCTGAAATGCGATATTTAATAGCAAAAAACCAAGGTGACTGTCCAGACAGTAGGCCCGTGTTCACAGCCTGCAGCCTGAATTTGGCTTTCAGCAAGCTCAGATATGCATCCACACACACACACACACTCGCACACACACACTCCTCATCAACTCCTGCTCCAGCCCTGACATCCAGCTGGCACCGCTTGCTTGATTGACATGTGAGACAGCCAATTATAAAAGGCAGAGAAATGAACTAAACATGTAACAGCAGGACGCTTGTGTCAGTTTATGAATAAAACATGAGGGGAACTGGCTCAGGGTTTGATTTGGATTCTGTTTCACATTTGTTTGTTTGCCGCATGCTTCTTGGCTGACTGACAACATCGGGGTGAAGTGTCAGGTAACGTGTGCGTCTGTGCGTCCGCCGGCACCCAAAAAACCCGAGACGCTGACACATGGCAAAGAACTGCCAGAAAGTTGCTGTTTTATTCCTCTTCAAGCCTCCTTTTAAAAACTGCTTTAAGTCTTTGGGAAATTTTGGAAGCCTTTTTTATTTTTTCTCTTCTACTTTGCAGAACGTGTTGACAATTAAATTGCAGCCAAACTGCAACTGAACTATGTATTCTGGGAGTTTTTCCGATGTATTATTTCGAGTAAAAATGCACCGATGTGTCGTGTTTGAGTGATATTTGTGCTGCAACATTGAGAGTGAAAGGCAATTTTTTTTTTCTTCACTCGACTGCAAGAGTTGTCCATTGTTTCTGAATATATGATCGAACTGTACGAGCGCTGTTGACAGAGAGCCGAAGCAAGGGGAAAGAATGTGATGCAGGAATGCGAGGCGGCCTGGGAGCGCTGAGCCGCAAACCGCTGGGTGACCGAATTGATGGCAAACCCTCCCCTCTGTCTCCCTCGCTCTCGCTCTCTCTATCCCCCCCCCCCCCCTTCCTCTCTGCCCCAGCCGTCTCAGCTTCCCAGGCTACTGAAAGATGGAACCCAGGACACACACCAGTGCTTACATGGCAGCACTTTTGCCGGGACGCTTGCCCGTTTCGAAAGTGTAACTCCGCCCGGCAGGCAGACGCAGAGTGGAGTGCCCCCTCATGGAATGGGCTTTAAACAATTTTATGTAAAGTCGCAGCCCTTGGGGTGCTTTCGGAAAGGACAAACACTGCTGTCTGAGACCCACATAATTTGTGGTCAACCTTTACAAGGGACAAAGACTGGGACACGGGCAGGCTGCGAGGCAAATTCTCACATATGTGCCAGGACACAAGCTGGCCTAAATTGGGGCACAAGAAGCCTTGAGGGGACAGAGACTGTGTTATTTTTTTTTATGTGACGAGACACTGGTACAACAAGGGACGCTGCATTTAGAGGAAACGGACTCTTCTGAGATGTTGGGTGTCACATTTGCAGGTTCCATGAAGAATCTTACACAAGTGCAACTCGGTGGCGCTTTCTGTGGAGGTCCCTGTGTGTTTTTTTTTTTTTTGTACAGCACACCACGGGCAACTTGTTTTCATTAATTTGTTTCTCTCTCTTATCACATACAGCGAATCTTGGAGCAGGCATTGATGGAGAACAATGAGATATAGGCATTAACTGTGCCGAGGCTTCTTGTGTTGGGCTTTACAGATCCAGGCGGCTGACAAGAGAGTCAGTTCAAAAGGATTTATCTGTGCCCGGAGCTGCTGTCTCGGCGCTGTCTGTGAAGCGTTTTATTGTCGTCTTTGAGCCGTTCGCACAGTTGTGTAACAGCGGTGCGGACTTCCTATCTCTTTGTCGCGGTCATAATGACTCGCTTTCATTTATCACTGAGAAAGTAGTGGTTGGTTTTTACATTATGTGAGGGAGTGGCAGCGGCGGCTCTGGCTCCATGCTGTTGACAATGATACATTGTCAGATGTGCAGTCCTGCGGTAATGCAGTGGTCAGCACTCCTGCCTCACAGCAAAAGAAAGGCGCCATGATCTGAGGCCTCTTTGTGTGGAGTTTGCATGTTCCTCCTGTGTCTGAGTTGGGTTTTTTTGGCATTCTGGTTCCACTGATGATTCGATTTCTCCTGGCGAGAGATCGCGCATCTATGTGAACCCCGTCCAGGGTGTAGCCTGCCTTTGGGTGGGGGGGCTAGTCTGCTCCAGCATACCGCAGCCCCTCGTTTGGATAAACCTGGATGGAAAAGATGGATGGATGGATGGATAGATTCTCATTAGGCTGTTTGTGGGCCTGTAAGACTTAACTCGGAGAAAAACACCTCCCACTCGCACCTCATCTTCCCTCCCCGTCTACCTGTCCGTATATCTTTATTATTCCTGTCATCCTCCCGTCTGTCTCCCCGCCTTCTCCCCCATTTGCCATCTTCCTTCTCCTCCTGCCTCTCTGTCCGTCTTTAAGTCTTTTCATTTCATTCTTTATTTTTCTTCCAGGGGATTGTGTCTTTTTGACTTTGCGGCGGTCTAAACTGTGACTTTCTAATGCACCTGGAGAGATAAACCCAATGAGTGGGTGGCTTATCTGTATTTTATTAGTTTCTGTCGTTGCTATTTCTCTCCTGGATTCTTCCTTTTTTTTTTTTTGGTGCATCACTCATGACAGTCACAATGCCGCAAATATGATTGCCTGTCCTCGTCTCACTTTTTCTTCAGCCTCCCCCTATTTTCTCTGGTATCATTTACTTTGCCCTGATTGCATTACTCTCCCTCTCACACTTTGGGATTGCATTTGCGGGCACACTGCACACACGCTGCATATTATCAATCAGTCCAACTTCAGCCCTCTCCGTGCAGTTTGGTCCACTTCCGAACTGCCGGACAGAGAGGTTGATGCTGCACCGACAGGACGAAATGATTTTTGACAAAGCAGAATTCAAACTGACCAAGCGGAAAGTGAAACAAAGACAAAAAGTAGATAAAACTATTTATGCTGAGAGTCAGAGGGAGAAAAAAAAACAACCAATCAAATCATATCAAATGAAATTTCATTGAATGCATGAAACTTTCATGTATTCAATTTGTAAAGAAATACAATCAGCTGTCTGTTGACTGATGCATTAACGGACATGTAATACTTGCACTAATGCTTGTTTTCAAGATATTTACAAACACACACGCACGCACGCGCGACTGTCACGACTTGGCAGCTCTATGTTTAGATATATTCTCCTCTGCAGCACGTTGTGAGTTCTGTCACTCCGGCGAAGTCGGAGCATGAAGTCTGCTGTTCTGTGAGTGTGTCACGTTCGTGTGCCTCTGCGTATGTGCAGGTCAACACTTTCTGAATCTCAGCGCGTGCACACGTCTCCACTGCCAGCCGACGGAGTGTCAGAGCCATTGACAGCTTTGTGGGTGTGCTGTCCTGTCACACTCTCACACTGGCTTGTTTTCTCTGAAAGGTGTGTTTGGTGTGCCTGGTACTTGGGCGGGTTGGGAGTTAAATAAGGAGGCGTTGTTGGGGTGGGGGGGGGAGCTTTACTACCTCGCTACAAATGTCGGATTTTATTCATGCCTCAGTGTATGAGAGCCCTAAGCGCTCATTTTATGCTCTGACGTTGTAAACGTCTCTCCAGTGGCTGCTTACAAAATGGAAACGGCAAAGTGGGAGAAACAAGAGGCAAGAGAAGGGAGAGAGAGAGAGTGGAAAAGAAGGGAGGGAGAAACGTCAGAGTAGAGAAAGAAGGGAGAAAGAAGTCGGAGAAAAGGGGTAAGGAAGAGGAGAGGCCGAACGGCAATTGGAAGTAGAGAAAGGAGAAAAAAAGTAGAGTTGGGGGGAAAAAAGAAAAATCAGCAAACGGCAGAAAGAGAAAAGTTTGCGTTGAGTTTCCTATTCCTGCATCAATGAGACTTTTATGCCCAATAGAAAATGTATGATCAGAGAGGCTCACACATGAGCTCCTCCAGCAGGATATTTGCACTGTACGAGTGTTTGGCTGGAATGAGTCTCCGCTGTGTGAGGGTGAGCCACGCTGGAGGTTTCTGTTGCTCTCTGGGCTCCACGACTCACCGAGAACAGTCTCCCTTTGTGTTTTGGGGAAAATCACATTTTCTCCCACATAAATTAAACGAGGCGCAGACAGAGGGGGCAAATGGATGTCTTCCTTTTCTGATTCCCCCCCTGCTGCTCACCTTTCAGCATGTTCTCGCTCTCTTTCTCTCCACACCCACATTTTAACAACATGCGTGAATGTGTGGCTGGATGTTTTTTCTTTCTTTCTTTCTTTCCCTGCCCCACGTTCAGAAAAACGTCTCGGATGTTTGGCCTCTTCCTGGTTCCCACAGGCTGGCCACTCCAGGGACAGATAACGATCCGTCCACCAATCAGCACAAACAATTCCCAGCCAATCGCAGAGTGTGTCAGGTCACAAAATATTGTTGACTTAAAAACTTTTCCTTTTTTTTTTTTGCTTTTTACTCGTTGGCTTTGTGGGTGTCTCAGGGATCAACAGAGGTTTGGAAAGCGTCTGACATTTTCTCACAAATATTGGTTACTTCCTCTCTCTCTCTCTCTCTTTGCCACATATCCACACAGGCACTTAAAAATCGAGGACAAGCACACACATGGGGATTTGGAAAGTGGTTTTGGACATTTGCTCTCCTTCAGAGCACTTAAACGGGATTTCAGCTGAAGAAACTGGAGGAGGAAAAAGAAATGGAGAAGGATGAAGAAATGAGGAAGGGAGGAAGAGAAAAGGGAGTGAGTCGAAATGGGATGAAAGAAAAGGAATTTCTCAATCTGTCAACTGGACTCAGTCCACAGTGTGTTGTTTCTCAGAAATGGCGCAATTTTCTAGGTTTCTATTAATTTGTCAGTGAAATAAAGTATTTTCCTCAACTCAGTGTTAGATTAGCTTGGTGAAAATGTCTCCACGTCACTTTTTAACTCCTTGCTTATAAGATCTAATTATGCGTCACTCAGGGTTGTTTTTTCTCCCGGCCTCACTGATAACACGCCCGCAGAGCTGGATGTCGCTGGCAGAGCATACAGGCACATACCAGTAAATGAGCTCGTCCTAAAGCTATTCCCCGCCTCTTCCTGCTTACTTCACTGTGACCCACTGCATTTATTGTTGCTCCGCACTCTGAAGGAAGGGTAGGAAATGAAGTATCGCGGAGTGAAGTAAAGGAGGAGAGAGCCGAGCGTGGCATCCCGACGCTCTTACTTAAAGGCACGGCTACAGTGTGCCTTTTCAAGACCTGTGCACACTTTACCAATTAGGCAGGAAGATGTTTGTTTACTTTATTCTGGTGACGGGAGGGGCACAAAGAGGCTTTGCTGCCTTTTTTCGCAGCCTACAACATTGACGACCTCACTCTGGCACGTCTCACCGACATTTATTCATCATTCTATTGCTGAAATATCTCAAGCGATTTTTCTTCAATTTCTGATCTGTTATTCTCGACTCGGTTCAGCTGCATCTGGTTTTGACCGTTTTCCATCTCAACCACAAAATTCTGCTGACGGATCAGAAACGTTCGCTGTTTCGCAACTTTAAAGATGGATTCTGGAAATGAGTTGTGGTCAGGACCCGTCTTTTGACCTCACTCCTCGACCAATCAGTGGCCTAAGCTCTGTTGGCGTCATGGAGCAGGTACGTTTGTTTGAAGGAAAATCGGACTGAGTAAAGCCAAATAATCCCTTTGTATTGAAGCCTCATCAAACTCCTTCGATTTAAAGGGTTCTTGGACTTTTATTCCCTCTCCTGTCCTGGCTTCACCTCCGCTTTCCTCCCATCAGGCAGACACGGTTATCGTCCACCATGGTTTGTTTTTTTTATCTTGCGCCTTCAGTTGGTTGCCCGATAAGTCGCGTTGCTCTCGCTCCGCCTGCTCTCCTGCTTTAGGCAGATGACACCGACTTCTCGTTGGGTGGAAGCAAAAAAAATTCCCTCTATCGCCTTGCTCCCCCTTTATCTCTTTGTGCTCTTCCTACACACTTAACCCCATTAGTTACCCTCCAGTTAACTTGTCATTTCAAGTCAGTGTGCCTGCACATGCACAACCATACGCGGACAAAGCTGTTTTTTTTTTCTCCCCTATTGTCTTCTTTACTTCCACACCACCCGCTCCACCAGCCATCAACTTTAGTCGTAATGCACGACAGAGTGACAAAAACAAGCGGCTACAGCGCGCTCACCTTTTTACTGCCCCTTCAAAGCACGTCTGCGGGAAAGGAAGATAACAGCGGCAATGTCGAATTTTAATCCTGTGATAACAAGCCCTCGGATAAGCACGGTATAGATGTCTAAAATGTTTTGATGCCGCAACGGTTAAAAGCATCCCATATACAATATGTTAAAGCTTTAAGTATCACAGCAGCAGATGTCGACACGGATGGTGTTTGGTATTAGGAAGCGGCTGGTGGTGCCGAACACAATGTGTTGCACGGCACAGTTTTTCTCGTGCTGCTCGACAAAACGAGACAGACATATAGATCCGATTCAGATGAATAATTCATGATACGATGCCATATAGGAGGGTTTTTTTCTCCCCCTCCTGTATGTTTAAGAAAGGTATCTGTGCCTAGATCAGTGTGGCAGACACAGATGTTTTTGACTCACAAAGCTTCCCTGGTTTTGCTTCATTTTGGTCCCACTTGGTGTTTTCACTCTGCACTTAGGTTTCTTACACAACTCGGAGCTAAACAGTTGTGATAAAACTTGTTTTTGTATGCATGGAACTGATGCTGGGCTGCGAGCTGAAAGAGTGGTTGGTCTCTTGGCTGAGAGTGGAAAAAATCTATAGGGGGGGAAACGCATGTAATCACTGGCACCATCTCCTCGGTCGCGAGAGTCCAGGCAGAAGTGACTCCGTCAAGTTTGTGAAAGACTCGCCCGCTCGAATCGGAAGGAAGGACCGACCGATCTCCATTCACGTGCATGAAAGTTTGTGAGAAAGTACTCTCTGTGGTGCAGTCCTGCAGTATTTATGTGCTTTAGGGAGTCGTTTGTCCGTAACAATAAAACAAAGAGCAGAAGTTTAAGGCTCCGTGTCTGCAGGACACAACATGATATGTAGAGTTCAGACTGGATTTGTTGTGTGCGCTCCCACGAGCATCTCGAATGCTCCTGCGGAAAGCGAGTCGGCGCCTGGCCACCTCCCGACTTCATCTGTTTTACTGACAATAACTGCATGCCTTAAATATGACATATACATTTATCGCAGGGACCCCCATTACAGGTCGAAGTGATAACCAGCGCAATAGACCAAACTATGGCAGGAATGCACAGATGGCTATAAAAGTGGAGAGGGGGGGAATTTAATATGTATCGCAGTGGAGAGGAAAACACATCCACGCTAAATCACAGCCTTACACACATATCAGAATTGACAAGGTAATGGCTTCTCACATTTAGCCACCAAGAAAATGCATTTTGACCTCGGTAAAAACCTCCTAACACTGGTTCCAAGAGACGGCGAAATGACACACACTCGCGCCGAGCAGTTTGGCCCGACAGCCGCCTGAAAGCTCGCTGATTTCCACTGCCTCTGCCCGTCCATAAAATCTGTGAACATGGGAACACGCGGGAGTGTGTTCGCAACAAACACACACGCGCACGCACGTACACAGCTGTGTGCGAACCTTTCAAGTGCCTTCATAGTGGATCCATCAAATGCATTTTCTTGTTTCGATGTGGACCAAAAAAAAGGCAAAGAGATCAATCATTATGTCGTCTCCCAGCATGTCCTCCAGCTCGCTCAACAATGAATTGACATTCAGGTGAAGGAAAGCGCGAATGAAAGTATGAATTACCAAACTGACATTTTAGTGGTAATTACGTTTTATTGGGTTGTTTAGCCTTTTTTTGAATATTTTTTTCCAGTGTGAAATTAAATCCTCACTGGGTGTGTTTTCCTTTTTTTTATACTTGAATGTGCGTGTCTCTTTATGAGCTAAGCAATTTAAAGTTTTATACACCTTCTTGGAACGCGGGGAAGTAAAACTTAATGTGCAGTTAACTGAGAGAGAAGAATGGCTTTATTGCACCCTCCCCTTTCTTTTTTTTTTATATATCAGGAATGTTTAGCGGTGTGTTGCAACACAAAAATGTGCCTCTTTGTTTCAGTCTGAAGCGAAGACGAGTTCACGCTGACATTTTTTATCCCCTGCTGTAAAATCATGTTTAGCTTCCAATCACATCCAATGTATTCAGCGCCTCTCCCTTAGACTTTAGGTTAAAGATCTTTTGTTTTGGGACCATCCGAGTCAGCATGCCGTCATCGTCGACTTTGTGAGTTTGTCCCGTGAGCGACGTATTGAGTTTCTTTTGTTGGAACCCTGGAAGAAACAGAAGTGTGGCTCCTTTAGCGCTGCAAAAAAAAACCCCAAAAACAGTTGCGGTCCAACGTTGAGCTCCTGAAGGAATGATAGACTTCTTGCCAGCTGGTGTTTTATGCCAGGTGTGCAGTTTTTGTGCAGCACCGCGATACTTTACTGCGCCGCGTGTGGGGTAAATTGAGGAATAAGATTAGAGAACATTACATGTGTGGTGACCAGGATATAAAGAGGATTTAAAGCACATAAAACAAACAGAGTTTGTTTATGTCCTGCTGACCCTGTGCATGTGAAAACTCAGAAGAAAGAGGGGGGGTCTTTAATCATCTGCATAAAAAAAAGTTTGTTGCGTGGTTCGGCGTGTACACACGTCAACTTTACACACTTTGGAGTAGCAAAAATTGCAGGCGCTCAGCCATCGACTGAACTAATGTCATTGTATATTTGTATTACCTTTGCAGCTGCAGTTAACTGACAGCTGCCCACATTTGGCTCCCACACTGCCCATATTTTTTGGTGGTTTTGTGTTAGTTACTATTCAGAAAAGAATCACTCATTTTCATTAGCTGAAAAAAAGCTCTGCCAGAGTGCAACAAAGTCGGACCCGGCTGCCCGACCCCACCCGCTGTGTCTGGGGGAGTTTACGGCCCTTCCCGGCCCCGCGGACGCCCTGTGTGGTGTTGCTGAGTCAGCTCGCCTCTCACTCGCTTCATTTTCTATCTCGACGTGGTCTAATAAAGGAAGGTCGTCGAGACGTCCCCGGTGTGTGCTGAAATTTCAGCCGGACGACTGCTTTTTCTCCCGCATTACTTCTGCATCCACTCGGGTGGATGACTAAGCTGTCGAGGGTTCGCACGTTGATTTATTCTAGTACGATCCAGCCGGATCCCTGTCCGGACTCTTGTCCCGCTCCACCACAGGGGCAGCAGCAGCCATTGACCAGCAGAGATCGAGCAATGGCTCGTTCAACTCGGCAGATAAATAGTGAAGGAAATAGTTCAACAGATTCTGTGTGCATTCAACTCTCCTGTTGCTGCGTTCTTTTAGTGTCCTCATGGCTCCTTTGTCTCCTTGCATGAATTCTTTATCAAAGTTTGGGATTATCGATGGGTAAATTCCCACAGCCATCGAATGCACCGCGAAGAGCAGAGCAGTGAAAAAAAACACTGAAAGATTTTGCCCGTTATTGCCACAAGTGTTATTGACTTTTACGTCCCCTCTAAACTCCCGTGCCTTTTTTTTTTTTTCCTCTCGGAACCCCTCGTCAAATTGGAAATGCCATCTCGCTGAGTGCAGCGATGCATTCAACCATTCTGGCGCCGGACGAAGAAATCTGCCTGCTGTAATTGCCTAAATTTTTTTTCTCTTTTTTTTTGCCTCCTTTATCTCTCAGGCATTCAGTTAATGTGTCTTGTATCTGATACCATTTCCACATTGTTTCTTTGCCTTGGCAGCGCGGATGTTTGCTTTGCATGGGTGTGAAGGGTCCTGACTGCAATTTAATTGGATTGCGCTGCTCTGTGGACATTGTTGGGGGGGAAAACCGGCCCGTGAACGAGCAGAAAATGCAGATTATCAATTTATGAACAAAAAAAAACACTCACACGTGCACACACACATGAAAAGAAGTACAACACCGAAGTACACACTCATACAAAGCTGTGAGGACGCTGAATAATCAGCTGTCTATTGGCCGAATCGTGGAAGGTTCCGACTTTTCTTGGCAACTTTTTGCTTCGCTGCTTTATTCAGCGTCACGTTAAGCAGTTTGGACATTTCAATATTTTCATGAACACCAAGTGTTTGGTGATCTCTCCTCTTGTGTGTTGCTCGAGCTCATTTTAAATCTCCATAATCCTGTTTGCCAAGCACTCCCACCTTTTTCCCTCCCACATTCATCTCCTGCTCTTTAATTTTCCTTTTTTTTTTTGCTGCATTCAATATATAGCGGAGCAATTGAACAACTCTTGAGTCACACGGCCTTGCTGTTATTGCATCTCTCTTTAATTCATTTCTGCATTTTCATGTGAAAATTTACATGGGAACCTCCAATGGGAACTGCAGAGCACATACACGCGATTAGACAAGTAAACGCATTTGATATTCATCTCAAAACAAACAGAGAGCACAGCTAACAGTCAAATCAAAAAAGCTGAGTTAACAAAACTAATAAAGAGGCAAGTGAGAATGAAATCTGTTTGTGACTGAACTGGGAAACCGCACCTTGAATTGTGCTAAAACTTAGGTTACAATAAATAAAATGGCCCATTTTTGAATGTAGGGCTCTCCGGATTAAGTTATTTCCTGCTTTTAACCTATTAAACTACACATTTGCTTTCACTCTTTCACCGAGTTATTAGAGGCTGTGCATTAAAGGAAACCAGCACAAAGCGCTAAATAACATGTTTCCATATGGAACAGAAGCATCACTTGGTTTGTCCTCTTTGGGTGAGAACACGTCAGGATCAGGCCTGAATGTCTTTGCTGTGAGGCGAAAGCACCAGCCACATGACCAGATGCCCCTCCCCCCTTTGCTCCACCTTACGTGGATTTTCCAGCGACTTCTAATAAAAGCGTGTACATTAAATGAGAAACAGCAACCGACTGGTGCAGAGGATTAAAGGTTGCGTTCCTTTCGGAGAACATGAACGCGGCCCCTGCTTTTTAATATTAGCGTCATTCTTGGAGCCACATGCATGCCAAGGTGATAAATGATGCCGCTTTGTTTGCAGAATATGTCTCCAGCTTGGTTACCGAGCCCTTATGTTTACTGTTTTTGTGTTATTTCGCACACACTTACCTCAGCTGAGTGAGGACCCGCGTGGCAGCTGGCCGCACTGATAGGACAATTCATCAGGCGGACGCAGAAACGCACAAATAGAAAGAACGCTCAACACTGAGAGGAGGTAAGCAGGAAGAATCTCCGTACATATATTAAAAGTAAGTCATGAAAAATGATAGTTGATTCGAAAAAAACAAGGATACAAGAGCTGGAGCGTGATGGAGTTCTTTCAGTATCACAATTTCCCTCCAGTTACTTTCTGGACTGACATGAAACTGAGCCACACGCATGCTTTGAATCGTCTCAGTGTTTGTTCCAGTTATTTGCCGTTGGATTAAATCTCTGGTTGTATCATCCGCTCGCCAGTCGTTGTGAAAGGGGCTCCTACTGTTACTGCTCCGCGCTCCCCAGACGGCGCGGCTGCGTGCGGCACATTCACTCCACGAAGACCGAGAAGCTAATTCTGGTCTAATGAGGATTTTGACTGGTCTCGACCTCAATTAAGGTGTCTTGTTCGATTTCAGAAGAACCACAATGAGGACACTGTTTCACAGTTATGTTTCTGGAATCGACTAATCTCGGGGAAAAATCTTTGCGAGTCCGTCGCCGATTAAATTAAAGTTTATCAGGCTCCGGCCCTTGTTCTTTATGTGGACACTAATTAGGGGTGTGAATTCTGTCGAGCACAAGAAGAAACACAACAGTAAGCTTCGGGTAGCTCCTCTCCCGAATTACCTAACAATAAGAGCGTCTCCATGTTTGGGCCAGATTCTCTCGCTCAGACAGGAATAGTTTGCGAGTCATTTAGCTTCAACAATCATTTCGGATGCTCCCAAAAGCTTTTCCGTGTTCCCCGAGCAGCTCGGCAGCCCGGCTGAATCCAGCGGTGTCGTCTCAGATGACCCACGCCTACCGCGCTGCTGAATCATCCGAGATGGTTTCAGCATGCCGAGGCATCCTCTTCCTGTAAGTCCTGGGATTCTCGAGCTCGCATCGCTCTCGCGTCGGAGCCTTGATGGAGCTCGGTGTCGCCCTGCACAGTGTGGAGAATCTTCTCATCCTCCTCGCATCCAGCTGCTCCAAATTCAATGCTGGAGCATCGTTTTCTGTTTTCGACGCACAGTTGAATCGATATAACTGATCATTCCCTTCTACCCGTCACTGCTCCTGCCATCTCTGAAACGCCAAACTGTAAAATAAGACATTATATCGTGACTCTGGGCTTTTTATGACTGGAAAAGAATAGAAAGATAAAGAAAAACATCCTCTTTTGTGATGAGGGTGAAAAGTGCCTTTAGAATAATGACATAAAACTAAAAGTCCTTTCGGAAGTATTTTCAGGAAGTAATAAAATGTGTAAACAGTTTATACTGCAGGCAGAAGTACCAGTAATGAAGCTGTGATCAACGTGCTGGCAGGTTACTTGCGTCTTTCCGTGGCAGCTCAGAAATCTCAGCCCGAACTGGCCGTGCGAGAGGCGTGTTGAAAGCTCATAAATAAAGTCTGTAATGAACTTTTGCTGCCGTAAAGTAGGGCAGGTTTTTTGTCTTCTTTCACTTCTGTATGAACGTGTCAGTTCGCAGTTTCTTTGCATAGGAACATGGAAGCTTTCTGAAAGAAACGCTCGAACGAAAGAGGTCGATTGAGTGAGTGAACAATGTGGTGCGTTTCGCGTCCTGGGGTTGTTCAGTGTACACAAACAGGACGTCCTTAAACATTTGTAACTGCATGCTTGCTCCAAATGGCGCCATATTTTTACAGTATAAAGACGGCGATGCAAAAGAAATGGTCCTAAATTAATCCTTGCCTTGACTGCACACATTGATCGCTGTTTTCAGACTAATAACTGTCTTCGAGGTGCAGCAGGTTTAAAACCCAACTAAAACGCTCCGCAACTCCTTTTTTTTTTTCTATTTTTTTGTCCCTCCGCCTGAGTTTATTTTCCGGTTTTAGTGTTTGGTACGACACGACTGAGGCACTTGTGCAACAATGGGAATGAAGGAAAGCAGAAAGTAAATGAGACGCACTGTGTGCGAACAGCGCCGTGGGAATACACACAGACTGAGCGATACAGCAGGAGACAGTGTTCAGCAGAACAAACGAACCAGTGAGTGAATAATAGAACAAGGGGACAAGAGGAAAAAAAAAAAAGAGGGGGTGGTGTTCAAATTGTTTAAAAAAACTAGCATTCCCACTATCCCACCTGAAAATGCATCAGATCTGTTCTTATCCCAGTTTTACAACAAATCAAATGCATTTTTTTTCAGTCCAGCAATGGTAACAATGGAGTAACTCTGCCTTTATGTCTTGCGGAGATTTACATCACCCGTAAGATCTTCGCTGACAGACACAGACGCTTGTCTAAACTTTCATTCATGCTGACTTATTGGGGAGGGGGAGCGGGGGGGGGGGGTCCTGGTGCCTTTTATTTTGTTCTGTTGCGTCTGTTTTTTTGCCTCTTTTGTTTGTTTCATCCGGAATATTTGCACACTGAAAAGAAATCGGGAGCCAAATCAAACCAGCAGCTTTCGTTCGCGAGTTTGATCAAAAAAATGTAAAAATTCTCATTTTGCTTCATTTTGACTCCAGCAGTCTCAAATTACTGACAGCTGTCTACTGAATGATTTGTTGTTTTTTTTTT
This sequence comes from Malacoctenus gilli, assembly GCA_032164315.1. Taxonomy (NCBI): domain Eukaryota; kingdom Metazoa; phylum Chordata; class Actinopteri; order Blenniiformes; family Labrisomidae; genus Malacoctenus; species Malacoctenus gilli. Next base: position 11,404,964 of record JASSRZ010000011.1, read on the forward strand.
CTCCTCAAGTTGATTGTTTGTTCCACCAAAGAATTCTTCTGTCTCTGAAAAAATTGCTCGCCGTTCACCTCCGTGCGTCTCCGTTTTCTCACCGCCCGTCTCCTTCCCTCCAATCTCGCCCGACAGCAAAGAAATTAATCTCTGTAAATTACCGCCTTTGTCTTCCCGTTTGCTGAGTGGTTGGAGGCTTCCACCAGCTCTCCCGGAGACAAACATCAAAGATCTTCCAAACCACTCTACAATTAGAGAAGAGCATCAAACAGGGAGCCGTGATTTCACTTTGAAGGCTGCGGGTTCGCCAGAGACCGTCGCTGGAACAGCTGAACTTTTTGGCGCGAGTCAATAACACATTACGCCTCGATACCTGAGGGTTGAATTGTGATGAGGAAACGGCGTTGCGTTCTGTTATTTCACTCTCCGCTCTATGTGTTTTTGTTTAGGTTTTTCTATTTTGGTACTCTGAAAGTTGTTGAAATTCCCCGAGGGAAGAGGTCAGCGGGTCAGGGTCAGAGGTCAGAGGGTGGGTTCAAAATTAGACACAGGGAGAGAGACATCCAGGAGACGACAGCCGCGTTGTCAGGTGAAGATTGTTTCAGTGTGTGCTGGATGCAATTAGGTGTAAAAGGACAATCAAATTCTGCTGGAGATGCTGTGTTTAGTCCTTGGTGGGAATCACACTGATCTATGGTGAAGCGCTTGAATCCTGAAGCTCAGGCTGCATCTCTGTATGGACACAAGAGTAATGGATACGACTGTGTGATGTCATGGCAACATGTTTCTGAAGCACAACGCAACACCATCATAGGTCAATGTGTGTAAAATCGAGTGTTTCTCTGTTGTCATTAGAAAAGTACGTAGTGTGTACCACCTACAGGCCTACCTCGTGTACTACAGCAGTTTTCTTGCTGCCATGAAGATGAAAGGTTTCTCTGGTATGACTCTGGCTTCATAACATCCTATTGAAAATGCAATGTACCGTGTGTTCACTTTAGAAGAGA
>JASSRZ010000011.1:11406061-11418432 GCA_032164315.1 Malacoctenus gilli
AGGTTTCTCTGGTATGACTCTGGCTTCATAACATCCTATTGAAAATGCAATGTACCGTGTGTTCACTTTAGAAGAGACTTTAGAAGAGAGGAAAAAACTGCGCATCTTTCCAAGCTTGATGACGCAAAGCGACAGATTTATAGCTTTTAGGAATTGCCTTGGTTTGACGTTTCCAATGTGAACGTTGAATGTTTTAAACTTTGCTTCAACTAAAGCAATACGTTGTCGTCTTCTCGTGACCACAAATCTGAGCCCACGGTTTGAGGCCACTTCATCCAGTTGTATAATACGTCTCATAAGGACATCGACTCGCCAACGCTGCCGCTGCATCATTGCCGTCCATAAGTCAGTGGAGGTATTTTTGTATCCACCCACCAACACAGAAATAATAACACTGTAAAGGGTTGTTCATTAAAAAAGGAGCACGGAGGCTGTGAAAGACCAAGGTGAGTCCTACATTTTAATCAGAGTGTGTCACACATTGGCAGCCGAATGTTCATTAGTCATTAGTAGCACCGGCACCTCCTCGTTTCCTTTGGAGAGAGCGTCAGAGGAACTGGAAGTGGTTCCTGCGCATGCATGAGAAGCCTGAGCAGGAGACATGTCTGTGTTTTTACTGTTTTTTTCCCTCCTCGGAACGACTCCTGTAAGATTGACAGACAAAAGAAATAATCACACTTCCCCTAACAAAGTGCTCAGTGAGCGCAGAATAGAGAGAAAAAGGAATGCGGAGAAATGGTGAAGTGTTGATATTCTGACAGGAGGGAAAGAAAGTTTTTCCACGGCGGTGAAAAAACCCCCCTCCTGCAAGCACACGTCCTTCTTTGTTTACCATCCCATAAACATTGACTATTAAAACCAAACTCGGAAAACTGCAGAAAACACGGAAGTTTATAGACGGAGATCATCAAGTTTACTGCGGCATTGCCTCTCAGTGACACGTGGTGTGTGCGCGCGCGTATGTGTGTGTGTGTGTGTGTGTGTGTGTGTGTGTGTGTTGTGTGTGTGTGTCTACAGAGCTAAAGCAAGAGAACGTCAGAGATTCTTTGTCAGCTTGTACGTTCAGTTTTTTCGCCTGTGAAGTTATCAATAATAAATCGGCTCCTTCAGCCAACTCGCTTGAACACTGAGTCTTTAAGCTTCTTTAGTAGCTAGAAGACCACAAGCGAGGGTTTGTCAGCAGTCCAAAAGGTAAACTCTTTAAATTTTTAATCTCCGTTTTGACCAGTAATTTTTTACAACAGGCGTTATTTTTGCCTCACTTATCTTGAATTAAATTTCTGATTCACACCTCTGTTGTGAAACTGACTGAGTCTTTAACGGCTAAATGCGGCACTGCGGCACAAGCCCACCCTCACTGATTGGATCCTGGATACTCGGAGTATATTTCATGCTGCGTTCTATTCACCCGTCCGTCCGTTCATGTGTTTGTGTTACAAATCAATATCTCATGGCAAGTGGGGAATATTGACCACCGTGATACCAGCAGAAACTATTAAATGGAGAAAATGGAGGAAACCCGGGAAGTCAGTTGGGATGATGGACGGATGCTGAAGCAGTCGACAAACAGTGAAGCTTTGAATGTCACGTTTAAGTGGTGCAACAGGCTCTTTTTGGCTATGTGTGCTATCGCCAGGTTCAGCTTTATTGTCATGTTTTGCCAGATCGAATAGAGAAGAGAACGTCTACAGGTGGAGCTGTTCCTGGAGGCTCTTTGGCGGGAGGGGGTAACTCGGGGAAAGGTGGGCTACCACTGAGTGAGCAGCACAAGGCTAAGACTCATTAAATCTAAATACAAAATAAGAACATCAGAAAATATATGGTGCGTGTTTTAGCGTTATCATCCATTAGAATAAACCTTGAAGCCGCAATGCTTCGAAAGTCCATCGGATGTAGTACCGTTCCTCCAACCAACGCACTGGTTGGTAAGCAGGAGGTGAAGGGTGGCGGCATTCGCACATTAGCAAACGGAACGAATTAATGCGACCATCCCACCAGGGTTTGTTTTCCAGCCGATCGATCGCAACCAAGTGTGGAAACGCATTCAGAAGACCTTTTGCTCTGAAATAAAGTCAGGAAAAACTTCACAATCTCTCTCCAACCGCAATAAAAGTGAGAACTTTTCCTGTTAGTGCTGTGATTCGTAACATATCACAAAGAAGGACTTTTTATGAAGGTTTGTTTTTTTCCCATCGGATGAGGGTTTCATTAGCCCAAAAAAATGAGATGCTCTCATCGCTGATTATCCTGTTGCACTTACACAATGCTCGGCAGTGTGTTAGGTATATTACAATATTAATTACAGCTGTTCTTATCCATTCATCACAGTCAAAGCTGTAACTAACCCGGCAGATAAACTGCGGAGATAAGCACTGTCATGGGCATGCTGGTGCCTGCTCAAATTTAATGATAGCTGTGTTGTTGATTGCTCTGAAACCAATTACGGTGCTCGGTAATTGGGGTTGATTGCTTTGAGGCCAATTATGTCCGTTTGCACACCCGGTGCCTTCATTATTCTGTAGTGGTGCATGAGGTGCCATTATTCTGTGTGGTCAAATACAGTGTGGTCTCGAATGATAACATCAAGCTCCTGTTACAGAGAGACATTTTACTTCCAATTTAGGCTTCTTTTTTTCCCCCAGTGTGACCTTTTTTTTCCAGCTTGAAGTAAAAGTTTTCCTGCTTTTTTTTCTCTTTCTTTTTTTTTTTTTCGAAGGCTGACTCGTGTGTTGCAGTAACCCATTGAAAGTCCAATTAGAGTACTGCGGTTTGAGCTATCACAGAAGTGGTATGAATGTGCTCATTATCTTGTGTGGTCATACAGGAGGTGTCATTACCACTCATTCTAGCGGAGCTGGAGGGACGACAGTGGGCTGGCTGGCTGGCTGAACACTGCGAATCTATTCACAGCCTGCGTTCAAATGAGTTGTAGCTGAACAGAGTATTTTTGAACCCGGACCGGGAATGAGTCTCTCTCCCACAATTGGACCTATGGCAGGGCAAGCGCAGGTTGGAAGTCAGCGTGTGTTTATGCGCCCAAAACACCAGTTGTACATATATGTATATATATATATTTTTTTTTTCAAAAACTCTTTGGGTTAGCCTGGAGTCCTGTTGGGAAACCCCAATGAAAGAGCTCACTTTTTCACTGTGGCTAATACAGTCTGCTATATGTGTGACTGCACAGCAGCTGCTTTTAGTCACACTGAAGGGCTTTGTTGATTTGTTTTGGCAGATATAATGAAGTTGCCGCACTTGTGGTGTGTGTCGGAGCGTTAGTTTAAGGTGTTGAAAACTTCAGAAAGCAGTGGTACTCGGTGACTTCATTCGCTGTACGTTCTCAGTTACCAAGCCCATTTTCACTCACAATTCAAACATGTAGTTCAAACAACTAATTTGGCTTCGTCACAGTGATGCTGCTGCCCTCACCTCTGGAGAGTCCTCACCCCGGTATCAGCTTTGAATTCAGTACTCTTGGGTTTACCTTAGGCACAGTTTCAGACATGCCGACTATGTGTGTGTGTGTGTGTGTGTAAATGTCTGATTAGTTTGCACATCTTCATCAAGGAAAACAGTATTTACGTGTAAAAAGTTGAAACCGATCGATATGCTCCGAGTTCGGGTTAATTAGTTTTGCTGAGGAAATGTGTGGCAATTATGAGGACTTAAGGGGTCATGGACAAAGTGCAGACGCTGCCTGCTGTTGCAATAAAGGTCACTGTGTTTGCTTTTTTTTTTTTTTTTTATAAATGTCACGATTTTGTCTTGCCACAGAACATAACCAGCATTTTATCCGAGAGGACGACCGGAAAAGGGGATCTTTACCGATCGGGACAAATGGTGTGATTCAGAATGAGTTCTTTGAGAGAATGATGGCTGATTGAGAAGAAAAATCAGAGCAAAGAGACAAAAATGGAGGGGTTGGTTTTGGAGGAAGCGCTCAGAAGTGAGGCAACATTCCTGAAAGTGCTTTGAGGAAGCTTGAAAGGCTTCACAGAAACAGTTAATGCCTTCATCTGTTCAGGAAAAAAACAAACAGGATGATATATTGGCAGCAAAGTTGGTGACTGTAATTAAAAGCAAAATCATTTTTTTGTGGTATTTCCATTTAGTCTGAACACTTATCCACTTTGTAATTTCACTCAGCAACTTGAAAAAAAAAAATCCTTCACAGGGTGGCACACGCACTGTTAAGTATCTGTTCAGCGGTGAAAACAGAGGCGGCTGTTGATGATAAAGCAGAATCCGGAGTGAGGAGAGTGATTTATGCAGCGGGGTGAATCGAGAAGGCGTTTGAAGGGAGGTGGCAAGTGAGATGAAAAAATAAGACACAAATAGCGCGGCGAAAGGACTCGGGGAGATGCCTCCCCGCCGGGATGCGGCTGATGTAATATTTAGAGGTACAAGGGGCAGCGGTGTCACCTCCACTAGCTTTTAGACCTCTCTGAATAGCAGTCAAACACTGCAAACTCCCCCCGGTGCAAAATGGCTGCACACAAGCGAAGTGACATCCAGCGAAAAGCGAAGCGCAGGTTATAGACTATTTATGTGCATATGGAGCCACTTAGCCGGTGCGCTGCTGCGGGAGCGCAGCAGCACATCCGCCTGATCAGAAACCTCTCTGTGGCGCGCCGGCATCTCGTCTGCCTCCTCTGCCGCTTCATCGCTGCGATATAAAGTCGGTTTAGCACATCAGAGCCTGTTTTGGAGCGAGTCCTGCGTGCGTCTCCGGAGAACGGCTTTTAATTGAAGAACAACCGCGCGGGAATCGATGTGACGGCGGGCCAAAAACGGCCCGCTCAGCACATGTATGGACCCGGATCCATTTAGCACTTCTGCGGCGTGTTTCAGTTCACCGCGCCGACGCGCTCCGTGCCGGTTGTGGCAGCTCAGGCTGCTCAAGACAATGGAAATCCATTTGAAATACAGCCAAAGTGACATTGCGCATTAGCCGTTTTTGCTTTACGGCTTCAGCTGCTGCCGTTTTTAAATTTTATGGTTTGACTGAAGCACTAACGGCATCCTCCGCTCACACAGGTGTAAGATCTGATCCATTGTTAATGAGGGTAAAAAAGAGAAAGGCGGCAGTTTTGAGAGGCTGACTTCAGACCAGCGAGAAGCGAGCGCTCAGACGGTTATGGGATGTTAAGTTTCTGCCTGCATATCAGGCAGACAAACCGCGGGGAAGTCTTGATGCGAATTCAAAGTTTTTGAACAGACGCACACGTCGCCTGACTCGATCCCGAATCCCTGGTTTTTTTCCTACTTTAGGTGGGAAAAATTAGCCTAAAATCCTCAACTTTCTCCAAAGGAAGCAAAACAAACCCTCCGTCATCCCGGTGAAGTCTTATTTGCTGTGTGAGTTGACTCAGGTAAAGTTCAGTTTTGCGCTCCACTGCAACGAGACTGTTTGCATTATTGATACGGCCGTTTGAAATAGAGTACGACAAATACACATGTGCACGCACACACACGCGCACACATATTTCCAAGACAGATTACATGAACTTTCGAGCCCCCGGCCCTCGGGACCTTTCAGCGCCTTCCTCTAATGTCTAGAAAGTTCAGTGTGTGCACGAGTGTGTGAGTGTGTGTTTGTGTGTGTGCGTGTGTGTCCTGAGCGTGACAACAGGCCCTTTCATAAAGGTCTTGGCCCTTCATCTACCTTGGGGCTTAAACTGCATGCTGGCTGCCCCTGGAAAGACCTACATCTCCGTGCCCCCCCCCCCACCCCTTTCCTCTTTCCCGGCCTTTTTTTCCTCCTCCTTCACTCTCTTTTATTTCTTTTCTCTCTTTGCGTCTGCTCCCTTTGCTGTCAACACAGTTAATTTTCAAAAGACATTATTGGCATAGTCTGACCTACATCTCTTTCTGTTTATTCACCTCTTCCTCTGCTGTTTTTTTTGGTCTTTTTGTTAAATATGTAACCACTCGTCTGTATCCTTCTTTCATGAAGACATACCCGGCTCACCCACCTCGTCCTTTGCCTCCCGTTTTGATCCCTCTCACCTCCTTTTTTTTCTCCGGCTGTCTCTGGCTTCTTTTTTATTTTTTCCCCCTCTCTCTCTCTCCGTCTCCTTTCTACGCACTCTCATACATATTCCCAGTCTAAAATGATCTCCTTCACTCGCACCCATACAGTACACTTGCCCCGGCACCCGTGTGCGCAATCTGGCCCCTGTGAAATCTTCCATCCGTATTTACATCTCATGTTAAATGGATGAGCTACGAGACGGTGTCCTCTTTTGCCTCTGCGGTTGAAGTCGGACAAAGCGTCCGTTTCTCAAGCTCTGATCCTCGTCTGATTGTGTTACTATCAACAAAAAAACCCGATTTGTTAGCGTCAGAACACGTAAGTTGTGTCAAAACCAGCGGGAGAGGGGACGGCACGCTGGATTCGTTGTATTTGCTTTTCCTAAAAGTTGACGGGACTTGACCTGACCGAACGCCACCAGAAACGGGCTTCGATTTCAGCGCTGCAGTCAGCCAGTCCATGAGTTGCACCACAGCATCACTGCGCTGCATCCAACAGGTGTTTGGCGGTGTCTGCTTTCCTCCAGCCCACCTTTTCCGTATATCTTTTTCAAAGCCAACTATTGGATGTGTTTTGTCTGGTCTCCTGGCAATGTAGACTCCCTTCCTGAGCGTGGGAGCTGAATTAAATGAATAATTCTGCAGAAAAAGGTTGGAAAACACTGGCCAGAGATTCCCCCTGTAAATTGCACCCTGGTGATCTACAATTTTTGCACGAATACGCAGCGAGTGCCGCGGTTTCACGAATGACTTCCGTGAACGCGGTTTCAACTCTTCAACAGAAACGCCGTCGTCCTGTCCGAAATCACGGACAGAGACGCAGCCTGCAGAGAGTCCAAGCGGACTTTGCCTCTGCTCGCTCGTTTCCAGCCGCAGAAGGGATCGGGAGCATTGTCCCTGGAGGGCGCACAGACCGTTAAATCACACCCCGAGCGTGTCTGTCCAGGACAGCGTCCTATCTCTGTTTACTTCCCCTCCTTCCCACTTCGTAATACTGATTTTGTGAATGTGGCGGTAACAACATGCCCCGACGCTGACATGGAAAATTGCACAAGATCTGTCATCCCAGACTGCAATTACCGATGTGATGTTTTGAAATCGACAGACGTTCTTAGAATAGACCCTTTCGGCGTTTTAGTTTATTTCTTTTTTTTGCACAAACAAGGTGGAAAGTCTGAAAAGTAGGTTGGAGCGTATAAAAAGCGATGTAAAACGGCGCTTTGAGAGTGCATTTTAGACTGACCCAAATTATCAAAAGTATAATAAAAGCAGCCAAGTGTGCATCATGTGGTGACAGACTGGAGTTGGGATAATACATGCAGCCAAAGCTGCCTGTTGAGTCACACGCTGACTCAGGTCACAGCTGCCTCGCTCGGAAATAGGTCGCTTTGACGCATCCTGACCGTCCCGTCTTGAATTAAGGGTGGAGTCTGATTAAACCCCCAAACGCCACTGACGGTATTCAACTTTACAACACAGCAAGTCCACACCGGATACTTTCAGCTGATTGGTCGTACTTAGTGAGAAGCGCGAGATAAGCCACCGTGTTTCAGTGTACATCTGGTCCCGACAGCACAACTGACTTCAGTCTCTCCTGAGGAATTATCAACACACTCCATTCATTACACTGGCGCAGCCTCGGAGTGCAAGTCGTTTGTTTGTCGACAGCGCCGCATTAGTCTTCGGTCAGAAACCACCTCTGTTGCCACGAGATAAACACAGCTGGAGTATTTTGTTGGATTGCGGCCGTCTCTCTGGACTTCACTGGACACTGACACAGTGTGCTGGTGATGCCACGCGAGTCCCCCCTTTGTGTTCCCATCGAGAAGTTCAATGGATGTTTCTGTGCGTCACCGCAGCAACAACAAGGGAAGCTGACGTGACGATTGTGGGCCGGGAATGCACTTTGCCAGTCAGATGTTCAGGATGTGTACATTATTTAGCGTCATGTTAATCTTCTCCTCCTCTTCTCCTCTCCTCCTCCCTCCGTCTTTCCAGCGGTCGGTCCTCCCTGCCTCTCCTCTCTCTCTCACGCGCTTTCTTTTTATGTCTGTCTCCTTGTTGACTTGCTCCATCCTTGCTATTTCGCTCCGCCGCTCCGTCTCCTTGTCTGTCTCCTGGTCACCTTGAGCTTCTGAGTGTCCATTAAGGCTTTCAACTTTTTTTTGATGCACGGTGCTTTCAGAGCTTTTCTGGGTTTACATTAGTTTCACCCATGACCGCCTACGCTCATCCCGACATAAAAACATCACATATTACACAAGGTTCACAACACTGAGTTCCATTTTATTGCTTTAATCTGCCTCCACTGTCTCTGCTATTGATTACTTTCCCCTCCCCATCTATAATTCTGTATTTTCACGAGTAATAACAAATTGTTTTCATCTCTACAGTCTACAAAGCTTTTTGAATGGAACAGGAACTTGTTATTGATACATACTCTGTGTTTTCCATTGGGCACCAGTGGAACTAAAGTGCAACTGAGTTCTTCTCGAAATTGAGTTTCCTCCGAGCTCACTTCTCTGTGCAGGCCAGTGTGTTGCATATACACACGCCCACAAAATATACTGGGAACAATGCAAAGTAAGTGTGTGTATGCATGTGCGTGTGCGTGTGCTTGTGCGTGTGTGTGGCCGGCCCTGTCAGCCTTTCAAAGCGGCACCACTAGATTGGTTTGTCATGTTGCTGACTGGGTACTTCAGTTTTTATCCAGGGCAAAGCCCTTTTTCTCTGCAACACACTCGTAAACACACAGCGGGTTCATCTGTCTGTGCTGGCTCAAAGTGCTGTCCTGCTTTTAGAATGGCCATTTGTCAAAGTCACTCCCTTTATGTGTCGGCGAGTCGTGTCAAACGTTTTTTGTTTTTTTCCTCTGCATATTTTCTGTGTTTGTTTGTGTGCAAATATCTGTCTTTCACTGTCTTTTTTCCACTTGTTTCCCACCCAGACACCTTTAGTCTTGTCCACGCAGTGTGTGTGTGTGTGTGTGAGCTGACATGAACAGCATGCTGTTCAGCTGCATCCGTGTGGGAGTTTGCTGTAGTTTGTTCCCTGGATCGCGTTGACTTCAAGACAATCAGGAACTCATTCTCGGAAGCAGCAGCGTAATGTTCGAGGGGCTGAATTGTTCCTGTTTACCTTGGTTGATCTGCTCTCGTCAGCCCACTGACCTCATCGTAAAATCCCGCCATAACACTCAATAAAGTCTGCTGTTAACTGTCCATGCGTCATTAAAGGTGCGCCTGACCTGAGCTCATTGCCTCCTAATTGAGATGATGTAAATGCCACCAGTTAAACAATGCCAAGCGTGTGCCCGCCACTGTTTGTCTGTTTCCCGTGTTTGCGCGGCTGCATGTGTACTAATTTGCCTGTGCGTTTGTGTTTGCATGTCTTTCTGCTGTGTGGGCGGCGAGGTTAAGAAAAAAACAACAACTGAGGCTTCAATTAGCATAATCTTGACTTTAACTTTTCTGAACTGTCTTCTGCGCGGCAAAAAAAGATGCAAGGAAAGCTGCGGGTGCCGCGAGTCTGACTCAACGAGGGCAGGGAGCTGCGCGCACCGAGGGGACTGCGAGAGCGGAGACACTTAAGACAAAATTGACTGATGCGCTCGCGCGCGGGGAAGGGGGGTGGAATAAAGTGCAGAGAGAAGCAAATAAATACACTATATTGCTTCAGTAGATAATCACGTTAGTCTCTGAGACAATATTATATCTGTTTTAATCATTGTTAGTGTTCCAACAGTGCGGGGTGGTGGTGGTGGTGGTGGTGGTGGTGGTGGGGATTTGCATGAAGTCTCATCAAGCAAATTAGTTTTAAATGTATTGAATGAAGAGATAGAGATGTGTACCGAAAGGCGGGCAGAACGAGCGATTACCATACTGTTTCACTAACTGCTCCTCGGCTATTACTTAGTAGTCAGCGGTGAGCAATGGGGACAGTGAGTCCGTACGCTACGGCTATCAGCCAGCTGCTCCCCAATTATACAAATGGAGCTGAGAACAGGTGGAGGATAGAGGAGGAGGTGCGGGGGGGGCGGGGGCACTCCACTATCTGTGTCTCCCACTAACATACAGACAAAATGTATATATGCAGCGTATACATGCGGCGTGTCCGCAGACAGAGCGGGCCACCTGGTCCGAGCTGGTTGACGTGCGCCACGGAGATGCAAAGCATTTGATCGGGCGTTTGGCCCACATGCAGACCGCACAAAGGCACTCGGGAGTCTCGACACCGGCTTATTTTTGTGCGTCTGAATCGCTGCTTTGTGATGATTTCGCTCTGGATTAGAGTACACCTTGCTGTGTGTTCTCCCTTGTGTGCAAGAATTTGTGTGTGTGCATTTTGGCAGCGCTCTTTAGCTGTGCACAAACAACCCTCTGTGTAAATAACTCATTAGTGGAGGTGGTGGTGGTGGTGAGGGGGGGGGGATATACCCCTGTGTGTGTGTGTGTGCCCGGGTGTGTGTCTGCGTATGTGCTGATTGATGGGGTCACAGCAGGGTGCCAGGCCTACTTACAACCTCCTGCTTCCCCTCTTCCCTCCCCTCCTGTTCCTCCCCTCCTGTCGCTCTGTTCCATCCTCGTTTAATCTGGCAACGGAGGCGAAGGGGAGCGCGAGCGCGAGTCACCGAGGGACACTGCTCGTCTTCAAAGATCACACTCATGCCCCCCCAATACCCCCCCCCCCCGCCCGTATCCCCACCAACACCACCACCCCTTCTCGTCACCTTGTCTCTTTACTTTGCCCTCGCTCCTCTCTCCTCCCCGCTCGCTCAGTTCCTCCTCCCTGCAGTTTTGTCTCTCATTTGAACCTCTCCCGCCTCTCCGCCTCTCTTGTCTTCCGAGAGACGGAGCGCCGAGCGGCGGTGATGCAAGACACCTTGTCATTTTTTTTTGTTTTTTTTCGTGCTCCCCACTTTTTTCTTTTTCTGTCTGAATCGAAACCAGTCAACTCTGTGTTTTTCTTGCGCATTTGAATCTGTTTGAAATCTAAAATACTATTGGGAGTGTCACCCATGCTCATATATTGGTCTCTGACATACATTTGTGTGTTTTTTTTCTCTGTCTGGATCGCCTCCCAGGTGTCTAATACCCTTCAACCTTTTCCACTCCTGCAGTCTTGGTTCGTTTGTATTTCCTCGTCGTCTTCTAGCTGAACTTGTCAACTCTCGCTTTCCTAAAGAATGACAAGGGGGAGAGGAAGTAACTATGACTCCAAAAGCTGGATCTTTGTCTCCAGACAAAGGAGGGAAGTGTGAGTGCCGAGCACATGTAGATAAAGCCAAAGAGACAGATTCTTCACGGCATGGCAGGCTGTTTTCATGTCATGGAAAACAAAACACAAATCTTAGCAGCTATTTTTTTTCTTTGCGCTATTATCACACTCTAAACGACAACGTTGCCTAACATCTAAAATCGGTCAAGCAGAATCGTTCATCGCATAATGTGACAGGCATCTGCTGGGTGTTTCCAAAAGTCGCAAAATTACTCATACGCTATCTGATCATCGTTTTTTTGAATTAGCATGGTTGATGAAAGATGCCTTTACTCCCAAGTTGTTTATAGTCCCTTGAAGTTTATCGAAAAAATCTGCCTGACTTATATTCTGTCATGGAACTCGGTTCCACAAGTTTTAGAGAGTCACATCAAGCAGAACATTACAGCCTGTCCAGGCTTTAGCTGTAGCCTGAGTTACAGCTTCCTCATCATGGTTTGTGTGTAATCTGTCTGAAAACAAGAAAGAGATGTTGATCATTCCTAGTTTTCCCATTTGTTTTGCGACCGAACTGACTGCTCATGTGTTGATATTAGGTCCTGAAAGCTTTGTAGAGGGTGGTCAATCACTTGATGAGTGTGTATTTGTCACCATGTAAGTTTGTGTGTGTGTATATATATGCGTGTGGTCAGAGGGGAGTGTGTGTGTTTGTGTTAGTGTGAGAGTGTGTGTATGGCTGAGTGTGTGTGTTTAGCCTCCCAATGAAACTGAATAGGGGGGTAGTGGAGGCCATTGTGCAGATGAATGACTGCTTAAAGACCACCACCGCAGCTGATGAACACACACGTATACACACAGAGACGCACACTCTCTGAAAACCCACTAAAACACTTGACCTTTCACCTCACCTCCTCTGGAGCCGAGTCATTTTATTGGCTCTCCATCTTTTTTGTCCCGGCCAGTCCAAACAAACGGGCTCTTTGTTTATGAACTCTGGCTTTGTTACTGTGTCCGTCTACTGCGAGTGTGCATCTGTGCATGCTTGAAGAAGTGTGTGTGTGTGTGTGTGTGTGTGTGTGTGTGTGTGTGTGTGTGTGTGTGTGTGTGTGTGTGTGTGTGTG
>JASSRZ010000011.1:11427988-11442226 GCA_032164315.1 Malacoctenus gilli
CACACACACACACACACACACACACACACACACACACACACACACACACACACACACACACACACACACGCATGTCTAAGTTTTGACACAAGCCAGACAGGGCAATTATGGTCTATTCTCGTGCCCCTGTGTCTCATCTCCCCTGATTGGTTCAAACAAGACATTGCCTCAGTAGGTCTGTCCCCATCACAGTGAACATAATCCAGTCAGCGCATCGAGCCCTTTGGTTCCCAGCTGATGCCTCTAAACGTACCCATCTTAAATTTCCATTTTTTTTTTTACCCCCCTCCCATTTATCACCGCACTGTGCGGCAGTGTTAAGGCTCACCATGGTAAACGTCCCCGGAGATAAACCTGCCTTGAGTTACCTTGTCACCCAGTTCAAAGTTCCACCTTAAATTATTAATCTGTTGTTGTGAATAGTCCAACAACTGCAGATGTTGTGAATAAAATGTGTGATATATTGAATCTATTTTCTAACAAATTGTTCTCTCTCTCTCTTTGTTTCCCTCCTGTTCCCGTCGGTTCCTGTGCTGCTCGCTGTTTTGCGCCTCCTCTGCTGAAATCCTCCTCAGGTAAGAACATTCCCGGTAATACAGCACACTGGACGTGTCACTAGGAGCACAAAAATAGCAGTGGAGCCAATTTGCACTCTCCCCCCGTTTGCACCACATACAGCACGTGTGCAGCTTTGCAAATCCACCGCTGAGGGGGGATTTTATTTGGAAATGTAGCAGCGCTGTTGCAGCATGCACAGGCTGAAAAACCCTCTGTGGACACTTCTGAACAGAGAATGTAGTACAGGTCTGCTGTGATGCACACAATGTTTATTTAACGCTGTTTTCACTGTCAACCAAAGTCAGAGATCCCTCTTAAATTACATTTGAGGCTGATTTTTGGGAATTTCGTATTGTATCCTACATCGACGTTCTCGTCCACCACACTTAAGCCAAACTCTGCTGCAACCTGCCTCAAAGTGGTTCCCAACAAGGGGGCCCGGGGCTTCAGGGGGGCAGTACCTGTAGACTTGCCTGGTCTGAGACGGTCCCGAGTTGAAATGTGCATTCTGAAGAAATCAATGATGGGACACTGTACAATATCCAGAGCAAACATCCTGTTTTTTCTTCCAAATGCATCTGCAGCGTGTTAGTGATGCCGGGTAGTCGGATCGATGGGGAGTCACACCCGCCATCCAGAAACGATTTACCTCTCAAAGACGCCCGTCTTCGGCGCTATCATTCAATGAGTCTGCTGTTGTAATTAGGGGCTTTTGTGTGGCTACTTTTCTCACCGTGGTGTTTTGAATGAAGGTTGAAATGTTCAAATCAATCTGGGATGAATGTTAATGTATTACAACAAAGTACAGTTTGTCCCCAGAGAGGAAGCGCCGCAGGAATAAATGATGGTGTTAGTTATGCATCAAATCAGAAAATAAACTGAGAGTATTCCTTCCAGCTGTGCGTATGTGTGTGTGTCTATATATATGGACACACTCTCTCACTCAATATTATGTTTCTTCTATCATTGGTTTGACTGAAGCCAGATTCCTATTAACTGGGGCTGATATAGTAGCAGAGTCCTGAATCTTGTTAGATGACAGCGGCTGAGAGATACAGTTTTCTGATTCTCAGAGAAATGGCTTTGGACAGGAACAGTGGTTCTCGATCTCCAATTCCCCTCAGGGTGCGTTAAGTTTTTGTTCCAGCTTATCCCTCCATCTAGTCGACTCAATTGTGCTGTTCAGTGAACAGTGAAATGGACTTAGCAGCTCCTCAGTACTGTCAGGTGTGTTTGTTCTCTGAAATAAATGAACAGATGGCTCACAAACCGGTATCGGGTCGTGGAAGCTCGACGTGTATGTGCTGGCGTCTCTCTCAGCACGTGCATGGAAATCTGAGAAACTATGCAATCGTGTGTGTGTTTGTGTGTGTCTGTGTGTATGTGTTTCCATGCATGTTGTATTTATATACTCTTTGGACAATGCTGTAGGTATTTTTTTGCGGACTTGGACGAGTTGCAGCCGTTGGGGTCTGGCTGGAGAGAAAGAGAGCGTGAGAGAGTGTGAGAGAGAGATAAGTGAAGATGATGATGGAGCTGTGGATCGGGAAAAGAATAAAAAAAAAGAAAGAAAAAGCAACTTTGGGAACATTGCAGCTGAAAAACGAGTTCACATTATGGGACAAATGAGGAGAAAAAGCCGAGGCGAAAAATGAAAAGCTTTCCAGGTGTTAAAAGTTTCAAAGTGCGAAGGGAGGCAGACAGACAAACGAGACGCAGAAAAGGTGGAGTCCTCAGAGGTGATAACATTCAGAGGGGAGACGAGGACAGGGAAAAAGCACGAGGTGCCACAGTGAAAACAAAGGGGGGGGGAGGGGGGGAGGCAGAGATACTTGAAGCGAGGTGATGAAAAGGACCCAACTTAAGGGTGAACATGTGCACTGCTGCAGACAAAAAGTAGATGCAAGAGTAAGGTAAAAGTTGGCGAGCCAACTTTCACATCAAAACGAGGGGGAGACAGAGGCGAGACATTAACAAGGGGGAGGAGAAAAAAAGGGCACGAGGGGGGGGGGGGAGCGTGAAAAAATAAAAGGGAGTGGGAGACGAGGACAGATCATAAGGAAGGGCATCATTAGGATGAAGAGCACAGTGGGGGACCGTGTATAATTACAGGAGACGGGCGACAGAAGCAGGGAGGTGAGGGCTGCTTCAAACAAAAGGAATCACAGGAAACGCTGCGGCTGTGAAAGGAGGACAAAAAAAAAACAGGTGGGAGGCAGGAGGGGAGAAAAAGACAGCATCATAAGACGGCAAGACGGATGAAGAAACGGGACGGTGAGGACAGACAGACGGTGCGAAGGGACCCCTGACACGGCGAGCAAGTGACCCGAGCAGAAGCTAAATTAGCATACGTAATTACAGCTACCTCCGGCACGTCAGCTCCTCGTCCTCTCCCCTCCTCCGTCTCACACCTTCCCCTCTTTCATTACTCTCACCCATCAGCCACTCAGCCTCTCCTCCTTGGCCTCCTAATCTCTTGCTCGTCTCCTCTCGCTCCGTCACCCTTTTTTTTTTCCTGCAGTTTCTTTCTATTTTGTGTTCTTATTTTTTCTGTCTGCCACCTTTTGATTCAGTCTGCAAAATCTCCCCGTTCTCCCTCTCCCTCCCTCCCTCTCCCTCTTTCTCTCTCTCTCTTTCCTGGCAGATGATGTTGGCATTTCACTAGGCAATTGTTGACGGTATTATGGCGCACTTCACTGGGATATTTATGTGCTTTGTAATCTAAGCTTGTGAATGGAGCAGCCAATCTGAGAGCTGGCCAGTCGAACATCGTCAGACTTTGCCAAACATCGCACTCAGCTCTTTCCGGAGCGTCGCGGCCCTCCTACCCGACCGTCAGGACACCACGGTCACCCTCGGCTCATCCGGTAGAGCCTGCGCGTACGCACGTGTGCCACATTTGACCCCACGCCAAAGCCGAGACCCTTCAATGATGCGGGCCCACTCTAGCCTGCGGCCTGTACATGTATGCAGCCGCCACATTTCCATCGGCGTTCTTTAGATCCCGTTTCCTTGCCGACCGCCTGGCTCGTCGCCTGAACACACCTCTCATCTCTAGTTTGAATAGATCTTGTTGCCACGTCTGAATCTGAGTCATATTTGGGTCTAATTCCTGCCTTTTTCCAAGGAGCTTTCTTGTGTATCAACCACGGCTACGTTCGAAGAAGCAGCAGCTGAGTTTGGGTCAGCCTTTCAAACATTTATGATGTTGTTTAGTGGCCCAAAATGGTTCAAAATGGGTTATTTAGAGCGAGGCTGAATGCAAATGAGCAGGCTGACATTGCTTTCCGACAGGACTCCATGCTGATCTGCACCCACCAGCTCAAATTCTCAGCGCAATTCGACGAGGCCGGCTTCTTTCAATTTAATGGGACGATTTAGCGATTTTTCTTATTTCTCGTGTTAGAATGTAAAAAGTATTAAACAGCTGCGGCTTCGCACCAGCGACTTGTCGACGGGCATCGTGGCATTGCAACGATTTGCAGCTTTGTTAAATTTTGGAAGCGGGTTAAAAGAGAGAACATTGTTTAAAAAAACAACAAAAGCACCTTCATGAATCGCAAAGCAAGTGTTTTCAAACTGTGGATTTGAATGAACGTCACCTTTACGTGGACTGCGGGCCCACCTTCGTGGTCTCTCCTACGGTCGTGTCCCGCTTAATATTCTTAATGTCCTTCTTTGTTCAGTAAACAGCAAGCGCGTTTCCCGCTGTTTGTTAAACATAATCTCGTTTTCCATCTCATCCGCGACATCAAACGTGTGTGGGAACCCCCGGGGTTCTTTGCATACTAAAAACTCGAGCAAGGTGTGGAGGCGGGGGGAGAGAGGGGGGTGGGGGTGTGTTTGGAGGGTCCTGATAAACACCGCTTTGATGTCTGTGTGCTTAAGTTCACCGAAGCAGCGTCATAATATCCTTTATTTCGAAGAGATTGCTCCTCCAACTGAACCCTGAGCGCCGTGGAGCGGCCCGTGCGCTACAGCCGTTTTTTTTAACCTGTGCTCTGTTTTGTTCGCTTAACTTTGTCATTACTGCGTGCGATGAAAGAAGCGATGTGAGACAATCTCTTTTATCAGATTCACAATCAACGCTAGATTTTGCCACAGAACCAACCAGGCCTCACCCGCCATCCTCGCGCCGTTTCGTCCTCGTGAGCCCGCAGCTCGTCGCTTTTGCGGTTGTTCTACAAAATCCAAGAAAAAGCAAATGAACGCACATCAGTGAGTTCTTTCTCGCTAAACCCGATGAGGACAAAGCCGGTGTGCTTGAAAGATTGGCATCGCTTGGACGAGAAATTCTCAATAAAAGTTTTGCGATTCTCTTTTATTTGTTTGTTTTTTGCCTCTCCCCCCCTTTCTTGGCAGTATGTTTTATTCAGATTGTCTCCTCTTTGCTTTTCCCATTTCTTTGTCTGCTGCCATTCACTCCTCTGCTCCATCAGTTCAATAGACTTCAGCACACATTGATGGCTGCTTTATTGGCACCAGCACAAGCGCTTCTCGCTCTCTCTCTCTCTTTATTCCAAAGCAGAAGCTGACAATGTTTTGTTCATTACACAACAATAATAATCCCAAACAAAAGCGCTGGGAGTATTTATTTTGCTCCCTTTGTTAATGTACAAACCGATTTTGTAGTCTTGATTACATTTTCCACTTCACATAAACAGACTTTCCTGCAGGAGTGACTCAACGCTTAAAGTGTGTGAAGGCGCGTCTTGTTCCGTCAGAGTAAATAACTTTTCTTTTTAATGTCGCTGTGGCGGCTGCAGCAGCAACTTTGGCAAAAAATACGTCGCACTTTGTGTCTCGCAAATGCCTCTCAGATAAAACGAGTGTGAAAAGCAGGAAGCTTTTGTGTCTGAGTTGGAAAACAGTTTTAAGAGTGGTGCTGCACGGTGGAGTGGCGGTTCGCACTCGCGCCTCCCTGCAGGAAGCGCGCCTGTTCGATCCCGGGACGGAGACTCCGTCAGATCGGGTGTTTCCTGCTCTCCTGGTTTCTCCTGCGGTCCAAAGACTCGTGAGGTGAAGGCCTGTCATTAAGTTGACTGTGGTCAAGCAGAATTGTGTGTGTTCTGCCTCTCTTCTCCCCGGCAACAAACTGAGTTCTAAAGTTGGTCAATGAAGTTTAAACCCCGCCTTTGTTGTCTTCTTTTTTGGAGTAAAACCAGGACACGAGTGTAAAGTGTCTGTTTTGTACTCTCCAACTCTAAAACGCCGTTAAAGGATGTTTACCCATGCTGCATTTCCCCCCACCATCTCTCCCCCTCAACACCATTTTTGCAGTGAATCCTTCATTCACCTCTCCGTTTCTCTTCAATAGCTCCAAACTCTCCATCTCCGTCTCTTTCCCCTCTTCCTCATCCAGTGATCCCTCTTTTCCTTCTGCTCCGTGATCACCCTCGCTGTCTGTTCCCCTCTCATCTGTTCCTCCCTCTCTCCACCCCTCTGTTCTGCTCCGGTGTCCAGAGGCCCGAGGGCGGATTTAGTTAGAAAAAAATGGTGCGAGGATGACACGAGGCGAGATCGGGCAGAGACCGGGAGGGAAGCGAGAGGAAAAAGACAGCCACAGCCGAGTGCCTTGTCAGGCGTGTGACGCTGATCTAGTGCAGCATCTGATCGGGTGTCATCCGTTACCCAGCAGCACGAGCCACTAGAATAATATTAGTGATAAAAAAGAAAGGCTTGTACTGGAAATGTTCTCAGGTTCCCACAGGACTCTGACTGTGGGACCTCCTGAGTCATTACTCTTATTTTACAATAAGTGAGGAGACAAGCAGCTGACAACATCTGTGTCTTCTCTTCGTAGCTTTTTTTTCTCTCTCTTCCATATGGAAAAATATATGAGCATACCGTGACAGAACTGCAAAAAATAAAGCAATTTCAAGTTCATGACAAGTTTGATTGTGTGATATAAAGACGTTCTTTGTGTTTGTTTAGATTGATATCAGTTTTTTGTGGAAGGAAAGTGAAACAACAAAGCAGTAAAGGACAATGAGGCATGAGTGTGAGTCGAAAAAGAGACTTTCGGGATGACAGTTGAGTTGCTGGCATGTCCCCACCGCAGCGCACACACTCTGCAGCCCCGTCTTTTCCTGTCAACGTGTAATTAATGCTGCACTCCACTGCGAGCCGACTGAGGATTCATGGCTGAAGAATGTGTGGTTCACTTTTTAAGTGTGTCACATCTTCACGGAGCTGCTGCTCAAGTCACTTCCGCAACCGATGTTTTGGAGAAACCTCCCCACACGGCCGGTCAGAGACGACTGATGCATGGGCGCGCGCACGGGGCCACGTGCTCATTATAATATATAATATGTCCATTAACATATTTCTAATTTGCACCCAAATGGCACAAAGACACAAAAGGGACGATTGGGACACAGAACAACATTTCATAGCAGGGTCATAAATCTTCTGTTTTCGGTGGCTCTGGCTCGCTCTCTCCCCAACAGACACACACACACACACACACACACACACGCGCGCGCGCGCACACACGCACACACCCACACACACAGTCTGTCCGATGTGCACAGCAGTAATTAGGTCTTTCAGGTTATGATAATGTTTATGCTGTTTTCTGGTTCATCTGCTCACTCGTGCACAGAATGCCATTAATCACACCAGTCCGAATCACATGCTGATTCCAGCACAGCCTTTCTGCGTTCGTGTGTGTGTGTGTGTGTGTGTGTGTGTGTGTGTGTGTGTGTTAGTGTGTTGGGGGTTTTTTTTGTCTCCGAATGAGCTGAGGTGGGGACATGGAGCAGGAGTGAGAGAGTGAGGGGACGAGCGGGTGAGGGAGGCCAAAAATAACGTGAGGTAGAACTAATGAGGGCGTTTTGCCTTGATAATGTGCAGCAGGCAGACCTCGGCTCACCTCTGCCTCTCCTCTTTCACCTCTTTCACCACCACCTAATCTTGACTTCTTGTTTTGATAACAAGCCAGCATTTTTTTTGTTTCGCGAATGAAACAATTTTAATAATAGCGAGTCACCGTGAATTAGGTTGGCAAACATTTTCCTTGACTTCATGACACACTGTCAAGGCCCATGTGAGTGTTCTCCCCTGTGTAGTGGCTACGAATATATCAGGGTCTCAGTGTCAGTGTGAGTGAATAAGGTGTCAGGATTCGGCCATTACTCCAGCTATGTGTTTTTGCTGGTACTGCTTCTTGTGGATGCACATCGATGGGTGAAGAGTTTGCTTGACCCAAACGTATGAAGGTCGTATCGCGCCGTTTCCTCAGCTGTCTGCACCACCGGCCATCTTTGGACTGCGTTGACATCTCTTTGATGGATTCGCTTCTGATAATCACCTCGCTGTGAAAGTTCAGACTTCACCTGGACCGTGTTGTGCATCACTTTCCCTCCTGGTGCCCCGTTTGTCAGTCCCACTTTGTTGTATCATAAAGAGAAGCCAGTGCCGTCATTTTATGAAGGTGGGAAACTTTTTTTTTCAGGTACATCACCAAGATTGTACAGGGACAAAAAAACAACCCAAAACACTGGCATGACACTGTTCTCTGATCTATTTCACTCTCTATTCTCCTGTGGTGTTATTTGTATAAACAGCATAGAGAGAGAAATGGTTGTGTAGCATAGCTGAATGTCCAAGTGAGTGCAGAGATCAATGGCCCCTGGAAACAAAACAGGAGGATCTCCGAGGATTTAGGATTGCATAAAGTCTCGCAATCTCTCCTGAACTCCAGTTTTTTTGGTTCCCTTTCATTTGCTGCCTGTGCTACCTTTCACTCCTCTGTCTCATCCTCCCACTCTTTTGTTTTTTTCGCTCTTTTGCTCTGTTAGCTTGGCCCCCACCGAACATGCACACACACAAAAGGCAAGGCGAGCACGTGGAAAACTGTTGACTTGATGTTGCCCCTGAAACAAGCTCGGCGTTTCAGAGGCAACTCAGTACACGACTTTGATTTTAGGCATTTTATGCATGCAGGAAACTTTTTTCCACAGGAAGAGGGATTACATTATCTCCCTAATAAAATAAAAATGACCTCAAACTGTGGGTGAGAAATTATGTCACTGTATCTTTTGTGCTTTGTACTTTGCCGGCTGCACTGACTAAAAACACTGTGGCCTTGGGAGACACCTGATATAACAAGAAGAAGTCTTTGTTCTCTCGGCCTAAAAAGTGAACCGGCACATCGGAACAACTGTTGGAGTTTGCTGCTTTCTGCTTGGATCTTCTTTATATAAAAAAAGGCTGTCCTGATACTGCAAACTGTTGCGATTAAGATACGCGACAAAGGCGACTAAATTGTGAGTGAAGTTTCTATTATTATCCACATATATATTCTACAATTATTCAATTATGTCCACTTAAACCTTGACAGGGCTCGAAGGCTGAAGTCTGTCCATGAGATTTTGGGTCTGCCTCGCGCTCACCTCCAAGAAAACACTGTCTTTTTCTAGTCTTGGACTGACACGTTCGTCATTTTCCTGTCGAGCACCCACACTAGGCCGATGTACCAGTCGGTGCGCTGCTGTAAACCTGCTGCGCAGCCAGGTCTGTTCAATTTAAGGGAGGAAGACCTTGTTGGGATGTCGACCAAGTTAAAACATGTCGCAAATGTAAAAGATTCAGACTCTTTTAACTATAAATTGCACTACTGATGAGTGGCTCCCCGAACAATTTATTGGTCATGCGCAGCCAGTCTGAAAATATGCTTATTTTTTCCTATTCCTATATTTTCCTTCATTTCTTATATTTTTTTGATATCTGTCTCTAAAACAGAATGTAAAGTCCTTATAATTGTACCAGTGTATCATGATGGGAGTGCACCTGGCTTGGAAACATTCAGATACATTCGTGCCGTTTTATTGTGAAAGGCAACCTGTAATTGTGCTTTCATTTGCTGAGAGCCTTCTATTCACTTGTGGGTCCAAGCAAATCTTTGCCTGTTCACTCTACAAAAGTGAAACTTTGGGGTTTTTTTTAAGACCTCGTGCAAATTTTTAACCTGCCTGCATTTCCCTGCAGCTGCTTCTAATGCTGATAACACGAGTGCGGGACATTCCAGCAACGTGCCTGATTGATGGATCAATATTTGCCCCAAAGCGTCACGTCCACCTGCCTATAATTTCCACATGCCGGCCCTTCTGAAACAATAGCGTTGGCTCACTCAGCTGTAGTCCATTACCTGCGAGCTTACAGGGCCGAAACACTTAAGGCCCATTCATCAGTGCTCTGACAGGGCAACCTACTGCAAACAGATTCAGTCAAGCGGTGAATCCTCTCCGTGAGCCGCCCCCCCTTCTGCACACACACACACACACGACATTTCAACTTCTGACCTCAGCGTCCACCTGCACAGAGACGCTTTCATCATACAACACATCTTCTTTATGGCTCGCTCGCTCACGCTGCCGCACGCCCATTCGTCGGGCGTCCACGAGCAGACTCAACATACCTCCGCACGCACACTCAAGTACGCACAAATATACACACAGCTAAAAGCCCCATCACCTTTGGCCTTTCGACCCCAGTTAACTAACTAACCTCTTGTTATTTCCCCTGTTCAGTGCACCTCTTTGTGTGGGGCCGTGCTGAAAAGACCCAGTCATGCAGGACCGGTAGCCCCCCCCTGCCGCACCCTCAACCCCCTCAGGCAACTCAGGCTTTCAGCTTATCAACATATCCATTTTTTTCTTTGATTCACGTAAAAAGCAGTGACTCAGGGACTTGTTCACCCCGGATCTGAACTTCTAACCTTTGCTTGGCTGCTCCGCGGCCATTTCCTCGCGTCTGGAAATTCTGATGGCCTTTAATGTGGTCGCTTTCAACGCTAATACAAAGCCGAGCGGGGAGGCACGCCGATCGTGGGAGGAGCTCTGAGTGTTTTTGAACCCGATCTTGATGTTAGTGTGTCAAAGTGTAGAAAAAGCGCTTTAACTTCCCTCGTAAGTGCGTGACGCAAGTGGGTTTTATTGACAAACGTTTAGTTATAAATCTCGCCACCGAGGGCATGAAAATCTCTCGGTGAAATCAGCTTTACTGTTTCCACATTTGAACTCTTAACCTCCTTGTTTATGTGTGGCCATGTGTTACTAATGCCGGCGCCCCCCCCATCACAGGGGGACCGGAGTATCAGGGATCTGCGAGCCAAACAACTTTAGTGAAAGTTAATGACGCATACACTTAAGTCCTTTTCCATATGAACTTAATCTGATCGTCCGCTTTGCCGCCCAATTCTGTCATCTGTTCTTCTTCTCAAATTTGTAAATCCATAATTAACCGCACTGTGACTCTGGTAAATGGAAAATAAACAGCATTTCGATGAAATTGCCTGAAATGGAAATCGGAGCTGTAATTGAATCACCTGCGATGGAACGCCGGCCAGGTTTTCGTGGAGCGCTTTTCCTAATGCTCAGTGGTGTTTCTCTTGCGCCCGTAGATGCTTGATTGACATCCCGTTTTAATAACGCGAGCCGGAGCCTCTCTCTCTTCTCGCCGTGGTGAAAGAAATGTCTTGCAACGGTTTTCACCTGTATTGCACCAAAAAAAACTGAGAAAAAATCCCGGAGAGGAATGGCGAGTGTTGGGTCAGAGAGCCTGGTTGTACTGTAAGTAATATGGTAAATATATTGAGCCACGGGGGCTTTAACTCCCCTCCTCTTAAGATTGACTCCTGGCACAGTTCTACAAACCCCACAAGTTTGAAGAGAGAAAAAAGGCAAACACCTGAGTTGAAAGCGAAGGGATCCCTTTAAGGTGGCAAGACTTCACTGCCAGGAGTTACTTTCTAGTCCCCTTTATGCCCCCTTTCAAAAAAGAAAAAAAAAAACATTCTGTAGTTTAACTGTCTATGAAGTCCCTCCCAGCCTTGTAGCACCACCTTCAAGTGCCGCCGCGCTCCGCGCGCTCACCAGCATTGGTTACATGTGGGCCACATGTCAGAATGGTTTCGAAATCAAGCGCAAGTCAACAAAACCAGCAGCACAACGGCGCAGCCCGGGCGCCCCCCCCCCCCGCCCCCCGGCGAGTCCCGCTTTCTCCGTCCGAGTGGGGAGGCCGAGAGGGTGCCGTGTTTAATCCGGTGAGCGACTGAACAATTAGGACACTTTGGCTCGCCGCCTGCTGAGCGGGGGAACTTTTTAATCGGTTAAGGGTGAAGCATCACACGTGTGGAGTTGACCGTGTTGAGGTTACTCTTAGACCTAACGATGTGTTCTGGATGAATCTTTAATCGTCATGCAAAACCGGCCTCTATGAATAGTAAACATACAGTCTTCATAGCTTGTGTGTTGAATTATGAATCACTTACATTTCCGGCAGAATGTTTTTATACAATATTGATAGATATTTTTAAGGACTTCAGTGTGAAAGATAAAAATAGATTAAACGGAACCTCGTGACTTGCGTCTTTGCAATATGCACCACTGCATAATGTGCAGTCATGCACGGGGGGGGGGGGGCCCCGCCTTAACCAAGCCTCTCTTTGGGGGTTCCGTTCCACACTCAAACATCAGCGGGGACGTTTTTGTGCGTTTTTGCACCATTCTGCTTCACATCGAGCTGTTTTATGACTGAGTTGGTGGACATGTTCTGGATTGTATGAAAACATACGCATTGTCGGCTGCAGGAACGGGGTCTTTTATTACCAAGAAGCTTTTGTCTACTTCGAATACGCCCTGAAGTATTTTTTCTCCTTCATTGAAACAATATGTAATGAATTTTTTAAAATATATATTTTTCGGAATTTAACACCAGGAATAAGTCTTTGAAAGAGAAAAGCTGGCTTGATGTTTTTCTTGAATTTTTTAGGCTGTCTAGTTTTTGTGAAAACCACAATTATTAGAATCGTCCTACTTTGTTGCACTACAATAAACTAAATGTTTTCCTTAATCGGTAATGGTATCATCACATTCAGGCCTGGTCTGCCCCTGATGACCTCATGTGCCCCCTGAACTAAAAATCGACTTGAAACCACCGATTTAAACTGTGAAGGTTTCGGTCAAAGCCGGTCCATAAAATGTGCTTTGTCACCTGGATGAATCATCAACTGTGGATGAGTGATCGGTGGACCCTCTGACAACCAGAGGGCCCCCGAAAGTGGTTCTCAGTCGCTCATCCAGCCGTTCATCCAGCGCTTGTTGGAAGAGCTGGCAAGTCGTGACCTGCCGTGTCATTCTGCGGCAGGCGGGAGCTTTCGTGTGAACATGAAACAAGATAAGGGGACGAAAAAAAACCGGCCGTGCTAGAATGAGCGCATCCTTGTAATTTAATTCCACGGGAAAAAAAAGCTGCATAATTACAGCCTTGATTGTGTCATAGTCATATTTATGATTTGGATCTGAACTCAGCCCAAATATGTCAATACCCTCCAGTCACTTTGAGCTCCGACTGAGATGTTGACTGTGAAAACCTTCGTGACGGGTTTTCATTTTCGCTGAGGTTTCTTTCCGTCACTTGAATCTCTCAGCGATTCAGCCCGTGCAGGCTGGCAATGTTTTTCACCCCAGAGGCTGATGAAAGCCATTCAAAGGCCATTGTCTAATTTTAAGTGTTCGGATCTGACCAAAATAAAGCACAGATGGAGGGGGAAAAAACGAGAAAAAAGGGTTTTTCTCTTTCCTGCCGTCTCTCTCTCGCTCGCTCTCTCTCTCTCGCTCTCACACAGAGGCTCACTGTTGGGATTGTTGTGCCCCTGCTCAGTAACCACTGCTCCAGTTCCCACCAGCTCCGGCCCGGCTCGTTCCAGAAAGTGGTACTTGTGAGAGCAGCAGGCCCGAGATAAAAGTTAATTAGGACTGTGGCTGCAGAGGATCAGACAGGAAGGACGGGAAACAGCAGAGATTCGGTGTTAAAGGACTAGCCTGACATTTTGGAGCCTTCATACTCACACCACGATGAACCCAAGGTTAGAAAAAAACAATCCCCGACGCGGACACGTAATATCTCACCGTGGCACACTATCACCGCTACTGTCTCTCATTGTATTTGTAAGGGAGCCACTAGCTGTGAGCTAGCTCATTAGCCTGCAACCAAAGGCCCTATGTTCAAAGAAGAAAGCAACACTAATGATGTGTTTTTATGTTAGCTCAAGAACAAATTTAGCTTTTCCTTTTTTTCTCCCCCCTCTTCCACAATGTAGGAAATCCCCAGAGAAGACAAACAGCACACGAACAAATAGCAAATGGTAATTCTTGTAAAGATTATGAGCAAATTATGCTTAACAAAATCTGTGACTCAAAGGAAGGCAAAATATTGAAATGAAACGAAGTGGGAAGCCGTGGTGTAACGAGGGCTAACAAATAGGAAAGGGATTACGAAGAAACACACATGAAATGATGATGATTTTTTTATGTATATAACAACAGCATAATGAAGAGAGAGCGGAAACAATGTTTGCATGAGGTGAGACGGAAAAAGAGGCAGGAGAAAGTAGTCTGGTCAGTAATGTCTCTGTAATAGGGTCAGAAGAAGAAGTCCATTATGAAATCCCCCCGAGGCTCTATTTATAGTGACCTAAGGAGGAAGGCAAGTAGGAAAGGATACAGAGCAAGGGAGGGAGTGAAAAGAGGAGAGAGATGGAGAGAGAGAGAGGAAACCTCACAGAAGGAGGGTGGACGGAGGTGGTGGTAGTGGTGTGTGGAGGGATGCCAGGGAGCAAAGCCGGGAGATGAAGTGTTGGGGGGGGGGGGGGGGAGCGGAGAAACGGCGGGAAAT
>JASSRZ010000011.1:11452453-11466529 GCA_032164315.1 Malacoctenus gilli
TGTGTGTGTGTGTGTGTGTGTGTGTGTGTGTGTGTGTGTGTGTGTGTGTGTGTGTGTGTGTGTGTGTGTGTTGCACGTGCATGTACTTTCAATATATTTGCATTGTGTTCGTCTCCATTTGGGTCCTTGGCAGAGAAAATAAACCAAAGGCTACTTCCTCCCTCCTGCCTCCCACCTGCACTTGTAATCCTCTGTGTTTTGGTGACCTTGGCAACCTGGTGACAAAACATGCTCGGTGTCCCTTTGATTGAGGCCACGGGTGGGCGTGAAGTTTGGACAGAGTGAAAAGACGGCAGAGGGAAGGGAGAGGGATGAAGGCAGCAGGAGGAGGAGGAGGAGGAGGAGGAGGAAGAGGAGGATGAGGAGGAGGAAGATAAAGTTCCCGGTGCCCTCAGGGTTGGCTTCTGTGTCTGTTCAGTTATTTCAGCCTGCCTGCGTCCTGTCCGTCCATCATCGTTTTCCAACCCATTTAACCGTCAACTGTTCTCCAAGTGGTTGAGGAGTTGGTGACAAACAGTCAAAAGCATGAAAGTTTTAAATTAAATAGATGAAAAATTACATCTGATCGGTTCATGAAAAAACAGCATTTCAGTTCTCATATCATCCAACAATTTCTCACATCATTAGCGTTTCAGGGTTCACTTGCTGCCTCGAAAACATCAGTAAACGAGCCTCAAAGATACACGTCACGGCTATTAAAGTACTGAAATGATGCAAGTTTTGCTTGAAATATATTCCTGTGTAAAGCCTAAAATCTTGTAAACTTGGTTTTCTGAGTTGAAATGCTTTAAGGTTCATTTGAACCTGTCCGTTGATCGTACATTGCTTTGGCTCGAAGCTGGGAGACACGCTTGTTTTCTTGGTCGGTCTGCAGGGCAACAGAAGATCTCCTTATTTGCCGTTGATGCACGGATCAGTTGCCCGTCTTCATATTTTGTGCTCCGGTTGATTATTGACATGGATCCTCCGTTCAGTTTTGTTCAGACATTTTCAAAAAAAGTTTGTTTGAGCTCCCGCGTGTGTTGACAAAAAGGCAGCGGAGCAGCTTTATTTCGCGCCATTTCATTAATAATGGAGACGGGAGCGAGGAAAATATGGACCCGCAGATGGCTGTAAGATGCAGACGGTACGCTGTCTGTTTTTCAGTGTTCAATTTTATATCACAGCAGACAGTGAAGTGGATAGTTTTAACCACAGCATATGAAATGCTCCTCCACTGATATTAAAATCAGCTCTCTGCAGTTCATAACAGATCTTTTGACAGCAGTCTTGAGGGAAATCAAGACGGCGGAGCGGCTAAAACTACAAGACAGCCAGACAAAATGTTCTGATGCGCCAGAAATCCACCCGGTCGCCTGACTGCCAGCCTGTTTGATTGTTTAGGCAATTAGTCAGGTGTCACGACCCCTTTTTCTCCCAGAAGTGCATGTCAGGCCAGGAGTGATCTGGCACCAACTCCTCTGGTTGAAGCTTCACTCCCAACCTGCCATATGTGCGATTACAGGTGGTCGGTATTTTTTTTTTTAAAAATGGTCCAAACAGTGCTTAAGGCTTGCGTGACACTTTAGTGTGTTCGACACTGTAGCGAGTCGCAGCTCGTCTGCTTGGTTTTAATGTCTTTGAGGTATCCCATAAAAAGCAGATCCTGTAAACCAACAGATGTGGATGTAAAATTCTTTAATTTACTCATCTACTTACCGCTGCTCTGCGATTGACTCCCACACTCCTGTTGTCTCAGGCCCATCTCCTTTCTCCCGTCCCATCTGCCTCCTTTTTGGTAGTTCCTTCCTCTGTTATGTGGTTTATTTTATCAGCCTGCAAACTAGGGGGCATAAATTTCAAATCAGGACCTTGTGTTTGTTTGTTTTTTAATTGCAGATGGCGAGCACCCGTAGAATCAAAGGTGCAGTTTATGGCTCAGTGGAAGAAAATAAGTTTGAGCTTGAAGCACAGGAATTATTAGTGATCAAATTGCAAACAGCATCTTTCTTGTACACTCCAAGGTCACGGGAAAGCGTTGGCCGCTACCATTCAGAGTATGAATCGCAAAAAAAAAACAACAATAAATTATTCAGAGGAAGTAGTTCCTCCATTCCAAGTCGAACTTTTGTGCTCGTTAGTACTCAAAACAACTCGATAAAGCTGACCGCAACACACTGTAACTTCTCCCTTCACCTTCCTTTCGCAGTGAGGGACGACGACGACTTCCTGAGTCTCAGCGAACTCCCGGAAACCTTTCCCTCGGACCCGCCCGAGCCTTTGCCTCACTTCCTGTTCGAACCGGAGGAAGGCTACATTGTCAAGAACAAGCCTGTCAATCTCTACTGCAAGGCGACGCCCGCCACGCAGATTTACTTCAAGTGCAACAGCGAGTGGGTCCATCAGAAGGACCACACGGTGGAGGAGAGGGTTGACGAAAACTCGGGTGAGTGAAGTGTTCCCTCACACACACGCATAAACACACAAACACACACAGGCATCTAACCTGAGATCTACTTGAAGTGAAAAAGAAAGTGGGCGTACGACGACAGCCCTGCTTTTCCTTTTCTTTGTTTTGTTTTGTTTTATAAGACTCCAGACAATTTTTTTGGCAGAAAATAAAGAAAGAAAAAAAAGCCCAGGTGCAGCTACATGTCAGTTCATACACGGGAGATCTGAGGGAGCACAGTTCAACTCAAACAGCAGTCGGGGAGAGAGTGAAATGCATTTTTGTGTGAGAGCACAGCTCCAGTCCATGACTGATGCTGGCTCTTTGCAGGCAAACATCCAACACAGATATATGAGGCAAAAATTATCCAACCGAAGGAGGGTCTGGAAACGGAGCACGGTGCACATTGCACGGATACGTGTTTTATTCCTTCACCAGATGTTATTCCCAGCACTAGGGAGACGCTACTAAATCTTACCTGGTGAGCAACAACTGAAAGCTCCCTTAACACGTCCAACAAAGTGCACAGACGTTCAGGCACGTCGGAACCGAGCGCCCCCACCCCTCTTAAAACTTAAGCTCCTTACATGCATGTGTGGCCTTGCTGATACCTCGCTGTAAAGGACGCAACCAACACTTCTTGTCCCAGCGGTGCCATTCTCGGTAAATGAGCTAAACCCATTATACAGCCGCGCATTTATGTGCGCAGGAAGGTAGGTCACATGTCAGTCGCGTGTACACAGCTGTCCCGCGGCCAGTTCCTGCACCGCGATGTTCGCAGGACAGTTTAATAGGATCCACAATGATGTACTGGAGTGCAGCCAAAAAACTTCCACGCGTGTCACTTGACAGCACATGGTATTAGTCTGCCGGCGAGGTAATGATGAATCATGCTGCTGCTTTGGCAGGGAGACAAAGACGTACACAGGCTGGTTTCTCCGACTTAAGGTTGACATGAGCCTGGCTTATGGGTCCCCACCTGCTTGATAATGAGCTCTGGGTCCCCAGAGCGAGTGATTAAACGCAGGCTGAAAACAGTTTGAAAACTCCTGATTTAAAGCCACGACAGTGGAATACAGCAAGGGTCAACAGCAGACCTGCGTTGGTGTTTTTGCTTTGTTGTTTTTTTTCGCCCCGTTTTTCATCTTTCACTTACTCGCGCTCATCTTTTTCCATCTAAGAGTCACAAGGGGTTGCTGGAGCCGATCCCAGCTGACAGTGGGCGAAGGTGTCCCTCCACACAGGCTGCCGGCCTATCACAGGGCAAACGCAGAGACACACAGTCACACACATTCGCAGCCAATCGACAGTTTAGAGTCACGGAGCTGACTGCCATGTTTTTCAGAGTACCTGGACAGAAGCTCACATACTTATTCAGGGAGAACATGCAGACGCCACTTGGGCTTGAAACTTTCAATCTTACTGTGTTTTAATACTGTGTTTTATTCTATATGAAGGTTGTTTCAACTCCAGATTTTGCTTTCTGAGTCAAAGCACACCCTGGGGTCAGTTCTTCGCTTGCTTAACTCCTCGGTGTATCAGCTGCAGTTATAAAAACACACAAACCACAGAGTGGAAGCAACAGTTTTGACGTTCCCTCTGAATCAGCAGTCGAACCTGAATTACTGGAGCAGGGACGAATAAATGGAGAAGAAAGCTTCCAATTCACGTTAACTTGGATAAAGGAAACACCATGTGCAAGTGAAGAAATGCTGGCAAAAAAAATGGTAGTCCCTCTGCAGGTTAATAGGGTTTATGAGACACCTGCTGTGTCACCTGTGAAAACCCTGTGGTGTCAAATTACCACAGCTTGTTTGCTAGAATCATCTGTTCTCCATTCTCTTGTACCTAATTGTTCTCATTGCTGCATAGCAATGTGCTTGTTTCCTTAAAATGTCTCTCTTCAACCTTTATTTTCAAGTCTAAGTCTCTTCTTTCCAATACTTGTCTCATACTTGTGTGTATCCTCAGTCACCCCTATGATAAAGTGCAAACACATGTTTGGATTTGTCAGATACAAATACTGAGAGTAGGTGATGATAGAATGGACAGAAATCATGCAATCCTCCGCTTTGTCCATTCAGTCCCACTCTGCGTGTTCCTCCCATTTTGTTCCCCTCCTATCGCACTCGTTCCTGACATCATGAGCAGCTGGTAATCATTTATTAGTCCCCCATCAGCACTTCATTTGCTCACCGCTGGGTTTCAAACAGTGTGCTATTGAGAGGATATTCTGTTCAATTAACGACCCATGGATCCTCATTCTCATGCCGTTTAATGACCGACGCCATGGGGTCCTCCAAGGATGTGGGTCGCCCAGTCAGATGCACGTGCAGTTGACCCCGAATAGAAATCATCAAGCCAGTTCAGTTTAGGTCTGAGCTGCCATGTTTTTTCCTCAGCTGTATAAGTCAGCCTCATTTTGCTTGAAAAAAGAGGCGCAAACCAACTCGGCCTTTACCGGAGTCCCTGCTGTTTTTATGCTCGCAGTCGTTTCATCAGCTGAAGCAGTGTGGTGTTTTCATACAGCAATTTCTCTTTTGTTGTGAATCACCCTACTTGCTCTTGTCACTCACGCTGTTGTTTTTCGTTGATTGCCCGTAAAATGCTCTCTTTGTGTGCACGCACAAATCAGCAAGGTTTTGTCAGCGATTTCAACAGATCAGGCCCCTAACTTATAGCATCATTTCAGGAAATATCTCTCTGAGTCATCATGCCTGTTGAAATAACGTCAAGCCCTCTAAAAAAACCATGGCTTTGATTTTATACTGGCGATTTGCTCCAGATACCCTTCAATTCATGCCTAATTCATCTCTTACAGAGCCATCATAATGTCACTCTAATAAAAAATTGATTGGCTGCTCACTACTTTTACTGCTCTGGGACTTTTAATCTCTCATGCACACCATTATGCATACAGATAAACACGTACAAATATGTTGAATAAATAACTAAACTGGGGCTTTATGCAATAGAAAGTAAGTGTAAAGGGCAGGAGTTCATTTGAGTATTTTCCATGAAAATGGCTCTTTAATATTCAGTCATGTCTTTATAGATATGAATATATGACTTAGATTAGATTTGGCACATTTTACTTGAGCACAAACGATATACTTAGCTTTGCTGCTCATCCCACAAAAGTTTCTGGCTTGCTCCTTGCAACTGTGGCCCCACTTGAAAGGGGACAAAAATGAGCTTTATTGCTAAAGAAAATATTAGAGAGAAGAAACAAAGGACCAAAAGTTATTATTTCCCCCTTTTTTACAATGTGTATATGTCTCTATAGCGACAGGTAACTGTGGAGACGGTCCTCTTTACAATCATGTCTGTCTTTGACAGAATGAGCAACAATAGATTAACCACTGGGCACAAACACATCACATCATACAGATTAGTACTATTCCATTTCAAAGCTGCACTTCCAGATTAAAATCCCACAAATAGTTCATTGCAGCTTGACCATAAACAAAGTTTTGGTCCAGTTTCGTTTCAGTGGGGTTTTTTGTATCAGTTTTATTTGTTATGTTCTTATTTAGGAGCTTCCCAAGACAACAATGGAAAGTGTTCTTGGTCAGACGTTGTAGGTCAACGTTTACCTGCAGACGAGGTGATTAATGGAGAGATTATGATTAATGCTGGATGCATGTGATGTAACAGGGCTTTGGTGAATCGCAGACAGCGACAGTAGGCCGTGTGCCGGGTGAATCTGCTGTGTGTGTGTGTGTGTCTCCGTTTGGATGTGTGAAAACTATATTCCATAAGGTGTTTTCGTCTCTGTTTCCTGCTGTTACACAAACACAGCGAGAAGCTATGACCCTCATACTGCTTTTATTATCCGTCTCCTTGCTCCCTCTCTCCCCCTCTGCTCCATCCTCTGCCTTTCTTTCTCCCCCTTTCTTTTCACTTCTTCTCTCTCCTTTCTCTCTCCTCCCCTCGCTCCATGCCGGTTTGTGCTCAACTGTAATTTCCACTGACTGAAATCGGAGAGAGCAGCGGTGGATAAAACCCGAGCTTGAGAACGCTGGGGAGAGAAGTAGGGGATGATGGAGGGATGCTGATGGAGGGGGCCTTTGAGGGGGCTGGAAAGGCCAACAGATATCAGGGAACCACACTGAGGAGGGAAAGAAGATATGAGTCCTGCTGTTCTTTCTTTCTTTCTTTCTTTCTTTCTTTCTTTCGTTCTTTCGTTCTTTCGTTCTTTCTTTATAAGTCTATTTTTTTTCATTTTACATATTTGTATTTATTTTTAAATTTTTGCTATTTAATTTATGTTGTCTTTTTTCTTAGTAGTTCGTCTATCTTAAAAAAAAAGAATTCATTTAATTTTTCATCATTGAAGGTGAGGAGGTGCACACAGAGCAGGATAAAAGGACCAATGTAGAAGAGAGACGGAGCTCTTCGGAAGCCAGTGTTTTGGGTACAATCTTGTTTGTATGCTTCACTTTCACATAAAGCTCTGCAGCGCTTCGTCCTGCATGGAAAATGCCTCACAATGAAATAACAAAGCAGATATCATCGACAAGAGTCACAGCACATTGTGCGACTATTGGAAGTGCTTTTAAAGCCAGAAGGTACAATAAAATATTTTATGACATACGTTTCGACAAACAGGAAATGCTCAGATATAGGTAATAAGAGCGGCTCCATTTCATTTCCTGTCTCCTATCGGTTGTGTTGCTGAGTCACAACAAAGGGCTCATGAGAGAAACCAGCCGTCATTACTGACGTTTTTTTCTTCTGCTTATCGTCTTCTAATTGAAGTGTATATGATATTGTGCTGTCACTGTTTCCTTTTTCCATGAGAAAGTCAAGTTGAGAGACTATAAACACATCAGTTGTGTGAAAAGAATATGATTTGGCTTTGTTCCCACAAGATTGGACTCTCAGGTAATTACTGAAAAACAAGGCGCCGAGGTCCTGTTTTGTTCATCTTATAAAGAGCGCTGTCAGATTAAACTGTGACATGAGAGCTGGTAATGCGCTCAAATGTCTTCTCATCCAGAGAATAATGCTTGTTTATATCATGGTGCTAAACTGCGCAGAGAAGAAACGGAGACTGGAGGGACACAGAGAGCGACAGGAGCAGAATCGCTGTCACTGAAATTGATCGCAATTACCCATTGAAACCTATCAAAACGAATGCTTTTCCTGCTGTGGTTTCCACCTGCGACCACCCAGTGAAGCTCAAACGAAAGCCACGTCTTTTGTACGAACGGAAAGCATCATCTTGACAGCTCGGTGAACTACTGAATGTTGTGGGGCCTCATCTGGAAGCCGGGGAAAGCCAGGTGAAGGTCACCGGCAACGGTGGAGGCAGAGGAAATGGCGAAGGGTCGGCAGGATGGCTTTGGGGTCGCTGGGGTCGGTGCGCAACAGGAGGGGATCAGGTTGGATACCTAAAGCAGCAACCCAGCCTGTCATGGTATCACAATGGAAAACGTAGGTAACTCAGCCCTCTGCAGGGTCTTCAGTCCCACTACAAACCAAAGGAGAAAAGCCCCCCCCTGCCCTCCCCAGTACAGTTGCAATATGAGCAGTAACATTGAACATGCTTCCTATAACTCCATCTGAATCAACGTGATGAAAGGTGAAAACGGCCATGATTTGTCCAGATTAGATCTTTTATTGTGAAGGGCGTTTGTCCAGTGTTTGGTTAAGCAACGTGCACATGACCTCAGTATATCTCCATTAGCCCTGAAGTGTGCTAATGACGTATTGTGTACTAGGTTACTTACTTTGTCTCCATTAGCCAGAGTGTGAATGGTTATTAGTCTGCTTGCAATGACCTGTGACTCTACATCTTCAAATGCACGCGCACGCACACACACGCACACACATACATTATTGGCACACGCAGTATTGGCTTGGGTGATTTGTGACCTCTTTCCCTCCTTTGCTGCCATCTCACTTGTATTGATTTCTTCTCGTCTTTGTCTCTCCCTCTCTCTCTCTCTCTCCCTCCTAATGTTTCTCTTCTCCCTCTTCCTTCCTCACCCTCTCTCCGGCTCCCTCCCATTCTTCTGTACGGCCATTTCATTAGTCCCTTTTCCTCCGCCCACCATTTCTTTCACCATCTCTCCATACATCTCTTTTTCCTGATCACCGCTTCTCGAATACTCAGACTTCCCCCTTTCAATTGGGCATCGAGATTCCCCGTCAGTCAGCCTCTGTCACTGCTGCTATGGGAGACAGCTTTGTATCTGTGCCTGCAAGACCTTATGTGCAACGTTTTCCTCGGGTAACTGTGCGTGCCTGTGTTTGTGTTGTTTCTGTGGGAAAGGTAATGCTCTCTGTAGCCTGAGAAGTCGCCCGAGTGGATGTGAATTCAGAGCTGTGACTGTTACTATTCCTATTCCAATGTTTGTCTGCCCGCTGCCGTGTGAGCGAATGCGCGCGCGTGTGTGTGTGTGTGTGTGTGTGTGTGTGTGCGTTTTTCTGTGTTTGTGTGAAAATGTTTGGTAGCTGTTTCCCCATAGACTTTCTCTCGTGTCCTGGAAAGTCCTGGTTCATTGCCTCTTCCGAGAGACTGAAATACTCCGGCGCACTTCCCTCCACCACATCCACATGTCCCCGTGCAGAATGCAGACGCACACCAGGAGCGTAATGATCAGTCAGCACCGTGGTGGAAGCCATTAGGAGGCTGCACGCATGCACACACATGTATGTGCACATGCGCGCGTTCTACACGAGTCTGGGGTGTTCAATTGGTCACAGATCAGTGCCCGTGTTCTCCCAATGTCCTCCATAATTCCTCCCTCCAAAGAACTCCGTCAGCGCTCTTTCTCTCAAAGCCCCTCATCCGGTTGTTATCACACTTCTTCAGTTCTGTTTTTCTTTTTCTTTTTTTTTTGCCTCTGTCTCCATCGTTCAAAGTCGCCTCTTTTAAAATTAATGTGATCATTTATTTAGAGTGCATTCAGGGACCATGATAGATCATATCCTCTGATTACGAGCAAGGGCTGAGAAATGCATCTCGAAATGCAAAACTCAACTGATTCAGCTCTCGGTGTGATTCGCTTTCTCATATTTACAGCAGCAATTATTGCGCCGTTTGTCCAATACCGTGTTTGCGTAGCAGTTCCCGGGGTATCTGTAGATCTCCTTTCCTGGGTGGTCTGAGGATGACATGCGGCCTTATATTTACCGAAAAGCAGACGACGACTTCTATTCGCCCGGGGCGAATGACGAAACACAGCTAAGGTCAGCTTGATTTTCTCCCGACTCACCAGAAACACGCCGCAGTCCGATGCAACCACCGGCCATGTCGCCAGGCCGCTCTCGGAGCGGCTTTTTCTCTTTTAACCTCGTTGCCCCGAGTCGGGTTTCATCTTCTGGTATTCACAGCTCGGAGCCTCTGAGCCGTGCACGAGGAGCAAAACCAGAAAATATTGAAGCTTTCTCCATCTTAATGGAGCCGTGTGAAGGATATCGCTTTAAAATTTCATTTACTTCATCTTCACGTATTTAGAGCGACTGAGAGCGGTGCTGGGGATGCATTACACACCCGAAACAGTGTGAGCCGACATTGAAACAGGACTCTACTGTTGGTGTGAAGGAGGCACTTTGGTGGTTTCGAATGTATTTCTTTTGGACGCAGACTTGGGAAACAACCTCAAGTGCAGGAAGAGTCACAAAACTATTGATGTCATTTCCCCGAAAGAGAAAAGGGGGAATGAGATGCAAAAGCACTCTGATAACCATGTTTTTGGACGAGTTTGGAGGTCAGACTGAGTGAAAACTTTAACAGTTCATCCACACTGACAAATAAGGAGAGATACTCTTTTCTTTTAATGGAGCCTCAGTGGGGAAACTAAAGCTTTTAGATGATCTTCTCTTGTAAGCGAAATGTAATTATTGCGTGGTTTTTGGTCTCCTCATCATCATTGCATTTTCTTTGCCATTTATCGCACAGCAGGCTACGAATGAGCAAGTAGCAACAACGCTGAGGTGGCAAATAAAGGGTTGGGGTTGGATACCCGAAGCAGTCCCTGTAGGGGAGGCGTGGGTTCACTTGCAGCACCTCCACCAGGAGGTCACACAGCCGGGTCACTTGCTGAGCACCAACCCCGAAGCCAGCCGGGAAACTTGCACTCACACACACAAACAGGAGGGCAGATTGTTTTGTCTTGACCTCACGTGTCAAACATACAAATGAGAAGAGCCCACCCCCCCCACCCCCCCGTGTTAATTTCCTTGTCTGCGTTGGTACTTGTTGCCGATATGTTCATGTTTCTGTGTGTAATTCGTGTTCGTGCGGGTTCTGACCTCGTGCCTCCGTCTTTTGTCAGGCTCTCCCTCGGTGGCACTGATGAAAGAACAACAGCCAGTGTCGACTTTTTTATTTTTTCTCTCTCTCCCCCTGTATCCTGCGTTTCGGTCTCCCTGAAGAACTGTCTGTTTGACCTGTCACTGATCACATTTAAACACCACAAAGCCTTTGAGTGCTTTTTCCCCAGTTCCCTTATCTCTTTGCTTTTCCAAACCATTTAGTCTCAAAATGCCCAGTCGCCGTTTTCATCCGGCTCCTTTTAGTTTTCCCGCTCGTCGATCTCCGCTCGCTTTGATTCAAAGAAAGTACGACTTTACGTTTTCCTGGGCTATTACAGTTTTTCTGTCTTGATATATTTATTTTTCTTCTTCGCTATTCTTTCTAACTATGTCCTTCTGTCAAAGCACAGTGGGACGCGTCGCGGCAGAATGAAATGGAAAAACAACTACAAAAAAGAAACTGAAAGGGACAGAGAATAAACGAACAGCCTAAGTGGGTTTAACAGTCAAGGAAATGGGGAAAAATGGGAGGAAACACATCTTTGGGCTCCAAACTGACGACCATCACAGAACTTTTTTTTTTTCAATTAAGTCTAAGACTGCTGGTGAGCGACAGCAAAACGTTATCCAAATTCCAGTTCCAATTATCCAAAAAAAAAGTTGCTTTTGTGTCAACATATTTAAATGTGTTTGCAAATGTCGCTAATTATTCCAGTCAATTGCATAAAGCCTATTAATTTTGTTGACACTGAGCAGATTAAGTCATTCACTCTCCCTTTGTCTGTTTTTGTTTAATACTCATGTAACTCATTATTACTCAGTGGGCTTTTCTGTTTTCCCTGCCACTGCCACAGAAAACATGTCACTGCAGGGTTGGAAAATTAAAACGCATTATTCCTGGTTTAATAACACGTGAAAACTCTATCGCTTTATTATCAGCCCTGATGAAGAAAGTGATGGGAATTTGTGAATAAAGTACCCTCAAAGCAAGGACTAAACATGGATCAGGTGCTTCAAGGAAATTTAGTGATTTTGGGGTATTTTTTGTATTTGTTTCTTAAAACTGAACATTTTTTGCCTGTTTGGGGTTCAGTTCATCGTGACAGGAATTTCAGATGCTTGAGCTTTGAGGAACAGACACGCTAACAGTAATTTTAAGTTAAGGACAACATTTTGAATCATTATTGCTTTGTTTAAAATATGCCAGCACAAGAGTATTGATATAAAACAGGCTACATTATATGTAAGGCCTCAATAAATGAAGTGTGTCAGTGGTTGATACATTTTATTGGTCTCAATTTCAATGTAAAACCTTCTTTAGAGACAACTGGTTGAGTTATGAAGACACGCACGTGCACACACGCACGCGCACACACACACACACACACACACACACACACATTTTTTTTGGAGCTTCTCTTGTGTTAAAAGCACCATCTCGATCCCAGAGCTATCACATTTCAGGCCGCTCAGTTATTGTCTGAATGAGTAGTACAGTACATATACCTTAGAGAGAGCAAACACAACAGTTATCATATCTATGCTGTGTATTCGCAACATAATACTGTCCCGGGAAGACAAAGCGCACTCTCCCACTTTTCTGTTTTGGATCCCCAGCTAACAAGTGAACTTTGTTATGTGTATTGACACTTTACAACTCGGAGAAGGATTTTGGGGGGTTCGTGCGGCCTTTCGTGATTGATAGAAATGTTTGTGACAGTATCCACTTGTCTTGATACTTGTCTTCCATTTTTCATCTCCTCCTTTTCCCCTCACCTCCCTCCGCTGACAGCGGTGGTTTTGTTGACGTGATGTTCTGTCATGCTACAGAGACCCAAAAATTCCACACTTGTCTCCTCATAAGAGATTGATGCGAGCGTTTCCGTGCGCTGTATCGAAACACAAAATAGACGCGGGATGATCTGGGACTCTCCGAGCCGCAGGTAATTCAGTCACTTTTCGCCCAGCAACACTTGCGTCTCGGGCGTCACGCTTACAAATGATGGAAACAACTGGGGGTGTTTCAACAACACAACTTCAGAACTTTTAATATATATTTTTGGAGGGCCGGTTTCCAATCTGTTTGGATGGCTTATTTGTACCACCATAACTCACAGGGGGAAACACCGGATTGCTTCTCACTGATCTTCTTCAAGCGATTTCTTGACAAGTTTCACACACTTTCGTATTTGTTATACTGTTCATTTTGCTTACTGTCGAGCTGACCTAAAAAAACATGCTTGCATTTCTTTCTAGCAGCAGAATACCTTAAAGTCATTTGATGAAAATATAAACGTTGCTTTGTCCAGTCATAATCAAACCATTTCCATAGCGACCCAAAGTGCTTCTGGTTCCTTTCACAAAGAAATCGCAAAGAAAACTTTTCCGCTTTTCCAATGAAATGAAAGGTCAAAGAAACAGTCGGTGTAATTGAACATGACAGCGGACAGACATCCGAGAACAGTCGGTACCATGTAAGTACAACGTGTATGGAAAGTAAGGCGCCTTCCCATCGAGTTAATCAGTGAATTGAATCAGTCTTGTTGATTGATGTGCTTCCACTCTGCAGGGGCTCGTCAATTTGCACACGTTTAGCGTGTCAATGGCTCTGGATGACATACCAGTATATCAATGGTGTATTCCTTGCTTTTTAGATGCACATGTGCATTTCTGCCTTGTCCGTTTTTAAGCTGCTATTCGGATGTTTCCAGTTCAAGAGGATCCATGTCATTGATCCTTTCCTGTTGCGAGCGGTAATAATCTCCACTGTGAGGACGTGACATCGGGTCAGCTCAGTGCCTTTTATGTAGTCCCACGTTTTTATTTTTTATTTCATTGCAACTTTTTCACTTTCATTATAATTTTCCAAAATATTATTTTTTGTGTGATTTTAATCAGTTCCTCCAATGCCATCCAACTTGATATATTATCAGCTGTTCATAGATGAATACATGTATTTTTTATACACTGCACTGCAAGTTATAACTGGAGAAATGAAGTAACTTTAAAAGGATTACTTCAGTGTTTTCTTCATGAACTCTTTTCTTCTCAGAGTCTTTACTGTTTTTGTTTTTTTTGGTTCAAACTCGACCACAATCCTTCTGCTGACCCACTGGTTTTGCCTCCTGTATAACTGTCTGCCCCTCATAAGCCTCTTGGCCTGCGTCTGTATGAGTTCTGTTCTTGTTTGTTTTGTTTGTTATTTCTCCTTCTTTGTTTTTCTCATATCCCCGGTAACCTTCTGTCTTGGAATTATTACCTTTGTTTCTTCAGGTCCAATATCTCGTGCTTTCCTGTGTCCCGGTTCGGCGGGGGGGGGGGGGGGGGGGGGGGGGGGGGGGGGGGGGGGGGGGGGGGGGGGGGGGGGGGGGGGGGGGGGG
>JASSRZ010000011.1:11474990-11487902 GCA_032164315.1 Malacoctenus gilli
TGTGTGTGTGTGTGTGTGTGTGTGTGTGTGTGTGTGTGTGTGTGTGTGTGTGTGTGTGTGTGTGTGTGTGTGTTAAAAGTGG
This sequence comes from Malacoctenus gilli, assembly GCA_032164315.1. NCBI lineage: Eukaryota > Metazoa > Chordata > Actinopteri > Blenniiformes > Labrisomidae > Malacoctenus > Malacoctenus gilli. Next base: position 11,475,073 of record JASSRZ010000011.1, read on the forward strand.
TCAGCCACAGTGTTGATTTACTCACACAGAAATCACTCACTCAAAGCCACTTTTCTAGTGTAGGAATAGAAATGTTACAGTGCCAAATATTTGCTGCTTTATTTTATACCAGCAGTATTCTTTAAGGGGAGATCAGAGCGACTATTCACCGGCAAACTCGACAGATCGCTGAGACTTTGCAAATGAAACCAGATTTTGCTCAAAGGTTAAAACAACACTACGTTTAATCCAAAACTCGAAATCATTCCGAGATTTACCAGCATTTGTTGTTGAACAAAGCGATTCCTAATGTCTGGATTTTATATTAAAAAGTAATCACCAGAGCTAAGAAAATGAAAAGAGAAAATGTTGTTTTTTAACTGATTGAACTGAGCTGATTGTTTAATGGGATTAGTGATGACACATATAGTTGATTTTAGCAATGAACCTTAAATGAAATATCAGCATAGTAGATTATACTCTGTGTGTGTGTGTGTGTGTGTGTGTGTGCGCGCGTGCGTGCGTGCATGCGTGCGCGTGCGTGTGCATGTGCATGTGCGTGTGATTTACACAACCTGCGTGAAGCTCCAGACAGACGCTTGAGCCATTTTTAATGAATTTTTTTTTCTCATTCTAATGAGTCATTTTACAAATCGTCGTCCAGGGAGAACGCTGTGCTCCAGGAGGGCCCGTCGCTCTGTCAGCCAGCTGAGTTGTTTACTCGTTCAGAAACCTGACTGTGGATGGAAAGACCTTGTCTGATGTCTCGCGCTGATCACAGGTTGCGGGGTGTTGAAATGACAGGGTGGTGAGTTCAGTGAGGGAACTGGTCCGAGTGGAAAAGAGAGTCTCTCAAGTCGCTTCGGAGAAAATGACTCCCTATATAACCGCTCTGGAGAGGACTGTAACACTGAAGGTCAATGTCAACACTCCTGTCTTGTAATTCTTTGAGGGTCTATGGGGGGTTTCATTGACATTCCAGGACAACTGAAGAGTTGATTTGCACAAGCAGAGAAGTCTGCTCCCAAAATGTTTCAGAAAACTATTTTTTCTGAGAAATCAAAAATATAAAAAAGTAAAAAAACAAAAATCAAATCAATAGTATTAAGTAAAACCTGTAATGATATAAGAAGAAATACAAAGCCTTACTTTTATTTGTCTGAAATGACCAGCATGGTCCTGAATAGAGTTAAAAAAAAATGACTGACCAACTGACTGACTGACTCACCCACCCACCCACCCACTCACTCACTCACTCACTCACTCACTCACTCACTCACTCACTCACTCACTCACTCACTCACTCACTCACTCACTCACGCCGCAATTCTAAACACACACATCCCGCTGCCCTTTTGTGCATTTCAGCAGAACTGACTTTAAGTTAATAAAAGTGGAAAACGGATAAATAAAAAGGCCGAGTGCGGGACAGGTCGGGTCGGGTGAGGTGAGGGTGCGCATGCCACAGTGGCACTTTGCCTCCGGCAGGCCTCTGCATTGTGACTTAAATATATCTTCCCACTTACAGGCTTTTTACAGTGAAATATAAAACCCTCACAAACAACGTACGTCAAGTACGTCAAGGATGAATGGATTGCAACACACACAAACACACAGAATTCTCCTCGTGTGTTGTGCTGTTGTTTTTTTTTTTTAACATGTTGTCACGCTCTGTTGCAAGAATATCATTTTTGAATCCCAATTTGGTCCAAGAGATCGTCCTTCCTTAATTTCCTTTAGAAGGAGACAGATGCTGAGACGCTAGACTGCTGGTGCAGACCTGTGTAAAATGCATAGTGTCTACTACAACCAGCACTGCTGCAGATGCTTTTGCTGTTTTTTTTGTATACAACACTGTGGGTGTGCTTAATTTGAGTCTTTTACCATGCACAGCAGGTAGCACCATAAGTCTGTTAGCAATTATCAGCCGGGCACAAAACGCTGAGTGTAACTCTTAGAATAATAGACCCCACTTCCAGTTTACTGTTGCACATTTTTTTTGGCACTGGAACTGAAAGTACCGCAGGTCCTGCCCCGATGCCACCGCGCGCCTCTCGACTGCTGTCCGCACAATCGCAGCGTGTATCAGCAGTATCAGAGGTTTGTCCACTATCTCAGCAGGGATCGCTAACACACATCGCTTCACTGACAACAGCGGCGCTTCTTTCCTTTGTTTCTCTGTCGATCTGGCCGCGTTCGCTTGCATCATCCTCGCTCAGTCCACTTTCAGCGTGTGCTTGTTTGTCACCTTGCGAATCTAGGTGGGAGTCGCTTTAATTCGTATGTTTCAAAAAGCCTTTTCGATTGCATTTAACTGCACTGGACTTAGAAAAAGTGTCACGTTCGAGGCATTTTTTTTCTCAAACATTGAAGTATTTGAAAACTTTTGCCCAAAATCAATGGAAATCTGGAATTTGGCTCAGATATTTGGCTGCAAAAATCAAATTGAAAGTCCTAAATACTGATGTACTCAGCATTGGAGTAGCAAAGTGGGTTACTTGTAAATGAAGTACAAATACCCCAGAAAACCTCTTGTGAGTCGTGCAGGATTTCACTTTCTTTTTTTTTTTTACTTTCTTTCTCCAAATAACGAATAAAACTCTGACTAAAGTACAAACCTTCAGTGAGTAATTATGAGTTAAAAACACGAGGTGGAGTTGTCTTCTCACTCCCTAAGCGCAGAGTCGCTGAGCCAAATGTTGCACGCAGCTCACAAGAAAAACATGTTTGACTTTATTTCCTCAGTTTCCTCATCAGGCGTGGTGGAAACAAAAAACACTGACAGCAAATAAAGAAGAAAATTTGAGGGATGTTGGAGTGAGCCGAGCATTATCAAGTCATTTACACTTGTTTACCATCCATCTCCTTGTGTTTTCTCTTCTCAAATGTTTTCAATATGATGTAAAAACCCCCGCTGTGCGTCAGCGTTCACGTTTTTTTCCCCGCCTCAAAGGCCAGAGGTTCTCTTTTTCCATTGCACTTCATTGTGTCGGAAATTGGAAGTCCAAATTATCCTCTCGGAGACTAAAGGGGAGTACTTTCCTCGTCTCTTTCCAAGCATCTCACATTGCTCTTTATTGCTTGAGCAGCTGCATCGAGGGGGGAGAGCGTTATGATTTGGCATGGATAGCATGCCGGCAGAGGCACCCATTTTGGATAATTGCTCCAAAATGTGCTTATGTAGAGGTGCCTGAGGCAACAAACTAACCACAAACATAATAACAGTTTTAGTGGAGCAATGGAAGGAGAAGTTCGATGGAGGGCGAAGGAGACGCGGGAGCAGGGAGATGAAGAGAGGGAGGCGGAGAGGAGTTTATGCAACAAGAGGTCATTTTTTTTCTTTCGTCAAGGGAAAGATGCTGACGCGGCTTTATTGTACGCGAGCGAGTTCGCGGCGGCAAACGCCTCGCGAGGGTTCGTGCCGCTGAACTCCGCTGGAACTCCGGCGCGTACTTTGGAGGGTTTTTTTTTTTCTTTTCTTTTTTTCACAGTGTTGTTTTGTTAAATTCATGAGGCCGGATAGTGTTATCTGCAGTTTTGGAGAGAAGCGGGGTCAGTGAATGGACACAGCTGTCCCTGCTCTCCTGTGCACATATTTCCCTCGGGCATGTATTTGTTCACATGCACCAAAGCACACACCTTCCACTGACATGAATTCCTGATCCCCTCGTGTCAAGTGCACAATGTCACATTCGCGCCCCCCCCCCCTCTTTTTTTTTCTTTACACTCTGCTCTGAGGAGGCACTCTTGCCTCCATGTGTCCACCAGGCGCCTTCCAGCTTATCGCGCGAAATCGTGGATGTGTCTGTTCATCCCCCCGAAGCAGTTTGCTTTAATCTCCTTTAATTTCATTCTCAATCTTTATGGAAATCAACTCGCAGCCAACTCCTCATTTCACCATCTCCCTCACTAATTAGGAGCAGGAAATTGTTCCTGGAATTGCCTGGCATGGCTGAGAAACGTGTCTCATCCCTCAATCACTTCCCCCATTTTCTCCTTGTGTCTACAGTTGTTTGGTGGGTGGGAGTGAGATTGTACGGCGCGTTTTGTTTCCTCGTCCGGCCGCGTCAATGCCGTCACTCTCGTCTGCGCCCGTGTCCGGTCCCACCGTGCGTTGTCGCCAGCGTGACGGCATCCCCCCCTTCTTCCTTTGTCTTCCACTCTCTTCCCCGTGTATGCGCGTCGCTCTCGGTGTTGTGTGGGTAGCCATGTGGCGGATTTAGGGCTAAGGCTTTGGGTGATTACTCCCATAATGAACCATCATGCTCTGTTCAGGCTGTCATCCCCCACAGGGGATTGAATGTATTATGAAGTTATCATTCAGCCTCGGCGATGCTCGCTGTCCCCACATAACTCGTTTAACCACTAGAGCTCTACACACATTATCTGATGATGAGTACATTATCGTCCAGCCCCACTGGAGGAGCCGGGACGCTCTGCTGAGGAATTGTGTGAGGCTCAGGCGCTTTGTCAGTCGCGCGTTACAGGAAACCAGACTTCACGAGCACCTTCTAACACGTTGTCGACACATATGGATGCGAAAGTGGCAGGTTGTCAGGAAACTCTCGAGGGTCTAACTCATCTTTTGCATGCAAAAACATATTTGAGCCATGCGGAAGCAGAGTCGTTCTCATAACATACCTCCAATGTAGCGAATGACCCCTGTTGCGGAGCACGGACCTTTCTGAGTGAGCTTAAATGTTCTGCGAACTGGAACAAACCAAAGAAACTGGTTGTTACTTTAAGAAGAAGCCTCTTAAATGTTGGCTGCTCGGTGACATTTGACTCCTGGAACCTTTAATCTCCAGCCACATGTTCCTTGTCTGAAACAACAGAGCGGGACGTGGTCTCGTGAAGATAAATGAATTCAAAAAAACATATAACGGAGAGATGCACTTTTAAAAATAAATGCAAAACAGTCACTTACTTTTGTAAACAGATTGTATCCTGGTTTTTTTTCCCAAAGTCTGATTTTGATCTTGACATAGGAGATGCAATCAAAGCAAGACTGATGGTTGGTCGGCTTGATGAATTGCTGCATTTGGGAGGAAAAAAAAGGAGGCAGATAAATGGGAACGGGATGAGGTGGAGTGGGTTGAGACAAAATCCTATTTGATGGTTTGATAAAGAGAATGCGGTGGACACGGGAAGGACTTTAGTAGCCGCGGACCAAGCAGATGGTTTCGGTGGGGAGGCGGCGGGGGGGGAAAAAGGTGATCTTGCTGCGTGCTGCCAACTTTTTACCTCTTCATCTTCCAACTCCCACCTGCCATCCCAAGTTGCACCCTCCCCCCTTTTTTTTATACCTCTTCCCCTTCTTCCTCATTCACACTCTGCCACTTTCTATATCTTTGCACCGCTGCGAGGTGACCGTCCTGATGAAATACCCAGAGAGTGACTCAAAGTCGACCAGTTCAGCATTAAAAAATGTTCTATCGAGTGTGCGTCTGTGTGTGTCCACAAAAGGGCCACCACAGCTGACGGATAAGGTGATTAAGGGTACACCTGGGAACCAGGCGAGTTACAGGACACAAGGTCACACACACACTCGCACACGCACACGAATGCCCTCCTATGGCTGTGTTGTGTCGAGTTTTAAAAACCGAAGGGCAAAGGATGGGAGATTTGTCTTCCATGGCTGCAGGCCATCCCTTCAAACTAACAAAGTGACTCTTTGCTCCCTCCAAAGTTTCGAGTAGCGTCAGCGTGGGTACCGTGCGAGATAAAATTACACCTCCCCTGCAGACCGTTTCAACAAATTTTGAAATATCACTCCGATAAACACACCTGCACTTCACTTCATCTCCGTCGCTGTCGTCGGGTATGCGGCTCATGTGAGGCATCGCTCTTACCCGCTGACATTAGTTGAATTAGTGATATGTGACACTTTGGTCATCTCGTTACTAATCTCCCTCCGACATGCGAGCAGAAACTCCAACGCGTCGTCGTCTTCACAGCATGCATGAGTCAGAACTGGAGGAAATGCACTAGGTGGACGTTTATGTCTTCCGCACTATTTCTGTGAGTGAGGGTGTTACTGAACAGTAAATTTTTGGAGTATTAACAGTCTCCAATTGAATTTCTCCAGTGGGGCTGTTTTTCTAACCCTCTGCTGGTCTATTGGTCCAAAGAAATAGGAGAAATGGCGTCATAAACTTCCATTAAAACCCAGGAGACTTATTTAGGAGAGAAAAAAACACATTGTGCCTCTCGCCTTCTCACCTCCTCTGTACGTTCCTATATAGAGCATCTGATCAGCGCCATAAATAAAGTCACCTCCTCAGTCCTTCCACCTCTCTCGAATTACAGTTTGCTTTACGAGCTGTTTTTTCTGCGGCAGGCTAATTGTTTTTGCATGTGTTAAGCTGAGCCTCGAATGTGCTGCGAGTACATCACGAGGCAGCTGAGAGGAGCGGTGAGCAGAAAAGCGGTGAAACAGAGTTTAGGTCAAGTTATTGATCCCCTTTGGGAGGCGACTTTTCTGCATTTAACCCTTTTCTTCTCGTAGCAAACTTTAACAACCACACAGACCAGGAGCAGAGGGGGCCACCACAGTGCAGCACCTCGGGGAACGGCAGCTGAGGGTTTAGGGGCCCCGATCAGCAGCCCAAAGTGGTGATGAGGGTAGCAAAATATATTGTCATTCACCCCCCCCCTCCTCCTCCCTGCAATCTTACATTCACAAGATTGCTTCTCTGAACTCAAAGCCACCGCTGGCACTTTGCCTCAAACTCAAACCAGCATCTTATTGTTGGAGGACGAGGTTCAGCGAGGGGGGGCCGAAAGGAGACGTCTGACACAATCGTCAAGGTATTTGTTTAAAGGGGCAAAAAGTTCAAACAAGTTTCGGAAGTCGATTGAGAAAAACTTCAAGAAGATTGGACTTTCAGTGTCCGCTCTAGACTGTGTGAAAAGAAGCAGCAGGGCAGGAAACATTGATTTGAAAAGGAATATAATCAGTGTACGAATCACTCAAACTAAACGTTCACCAGCTCTGTCCATTCATACGTCGACACAGGGACTTTTCTTCAACTCTTATTCTAATCCCTCAATGCTTTCTCTCTGTTTCCTTCTCCTTTGTCTTTCATTCTTCTGCTGTTATTATTTAAATGTCTGGCCAACACTCTATAAAGTCTGCTACTGTGAGCAACCCCCCCCCCTCCATCATTATGAAAACAGCTGAGTTCCCTCTCAAACCTTCAACGGAAGAAACGGCGGCGCATTCCTTGCTGCTTTGTAATGCTGTCATTTATCGCAGCTTGTGAACCATTAGCGTGAATCATTTATTGTCTTTGGCCCGCTCGAGATCCTGCAACTCTGGCAAGCGCGTGTGTGGAATGAAAGGAGGGCTGGACGTTGTGGGTAATGATGTTGGGAACAGTGGGCAGCTGTGCTGGGCGGTCTGCAGGTAAAGCAATCAAATCGATGATCGACTGTGAAATGGACATGCGTGTGCGCGCGGGCGTGTGTGTGTGTGTGTGTGTGTGTGTGCGCGCATGTGTGTTTGTGCGTGTGTGTGTGTGCGCGCATATATATAGACAGACAACTCACTGCTGTCTTTCTTTGTTAGGTGTGATGAGTGTGAAAAGCTCCTTTTATGCACAGCTGACTTGAAACGACACCAGCTTCATAATCACTGTTTCATTGTTCCCTTGGAAACGAGCTAATGATGCTGGATTAAAGTAGCGCGGCGCCATCTCTAAAATCTTCTCCCAAACAGAAATACACAATTTTTTTGTTTGTTTGTTCTCCAAAGGCCGAGAAAAATACTTTTGTTGATGCCTCCGTGTGACAGCTTGTCATTTTTTTAACCCTTCGTCTTGCATTCACAGACTCTTTTAGAATTCAGCCATTGAAAACAAGAAATTAACACAAACAGGACACGTTTATGTATTGATTTAGCGTATTTATCTTTAAAGTCTTGTTGCATATTTATGACACGTGTAGTTGGCCTAAAAAAGTCATCTGAGTTTGTGTGAAATATTGCCCCGCAGTCAAGCAGGAGCGGCTCTGCTACAATATCAGCAGCCTGCATATGATTTACAAGTAGCATTTGGGCAGATTACAAATGGACCTACAGTACTTTGCGCTAGTTTCATGTTCATCGGGCGACACTTTTTTTTTTTCTAAATTAAACACATCAATCAGGTGCAGTAGCTTGAAGGGATAGAAATAAAGGAGAGGAATGGAGTTGGTATTAGGTACTCTGTGATTTTGGGATGGAAGGTTCCTTCGTTTTAGGAGGACTTTGGGGTTTCAGCTCATATGGACACCCACCTCGTAAAGGGTTAAAGGTTACATTACCTCATACTGCTGTGAGTTCATGTCGTTTGCCCCTTAAAACTCCAGCAGGTCCACCGAAGTGGGAAACACAGCTGAAGCCCTCTCACAGGGAATCTAAGATTTCACTGCCACATCTTTAAAAAAAAAAGAAAAGTCCCCTCCGTTATCCCCAACCATCGTAATGTGCTTTCTGCTGCGATTCCTCTCGTATGCTGTCTGGTTCTGATTCGAACCTGCCCTTTAATCGGCATTAAGGTTTTTGGTTTTTTTTTTCTCGTTTCTCTCCTCAGACTTGAAGAAGTCATTTGAACAGGAGCCCCTGGGAAAGGAAGTATCTCTGGAGCAGGAAGTGCTGCTGCAGTGTCGCCCTCCGGAGGGCATACCAGCTGCTGAGGTATGTGCGGCGTTATCGTTAACCTCCACTCGAGGTGAATACAAAGTAAGCCGTGAGATTAGAGGAGCGGGCCGCTGGAGCGGCACAAGGAGGTGATCGAAGACCGGGGGGGGGTGGGGGATTGGTGGAGGGGTTGGATGACAGAATGAAGACAACTGAGGATGTAAAAAGGTACAAAAATAGAAATCATCAAGTGGAAATAACTTGAAAGTGTCACAGAAAAGTCAGTTATTACAGATGTGACACTTTCTGAAATTGCCTGGAACTTTGAACGACAGGCGGCATAACTGTGTGGTGTGATGGCTGCGAGCGCTCCTTCGCAGACGGCAGTTGAGGGGCACAGTGAAAAGAAAAAAAAAACAACTTTGTGCCCTTTTGACACGTTCCGTTAAACAACACTTTTTTTTTTTTTGAACCAGTTATGCCAAGATCAAAATCTGATGGGGTGAGAACATCCAAACAGTGATATCCACCTCGAGGGAGCATCCAAAATTACAGCGAGCTATTTGTTTACCAGAGAAATAAAGGAGTGGAAGCAAGAATCACGGAGACCAAACTGCCTTCCTCACCTTAATAAGAAGATACCGGAAGTTTGTCGTTTTGGTCTCGTTCTGAAGGCGCTCATGTTGACACAAACAACGGGAATTGTGTTGCGTTACGCAACATGTTGCATCGTGGCAGGGGGCAGATTTAGGGGAGACGGCCCGAATCTCGATTTCTGACTGACAAGAGCTTGGAAGCGCTCCCGTGCTGAGGTAACGCTGAGCCACAGATCCAAACTTTAAACTTAGACGTGAGTGTCCCCAGAGAGCCAATTTGAGCACAAGTTACATGGAGGGATCCCGGTGACTGCGGAGATTTTAGTCTATATTCATCTCATTTTACGTCGGTGTCGCTCTCCTTCCTGCCGTATCTCCAGTCTGCAAGAAAACAGACTCTAAAAAGCACATTGCTGAGCGCAGACATACTGTATGCACGACTTAGAGCGCAGATAAAGTGAATATAAAAAAAAAAGTAACAGACAATGCTGTAATGAGCAGTTTTTCTTGGCTTCTTAAGCAGCCATATGTTCCCTTCCTGTTTTTTTTTTCTTTTTTCGATTCGCCGCTCATGTTCCACACAGGTGTGGATTGCGAGTATGTGCATATGAATACAATCGAGGTAAGTACACACGTACTCGCGTTACCTTTTCATGTTGCATTTTGTGTCCTCGGGCACATCCGGCAAATTGACATTTAAGTCACTCATCAGACGGTTCACACGGCAAACCTGCGCTCAGCGAGAGTCGCGCACGTCACGTCCACTCCCAGTGGGTGGTAACTACAGCAAGGGAGGGGGGGACGCCATTTGCAATTCAGATCCCTGCCTCGCTTTCCTGGTTTCACCTGGCTGTTTTCCCACCTGAGTGGATAAAAATACATAATTTCATTTAGCCGGTCGCTGGGGAGGAAGCTGCACGGGCGCTCGGAGGAGGCTGCGCAACTGGATAAGGAGTCTCCGCATCAGGTTTCACTCCTTAGGGTTTGATCGTCATTTTCAATTGCACCTAAGTACACAGCTCCCCTGAGTGAGACGGCGAGGAGGGAAACTAAAGGAGAGGGGAGCAACGGAGGCACTCGCAGCAAGCAGCATACAAAGTGGGGAGACGTGTGAGAGAAAAGGTGGGGTGGAAAGAGAACGACACCGAGGAGCTGCCGGAAATAACAGACTGATCCGGTTCTCTCACGTCTCGAAATCTATTTTTTCTTCTTCTTCTTCTTCTTCTTCTCTCTTTTTTTTGGGAGTGAAATCAAGCAAATAAATTGGGTGCTATCTGATTGAGTTACCAGCTCAGCACACCCACATTCACATCCGCCGCTCCTGCTTCTTCATCTTGGTGACAAATCTCCACGCTAATGACTTCTTACGACTCCCGCCCGCAGCTGCTTCTTCCAGTCCATTTTCTTTCCCGACACCTGTTTGAGGACAATGTTTCTATGCACAACAGCACGCCGGCGACTCTCACGAGTGCACGCTCGCGCGGGCAGGCAGGCGGGCACTCAGAGCTATTTTTTTTTCCAGTGTGTTCAATTTGCTACCTTTTCCCATTTCTTTTTCCCGCTGTCATAATGGGATCTCGGGGCAAATGGATTGGTCCGTTTCCTCCCCTGTCTGCTGAAGCTGATTAGAGGGATTTAGGTTTAAAACCCGCTGATGACCTCAGGTTGTAGTCCGGACTTTCTACTTCCTCTTTTTTTATCTCCTCTGATTTTCTATTTCTCTTTGTTCTTATCGTGTCCTTTCACTTTTCTCCTTCTCCAGTTCCTCCTTCACCACCTCCTTCCACACACAGACACACACACGCACACTCAGGCACCTTTTTGGTCCTTCCCACTTGATTGACGGCTCCGGTTTGCCGGTGTCCTGTGACCCCCACCTAAAAAACGTTCTAATATTAGTGGCTGCGCCCAGCGTGTCGGCCAGTTGACGACTGCTGTAAAGTTGTCAATGTGATGGGGTTGGTGCCCTGATATGCGATACCCTCATTTTAATGCCCAGCTGGCATCACATGGCTGTCAACATGCGGCACCCGAAGACTTGAAAGAGACAACCACAATTAACATGAAAATGAATACAGCGTGCATACGCATGTCCTTATGCACACGTTTGCGTTTCAGCACACATTTGGGCCGACACACGTGCAGATGGAGCCCTGAAGGAAGCTCCAAAAACGCATGACAAGAGGCAGTTCTTGCCCGCCATGGTTTTAACTGCTGCACAGCTGCTGGCTGCGCGAGGTCAGGGTCAAAGCAGTCTGTGATTGCAAAGAAAATATCTCGGCGATGATGCACTATTACTTCCTTTTCCACTTTTGCTTCCCAGAGTGCTTCCCTCGTCAACAGCCAGTCTCCTCTGCCTTCAATCCCGAGCTCCTGAGAGACACAATTTGAGGCATTGTGAAATCCTGGAGACACATCTAAATCTCTTTAGGCGGTGATAGAAAGCCTTTAAAAGCTGATGGAAAGCTGTTGGATTCGGCAGCAGGAGTTCAGTAGTTCAACAGGAGAGGCTTTATGAACGCGGACGGTACATCCGGAGAGAGCTTGCAACAGGTGCCGCCGTTGTGTTCGCGTTCAATGAAAAACGCCTCCAGTTTCAAAGTCTTTCAGCCTGTTTGGGGTCATTTTATATCTCTTTTTCAGGGGTCATGCAAATCAATCTAGAAAATGGAGTCCTCATCAAATGGGCCCCTCGGGGGGGGGGGGTAAGCAGCTATGTGACATTTAAATCTGAGCTACTGTCGACTCCAATGTATTTTTTAGCCAACAATGTGGTGAGGGGTCATCAGGATAAGGAGACAGGCGGTCAGAATACATTTCTCTCGAAACCTGAAAGCGCTGGAGTGACCCCAAAGGCCGGGCGGAGTCAGGAGAGTGCCCGGAGCAGGTGGAGTTATGGATTTGTGTGCGAGCGCTGAGTGTTTGTGTGCGGGTGGGTTTAGGTGGGGGGGGGGTCTGTGAATATTTGTGTGTGTCTGTCTGCGTCTGTCTCTCTGTGTGAGTGATCACCCCAGCTGCAGTGAAATAAACACATCAGTGTGTGGTGACAGGCCTTTCCACGTGTCTATAGCCAATAGACACACATGCACACACGCAGACGCACACACACTTAAAGTCAGACAGTAACTGGATATGTTACTGGAGCCTGGTCAAGTTCCTGTCACATTCTTAACCACTCAATCCACACCCTAAATTAGTGCAAGTTATTCGCATGTTTAATGGATTATGATCGGTCTCTGTGTTATCTGCCTAAGTTTAATCTTTCCTTTCACAAAATGAATTACAAGGAAAAAGCCAGAGGGTTGTTTTTTTATTTTTTTTAAGTGAAACAGTCTGTATACATCATAATCAATTTCCTTGCATTGATTCTCATGATTATCTCCTCACCATCTCATAAGATTATTGTCTCCCAAAGATGCGTTTGGATTTAAGCTCCTCATCAAGCCAGAAATTGCTCTAATTAAGTGTCCTTGAGCAAGAAACAGATTCACTTGGCAACTCTAAGGTTGATGGTTTACCGCCGATCACAACAAGCAATTGAAAGGAGGATTTCCTCCAGGCAAAACACACACACACACACACACACACACACACACACACACACACACACACACACACACACACACACACACACA
>JASSRZ010000011.1:11503123-11521597 GCA_032164315.1 Malacoctenus gilli
TGTGTGTGTGTGTGTGTGTGTGTGTGTGTGTGTGTGTGTGTGTGTGTGTGTGTGTGTGTGTGTGTGTGCGCGCCTGCCGCTACTTTGAAAAATTAATGTTGTGATTCAGTGTCAGATTCCACCCATAGACCCTGTATCTCTGAGCTGTTATCGACTCCCATATGAGAGTCTTTGTAGTGGCTCTACAAAGCATGTCATATTTTAGCATTTGTCATAGATATTCTTTGCTTTGTTATCTTACTTCTTGCTCTGTGGTCTGCCATTTGTTTTGCTTTTGCAAGATTTATACTGCGTTTCTCTTTGTGACACAGTGTGACTGTGATGTTCCTGCTCTCAGTAGCAGATACGCGGCGAAGCTTTGCCTTTCAAAACATTTTCTCCGACTCTCTAGTGCAACAAATGGAAGTATATATCTCTATATCTTGCCCTACTTTTATCTCGCACAGCATGCGACCGAGCCTTTGTTCCCCTGCCAAAGAATGATGCATATCTCAATGGATGAGCGCAATACGTTAAACTCTCCCACCGCTTTGATTTGTCTTTAAGCGAGAAGACATATGGAATTATTTACATTTTGAATTCGTCACTGAGCAGCATACATTGCAGGATCCATCACGCCAAGCAAGGTGCATTATTTAAAACCAAGGAAATGGGGATCCGCTTTCATCTGGCGCTCAGCAGCTCGCTGTTTGAAACATACCTGTAGCTAAATTAGTCAGTCAATGGGTCAAGCAGGAAGAAAACATGAACAAAGCGAGTGTGTAATTGATCAGACAAAGCCTGTATCCTTTTGAAAAAGAAGCCATTTGATATCTTTGTCTCAAGAACAGAAGAATGGACTCTCATTGAACCTTTTTTTCAAAATCCCGTTGCAGTTGAAACGGAGGGCAAAGCTCCATCTTGTGTCTGTGCATGAGAATGTTTTGTGTGTCTTTTTGTGTGGGTGTGTGTTTGTGTCTGAGTGTGTGTCTCTGAGCATGTGCGTGTGGGGGTGTGGGTGGATATGATCACACACACCGAAAGCTTTAGAGGCAATGCTACCCTGCAGTGTATAATGGCATTATTTCATATCTCCTCCATAGCAATAAACCTTTAAGGGGTTTGTTGGGGTCTTTTTTTGTGTGTGAGGGCTCTTGCGTGTATGTGTATGTGTGTGTGTCCAGTGGTGTGTGGGTAAAGCAAGAAGGACAGGTGATGTGGGGGCGAGAGTTAAAATAACAAATACACATTCTCCCTGGGGGTTGGCTTGATCCAATCAGCCACCTTCTATCGCACACACGCACACACACAAACAACTACACACACACACACACACACACACACACACACACACACACACACACACACACACACACACACACACACACACACGTACAAGCAAGCACCAGCTGTGGCTAATGATGCAGCGGCCGTGCTAGTATCACCACCACATGTGGTCTCTTTGTCTGAAGCCACCCAAGCTCACATCACTCTCACATGCTTCAACCTTCAGACATCATCAGGACTGCAGCAATTTTCAGTCATTTTCATCATCACACAAAAGCTCATAACCAGCAGCAACGACGCTGCTACTGCTGCTGTTGTTGCTGCTGCTGTTCGTGTTGTGTGTTGCCTGGAATGTGTGGCGTGGTTGCATTCTGTCAGTTTACATAAGCCCGACTCTTCATGCGCTGCTTCCTTGAAAAGTTGATTACATAAATATATGTATATTTCCGCGAGATTAGTAACTTTTGATTAAATAATCACCACAACTTGTTTCCTTCTTTTTCCCTGAACGCTTTTTGATTTGTTGTCTAATACACTTAATCATTCTTGTTGACGCGATAAATCTGATTATTCAGACAGGATGTGCCATTAAATGAAATAACATTTGGCTTGATTTTGACGGCTAATTGCAAATTCTTTAAATAAACCCAGACACACCCGATGGTTTGTGCGTGCGCGCGCGTGTGTGTGTGTGCGGCTGCTTGTTTAGGCACGACGGTGGAAATTATCCGAGTAAGCAAGTTGCAAGACGGAAGGCTACAAAGGTTAATTGGGAGGGGAGTTGGAATGGCTAAAAGGTAGATAGTTTTTTTTTCCCTTCAACGTTTTTTTTTTTTTTCACAGGAGGAAGAGAAATGGATGGTTCAGTACAAAATGATGGAGAGATGTTTAAGAGGGTCAATAATGGCTACTTGATTTCCTTTTTCTCTTTTTTTCCCTATTTCTTCATTCTTGGTGTCTCCACATACGCACGCACACACAGTCGCGCTCACTTTTATTCAAAATAACCGGCTTTTAAGCTTTTTTTTTTATCAGGCTGTGTCCATTAAGGGTCATAGTTCAGCTTCCATGTTTACCTTTAACTCTTCTTGTCAGTGTAACCTGACTTGGAGACGGTTGAATCGGTGTTGTCAGTGAAGAGGCAGTTTGAGGTGGTAGATCAATTGTGTAATCATTGAAATGAAAGTATTTTATTCACTCCTTTCTTATTTTGAAATGTCTCAAATGCCTGCATTGCTTTTCTTCCCTCTGACCACATCAAGTCCTGCTTGAGTGTCCCGTGCATGAATAAATAAACATGTACGTGCCTGCTTCTGCGTTTTGCTGGTGAAACAGCACCTCTACTGTTTAATGCGCCGACAGAGTGCAGGATAAACTTGTTGCCCGACCACTCACACTGTATATAAATGTTTTTGTTTGTCTGGCTTTGCCCCCCCACACCCCCTCCACACACTTCTATATAACCTTTACTTTGTAATGGAAACTGAAAGGTCACACAGCATCTCACTTAAGATTGAGAATTCAGAGCTACAGCGAGCCCCGTGGCCACAGAGTACTCCCGAATCTCTAAAGATCAGAGGGAGAAGCAGGCGGAATAAGTGAGCGGGGAGGAAACGACAGGCCAGCCGGAGCAGGCAGTAAACTGGAGAATAACACTGAATTTCCTCCCCGCCGCATCTGAGATTTCCATTTCCTAATGCGAAGGGAGGAGGAAATTAAACAACCTGAATTAAACAACACAGCTTGGACATTTATGCACCTGCCATAAAGCCTGGACGGGCTGAATTTATGAGGGTTTGCACCAGTAAATACAGCACTCAGGAAATGTGATTAGGCTCATAAATACGACAGTTTCCCGTTGTCCTACCCTTCACCCGATGTACCTTGCGAACGCATATGTTCGGGGCATTTCCTTTTCTATACTGCCACCCAAGGGTCCCTTATTGAGGATCGTCATGATTTCTGCCATTTCATTGACTTTCATTTGATTGTGAATTTCCCATCTCTGGTCCATTGGAATTGTTTCTTGAACTGTTTATAAATCAGATTTTGTGTTTTTTATATATTTTTGAAAGAAACATATTCAGTTATGTAGTAATCACAGAAAAAAATGACTGTAGACATCAAGTCCAAAGGTAGTAAAATTACTGCTATGACTGTTTTACTGTTTGTGTTTTGCCGACATCCTGGAAGATCCCAGAAAGCCTTGAAACCGATCAAGAGTGTTTTTTAGTTAAGCTCCTGGCAGTTGTAATACTTGTGTTTGCTGACAGTTTTCTGTGACCTTCGGTTCCTTATAATTACTTATCTTTTCCAATGAACAAAACCAGCCACTCCGGAGTAAAGCTGGTTCCACCCATAAATGTGAGACTTTTCTTCCTCTGCTCAAAATTCCTGGAAAATGAGCCCAAGCGAGCTTTGGGCACCGTCATGTCGTTGAATTAATGCTTGCAAATTTCCTCCTTGTGTATCAGTGAGGTACAAAACTCTTCTCCTGCCTTATTCCCTCTTCGCTCTCACCTGCAGGTGGAGTGGCTGAAGAACGAGGAGATCATCGACCCGGCCGAGGACAGGAACTTCTACATCACCATCGACCACAACCTGATCATCAAGCAGGCGCGTCTGTCCGATACAGCCAACTACACGTGCGTGGCGAAGAACATCGTGGCCAAAAGACGAAGCACCACGGCGACAGTCATTGTTTATGGTGAGACTGTGACGTGTGTGTGTGTTTTGTGCATCTGTGTGTCTGAAAGCCTGGTCACTGTCATTATTCTGATTGGAGGCTCCTGTTTCCATGAGTGTTTGTGACATCCTTGTGTCTGGTGTTTAGATTTATAATGATATGACACCTTTTTAACTGCTACCTGCAGCTACTGATCGGTGTCTCCCGATCAGCCTGGCCAAACCCCCATCTGCCACCTGAAATTAGCTCCGCTGCCATGCCAACGCGTTCTCTTTGTGACTGGCCTGATATCCTCCCGTCACCTTTGACCCCACCCAATTAAAACCCACCAATCGGGCTCTGGGTTTTAAATGAGAACACTCGGGCTTTCCAAATGTTCACACTCTCAGCCAAGAATCGCAGGCTTGAAATGAATTGTGCAGCATATGGCAGAATAACAGCTGCGAAGGAAAAAAAAACAAAAAAAACAACAACTTTGAAAAGCTCCGTTCAGTTCCGGTATTAGTTTGTTTTCCAGGTGAAGCTCTTCTGGTGCTGTTTTTTTTTCAGATATTGAGAAGCAGAAAAGAAAAAGCTTGTTGTGGAGAAGAACATGCTTGATTTGCCTCTCTCTCGCTCTCTCTCTCTCTCTATTTTACCAAATGCCAGTCTGACATGAGGGGAAAGGGAACAGTACACACACGCACAGACACACACACAGACAAACGTACACACACACACGCGCGCGCGCACAGGGGTACAGTGTTTCTGCCAAATATAACACTGACTCCATTCACCAGGAGGAGTGTTTCAATCAAAATAACTGAGCATGTGTGCCTGTTCGATACAGACAACGAGAGATGGAGTGGTTTGACACTGATGTATCCTTACAGAAATAGATTGTTCAATCTGCGGTTCAATCTTCTGGGCTCCGCGAGGGCCCGGCTGACACTGTTGACAAGGTGAAATAGTTGTAGAAAAAACAGGAATGTAAGGGCGGGCGGGGGGGAAGCAGACGGAGGGGAGACAGGTGAGGGGAGGCAGAGGAGAACAAGGAGAGGAGGAAGGCGGAGGAGGGAGATGAAAGTAATCACGCTTTGGAGGATGAATGACTGAAGTGGCCGTACCTGAGTTTCGCTGGTTTCCGTCTCTCTGATGATTCACTTTTAATTGGCCATTTCGAGAAGGAGTGCCCCCCCCACCCCCCCACCGCGGGGCTGAGACGGAGCTGTCGGGACGCGGCAGAGAAATTGGGGCCCACCACTCCTCTGTGGATGCCAGCTCCTTCTCTCAGGGTGTCCCTGTGACTCATTCCGGCTTCGTACCGGATTTTTTTCCCTTCGTGGCTGTCTCATCTGCCCTCGTCGTTGACTGCCATGAGGCCATGATGTTTTCTGTTGTTTGTTTGTTTTTTCACTTCTTATAAACAACGGTGATACAAGATAATGAAGGAAAACAGTCAAGATTCGATGTGACACTGGGAAAAAATGCTGTGAAGGACCGAGGGAGGGAAAAAAAACTACAGGAGACAGTTTTAGGACAAACATGGAAAACAATCTTAAAAACACCAAATATTTACTAGTGCAGTTTTTTAATATGTAGCCTCCGGTTTTCTACTATTATCAAAGGTGGCAGGAAGACTCACAATTGTCCTCCTGTGAAAGTAAATGAACTTTACTGATATAGAGCATCATCCTGCTTGAGAAGTGTCAGCTCGCATTACATGAGTCACATTCATCCACCCACCAGGTGCTCACACACCACCAGGAGCAACTTTCAGGTTCAGTTCTGGGCTCAAGGACACTTTGACACGTGGACAGGGCGGTGGTCCGAAGTGCCAGCGTTTGGCCCCAGCTGCCCCCAAGCGGAATAAGTGCTGATTCACTGTGCTCCAGCCAAATAAAACAGTGGAAAAAAGAGCAAAATGTGTTAAAAATAAACAGTGAAAAAAGGACATTTTTTTTTAAAAATTTGGCCAAATATCATTCTGCTGTCAACTGATTAGGCGGGTAAATTTAAATTACTAAACTTCTCTGCCAGGTTCACTTAATAGATTAGTCTTTAAAACCCCTCAGCGATTTGATTTCTCAGTTACGGCTGAGATTGTGGTTCAGGTGGCGAAGCAGGTTGACTTCCGCTTCCCAAGTTGGCAGCGAGACGCCCTCGTGTGTGTCTAAGTGTCCTTGGGGACGACACTGAGCCCCTCGTTGTTCCCAGCGAAATGAGGCCGTCCTGCATGGCAGCCGTCGTCAGCGGCGACCGGGTGAATGCGGCTGGTGGCGTCGAACCTGCTGAGGTTGCATAACGCCTAATGATGTAATCGCCCTTTTTCTTTTGCCGTTTAAGCACTTAATAATGTGCTGTGTTGCCACAGTGAACGGGGGCTGGTCCACGTGGACGGAGTGGTCGGCGTGCAACAGCCGCTGCGGACGTGGCTTCCAGAAACGGACCCGGAGCTGCACCAATCCCGCCCCGCTCAACGGAGGACTGCCCTGTGACGGACAGGCCATACAGAAGCTGCCCTGCACCACACTGTGCACAGGTAATCCTATTCTAATCTATTCAGTTCTATAGTACGCCACCGCTCTCCATCCAGTGCTGTATCTACTTGACCTCAGTGTTGTTGTACTTTGTGGCAGAAACTTTCTCTGTACTCTTTCCAGTGTCTCCTGCTGTGGGATGTAATTGAAACCGCTGTCCTCTTTTGTATCCCTGTGTGTTTTTTTTTTCTGTTGCTTCTCATCCCTTTGGCTCCTTCCCTCCTCCAGTGGACGGCGTGTGGGCGGACTGGAGCAAGTGGTCAGCCTGTGGGACGGAGTGCACGCAATGGAGGAGGAGGGAGTGCAACAACCCGGCGCCGAAAAACGGTGGGAAGGACTGCGAGGGGCTCGTGCTGCAGTCCCAGAACTGCACCGACGGCCTCTGCATGCAGAGTAAGTTTGCGCGCGTCGCTCTCGCCGGAGAAATGTCCTCCCCTCGCCACTCGTCGCATCTATCCATGAGCAATGAGCATGCCAATTCAAACAGATGTTCGAGCAGCGTCTGCTTCGGATGGCCATCGATTCTGGAGGGCGTCGACCCCAGATTAAGCACAATATTGAATTTAGACGCGCGATCAGGTTTTCGGCCTGTGGACACGAGCAAAAGTGAACGATGTGTAACGTGGCAATTAATGGGGTCATTTAACTCACTTATCTACAATCTATAACTCAGTATTTAGTGAAGAAAACTAATCTTTTGATGCGATGGTTTTATTGGTATTGCAATTACCAATATGCTGAGGTATTTACATTGCAAGTCCCTTAAATATGATGGATTTTTTCTTACTATGCTGCAATTATAAAGAATATGTAATAATAGATTATGGTTAACTTTATTTGTGGCAGTTTTCCTCCCTCCTCCTCTTCCTCCTTTCCTCTCTCCCGACATGCTCTTTTCTTTCTCTGTCCACGTTACCTTCTTTACTCTTTCCATCTCCCTTCTTCGTCAAGCCATGCTCTTGTTTACTCGCTTGTTTACATCATCTCGTACCCCTCTTGTCAGCGCTCCTCTCCTCCTCTCTGGCCTTTCTGCTTCAACACCTCCCTCAGCCTGGCTCCTATCTTCGCCTTTTACAGTGTGCCGTTAATAACCTTCCCCTTCTTGCTTCTGTCTTGTCCAGTCCAAAGCACCTGTTTTGTAAGAAAATGTAATGATGAATAATGATGTGGGACAATCCTCCAAAATCCCACCGCAACTCAGCGCTTTCTGACATCAGTGCACGCCTCAGCGCTGCATGGAAAATGTGGGCTGAGTCACAGTGGCGCAAATATAGCAGCTGTATTTTTTTTCCAAGGTGGAGGCAATTATATTTGTTGACTTGTTGGAATAGTGCTTGTTACTTCGTGTGCTCGGAGTAATTGGCAGACAAGCCTGTGACGTGGAGAGAGAGAGAGAGAGAGAGAGAGAGAGGGAGGGAGGGACAGTAGTCTGGCAGAAAAAACAAGAGCGATAAAAAGCTTTAAAAAACAACCAAAATAACTTTTTTCCTAACAGTGACACATCCACACTCACTGTTGTTATGTCATTATTCTTCCTGAAAGAATAGCAGACACTGGAACCTTTTTTATTCTAAATTGAAGCACTTTTTTGTGAGATTACACATTCTCATTTGTTTGTCTGAAGTTTGGAAAACGAGATGCGCTGCTAAGAACATCTACGATTGTCGGGTGGGTTGGGGGGGCAATCAAGGACACACAAATTTCAGCTTTGACCACTGTGTCTGGGCAGCGCCCCCACCCATTTGTTTTTGGCTGAAGTGTAGAGCTGTAGAAGGATATTCAGCTGACCTTCGGCCCTGGTTCCATCCCGTATTTAAATATCAGATGTAATTAAATGGCCTGAAGCCTCTTGATGCCTGGGGCACCAACATGTTCAGTTTCGAGGCTTCAACGCGCTTCACATGATCAGTCGCACTCACTCGCACAAGCGCTCATGACAACGTTGACGGCTGAGATTCGAGTCATTCCTACGACATCGGGAATAACTTAGGGTTCAGTGTCTTTGCCTGAGAACACCGTGGCTCACGGAGAGAGCGAGACGCAGACTCCAACATCAATTTAGCACTGTGTCAAATCAAGGCTACGTACCACTGGAATGCTGCAGGTGCAGTCATCAATATTGCATGCCGTTGTACATGGGCAGAATGGACTCACTGCCCTGAACGTTGTACAATGCTGGATGCAATTACCTGTATTATGTACCCGTGCACCATTCTGACCGTATGTACACGGCTTGTGCAAAAAAAGAGTAAAAGACAAAAGGAGTAAAAGTACAATTTACCCATGAACACAGTGCACTGACATGGAGTTCATGGTAACTCCCTCTAACTATTTGTAATCCACAACAGAAGCAACACCATAGGAGGAATTCAATTCGGAAAATATAGGGTGAATTTGAATTTGATGGCAAGCTGGAACTGCGAGAGGCCAATTTGAATGAGGTTGTTGGAGCTTTCTGTGACAGCTGTTAGAACCGTAAGGTGCATCTGAGATTTTGGGTCAGCAGTGACTTCCTTGTTTTCATGGAGGGAAAATAAACAACAACAATTTATCACCGAGAACAAAAACACACACTTGTCTTGACCGTCAGAAAGGATTGCAGGGACGATGTAACAGACGACGACGCGTCATGAGCAATGAACGAGCACAATATATTTCCTGCGACAGGCATTGCTGTGGGCGCAGTATTGACAGAACTTACTGTATGTGCAGCCCCCCTCCCTCCCTCCCTCTCTCCCCCCCTGAACATGATGTAGTGTGTATCTGGTCTCGGATCCATCAGAAGGCGTCCCTGCGGCCTGTGAGCTATGGGCCGCAGAACCGGGGATAAAACCCGGGGAGGTATAGATTTAGGCTCATTTCCCCCCATTGATTTTCTGTCTTTAAAATGACGTGGTTTTATGTCGGCACTAATGTTTCTGCCGTTTCCTGTAGCATTAACCGGAATCCGTGTGTGTTTCTCTGCATGCGCCGTGTTGTTAAAAGGGGGCTTTTCTGCATGCGCAGCAATTTCTCGGCAGTGTATTTACAGTATGTCTGAAAGACGCGCGTTTGCTGCGCCCACCCACCCACCCGCCCACCACGATGCGTTCATTTACTTTACGGATGTCGCCTCTTTTCAGATGTCTTCATGAAAGGCGGAGAAGGGTCTTTCGGTGCGTTTTGGTCGTGCTCAGGTGCTGCCTCGGAGAAGAAAAGAGGCTTAAATAGTAACTTTGAGGGTTTGAGGCCTTTGAATGAACAGATAGCGCGCTGCTGATGTGGAGCCGCAGTTAATGTTTTAGATAGTGCTCTGTAATTGACTTTGTGCTCCGAAGCACTCCAGTCTCCCTTCTGTTTCTCATTCTCCCCTCGCCGTCACCTCCCGCCCCTCTCTCTCTCTCCCCCTCTCTCTCTCTTTCTCTCTCCCTCTCCTCCTTTTGTCCACCGTCTCTCGCTGGGTCTCTGCTCAGGGTTTTTTTTTTTTCTTTGCCCTGTTAAACTCTGACAGAGAGAAATCCTCTGCCGCCCTGCTCGCAGTGGCCTCTTTTCTCTTTGTGTTTATCTAAGAGCTTGATCAGCGTGTTGCCGTAGGTGCATCTGCTCGTCTCACGGTTTGATTCTTTCTTTAAAGGTTTGGGGAGGGTTTTTATCATTTTTCACGAGGTAGTTTGTGTTGGGTTTTTTTTTATATTTCATATTGTTGACATTCTCCTGACACATCGATCAGAATTCTTGGAAGAGATTCACTCAGAGCCCCTCTGTGTGTCCATGACATTTCGCACACACTTTCCTGGGTGTGCACACACATAAACATGCATCCCATTAATCCCGCACCAGCAGAGCAAAAACAAAAAATAGGAATAAAATGTCTCTTTACTCACAAATGAATTAAATGGAAAACATGTAATTCAAAGCTCTTTTCAAGTGACCACCCAATAATTGGTTTATTTTGGATTTTTTTTCACTCTGTTTTATTCTTTATCATTTCATTTTATGAGTCATAATCATTAAAATAAAGTCTGGGAAAAAAGCGCTTTTCTAATGTCTAAAAGGGAGACCAGAATCATTACAATTAAATAAATGAATTTCAGAAAGACATTTTAATTGTTATTGTAGTTTGTAGCCGTCCTCGTCTATCAGCGCTATCAACGCCGTCACACATCAAGGGGGATTCTGTAACTCCAGGTTTTAGACAGGACACTGGAACTCGTGCTTGCGTTGAATTCAACAGAACAATATCAGCAGGTTGGACGTGACATCAATCAGCGCATCTCCCTCCTGTTTTGTTTCTTCTCACTGTGGTCAGTTTGTTGTGGTGTTTCCTTCACAGCTTGCCAGCTGTTTTCCCTTTTTCCTTATGCCACGTTCTATCTGTTTTTTTCCTGTCTTTTCATCACACTTGTGTGGTTTTTTTTCCCTTCTTTCTCACTAAATCATTTATGCTTCATTTTGCTGCCTCCATATTGTCATTATTATTGTTTGCAGGAGTAATTGTGTTCTAATTTAAACATGATAAATCTTCGTCATGGCGTGTTGCTCCTGCTATCATCACCGATTCAGACATTAATCATCGTGACATTTGTTAGACGCAGTCACATAAATGCAGTCGGTTGCTAAGTCTTTTCACACAAGGATAATAAATCCGTGAGGAACAATCCTGCAGCTCGCCAAAAAAGAATAGAATAAAAAAAACAGCAACTGCGGGGAAAAAAAGGTAGCTCGGGCCGTGTGTGTGGCTGAAATGATACGCCGCATTATGCGTGTCAACTGTGCAAATGTTGCTCCGTGTTTATACGTGCTCGTCACCCCACTTAACCTCACCAGAGTTTTCTTGCCGTTTCGCGCTGAATCGCTGCATTTCCGATGGTCAGCTGGTCTGGCGAGAAGCTTTTAAGCGCGCCATGTCGCTATGTTGCCTTTATCAATTATACACCAGCGCTTCAATTATACATCAGTACATCAGCAGTTTATGTGTGTCATAGACCTTCTGTCTGCCACAGCTAAGTGGACCACTCAGCATGACACAGCAGTAGCCGCTTTGCCGACAGTTCTTTGCCAATTAACTTATTTCTCTCTCTGTGTTTTTTTTTGTCAAACTCCGTAGGCTCGTTCAAAGACGGCGCAACTTAATGCTCAAGTAGCAGGAGCAGAGCAATAAAACACAGCGAAGGAAAACGAAAGATTTGTCGCCACGTCATTGTCCGTGTCAAATGTGTTTGTGCTATTTTGTTGGATTTGTTTACTTTGTTTTGTGTTCCTCCATCCATTCCACCACCCCTTTTTTCTTTTTCTGCCCCAAGGTTCATTGTTTCAGAAGTCCACTGAGTCCAAAGAAAAGAATGATTTGGGAATGCCATGTAAGTTCTCATTTTCTGTTCTCATTTATCGTCCATTTTTTCCCCCGAATTCATTTCCGTCCGTCTCCTTTTTGCACACTGAACTTCTGTTTGTCGCTTCTTGTTTCATTGTGTCGCATTAATCAACATGACTGCTTCCTCTGTCATCCGTTCTCTTGATGTCCTCACAAAGAAGCTCTGATCTGCACAACAAGCAGTTGCTTCACTCAGACACCAGTTCTGAATATTCACTCCCAGATGTAGTGGTGTGTGTGCTGTCATTTTTCTATGCAGATACGCTCATAGAGGGGGTCCAAGGCTTTTCTTGCTCTGAAGTCGCCAGGATTCAAAGAGCACAACACTTTCGAGAAGCTGGAGCAGACCTCAAAAACCACTCTATGCTTTTATTTTGAAGGCTCTACCTTTTTTAAATGGGTGAGAGCATTTGCACTCCCTCCAACGTTCTGGAATATTTTGGCAGTACAAAATCCAGAAAATGGGGATCATTGCCTTAATCACAGGCATTCAGGGGTCTCCAGGGTAAAAAATGCAAGACCACTGATGTAACTGAGTCTCACATTCTTCTTCTGTAGCACCACTATCTTCTCTTCTGCATTTTTTTCTATTGTCTGGCAGCAGTGAAAACTGCTGTTGTCCTTCAAACTAAAAGCCAGTCCTATAATGATGTTATGCACAGTTGACTTTTGATGTGTTCATCACCATGTGTCAGGGTGGAACGGTTGAACGGCTGAACTGCAATCAGTCCAGCGCGCCCTGCGTCTCTATTGTCGGAGGAATAAGTGGGTAAAGCTAATGGCTGGACCTTTTTCCTGCCATTTTTACAACCTCTCATTTAAACTGTTGATGCCCGTTACAATTGGCTCGACAGGACATCGCACGGTGAGGAAAAATATGATAACCTTGAAGCCGTCGGGTCCCCGAACGACCCCCGACACCGAAGTTATTGCACCACTTCGACTTTTATGAGCCTCATAAGAATTACTCCAACAAGATTTCAGTGGGGGAGAATCTCACCGCTGACACCGGAAACAAACCGGACCAACCACCCGACTGAGCAGCTCGAGTTAGTTTGCTCGCATAAACTGGGCTGGAGTGGGTTAGTTGTAACACCAATAACTTCCTTTCAACATTTTTGTTGCTAAATGCAACTCATAAAAGGAAGGATCTGGATCCTCTTTCTGACAGGTGTCCTCTTGATTTTCACCATCGATTGTGTCATTATTAGCCAAGTAACGGTCATCGTTTTCACTCCACTAATAATTCATTTCCTGACGGGTTAATTTATTAATTCTGCTTCCGGATCAGACTGTATTGTGTGTTATGAGCTGCTGCTTTTTATCTCTACATCACAGTTGATGGGCAGTTGTTTCTGAACTGATTCGAAAGTCTCACTTGTCAGACGTTGGATTATGATTTTCTGATTTGTTGTCCCACCCTGATATTATCTTGTGCTTTACAAAGCCACAACTTTTAGGAAATTAAAACACTTTTTTAAACTATATTCTCTGTGATAAATCTGAGAGAATAAAAAGAGGCCTCGACGTCCAAATTAAACAAAGTACAGGATGTCGAGGCCGTCCGTTCAAAATGACCGTGCCACGGCGGTGACGGATTCCTTTCATTAACTGGGGTCCGTTTCTCTCTTCCTGTCTGATCGCGGCGCATCGATTCACGACCAGTTCTCTTGATTCACAGTTTGCGATTCCTGTTGCAGCTGTTGGTGGTTTTGGAGCGTCGCCAGGCGGCTTTGAATCTTTGCCAAAGGAGGCAATTTGCCTTCATTCTGAACACTTACTTTGTGTTCACAAG
The DNA here is from genome assembly GCA_032164315.1 of Malacoctenus gilli. Lineage (NCBI taxonomy): Eukaryota > Metazoa > Chordata > Actinopteri > Blenniiformes > Labrisomidae > Malacoctenus > Malacoctenus gilli. The sequence goes on from JASSRZ010000011.1 coordinate 11,516,743, forward strand.
CGTATTGGCTCACTCTGAAACCGACGCGATCCGACTGTGGACACTGAAGTGACTGGAAAACTCAGATCACCGCAACCAACGGAACACTTTTACTTGTAAGCATCGATCACAGAAAGGCAGCAGCTCGCGTTGTAAGGGTGGTTTCACTTCGAGAGGTCGGCCAGTTGCTTAATAAGCCATTAAAAAAGGTTCAAAACAATACTATTAAACATCCGATTCACTTGGGTTTCCTTTTTTCGTTTGCCATCTTATCATTTTCAACTATCTTTCTCCCTTTCTCACCTTCCCTTTTCTTCCCATCTCCCTCAGTGTAACCGACGTAACAAGATGAATTCGCTCCATAACTGTGAGGAAGACAGAAATTGAGAGGTGCAATAGGAGAAAGGACCTCTGCCATTTATTATTACTGTGCTTTTTTCTCTTTCATTTTTTTAAACTCCTCACCACAGACGCTCCCGTTTTATCTTCAAAGCAATCTGCGAGCGTCTGTTATGCGTTCTAATGACTCTCGTTTAGGGCCCGCCGAAGCGGTTTCATCATGCGCCGCGCTCGTTGCGCGATGACTGGTCGCAGACAGACAGGGAGGCAGAGGGAGCGGCGGATCAGACGGAGGCAGTCGCAGCTCATCCAAGAGACTGTCACACTCCTCCCGAAATTCACAAATACAGTCAGCAACATGAACGCTGGGAGGTTGCAAGGGGGGGGGGGCGTTCAGACCCACTAATCACCGGGCTGATCCTGTTTTCACACAGTGTGATTATACTCGTAACTGATGTTGAGGTTTTTCTCTCAGTTTTTTTTTTCCTCCACACATTTCTGATGATCGAGTTTATGTTTATGATTGGGCTGGCACTTTCATTACTACTGAACCCACTCAACGGATATTCTGGCTTGAAGACGCGATGCGATGTGCGGAGCGTTTCTCATTGTGAAAGGGGGAGCTGAGTAAAACAGCAACTGTCAGTGTTTACCCACTGGCTTCCCGTAACTGTAGTTAAGAGCCTGAATACAGAGCTGCCAAAGTCAGCTCCCCTCTGCAGGACGGCTGAGGCCCCGGTCTCGGTAATAGAGTGAGGACCTCAATCATCTGAATGAGGCTCAAAGCAGAGTCGCCCGTCCTCCGCGTCACGAGGAGTTAGTTGGGGTGTTCGGGGCATCTGATTGGGAAGGCCCTCTGGTCGCTTCCCATTGGAGGAGTGCCAGGCGATGCAAACCAGCAGGAAGCTCCAGGCTCTCAACACAGGACATGCGGTGTGCAAGTCTGGCTTCCAGTCAGACGAGCTGTGTTTGGACCCCGACGGTTTTGGACTTAAAACCCCGAATACTGTGAAATGCATCTCCCAGACAAAGTGTTGATACTTTTATGAGTTCTTTTTCTTTTTTTCTGCCTTCATCGATCTCAGAACCGTCGTGGTTCTTTCGGAATGCGGGTCGTTCATCACTTCCTGTCGACTCCTCTCTGAAATCCCCCCTCACGTGTCCGTCACTGTCAACTGCTGAACTGTGGACAGCGCTAATTGTCGCTGTTGTCAAACCGGATCTCATACATGTGGACGCCGAAAAGCTTTTTGCCCTCGAGCCCGAGAAGCGACTGACAAAGGAAGCATCATGATTATCGCGGCTTTATTGTGTTTGGTTGAATGTGCGGCGTAGCTGTTAGTGTCAGTTAAAGAGCAGCTTAGCTGGAGGGGGATGAGAAGGACGAGAGCGCCGCGGCTGAGCTACAGATTTGTATGTCGAGAGCCTGCTCGTGTTTAGAGAGTGCAATGGAGGTCATAGTGTGCCTTTTAGTTGGATATAACAAGACGCACTGAAAGGCTTGTATTCAACCCATTCATTAAAAAAAAACGGCAATTATAGTGTGTTGCAGGGTTTTTTCTCTGCATGTGATCTAATGGCTTTATGTTCGGAGCGTGTTGTTGTCTAAGAAATTGGCGGAATAGCACCTAAAGAATTTCCCGTTTCACTTCTCCTCACCAATGATCGCCGTGTTGTTCTCAGTCCCGTGATGGAAGGCAAAGATAGACCCGTTTATAAAGGGCCGCTACGCTTTTTTCCTCTCCCAGCCGCCCTCTCTCTCCCCCGTTCATCTCTGACTGTTACTTCGGGCGGCCGCGTCTGCCAGCAGTGCAGAGCGGGTGGTGTTTGCAATGTCTGTGCCAAGCAAGATCAAAAAGGCAGTTGAATGAGTTTCAAGTAGTGATTGTCCACAGCTCCGCTCTGGACGCAGATCACAGGGACGATAGAGACGGTAGCTAATCTCAGTTATCCTAGTCCCCCCCCACCCGCTCTCTCTCTTCTTTAAATCCGGTCCGCAGCAGGTTGGACGGACTCCCAGAGTGACAGAGAACTCAGCCAATCAATAGACAGCGATCCATGCGCACTGAGCCTGAGCCGGTGCTTCTCCCACTCGCTCGTGTGTGTAATCAACTGCATAGATTAGAATAAAATAGAAAAATGCATTTAGAATGATTGTTCCAGAAAATAGTTTCGCAGCTTGCAGATTTCTTTGGAAAATAAACACAAGGTGGAAAAAAATGGGGAAGAGAATACATACATAAATAAATAAGGAATGCAAACTCAACTTATGGGGGTTTATTGCAACTCAGGTCTAGCGATGTGTTGAGTTTGGCTGCTGGGTTGAAGTTGTATTCGAGAGTATTTTTTGAGGCTTTACTGTGTTCTGTTTTTTCTCGCAGAGAACAGTGGTAAACAGACGATGTGTCGGACGGATGGGGTCCTTTAGAATACAACTGGCCCACTCCTATAGCGGGCAAGAGTAAATATATATTCTTACACTTCTGTGCAGGTACCTACTGTATGGCTTTCCATCTCTCATAGGGTAGGGGGTTTGCAAACAATTACAAGGGGCCTGAGGCTTAGACTGCTCTGTGGTCTTTCAGACTTGGGTTTCCACCTCTCCAACAAGGAAAGAAACATTGCAAAACTACTTCTGGAGTCAAAAAGGTCTTTAAATTTAAAGACTCCCTCTTTCCTCATATTTGTGTGTGTGTGTGTGGGGGGGGGGGGGGGGTTGTCCACCAGCATTTAGTTAACGATGACCTTTAAGTAAATGACAGATGTGGATGTGGGGGTGGGTTTCGCACGCCTTCTCAGAGGAAGTTTCCCTGATCCCAGATCCCCGACTCTCTCCAACAATAGGCCTTTTGTTTTTAATTTTAACTGCACTTAAATACTTTCTCTAAGTTTGAGTTTCTACTGTGTGAAAAGAGCTCTCTACGTTTACACGATCCAATAATAGCACATGCACTTGCACTAACTACCTTTTACACCAGGCACTCTAACACTGTGCACATCTGCATGTCTGTGTGTTATGGAATTATTCACACCATCGTCTTACGATGTTCATGGTGCGTGTGTGCGTGCATGCATGCATCCTGACCTTTTGTGCAAAACAATCTCCCCTCCTATAGAGATAGAGATCTGTCAGGGAACATGTGTTAGAACGTCACAGAGGGGATCTCTCTCCCTCTCTGTGCCCCCCCCCCCCCACCACCCCCATCTGATTTATTCTTTATTCACCTTCTTCCCGACACGTCCTCTGAAAGGGACATATTTTTAATCTAAATCTAATTTAGCCGGTCTTGCAGGTGAGTGCTTCCAACATGAAACTGCTTGTCAGGTACATGAGGAGAAAAAAAAAAACTCAGGCGATAGGTGACGTGCGGATTAAAAGTTACCTCTGCTGAGTGTGTATTTGTGTACACGTCCGTGCTTTCCCCCCGCGAGTGCCAGTGCTCGCATGAGAGCTCCTAAAAATGAACACGAGTGTTCACCTATCAGTGCTTCCCCATTCCATCACTTGTGATTTTGTCATTCGGGCTTCACGGAGCACGCTCAGATACACAAAAAGGTCCTAAACACATTATTCATTCAACTCGCTTTGGTCAAAAGTGCACACCCACGTTCAGGTCCCTTCCTTCAGTCTCCATCTCGTCAGGGAGAGACAGCAGGGTTATGTAAGGCTGTCAGACGGAAAAAGAACATCAGAATTAAAGAAGAGGCCAGTTCCAACGCGAGCACCACTTTGCTTTTTGTGTCCACGCAAAAACAAAAGTGGAACTTAAAGAGAACAGCAAATGCTAAAAGGATACTTGAAGGATTGATGCGTGATGTTTTTTCAATTGTTTTCAGAGAAAGGACGAGGACAATATTTAAAAAAATAAAGGCGGGCTCACTTAGAAAGAAAACTTTAACAATGAAAATGCATTTTGTGGCTGAGTTCTCTTTATCGTCTTACACTGACACTGCTGGCTGGTTTTGGCATGCAATTATTTGCCAATGTGAGTCCATTTGTGACTTCCAGATGTCAGTGATGATTGTCTTATTGAATTTAATGGTCTTTTTATAGTTAATGAATAGTTTTTCCACTTAATTTTTTGGTTTTTAAGATTCATTTATGCTGTTTTTTGTTGTTTTTTAAACTGTCAGATTATCAGCCTTCGTTCTTCGTTTGCTCTCGAGTGTGCGACTTAAAAAATTCTAAATAATGATTAGAATAAAACTTCAGTTGCGACCATGTCAATTTTTTTGTCTGTGAGGTGAAAGCGAACAATATATCACAGAAAAAAGTAAAATGGAAAAAATTGGTGGTTTTTAAGAAGAAAAAAACGAGTGGGAAGCATTTGGTATCCAGCAGTCGTATGTAGGTTACTCAGGCAGGTAGAGGCTCAAATGGGACATGTTGTTTCATTCATCTACAAATCAAACAGATGGAGACAGCAGAGAGAGAGAGGGAGAGGTGTGAGTTATGAAGGGAGAGAGAGAGAGAGAGAGCGAGAGAGAGAGAGAGAGAGAGAGAGAGAGAGAGAGAGAGAGAGAGAGAGAGAGAGAG